>CM068841.1:43182653-44382653 GCA_028554795.2 Sinohyriopsis cumingii | reverse complement strand
CTGGTCCGAAATTAGTTTCACTTTCTACCTGACCTGAATCGCTGATTTCGGTGTTTAGGATTTTTTGTTCATTTAAAAAATGTTAATTGTGACCTGTGGTCAGGTGGAAGACTATAAAATCTTGTTACTGGAAACATTATTGATTTGTGCTACAAGATCTTGAGGCAAACCGAGTTGTTATTGTTGTGTTCAGTAATTCATTTGGGCTGGAATTTATTTCTTCAAACTATTTAATTCAAGTATCTGTTTCTGGAAATACAAAAGAGCTCTTCAAATATAATATTCTTGGAAATAGAGACCTAATTTATACTGAAATTTCGAAAAAGATATAATATGGGATTGTATTATTGTGATAGAACAAAATACAGTTGTTACGTTAATACGGCACGGGTCACCATAGGCACATAAACCATTCCAGCGTTGGAATTAATTTGGATTTCCACTAAAGTTTATTCAGGTCTTTAACTTTTTGTGTGTCCATAATTCTAGGATCATTTTGGATTAATTTGCAACACCGTAAATTCAGTTATTCTTACATTTTCACTTTGTATTCTCAGGAAATATATTATTTATTGAATTTTACAAAGCTTGATGGTTCTCACTCTTTTATATTACTTATTTTAAGATCATGGCATAGTAATGACTGACTGGCTAGAACTGGAACAATTGACCTGTTTACCACACCGAGTGTTTCAACAAAGGATATGATTCAGTCGAAAGGTTTGTATTCCATTCTAGCTCTTGCGTATTAATTTTCTATATTAAATTATTATTACGCATAGTCATTCATTACTAATAGTATGACTGGTCTTGGAAGAGATATATTGAGGAGATAGATTCATTTATTAAATCTTTCGTTGGAATTGCAGTGCTATAACAATGATGTATATAAAAGTTATTTGGATCAATATCTGTATGGAATTACCATACAGATTCATTTATTAAATCATTCGTTGGAATTGCAGTGCTATAACATTGATGTATATAAAAATTATTTGGATCAACATCTGTATGGAATTACCATACAGATTCATTTATTAAATCATTCGTTGGAATTGCAGTGCTATAACATTAAATAATTTACAGATTATTTGGATCAGTAGCAGTACGGAACTACCGTGAAACATTAAAAGATATTTGGATGTATAGGTTTACTGGAATTACTGTGAATTATTTAAGATATATTTGGATTTGTAACATATTTCTGCTTTGGTATTGTTGGTACATCAGTACAATACAGTCGTCATTCGGAATACTTTCGTAACGTATTCGGATTACTTTTAACTAATGGAGTTCATATAAATTTTGGCATGTTAAGAATTAATAAACCATACTGTAAATTATTTGAAATTCTTTCATCTTTCATTTTCGGAAAATAAATTATGATATTTTATATTATAAAAAAAACTTCTCGGTTATCATTCTTTCCTGTTTAGCTTAAGACCCCAGAGTTGTAACAATATGTTTTTAAGATGAACGACTATTAGTGTCTTATAATGATGCAATAAACACGATACAATTAAGTGATCGAGTTTTAACATGCCGTTACAGTCACTGCGTTTCTCATGCGTATTGGCAATGATTGTCCTTATCAGCCATCATTGCTATTTCTGAACAGTCCATAATTTATATGCTGTTTTAAAAGTGTGTATTTGATGAATCATCTGTATCCAATTCTTATTGATTTGGAACAGGTGGTGATGCTTTTCTAGTATCCTAGTGTATGAGATTCCTAGCAGCAGAGTATGTGCATGGCAACGGTTGTCATAGAAGCTTTTGTCATGTAGCTCTCTTCGCAAAATCTTTGAAGATGGTACTCCCCATCTCCCCATGTTTTGTGTTAGGAAATGACTCAAACGTGCTTAAATATCAAAACGATGGACTGATGCATTGCGTATGCCGTGAATTAGTTAAATACACGAGCATATAATTAACTCCACAAAGATACGATCATATAATTTGTGGACATTTTGACACGATTTTGTTATTTGGGATGGACCCTTGCCCATGCACACAATATTAGATCATATGATTCTTTTAAATCTTTCGAGGTCATGCATGGAGCAGTTATTGATTGAATGAAACGAGCACTCATTAAAATGGATAGTATGGGCATAATTTCAAGAAAACTACGAGTATAATATTTAACGAATATGCATCTGAACACAAAAGCCATTGGCAATGGTTCTCGGGGTTTGCGAGTGTTTAAGAAAGAGAGTGATATAGACATTTATTTATTAATGTGTCATCTTAAAATAAAATAGATCCCAATCAGAAACAGGCTAAAGATAAACTTATTAATGTTGGAGTAAGTAAGAATGGATTTGTCTGCTCAGAGCCAAAATTTTGCCTGAATATATTACAGTATCATAAGTGGTGTACGGTTGTGAACTTTTGTTTAATCGAGGCCCTCAGAATACACTTATACTACTGAGAGGCCGTAGATTATGCGCTAACTATGAACAAGTTATATCTGAAACGCACGAACTGAAGTTACGTTAAGCCTTCTAAGTACGTGATCATTCGGATTATTATTAAAATGACTTTCATGGAGCAACTTTGAAGGTTGTCTGCAGCTTATTTTGCAAAACAAGTATTTTTACTGCATCTATTTTGCTCTAATATTTCATGATTGCTAGTACAATAAATGGCTTTATCCCAGAAATATTTAAACTGATGGATAAATTTAATGTTAAAGACGTTATAAAATATTCTTCTTCAAGGTCGACTATTGATTAATTAATCTGAATGGAATAGTATTGGTAAGTTATTTGCTCATTTGTTGTATAAAAATGATTTGAAGTGTATACTTTATGAAGATATTTATTTCTTAAAGTTAATTTCAGAGGTTATTTCTTAACTGTTTTATTCCTTTTGTAAGATGGGAAGTAGGAAAATATTTTTCTGGGTCACTAGCTCCCTGTCTAACTATTGCCAATATTGTGTCTAAACTATTTTTATCTCGGGAGGACAAAGATGCATGTACTCTTTGTCAAACAATCTTCACTTCAGTAATTTGTCATGTTCTACACTTTTTAAACGAAACCGTGAAAAGTCTTGGCGCCATATTATAGATAAATCTGGTTTGCATGTTTACATGTTTACATGCATTTAGAGTCAATGTCGAATGTTCTTGGGTACGATGACCCGTGATATATTAATTCTTTTAAGCCTTTATTTCTATCACATATGTATTTTATCTGTTACTTCAATGTGGAGAAAATGTTAAAGAAACGTTTGGCGTTATCGATACGTAATATGAACGTGCTATAAATTAAAGATTCATTAGTAGCCCAATAATTTAGTTTATTAACACCATATATTATGCCTGGTTCATCACTGTTAGTATTTACATCGTCGCTGTGGATAACCACTCCAATAAAGTTACACGAAGGAAGAATTGATTGTATTTTATAAAGAATTTATAAGAAACATATTGTGTTTACCTCTCATAATAATGAGGTTGTCTGTTGATAACAGTTTACAATTCAGTAATGCTAATGATTTAATTAATTTTCGGTAATTGTATTCCCATTTTCTCTGTAGCAGGTAATTTTCAACGTATCGAACATATCTCAGAAGCCATTGATTGTCTAACAATAAATCAATTTAATTTTCCGTAGTTCTGACGGTTGATGCTTACCATGTACATATATTTATGTACGATCATTTGTAATTATGCTATTGATTGTATTCATCTCATCAGGCAAAGGAAAGAAAGATATCAATCAATCAATAGCTCAGATCTTGAACAATACATGATCATTAAAATGTTTGCAGGTTCATTTCGGCATTTTGCTGCAATGAATGTGCAGTCCTCTGATGGAAAACGGATCGATGTTTAGGATAATTGTACCGAAGTTAATAAATCTAAGAACCACAGGATGTAATCTCTATTTTTAAATTCAGATCGATATGTATGAAAAATGTGCTCAGGTAAATCACTCTAAGTACCAATTGATATAATGTGTACTTTGTTGATGAACAATAAAGATTTAACCAACGATTGATGATTTGTTTTATTAGGCGAGTCAGAGAGAAATATAAAAACTTGCCTGTTATCACAAGAAACACATTTGTCGGAAAATTGGGCGCATGAAAGTATTAGACTTTTATTTTGTTTTGATGAAGTGTACTGGGACGAAAGTCTGTGCTAATATGATACACAATCCTGATAATCCAATTAAACATTATGACATATTAAAATATTCGTGATATTATTGAAGGTATATTATACCCTAAGTTTCCATCATAGCAACAATAAACTTCCATTAAATGTTCATCGGTACCAGATATACAGACATGCAAATTTATTTGAAGAACGTTATTGGTATACCAGATTGAAAGTCCCACAGGTGTCATCCTGCTGATTATCTTAAGCGATGCACCTATGTATCTCATGTTAGGTCAGGTTGGGCCAGCATCGTTGATACCTGTGACTGTTCATCCAGAGGGGACAGCTACACCTAGTTCTATATAGAACATCCCTTTTAGTTGATTCGATGACTTAGGAGATATGCTCACCAGCATATGGCAAGAGCGGTGAGGGCAGCACAGATCATCAGCTAAGGTGCAGTAGGAACTTATGGCCACCCTCTGCGTCGGGACGTTCCTCCAGACGTATATAAATTGTTCCACTGGATTCAGACAGGTCTATTCGAGAGAATAAATATAGCTCACTCCTAGGTCAAGATACTATTTCCCTCACCCAATGAACACCTTCAGGTCCTGTTGATCGGCGAGCGGTAAGGCAGTAGGTGTGGATATACTGGAAATTATAGTTGCATACATGGACATAGTGGGCTCAGGGCATAGCGATTGAAGCAGAAGTGGAACTCAGCAGCCCACATTTTGACTAAGCAGCCCTTTTCAGGATCACACTGCTTACCTAGAAAAGGTGCCCTAAACCTTTCCTATTTCACCTTCTTGCAAGGAAAACAATCTACCGGTCACAGTCATTAGGAACGTTTGCAATACTGAGTGGTGACAACGCCAAGATGCTCACTAACAAAATAGATACTTCAATGATGGGCAGAACACTTCAGCAACGTCCTCAATCAATAGTCATCCATCAGCGGATGACGGCTAACTGTTCACAGGAAGTGACTGTTCGTGATCTCATTTATCAGCATAAAGCAAACACTGGATGGTATACAGATATAGTGTCATGACGCTGAACCATTCCCACATGGAAACTGATGAGGATAAGTTGGCAGGACAGTGTTCTAGACAATGTGGCTGTCAAGCGAGCATACACACTCTGCTGATGAAACAATAAACAAAATGTGACGGACCGTGTAACAAGGATGTCAGAAGACGCAACTACCAAACACCGCAAACTGGAAGAGATTAAGCGACCTCAGTGTGGTCAGAAGAAACGTTTTAAACACAAACATTGAACCACTTCACAATTGACCCGAGTCTTGGGACGATGTCACCCAGGATGCTCCGCTTGGCGGAGTCTATTTATACTGGAATTAACAGATTTTGAACGGAGGTGAACTGCAGACGAGTGCCCAACGTAATAACGGAAACGCAGGAAGTTCTCTATTGATCAAGCAAACCCAAGCGACATATTCTGCAAAGTTTCCCACAGACAGTCCATATATTCATGCAAGCATACATACATACATACATACATACATACATACATACATACATACATATGTACATACATACAGGGGCCCCGAGTGGCCGAGTGGTCTAAAGCGCTCATCCTTTCGGATCACTGCCCTCTCACCTCTGTCTGCGTGGGTTCGAGTCCAAAGCTCTCCTAGCGTGGGTACGTGGGAAAGCCTGCCAGTAACTTCTCGTGGGTCGGTGGTTCTTCCCTGGCTTTTCCAGGATTCTTCCTCCAACAGTTATACTGGCCGCCATGTATAGCCTATCTTGTGCTGAAAAACTGGCGTTAAAGCTATGAACTAAAACAGCAACAGCAACAACATACATGTACGTACGTACGTACCTACCTACCTACCTGCCTGCCTGCCTGCATGGATGCATACATACATATATACATACATACATACATACATACATACATACATACATACATACATACTGTTACGTGTTGAGGCTCTTTTAAACAATAAACAAGAAGAAAGTGAAGACAACAATCATTGAAAAATTTAACAAATAATTTATTTCCCTAAAAAATTAAGGTAACAAATGAGGAAAAGAACTTACGGTTTTAAGAATCGAATCCAAAAATAATCCAAGCATAATCCAAGAATTAAAATTTAGGGGTCCTAGTAACAAAATGTTCTAATGAATTTGAGTTCATGTCCCGGCAAAAATCCAAAACGGAAGGCGATGACTTATACTGTAGACAGTATGGTACTGAAGTGTCAACAGGTCTTTGTTGAACCACAGAAAAAATGTTTATGTGTTTGAATTCTATAAATTTTGATAACTATCTTTGTCCAAGAATTAATTCCGAGCACAAGTATTTGCGAAGAAGAATAATCCCTGAGAATCTAAATAATTTGAAGAAAAATAAAAATTAAACAACAACTGGTCACAACAGAAGAAAAAAAACTTTTGACGTCTAAGTGTTTACAAACCCAACAAAAATTATTTCTCAAAACATCACTATTAAATCTGGCTACTGTTCAAAACAGACGTCCGAATTAGTGTCAACCCTCCGGTAAAACCAGAATTTCGTAATAATTTCTACATGTTTCGAGAACAACGTTGAAGTTATTTAAATGTCTAAAGTCACATCCTCCCAGTATATCCTCGATTTCGCTCTATTCATCCGACTCAAAGAAAGAATACAAAAATATAAAAAAGTTGTTTACTTAAAATCATGCAATAAGGTCAGGAATTAGGTGAGCTTTGGATACAATGTTCTAATAAATGGTTTTCGAAAAACTGAACTGAATTTCAAGAAAATATCAAATCAAGTAAATAAAATTACATTACAATAGCATGTAATGGAATAATAAAAATATTAAACTAATAAACAAACAATTTAATATAATCAAACAAAATTTAGATCAAATACATAATACATACATACAAACATACATACATACATAGATACATACATACATAGATACATACATACATAAATACATACATACATACATACATACATACATCAAATCACAATTGGCGGCTCAGTCTCGAGAGACCATGCGAATAGCACTCTTGCAGTGTCGTCTGTCTCTGGGGTGTTGACATCATCTGCTTTGGCTGTGCAGGCCTATGCGCCAGAGACAGTCCCTGTTGCAGTTGGTGCAGACATACTGGGAAGTCTGAGTTACTGCTGTTGCTGCCGCGCTTTTCTTTCTCTCACGTTTCTCTGCTGCCAATTGGTCTTTCGTCGCATCAGCGACTGCTATCATGCATACATGCATGCATGCATACATACATACATACATACATACATACATGCATACATACATACATACATACATACATTAATACATACATACATACATACATGCATACATGCATACATACATACCATTACATTTACCTATGAGTGATCGAAATGCTAAACCAAGCTCTTGACACATTTCCTTAACACCTTGATGCATACGTTTACTGGAACATAATTTTAGATGGTCTTGACTTGTCGCAGCTCATAATTTCCATCCTATTTTCCCACCCTAAAATTCTTTAACTTTGTGGACTGATGACAACAAACAATAGAACTGTAGTTTACCTGTTGAAGACAGGTCTTCAATCGTTTCTTCATTCTTTCTTCTTTTTAATCCGTTTTGTATATATGTCCGTCATCGAATCACAAAGTGAAGAATTTATCTTGTCGTTTGTGTTTCATGATTAAGTTTTTGGTGTAAATAGTTTCGTCCATTGACAAAGACGTATGTTTTACTGGGAATGTTCGGATACTGTCTTGCTTTTGAGCCATGGTATCTATCTATCTATCTATCATATATTTGGAAAGCATTCAATAAAACGGCTTTTGTTATGCAACTTATAAGTCGTGAAACCAGGACTCTCCAATTTCATATTTGTATCCGTATTAATTCAGTAGATGAATAAATGGAAAACTAATAAATATTTTAAAATCATCACTTATTGATTGATTTATTGATTCATTGATTGATTCATTGATTGATTCATTGCTTGCTTGATCCATTCATTCATTCATTCATTCATCCATCCGTCCGTCCGTCCTTCCGTCCATCCATCCGTCCGTCCGTCCGTCCGTCCATCCATCCATCCGTCCATCCGTCCGTCCATTAGTCCGTCCGTCCCTGCATCCATGAATCCATTAATTAAATAATTACTTAATTATTTAATTCATATTGTCTCCGCTCATTTAGTCATTCATTTCCTTCAGTATCACTCTCTTTTCAAAACATCCTTCTTGCATTCTTATATTTTCTCAGAATCCCATGTTTGATAATGCGGTTTTTCTTATATAATCAGTAAATGGAACCCAGGATCGAAGAGACTTTTCTCTGTTTCTCAATATCTGGAACGACTGCAGATGCTTTATCTAATCATTAACACTGAGACATTTTATATTAATACAAACTGTGTTACGTTGACATAGTCTGAACATCTAAGCTAGAATAAAGTTTCTATTTCCAGTTCTCTATTCTAGCAAAAGGCGCTCAAGTTATTCACGAAATGCTTTAGAGGAATCATTCTATCTGTTGATTAGAGAATCAACATTGAACTCAATTTTGATAAACTAATACACTTGGTGAAATAAGAAACACCACGCATCCCATTACAGAGGATTAATATATTACCTTCAGTAAAATATACTTGACTCAAAGTCATTAACTGTTCAGATCTGATTAAGCTATGAAAGGAATTATTACCAATATAAAGTTCCTTAACAAAATTAACGAATTAATTCACAATTTAAATTAAAAAAGAATATCTTTGAAGACAATGAAACATAAACTGCACGTTGTATTTGTTATTAGAAAAATGCTATCGGCTAGCATTATATGTCTGCTTACTTCTAAGGTATGTGTGTTTTCTTGTATAATGTTAGAAGGCTATAAAAACGATTTTGCCATTCAGAAATTGCGCACGTTATCTATTAGAATGTGAAAAATGTTTTTAAAATATTCTTCTTTCTTTGACATTCAGTATGGATACTATTACATTTCCGAAACTTAGTTTGGAATATATGTGTTACCAAAGATATAATTTTTCTCTCCACTTGTTAACATATCCGTATTAATTATATGCTTTAAATGTATCAGATTGCTTATGTCGGGGTATGGCAAATTTTAGAGAGACTTTTAGAATAGGACAGTTATTTTTAAAGATAGCGTACCATAGAGATCTGACTGATTTCGAATTATTAGGGTATTCCCCGTCAAAGTGAGGGTGGAAATAAAAAGAGGGATGCGCGAGAATTTGAGCTGCACGAACGAAGAATTCTAGTTTAATCATGTGTCTGTTCTGACCTTAATGATAATTACATAACAAGACATTAATAAAGTTCACGTAGTTAGCAATTATTTCATTGACGATTATGAAATAAAATTTTAATTTGAATTCTAATTAATTAACATGTGAGGAACAGGGCGTGGGAAGAAACGTTTATTTCCCTGATACTAGACGTATTCTTAAGAAACATAACAAGGAGAGCGTCATTATATTTTTCATGTATACTTAAGCTAACATCTCTTTGACAATTGTGATTTAACGATCTGAAGTCTCCACAATTTCCCGAGATTCACTCAGGTGTTCTATTCAGTAAGAGCATGTGGCCTATTTACATTTAAGAAAGTTCAGATCAAATTAAGTCCCAAGCAAATTGGTTGGTACGTTCAGTAAAGTTCTACAATCTTTTCACTTCACTCTTTTCACAAAATAAATTTAGCTTCGATTATATCGTCACACGTAACAACAACGACGTCTATACTGCAGTCAGCAGTCTAAAAGAAGAATTTGGTCCGGTCCAAGATTTTAACGGGTATCAAGTCTGAACCATGCTAATTCTTCCGGCAAAGCCTGTGGATGTATTTTAATAGGTCCGTACCTAATTAAGGACCACCATTTATGTCCGGCCGGGCATGTTCTGAGCTATAGTCATATAATTCAATTAGCCCATTCGTCAGTATATGAATCAAACATGAATTATGCTTGCAAATGTGTGAGTCCCAGTGAAGCTGCTGGTCTTTTGTTCTCTTTTCAACACTTTAGCAAGGTAAATGACTATTACTAAACATACAATTTACCGCTTCTCTTCTCTGAATATAATAAATAAATAAAAATACATAAATAAATACAAGCTGAAGTTCGCTGTCTTTGAGTATATAAGGTTCACACAAAACTTTTAATATGACACCTCACTCACTTTACATCACTATCCACATCAAATAAATTTGATCTGTTACAAATGACATTTATAATCATCAAGCTAGATGTCATTTGTTATATTTTCTTAAGCAAACTCGCCTATATTCACGACGCTGGCTTTAAAAATGGTAATGCTCGAAGTTCCACGGTGCGTAATCAACTTTATGTGAATTTAATCTGTAATCTTGCAGTAATGCATGTATTACCGGTGCATAATAGAAGCACTTCCTAGAAATGAACGTTTTTGTCCACATGGTGTGTATTATTACGTGTCAAGCGTCTTTTTATTAATTGTGTTTCGTTCATATGTGAAAGAATCTGTAAAACTCATTGACACTTTCACGGTAGAAAGCAAAATCGCTATCTTTTCGATTACTTTATTGTATTAATCGCGTTCGGAAAATATTTCTTAAAATACTCAGTAAAATAGTTTGGTATGTATATATCATTGGTTTCAATTGATCGAGTACTCCATGTGCTAAGGTTTCGTGCTAATTTAAAAACACATACTATTTAAGATAAAAAAAAAGTAGGAACATAATATAATCAGTGATTGTCATCAATCTAGGAGTGTTGATAAGAGATGAAGATGTTAAAATATCTTTATGATTTAAATTACCATGGCTGATCCGTAAGCTGCATAATCTCTGCATGCAAGAATAATTGCGAGCTTTCATTCGCATGGTACATCAGTAGATAAACTAAGCACAGATAGCTGTATCATTTATTTTCGTTCTGCATATCACCAATGTAGCTCCTTATACTTCCGTTGATTGTAAGCGGCATTATCTTCAAATTTATAACAAGGACGCCATCAAAGTTTGGCAGAAAACAAGAAACATGAGAAAGGTAGATTGTATATTTATTTATCTGCAACCTCTTTTTTGTGATAATATTGTTGTTCTTAGTCTTTGATGGTTTTCTTCTCTCTACAGAAAGTTATATGATTTAATTGACATGTACTGCACTTAGCTGTCTGACTAAAGTAAATGTATTTTCATCAATCCCCAGTCGTTGCTCTCAACTGTTTTAAGGTTCCAGACTTTAATTATATTTCAAATAGTGACTTGAACACATTGAAATAACATGACACACAAGCTGTATTGAATCTTTTCCTTATTCTCAAGGGCGAGCAAGTAATTTTCTGTAAGCATATTATCCTGTCACATAACCAGAAATGAGGATTCCATTGTAATAAGAAAATTTTGTTATTTCAGCAAAAACCTTATGATGCTTGCTCTTAAGCAATTCGCTTCTTTACATTTTATTTTTAGCTGTCACATTTTTATAAATATTTTTACTTCACTAGAATGAAAACCGATTAATTATGAAAGAGATAAAAGCAAAGCGTTAAATTTTGTTTGAGATCTATCTTCAACGCAGGTTAATCGCTGCAAGTATGCTCACTTTTGATTTTTCAAACCCCAGTGTATGGGATCATCGTTAGATCGTCATTAGACTGCCAACGTTCCCAACACAATTTCCGGTCTAGAGAAAACAGCTAGGTGTTTGATGAAAAGTTTGTTAATTACTTCTTTTATTTTGTTATTGTCCGTGTTATTAAAACTGAAATAATAGACAAGAGTAATTATTATTTTATTTTGAACTTTGGCGTAGTGAAATCTGATCCTACCTGATTGGCATATGAACCTACCTGAAATAAAGGTGGAGCTGAATGTTAAGTATACTGCAAAGTGAATAAAGATCAACTGACGCTTTTGCTTGAAAAAGTGCACATTCACAAATACCGTGATGCCTTATTCAAATACCTGACAAATAAACAAGAGTTCTTAGGTGTGGAACAATGGACAAGAAAAACTCGTCTATACATAATGTTATGCATTGCTATAGCATTTGTATCTGTTGACGTATTTGTCACACTACTGAAACAACTTTCTTCATCTTAATTCTTTGAACATGTCTATTTAATATTTAGTCAATCAGGACACAGACTGTCTTTAAGTTTATTAGCAGGTTACTGAGTCAGTTATTTGGTTTGAAAGATAGTCTACTACTTAGAGGTGAATTGGTTACTATGCTAACTACCGGTAAGTTGGTTAGTCATCTTGGTTTTGCAACCCATTGCTCTTTCTGAGCATGTTTTTAAATAGCTAATCTTAGAAACATCCAGCTTGATTATTTTCTAAATAGTGCATAAGAACTGAATTTTGAAATGGTATGTTTAGTTGAAACAAACGATGTCAAATGCTAGACATAATGAATAATCTTACTTTAGATTAAAACCCTTCATCGAATTTGCCGGGGGGGGTGGGTCATCTTTAAATAGTATTATGTGTGTCAAGGAAAACGTGTTCTAAGCATATGGTCCAGTTTACTCATCATGACTGATAATACTTTTAAAAACATACACACTGAAATTAACGGAAAGCTGTCAAAATAATATTCAGGCATGTGTTACGTATCACATTTCTCTTTGTAAGGTAATTTCTTTAGCTGTTAAACGATACTGACACAATTAAATCTCAGGAACCCACATGCACTGTCTAAAGCTAATATTTGTGGTTTTCACATTGCATATGCATGTTTCGTATATCTTTTAATCATTAATGGACCCCTACTCTAAATTGAAAGAGATTATTTTTATTTTCAGAAGGCCTTAAATTAAAGATAAAAGAAGTTAGACGCTATTAATCATTTGTGTGTTTCTCCGTTCCAAGCAGTCATAAGCAATATTCGCGAAGAATTTCTCCAAGTAAATTTAAGGAAGGATATCATTGAGCGTTTTCATTCAGACTTTAATAGGAGTAAGAAATAGATCTTAAAATGTGAAACGTTTTTTGCTTTTGCAATGGAAAGAAAATGTATGCATTATTGTAGAAATTGATTTTACCATTAGAGCAGACAATATTCCTGTCATCAGACCTTAATAAAAGATTTAAACATTCTCTGGTGAATTAAAGTTTTCAAATGTGTCTCACATTGTCACACAATGTTCTAACAAAATCTTAAATGCATTAAAAACAAGAAAGCATGGTGGCCGATTATTTAAAGACAGGACTGTACAGCAACTGATCCCTTCAAATCCAAAAAGTATTTCCCATTAGCGCGGACAATATTCATAACATCAGATCTTGATAAAAAAAAGTTATGCTTGTGTTCCGGCAGGAATATATTTTAACATTAGAGCTGACAATATTCATATCAACTGATTTTAATAAAAAAAACGTATGTTTGTATTGCGGCAGAAATAGACTTTAACGTTAGAGCGGACAATATTCACCTCATCAGACCTTGACAAAAAAAGTAAAAATCTCTGGTGAATGACATTTTTTAGATGTGTCTCACATTCTCACTTACTGTTCTAACAAAATCTTAAACGCATTGAAATCAATACTTTATAGTGACCGAGCCACTAAAAAGCCAAGAATGTGGTGAGACCAATCCCTTTAAGAGACGAATATTTAGAACTTTTGGAGAACAACAAGAAGACATGCATCAACATGTTAAAGGATACTGGCAAGCTGGACAAGAATTTTTGATCGAAGAGCTTTGCGAATTCAATGACACACCACATACAAAAGTTGTCTCATATTATGAATGTAGTTATACGCCATTCTTTAACAACGTATTCAGTACAAAGCACTCTGATGGATAAGAAATGACTGGTAATAACAAATATTTATATAAAAAAAAGAAGTAATTATGTATCTAGCATCAGACAAACTCATTGTAAGTTTCCATTCATATAAATGACTTCTTTAAAAAATATAATCTGGTATTGTAAAGAAATGCTGTATGGAGTACGTTAGTACAAAATAACGTTTATTGATGAGCCTAATACAGGGAGCCTGCATTGGGTGAACCTGGAAAAAGATCTGCTAAAGAATGAGACTAGAATTGGAGAGGTATTTTGGATGAAACTAAATATTTGAACGTTGATTAGCGACAGTAAAGCTAAATTGAATTAATCTAGAAGATAGAAGTTGCATAGAATGAACTTACTGCGGAAAAAGTATTTACCTGGAAACTAGTAAATGAACGTTGTATTGGATGAGCATGTGAGGCTGTACTGGGTGAACCTAGAATAGGAGAAGTGCGAATGATGAATTGACTTTACAAAGCTGTATTTCAAACCCTGTTTAGGGAAAAGTAAAGAGAACTAATCAAGGAGCTGTACCTGCTATTGAAAAACCATTAAAACTGAACCTAGTAAAATAATGTGTTATTGGATGAAACTAGGGTAGAGAAGCATTCTTGAGAAAAGCTTAGTTTGATGAACTCATGTTCAGTTGTACCATTGTTTTATTTAGAAGAAGAGTTCTTTCCGAGAGACCTCTTCTATTATATTATTGTATGTAGGGAATAAATCATCCCCAATAAAGGCAATTCTTATAGAACTGTGTAATTTATGTGTAAAAATAGTGTAAATAATATAAAGGCGTTTATACATGAATTGTCTTTTTCAAATCCAGTCGATTGATTCAGATGTACATGCAATATATGTAGGCGTATCGCCACACTCATTCCATTATTATGGTCAACTTATGTTTCATAAAACGCGCACTATATTAGTTGTGATGTATGTTTTGTCTCATTTTTCTGCTGTCAAGAATATTGATTAATAGAAAGCATTGTTGAAGTTAAAGTATTGTTCTCTCCTTTTAAATAGACGATATATAACCATAATTCAAAAGGAGGGACATTTGTTCATATAGGTGCAAAAGCGTAAATTTGTACATCACTTCCTTTCTATTGCATAAAACATGAGAAAGGATATTATTGTCTTATTGATGAGTTGCGTTCCACTATATTTAAATTATACTGATTCAGGCAATCTATACCAACCTTTATACAAGCAAAAGGTTTCTTCTTAAGGCTAATTGCTACCATTTTTGTTTAAAAAATGTGAAGATTGCAATACGACAGAGTCATGTCTATTTTGAGTTGACGTCCATAACAAGGAGCTATGTGTGTTATGCAATTTTAAAATTTTGCTCTTTAATTTCAAAGATAAATAAAACTTTACATATACTAATTATGTTTACGAAATTATAAGTTATTCACCCACACCACCGTGTTGTTGTTAGTAATCCTGCACATACTACACTGAAGAAATTGTTTGTTCTTTAATACATCTTTCTTCTGTATGTTCCACCAAATAAAGCTTATGTTTGAATCCTATTATCTCTTTCTCTTCAATATATCCAATCGTGCAAAACCTGAGTGAAATAAACTACTATAACGAGATTGCACTCTACCTAATGGTACATGTAATGCCTCTCTATTTGTTTGCATACTGTTTCTTTCTTTCTGTTCAATTCGTTATGGCCGCTTGTCTATAAACAGTTACCGTACGAATATCAATCTTAACGACTTTCTAGCAAAGAGATACAACTAATGGTCTTCACATGTTGTGGTTAATTGATCTACTTTGAAGTCATGTTTTCTAGATTGATATAAGGAGACATTTTATCTCATAAGTAAACGAGCTATATTCTATTCCGAGATTCCTGTCACATGTCACATGTAAATACAAACATTTCTATTGAAATACATTATTTATACCATAACCTCTTAAACGTAACATTAATAAGCTTTCCAAACTAATGGTGTATAAAGCTTTTAAAATTTGCTCTAATGTCTTTTTAGAAAGGTTTTAAGTAACGGTAAAATTCAGAATATACAGTGTGTGTGTGTGTGTGTGTGTGTGTGTGTGTGTGTGTGTGTAAGTTAGATTTTTAACGTAAGTTTTAACATCGTCTCAGTCATATCGCTACAATGTCTGCAGTGTGAAAGTTGATAGTGATGTCTAGCACTAGGGCATCATGCCGCAGACATGTAGCATGATGTCCCACCCAGTCATATTATCCTGACACCAGGCCGACCAGTCCTAACACTAACCTCTTAATGCTAAACGCCAAGCAAGGCAGCTGTAAGTACCATTATTGTAAGTCTTTGGTATGACTCAGCCGGGGTTCGAAACCGTGATCTCCCGCATCTGAGGTGGACGCTCTAACCACTAGGCCACCGGAGCGGTGATATACAATGTGTTGTTGGTAAATTAGTGTTATTGTTCGGGTATAAAAAGATTCAATTGTACAAAGTCGGTTTTTATATTTCATGATTGTCATCATATTTGAAATATTCCCGCTCTCCAGATGTAGGTAAGTTGTTTAATTAAGACATGGAAGTCCATCGAAACGGACGAATTTTTTTAGCTTTGTTAATTTCTACGGTTGCTGGATAATGGCACTACATTTATTTGCATATTTTGTTAAAACAAAATATCTTGTTTAAAAGCGATTTTTTTTTGTTTATTAGAAATAGTATTTTGTTTAAAGGAGACATTACCTGTCTCCATCTAGTGAAATTAATGCTGCATTTAAACCCGTAACTTCATCCTATGTGAGCCCCTTTTATCAAGTACCTTAATTTGTGAGACTTCATGTACTAACCAAAGACATATGTTGTCTAATTAGTTCTGTTCCCGTAGGTAGCTAATTATGTTTTGTGATTATCATTATCGTTGACTGTAGCATAGTTTGTTATAGTAATCGATAAGAAACACCATACGAAGCAAGCACAGAATGCTAACTCAGATAAAATCGTTTATGGAAAAAGTAAGAGACAGGCACCAAGAAAGACGAAAATACATGTAGAAAATGAAGGCATTTTTTTCGATATCATCATGATCTAATTTACTTCGTTTAGATAATATAATTTTTTTATATATGGCAACGTTTGATAAATATCAACGTTTACAACAAATATAAAATTTTACAATGCGATAGTAGAGCAATAATCAATAGAGGTCAGCGCTCTCCGAATTCGAATAGTATGTTAGCAAAACGTTAATTCAAACAACAAAAGGTTCACCGAAATGTTATTCCGCACAGAAAAAATATAACCGAGGACATAAATAGGCTAATAGTAACCATCTATCGTTGTAGTTGTATCCAGTCCTTAAAGTCTCTAAATTATTTGAAAGCAAAATGATGCTAAAATTGATTGGAGACAACATTATAAATTTGTGTTTTGTAAGTTTTATCGAAAACCCGAGCAAAGCATCTTTTGCAAAATATACGTCGTTAAATTGCAAGTCATATAGGTCATGTATGTATTCAGTACCCACTATTTCAGTGACGTTTGCAATTGTTTAGAATGTGATTACAAGCACCTTTAATTGGCGATTATTTATTTTATTTGTGCCATCATATATATCCACATTCCTTGGAAGATCATTATACACACGCCTTAATAAATTTACACGCAAAATCATAGTTAAAGTTAGTGGACAGGTGTGGACTAGGTCAGCCTAAACGTGTGATCCAGTACAAACCAGACTGAATATCGCGTGCTGTGATGTCACCATAGCGCTTCACGTGTTGAAATAAATTTGTACAGCGCAGTTGTGTGCTGTCATTAGACTCCAAATAGCATTCAACAAACATGACTGAATAAAGGTTTATTAAACATTATAAACTATGTTAGTATACAAATTTTAGGAATAGGAATAATCTCTAATTGAAGATGGGTAAAGGTGCCTTTATGACTTTGTTAAAATACTCACTCAGGGAAGTGTATTTGTTAAATAGCTTTAAGATTATTTTTTATGTATTTTTTATGTATTTTATATGTATAAAAACTATACTCAGAGATTAAATGTATAATGAATGGTACACGCATTTACAAAATACTCCAGAACAGAAAAATAGTTGTTATTGCATCAGTTTATAAAACCTGCAGATCATTCCAAACAGCCTATATCTGAACTTATTACGGAATTTTTTGGATATTGTAGGGACAATATATGGCGCTATTGTCTTCACACAATATCGATAGCGTATCGTGGTGCAAGCAGCAGACACTATCATTAGGATATTATGTTTTGATGGCAGAAATAAATCAGAATCGTCATCAGTTACTCATAGTCGCATCTGTAACTTTATTTCGGACTTAATTATCAGTGGAACTGTACAGCGCCAGGATTCATGAAATAAATGTTTTTTTATATATGATCACTATTAAATAGTCGAGTCTGAGATCTATTTTATTTGAATGGTTCGATAGAATGGAATATTATGAAAAGAAATTTAGTTCTGTGTTGGACTCAAGGTATTGCGAGCCTCTAAAATTCCCGACACTGATACGTCTTAGAAAGAACGCTGGACAATTATTATCAGCAAAACATTGATATTCTGTACTAAAAATACAAGAATTTTCAAAAAGATTTAAAAGTTAATAAAATCGATTGAGAAAAAAAACCCCAGCTGGGATTAAAACTCCGTGGTATATGAAGCAACATCACTCATTATCTCTTGGTAACATGCGCATATGTGGCGACAAATTGTAAGATTAAACAAAATTACCGTTATGTAAATGATACACCGTCTTCATTGTCTTCTCCACAAGATGTTGGCTTACCAGTTACCCAGGACAATTTGGTTGAAGTGTTCAATCCATTTGTCTGTGCAAAGTGTGGTGTCTGCAAGCCAACCGACGATTTATATTTAGATACAAAGACGAAAAGATTACAACTCATAACATAAAATAAAACAATAAAAAGAAAATAAATTATAAAAAAAACTGTTATCAACACACACGGAATTTGGAACAAATTAGAAGCACAAACTACCTATTAGAAAAGGAGTCATCAAATGTAGTCATTGGTTCTTCATATACAAGTATGGTGATGAGTATTTATCAAGTTCTAAATACTAACATTGATGAATATATAGTGATAATAAATTAAATAATATGGTTACAACAAACTCCACCTTCAAGCAAGAGTTAAAATACACATGGGATAGAAATACTTCAGGTATCCATAGATTGGAAGAATTAACAAATCATGGGTCATTATGCTTAACAGATTATTGGGCACCGCATATAAACATGGCTCACAAATTTGTTAACACTATGACACAAACATGTTCTCAAGCTTGGTAATGAAAACTACATACGATTATTAAAATGATCAGCTACTGAAATAAAAGTTTGATAAGGAGTGCGTGCGGCGTCTTACAGAGATGAAAATTGTTCAATCACAATTTTGCCAAGAGACGATATAACTCAAGAGATCCTTGAAATTGTTTCCTCCTTTCATCTTTCAAACTGAATTGAACTTCTATTAAGCAATTACCACTAAAAACGGTGAAGCTAAATACCGTGATAAAGGTTGCATTTCAAAACATTTCAGTGGGCTTTAACAATAATTTTCTATTCGGATTTCTTAACCAAGAATCATCATGTGACTGCAAGATTAAATTTGTAAAATACCTTACAGTATTAATGCAACGCCAGTTCACGTGTATCTTGAAATGCCTTGTAGTATGCTTATCACAAAATCGATGGCCTACCTTAAATAGATGTATATTCTGCGGTCTTGGTATACATGTTTTTCACAACAACGCACAACTCGGGTATTTAAGTAGTTTTATACACAATCATAGCTGTGAGTAGAATAACTGCATTCTTGTTTCCTCCATTATGAATGCAACTGAATCAAGTACTTTCAAGTTTAATTTTAACGTTTTTAAAGTTGAAATATACTCTATTATACGTGATACATTAATAACCAAATATCTAAATGTTTCTTTAACACTCTCAGAACCCATCAACTATTGCCTATAATTCCTTTTGTAGTCAAGTGAGCGTCCTCTGAATACTATAATATAGCTTATACAAATAAATAATTTTAGAAATCTTGTAAATAACGTGTAGAAGTACATTTTGTTTATTCACTTCCTTAAAAGTCTTACTATAAGACCTTCCTTTATCTGACCAGGAGAAAGCACAAATATCAACACACATTTGAAAAGGATAAACAAAAACTGACCTTAGTGTAATTCAACGCACTTAGTATGTTCATAGTTATATTAACTACTCCACCGACCATTCCAGTATCACCATCAGAAAACACAAAAAAAACTCACCATTGGATCTGATTCTCCATTACAGAAACAAAACTCTTTCCATGTTCCGATGTTTGGATTATCTTCCTTGCGGAAGCCCTTATGTGTATTGCTTAACTTTGGAGTCGAATACAAAGATTCAAAGTATAATCCCCACTTATCGCCAATATCTGCAAGAGCATGATAAGTAATATCGCTTAATAGCATTTAAAACGGTCATTTTGATTTCTTGCCATCTTTAGTTATAGTTTTATGCAAACCCTTCACATCATGTTTCCAAAAGCGTTTTAAGAATCGATCTTATTATGTTGAAAAGGAAAGAGTAGTTTTGCTTGCAATAGCAATCAAACAATCGGTCGTATTCTAGCGCGTATTTGTTTCTTTTGCTAGGGTTGGAGTTTTGTAATGGTGTTTTAAATAATAGAAGTTTGAATCACACATCTTGTAACATTACAATTTTACAGATCCAACCATATGCCAGTGGATTGAAAAAGGTATAGCGTCATCATCAATTATCATTGCCTTTTATAACATGTACATCTTTCAATTAGAGACTTGCCTGCATCGGTATAAGAAACATATGATTGGCAGATACATTTTTAAAGGTCATCAATGCTCGAAGAAAATAGATTGCTCCTGGCGTAAGATTAACGTTGCATTTTGCTTCTCGTATCCTTTGGGTCCGAGCACTGACAGGAATTAGAATTACCCATATAGATAACAAAGCCTTACACTGTATACAAAAGAGGATGTCTATCAAAGCTGATTACATAATATGTCCATGACGCAGTAGGTATACCTGAATGACATGTACAAATTGTTTAAAACCTGATCTTAATATTATGCAAACTATGATATCGTCTTCTATCTTGAAAATGTTAATATAATTTTTGTGTTTAATATAACACTAGATTTATGTACCACCCTTTCCTTGGATCCGCGATAGGGCCAAACCTGACTGTAGTCATTAGTGGCCGACAAATTGTTATGATCAACAGTGTCTAAAAATCTAAGCTGGTCATGAAATTACCGCTGTGGTGGCCTAGTGGTAAGAGAGTCCGCCTCGAATTCTGGAGGTCATGGGTGTAACAAAATAAACGGTCTGGAGTTTTGATTTATAACATAACACTTTAGATGGTGATATGAATACAATGCTTATTGATGAAAAAAAGAAGAATTATGATTAATACGTGCGTGTATAAGATCCAAATAATGGACAAATAACACACTACGCACGATCATAATACGTTTTGTTTGTTGTTCGTCCGTCGAGTCGACGATGAACACTCTAGTCATCCGAGGTTTGAAGGGGCGGGCTCTGTTCTCTGCGTGTGCAGGTGGCTGATGAAGCCATTCCGTACACGAAATGTTCGTCTTTATAACGGACAAAGGATGAGTGGAACATCTTCAGTAGGGTTGATGGCACGCGCGTTTCTGGCTTGCCTCTTGAGCTCTGAAGCTGCTGTCCTACTAGATTCGCACAGCTTGGAGCCTTCGAGCATGGAGGAACGCCAAGTGACTCTATCGCTTGCTGTTTGCTCCCAGGAATCAGGGTTTATGTTGAACACTTTCAAAGCAGCTTTCAAATTGTCTTTGAAGCGTTTCTTTTGAAGTCCGTAGGATCTTTGTCCTTGCCGTAGTTCACTATGGAAGAGTTTCATAGGCAGCCGGTGTTCTGGCTTGCCTACAGCATGTTCCCCCCAGAGATGATGGGACTGCATCAGGATAGTGTGGATACTGGGGAGACCTGCTTCGTCGAGCACCTCAGTATTTGGAACCTTGTCCAGCCAATTGATGTTGAGGATTTTCCTGAGAATTGTTGTGTGAAAGTGGTTAAGCCTCGTGGCATGGGGTTGGCACACAGTTCACGTTTCGCATACGTACAATAGCGTGGGGGGGGGGCCACAACTACCCTGTGAACCTTAATTTTGGTCTGGGTGCTGATGTCTCTTCTATTCAAGACCTTGTCATGCAATCTGTCGAAAGGTGCGCTGCCTCTGGCAAAGTAGAGGTTCACCTAGTCGTCAGTATTGACGCTCTGTGACAGTGTGATGCCATGATAGGTGGCGCGGTTAACTAAGTTGAGTCTTTGCCATTGACCGTGAGGTTGAGCTCAACATAGGTTTTTCAGGGGTCGGATGATGCAGGACGTCATTCTTCTTGGTACTGATGATGAGATCGAAGCTTGCGCAGGAGCTGAAGAACTTGTCAACGCTGCGTTGCACGTCGGCTTTTGAGCCAGCGTTGAGGGCTCAGTCAGCAACAAATAAGTCCTTGATGATGTCTGTCATAACCTTGGTTTACGCTTGAAGCCGCCTGTTGTTGAAACTTTTTCTATCTGTGCGGTACCTGATGCCAACTCTAACATATCCCTCTCTGAAAGCATATGTCAGCATGGCGAATAACATTATAATGAACAGTGTCGGTGCCAAAATCCATCCATGCTCGACGCGATTGGTTACTGGGATTGGCTCAGATGTCTCTCCATGGTCATCGACTGGTACCCGCATGCGTCATGGAAATGCTGCACCATGGATATTCATTTTATCGGGCATCCATACTTGGCTATTACCTTTCACGAGCCTTCTCTGCTGACAGTATCAAAAACCTCTGTCAATTTGAGGAAGTTTCCTCACGGCAAACAGCATGTCGATGGTCCAACGTTCTTTCCGGAATCCACACTGGCTTTCGGGCAGAAGTCTCTGGTCAAGGTGTGCAGTGAGACAGTTCAATAGGATTATGGCGACTGTCTCTCCTGCGCTTGACAGCAAGGATATACCCCCGTGGTAGTCGCAGGTTTCCTTTGCGTTTATACAGGTGGATCACGGAAGTGTCTTTGAATTCCTTGATGATCGTCTCTTGCTGAAAAATCAGTAAAAACAAGTTAATAATGTAATATAAATCTCAATACAAGTAAATGACCTTGTACAGTACAAGGAGAAAGGCTCATGATTCACATTAATTCATGCGAAAAAAAAGTTTTTTTTTACTAAAATAGTTAAAATGACATACTCTGTTTATATTGTAAAATGTATTCACTCAAATAGTCAACACTGAGGTACTTTATCCAATAGTAAACTGATGAAAAAATGAGACAGATATGATACAACATACCTTTACAGTCCCAAAAAGCTGGGTTTAACGAACCTCAAAATTAGCCCACGGCTAAAAGATTACATGTATGGAGTTACACAAAACACTCCGTCACTAGAATATATGGCTAATAGTCACACTGGTCAATCAAGCAGTCAGCATTATATGCAATCACCGAGCATTATTCAATTTCTTGGTCAATCAAGCAACCAGTGCCCACCAATCTGTCAGCAACGCCCGATCACCAGCTACTGAACTAGCAGCACACTGTTCAATCAGCTACACGGCCGCAGGTCAATCAGCTCCGTCGCCAGCTCCATCGTCAGCTCCACAGCCGCTCCGGCCAGCAACACAGCCGTCATGGTCAACGTCTATGGTCAGCTATACAGCTGCAATCCCGTCAACCCGGACCACCAAGTCAGCTACACAGCTGCCACGGTCAGCTCTGATCACCATGGGCAGTTCTGTTCAGCTGGAAAGAAACCTAACACCGTGTACTATGAATGTCACAGACATTTACGATAACACGTAATGACGTTATATACAGTAAGCGATATAGATTACATTACAAAATATAAACTCGTTCAGAAGTGAACCTAACTGTGTCCGAGAAGAATCGTTATTGCAAATACAGATCTTCTCTTAAGTCAGATACAAGAATAGAAAATATTTGAATTATATTAAGCAAGCCGGAGTTACATAGAAAGTACACAAAAATAAACATGTTAGTACAATTGTTATAACCTACAATATACAGAAGAAATTAATAAATAACTCGCATACCTCTACATCTGAGTGTGTGCAAGTCCTTAAGTAGACTTCTCACTGACAAGAAGTTCCTTAATGTAAAGATATTCGTCATAAAGTCATGTATTATACAGAGACGATATAGCCCTACACCGTCTGTGCGCGTGATGAATATTGGTTTTTCCCATAGAAAACACTTCTCGAGTGGTGCATATGCTAAACCGAACTCACTGTTTCAAAATATTGTAGAATATACGTAAATCATCATCGGGTATCTTTCTACACAACAAACGAAACCTGAGTACATGTACTTAAGAAATAAATGGATTTATACAATTCCGTGACAATGGGTTCGAACCCCGGCCAAGCCATACAAAAGACATAAAACATGGTACCAATATATGCCTCTCTTGGCGCTCGCTCATCATTAAAAGGTTGGTATTTGGACAGGTTGGCCTTGTGTCAGGATAATGTAAGTAGGTGGGACATCAGACTGCATGTCTGCAGCAGTCTACTAGTCCTATAAATCACTATAAACTACAACAGTGCGGACATCGTAGGGATATGACTGAAAATGTGTTAAAGCTACTTTCAAGATCCGAATCACACACACACACAGAGAAAAATATATGCTCATGAAATAACCAATCAACATGTTGTGCTGATATCTCTTTACATAATGCCTCTGGCATTCCTAGAAAGTATTTTAGATTAAACCCAACTATGCTTGTGATGTGAACAGATAACAAACGAATAGATATAATGGAATTGGCATGAGTGCTTATTCAAAGGGATCTTCCCTGTAATTACCACACTGTTAAATTGGTTATTATTTAAACATCGTCTTTTATCAGCCGCTTTAGGCTTTTATTAGAAGTTCCATAGAATTTGTTACATTTATTCTAGGTTATATGGAGCCTGTTTGCTTGCTTTTCATAAATTGTAAGTAGGTTCAGAGCCACGTTTAGCAAGAAATTTGAAAACTGCACATTTTTCTACTGAGGGATCAAAGTTACACAAAAAGAATTTTTCGGCTTGACTTTTGAATCTGTAAATGAAACCATTATTATCCATACAATCCTTATCATCATCTTCATTCTGCGTATCCCGATACATTGCGAGCATGTGACTTGATAAATGTGCAATTCTGACAGGAATGATTGAGAAACCATTAACACTATTTCTACTTCAGCTGTGAGTGGCAAACCTGGACCAATGTGTAATTGAATCTTTGACAGCACTGTCAGATATTATACATGGATAAATATCTCCTTCATTATCTATTTCTATATTATATTACTCTGTCATATTGTTAAAATGATGAGGGACTGTTTCACGATAAGTAGCCGACGATCTGAGTTCACGATTTGGTACAGGAAGCAGTGAGCTGGTCTCTATAGGTACTATCTTTATTCATGGTACACACTCATGCATTCAAGATTTATTCTGTGTCTCCATCTGAACTAGGTGTCAACAACGGAGACCACGTTTGTGAAAAGTTATTACACTGAGTTGTGGTTTTACTCTGACTAAACAGATGAGAATAGCTCACAACGTTTGATAACGTAGCCAGTTTGTTTATCGCATAAAAATCTTCGCCCTCCAAATTTAATAGGAGACCATGACTATCGCTAGATAATTTGACTGCAAAAGATTCATTGCGATATTTTGTCCCCTTCACTATTTCAGTCATTATCTGTGTATGTTTCTTGATCTTGACTTCCTCCGAAATAAAATTTATGAGGATTAGATTTTGTGAATTTTGCTTTGGGCAATTGCTGTATAAAATTGGCTATTGCGCTCGCTTCTTCTGGATACCAATCACCATACAATGCCGCAGCATCTGCATTAATGTATTCAGGACTCTTGATCTCGTTATATTCTACTGGTTGTAAGCTACATATCTACAGCAGCATTTAACTCAGCATTTTAAAGCAAAGAAACACAACAGTTTACTGCTGTTAAAATGGTACATGCAAATGAGATGCATCATAATTTCAGAAGTTCTGTGGCATCAAAGAGATGCCTAATGTCATGACACTATTATCCAAATCTATCACAAGAAAACATCATTTTTCTAATGTATGAACTATATATACATATAGGCCACTTTCGTGACTTTGTATTGAACATAAATGATATTAGTCAACCAAATATTTGCTATCTATTTACAGCATAACATAACTATGTGGACAAAGTCTATAACATAAACGTGCTACGAAATTGAACAATGAGACATAGCATATAATACAGACATTTTTTGAGGCTGCAACCGCCATAAACAGAAATACAGCAAATAGAGCTTGCTGTCTTTCTGGCAGCCACAAAAGGAGGGTGGGGCAAAGAACAAAAATGTACAGCATCAAAGAAAAGATAAATGTTGATCAAAATTAAACCGATGAATTCTGTATTGCCAGGGCAGTAGAGCACCCTTATACTCCCCGGTAGTTAGGATATATCCAGCATGTATGGAGGATTGGGAAGAAACTTTAAAACGGAAGCGCGTACTTCCTGAATGCGTTGTTGGTCTTCCGGAGTTGTTAGAGTACCCTCGTACGCTCCTGGCGGTCGAAAAGGCAGGTAGACACAGATTAGTCCGGGTCGAGTGAATGATATCCCAGCAAAGCACGGTTGATGCCGATTGTTATAAGTCTGTGAAACCCACGAGACCTGAAAGAGGAATTAGCACACGGCGGAATGGCGATCTTAGAAAAAGTGATTAAAGGGTTACAAATCTGAGACCTTTTTGCCTAACCTTATGCATTTCTTAAATGCATCTGAAAGGGCCATTTTGATTATTTAAACTGATAGAGAGAACACGGTCAAATTGTCAGATGTGAACTCGTTATATAGCGTCCAAGCCCGCTTACCCGGTATATGTTATGCCCTGACCAAGATATTAAATTTAATGCAAGAGTATAAATTTGGGATTAAATGCATGATTTTTGTGTCATTAGAGGATGATTTGTTTATGGTTTCAACTAAGTTTTGATTGTCAGTGTGGAAATAAATACATTTATTGGATAAGTGTTCTCCCTAGACCACAACTGCCAGAACGATGGGGTAGAATTCTAGAAGCGTTATATTTTGATATGCCCATGTCTGATCCCAGATACCATAGAAATAGTGTGTGACCCGGATGACACTGTATCCAACTGAGGCAGAAGCATCTTCTGTACAAGTCCAACGTGTCGGAGGTCAGCCAATTGCCAATTAATAATAAGGATCTACCGTTAAAACCGGTTTAAAAAGTTTTGCCAGGCCCTTAAATCTACCTTTACCTCTTTTGTTAACCTAATGTGATTTTGCGATGCCAATTGTCAAGTTGATGAGTCGCCTAAGAAAAGCTTGTCCCGGCAAAACAACTGCGCAAGAAAAGTTAAGAGTACATATGATGGATTGCAACTCCTTCAGAGTAATTTTATTTCAAGAAGATATAAATGCACGAGTTTATTCCATTTTTCTAGTCTGTCAGTGGGAAGGCGAACCTCCATTCTCACGGAATCCAATTCGTATCAGAGTTATGTCATGGTTGTTGACGGGGGAAATGTTTTATCCGCAGCCATAGTAACGCCGATGTCGGTACATACAGTCAGGAAGAGATCGAGATTCTGCTGGCATTGGGCACGAGTTGCATCTAGTATCGAAACTCGTACAAAATATGCGTCATTTATGTTATAGATAACTTTGTGTTCGCATTGAAGATAATTGCAAAAGGTCTCAAATATCTTGCAACTGGAACTACAACCCATTGGTAAGCATTTGCCAAAACAATACATGTTTCACCACAAAAAGCCAAAACAATGATATTGCATGGGACAAATATGAAGAATATGGAAGCATTTGATATGTTTGTTTTTGCCATTAAACACCCCTACCCAGCTGTTTTATACATGTAGCGAGAATCCACTGTCCTACTGTGATTTGGACGTTCCTAATTTTTGGAACAATGCTAAGTTCAGGGCCAGTACTGTGCGCATCTAACTGAAATTTGAAACTAGCATCCTGCGAGTTATTCATGAAGGTAGAAAAACCTATGTAAGAGTCCGCCCATTTGTTTGCCTTAACTTTATCAGGGATTAGAGTTGATGGTGTGAACGACGAGCTTGCAAATTTTAATTGTGAATGCCCCCCGGAGGCAGAAACGATTTGGACAACGTTACCTGTATCCACCGCTGTACCTGTAAGTGAAGCCTTGGTTTCTAATATGGCGCAGGAGACCATGGATGCAGCTGGTTTGTTGTCTGTTGCAACGAAGGGTCCAAGTTGAAACCCAGTTTGTGGACCATTTTCCGTGGACGGCCTGAACATAGCTACCAGCTGATCATATTTGTCTTGGATCTCCTGTGTCACTTGGGTGGTAAGCCTGTCGGAGACCTCTTGAGTTATAACATTAAGAAGATTGGGGTCCATCCAAGCCCCTTCGCAGGATGACCCAGGTTGAGGGTTGGCGGCCGTTGGCGTTGACAATGGTGCCTTCTTTATGGGCCTATTCACCGCCTCTTGGATTTTGGACCTTGATTATCTGTCTCTTTTCACTGCCATTTGCAACGCAGCCCTCTATGTAATGGGCATGCTGTAACGAATGCCAGAAGAAGTTATTTACATACATTTCAGTGTTTTACTACGTAGCAATCATTGCAAATGAATAACCCTTATTGTAATGTTATGAACACCACTGTTCACTGTAGTGAGATGAGGCACAAACTTGGTAATAGTAAGAAAGAAAAAATGAAGAAAAGAACAAAATTTGAACGTTATGAAAAGTGCGGAATGCAACATCACCAGCATCAACAGAACAATTACAGGTCAGTGGGCCTAAACGAGCTTGGAAACACAATACCCATTAACATGGAGCGAAGTGGTGGAAGAAGAAAGCATGAATGACTAATCAAGTGTCAAGTAGTGAGGTGCGGGACCCAAGTACGCCAAGCATGAAACTCCTAGCAACAGTAAAACGAAAGGAACCAACTGGTAAACACACATGCCACTGATACAGAATCAAATGGTAATCATACAATCCAGTGGTACGGAACCAACTGGTAAACACATAGACCAGTGATACGGAATCAAATGGTAATCACAAAATCCAGTGGTACGGAACCAACTGGTAAACACACATACCAGTGATACGGAATCAACTGGTAATCATGAAATCCAGTGGTACGGAAACAACTGGTAAACACACAGGCCAGTGATACGGAATCAACTGGTAATCACAAAATCCAGTGGTACCGAACCAACTGGTAAACACACAGGCCAGTGATATGGAATCAACTCGTAATCATAAAATCCAGTGGTACGGACCCAACTGGTAATCACAAAATCTAGTGGTACGGAACCAACTGGTAAACACACAGGCCAGTGATACGGAATCAACTGGTGATCATATAATCCATTGTACGGAACCAACTGGTAAACAAACAGGCCAGTGATACGGAATCACCTGTGAAACAGAAGACTAACATAAACTCCAGTGGTACGGAACCAGCTGGCTGCCACACAATCCAATGGCACGGAACTAATTAAAAGAAAAGGGTCCAACTAAATACTGTTAAGGCCGAGAAAGCCACACAAGACCTCACAAAACAATGTAAAGTCAAATCAAGAAAGGGCACTTATATTGTCAATCCGATTAATGAACAAACCAACCAAACCGCAAGACCATTTGTCAACACAATTATGCAGAACGAAATGACCGAAAATTGGGCGACAAAGTTCGAATTTCGAACAATCCTAAAGTATTAACAAAGTATGACGCCATCATGTTGGAAATGTTTGTTATTATTCCACAAACGGCTCCTCCGACCGACCATCGACAGAAAATGCAACCTTCTAATATGTTACAACGTTTCGTCCATAATCGACACAACATAACAAAGGTACACAAAGACAGAAAAAAGCGTATCACAGGGTTCATACAGAATTTAAGAATGACGAATTCAGAGACTTTCCCAAGCTTTCAAAGACCACAAACATAGATTTCCAAGACCTAGGTTGGCTAACATTTTTTGCATACAAGTTATGTTATATGAGAAAACAAAGAATGCAACATAATATAATATTGTTTAATGATGAAATGAAACTGAACGGGTCTTCAAAAGAAAGAAACCAGAAAAACTCTACTACATCCAAATCTAACAACATTGGACAATTTTATTTGTGATTATGGAAAGAAATTAAAATGTTTGGGTTTATTTCAATTTTCAAATACTTTAAAAGACTCCAGAGTAAGCAGCTTGATTTTCACAAACTTTTAATACCTTGAAAATGGTACCTCATTTTTCCCAAACTGTCAAAGATATTCAAAAGACAGTATGAACCCTGGTATTAGGAAGGTGCACCTATGCTGCAATATCAGACCGATGAATAAATCAACCAAACCAAAAGACTAGGGTTATACATATACCCCCATTAATAGACCGCGAATTTGGAGATAAATTAATTTGGATATTTGAACTTAAGTGCAACAATTTGGCACACTAATGCTATACCATTTGAGCTATTGAAGCTTGCAACACACGTGGAGTCGTTTGCAATTACTCTTAGGCTATTATATCTGTGAAAGGAATTTATGCACGAGACGATGGGAAGTATATCTACGTTTAACTTTATGGTTCTCTGGTTTAATGTTGCGTACGACAGAGAGATCGAGCCAGATAATTGTGTCGACTACTCTGCCCCAACCCTATGCATATAAATTTTAGAATAGCGCCGAATATTAAAATCGGGACGCAATAGATCGTCTATTTTTGATTTGAAATGATACTGCAATTTTTTACAGATGGAATGACCCAGTATGAGTGTGACGTAATGTATAATAAAAGAAATGTTAGCAGGATTTGTGGAATGGAAACAAGTTAATGTAAGTAAATACTTAACTTCCAGTACAATTCGACTCGGACCAAATTCCAGGAAATGAGGAAGGTAATTAACAAAGTGAGGCGATAACAACGGAGAGAAAATTTCTACAGAAAAAAGGAAACACGTCCGCACCCCATAAGGAAACTGGCTCAACTGACGCCGCAGTCCCTATCAGAGAGAAGACCTCCGCGCGCTGCATGAGTGAGAGTATTGCGATAGGCTGGGCAGAACACGTGATTGAAAGATTCAAATATTTTGGCCCTTGACAGCGCGTTACACGACAAATCTGGCGGGAAAATGTAGACCCAATCACACATCCCATAAATGTCCTTACACGAGCATAAATCGTTATATATATAAAATGTTTAAAATGCACACAATTATATTTACTTCTAATTCAGAATGTTCATTTGCTTATGAAGTGCGCCTGTTCTTAGGACCCCATATTTGTAGAATCCCAGTTTGAGGTACTGCAGCTTTTTTGTTTGCCAATATGAAGCAGATAGTACATGTTGACGTAAAATGTATGTTATTAGTAAATTAATAAAAGGTGTTGTTGTCAAAAAATGCCATGTCAATGCTAGTATAAGGGATATTGAAGAATATAATTTGCTTCAATTATTGACATTTTGTTTTTATTCGCTATACTTTTCACTATATTGCTTGTATTTGAGCTAAATTGGCCGATTACCTACTCATACTGATTGGTTACTGCATCGGATAATATGAACCAGATTTTCAGGGCAATCCTGTTCATATTATGCTATACAAATATAATATCCTAATACTGAATAAAAAATGGAACACACTACAAGAAATAAAGTATCTAAATTTCTGCTAGATTCCAAAGTAAATACACAAGCGTAGTTAAATAAATACTCAGTAACTATAATTCAAATTGCAGCACCCATCGATCTGTGAATTTCATAACGTATTGCACATTCTGTCATGAGGTTAGAAAGGAAATCTTAATTTGGTCTAATAAAACGGGAAATAGAGTCATATTGTGAATGCTGGACTTGCAAACAATTTGTCCATTTTATCTGGAATGAAATGATGTTGTTTATATGTAGACCCAATTAAAGTATGTTATCTTGTGATGATGGATTGGATTATTAGCTGGTCCATACCGTACGTGGCTTGAGAGACTGACCTTGTTGTAAGGTACACGAGTTTTTTGTTGATAGTTTGGAAGCATGAGGTGGAAAATATGAATTTCATGTAATTGACATTTTCAAGAAAAGACATGATTAAATATTGTTTCTTAAGGAATATCAAATTCATTTCGTTTTGGGGTGCCGTAAATTTATTCTTTTGATTGTGATTTCTGTCGGAAATGTAGTCTCAATTACACTACATTGTCTAGCTGTGGATCAACATTTGCAACCCACTGTGACTTTGATTAGCAGAAATAAGTAAAAACATTTTGATGAAATTCAAGATGCAGAAAGGTATATGTATATGTATTGCCATTGTTGTTACGAACTAGGTAACATTTATTTTTTATTCCCCACTCCTTTCATGCTCTTTATTGGCGGAACCCCATCTACTTGGCCTGTATGACTTGTACTGCAAATCAGAACATTTTCCCCACACGGGAACAAACAGCTAGTGTGCATGAGTCCATTTTGTCACCACAAATAAGGCCCCTTTATAATCTTGGCTTAGTGGCTGTGAAGCTCTTGCCTTTGTACCAAAACCCCCTTGCTTGGATTGATTTGTAATGTTATACGTCTCTGAATGGGACGGAACAATTGCCCTTGACCTAAATGTGTCATTCGGTTTTATTTTTATTGACTCTAGAGAGCATGACACAGCGTCTGAATCAATAAATCTGGGAATCGCTATGAATATATCTGCTAAATTAATGTTTTAACTATATATTTATATATTCAATTCTGCATATCTAACGTCTATTGTCATAATGCCATCGTTAAGCCCTTTGACTGGTTGAAAGTTGTTTTGATTTAGTGAACCCATCCGCATCATCTTTATCATCACTACTTTCATATGGATTGAACAGATTGCTTAGTTCATGTACAGAGAACTCTATTAATCAAACGCTCCGGTCTCTGATATATGAGCGTCCATTGTTTGTTTACAAAAGAAGCAGCACCTAAAACACGATACATGTATTTTGATATGCTGCACGATTATGATAATTTGAAGTCAATAGAGAACAAAATGACTATATAATAATTGAGTTTGAAATGTAGGGGTTTGTTCTGCTGTTCCTACTTGTATTTTATCTAGATGGGATGTTCATCTACGCGAGCTTCTGTTTTATTTAAAACGGCTGTTTAGCTACTCGTACTTGTATATTAACTAGAAGGGTTGTTCATCGCCTCATACATGTATTCTAACGACACGATCTGCTGAGTGGCTATTATTGTATCTTAAAAAAAAGTAGATGTTCACTCTTCACCAGATCTTTCTTGGTTAACAATGGGGGCCGTTCGATACTCTTTTGCCTTTTTGCAAAAATCACACCTTGTCGTGTTATTTGAGGTCATTAGGTTTTTCATGGTTCAATTCGTGATTGATCATCATTAGAGTCGTATCTCAATCAAGATAAAAATACCTAAAAATAGGTAAAGAGGAAACACAGTAGACATCTTGACAGTTTGTCTGGTAGAGAAAATGTATTTGCTTGTCCGACTGTTTATCGTGTCATAAATAGACTCACTGTCCTGGTATGAAGCGCTCCATCAGTATTCGTAAATAATAAGTCATTAGTAGGAACGTTAGTTCGTTTGTACGTAGATAAGCCATCAAGTGATTAAAACGACGAGTATGCATTCACGGTTAGGAAACTGCTTTTAGATGAATTTCAGGATATCACGATCGCCGATTCATTTACACAGCAGTTTTATTCGGAAGCTTGAGATAAAGAATATTTTGTTTTGTCATTTGATGTACATAGTCTGAATTAATGGCATTACTAGAGTAAACTTCGTTTGTCATTTGTTGTACCCAGTCTGAATTTATGACATTACTATAGTAAACTTCGTTTACTAAAGTCTTTAATTTTATTTTATCTTGTTTTTAATGTCTCATCTGTCTTCTCGTTTAAGGTCAAAGGAAACACACAACTGAACATCATATTAGCTCTGCTGTCTTTAATCGCTGATTATCGTCCGACGAATTCTATATTCACGCAATTGTTCCATGTCTTACTATGTTTATATAAAACAATCAAACATAGACAATAATTGATCCGCCTATATTCTATATTCACGCAATTGTTCTACGTCTTAGTATGTTTTATATAAAGCAATCAAACATAGACAATAATGGATCCGCCTCACACGCTAGTTCGGTTATTTGACCAACTATAATTTTGTTAAAGCAAATTCTTGCCACACGTGAATGAATATTTCAATCTCAAATCTCATTGGTGGTTATGCAAGCATTTATGTGTACCATAGCGCATATCAGATCAAAATTACGTCAGCATATATGTGTACTTTAGAGCATATTGCATCAAATGTTATTAATTCATTATTGAGTGCTTGGCAACCGTTGCGCTGGACCTAAAAATGCAAGCAAACTATAGGAACATTAGTCATTCGAGTGATATCACATTTAAGTAAGCGATTGATTCCGAAATGGAACGATTTTCGAAAAAGGTTTAAAATGTTAATATTAATTAAAATTATAAAACAATTGTACATGAAAGATCTGTAAGGGAAAATTAACCAGTTCCACGTGTAACAGAAATAGTCGTTGAACCAATAATGTGAACAAATACAATTTAAACTGATCGAAGGCTCTGCCACGTCGCTCAATGCAATATATCGACTGTCTAAATGACTGGTTTGTAGGAAGCAAACAATGCTATATACTTTAAATTCCTTAAAGATAAATTACAGTTAATCCAACCAAACTCAGTAAAAAAATAAATCAAAAGCACGTTTGTTCAACAAGGTTCAGGTGCTTACTTTAAACACTTTGGAAATATATTTGTGCAGTTAGTTTGTCGCTAAGATATGGAGGTTATTAAAGATGTCCAGTTATCCCTCAATCGTGACGACAGGTTCTTTAGTTGGTTTTAACAACGGTTTGTAGGCATTATTACTTTCAAACTTGCCTTTGTTAAATATGATTCATATGCAGTAGTGCTAATTCTGTATCACGGAATTCTGTGGAAAAAATCTATTAAAAACATTTTTATTTATTAATAATAAAGGCTATTATTCCGATCTATATCGAAAAGATTGGTGCCTGTTCATCTGGCTTAGAAACTCTGTTTAAACCATTCAGTATGGTGAATAAAAATACATACAATACCATAATAGTTTCCAAATGTTGTAGCACAATGAATATAGAAGAACAAGTAATAAACATGCGGAATCGAGGTTTTGTCTTTTGTCTTTTTTCCTAATGAATATGATTTATCTTGAAGAGCAGAATTAGATGATCGATTAATGTTTAGTGACGTTATCGCGCATTTGTGACCATCTTCGAGAGTAGCCTAATTTATACATACATGTAATATATCCAAAACATGTAACAAAAGTGTTTTGACTTCAATGCAATCATGTACTTGAAAGCATTCAGAAAAAACACCCACACTTTCTTATTTTTTGTAGGACTTCTGTCTGTGTTGTATTTTGATTGAATCAGTCGTAAAAACAGTATTACCCTAAACTGTATCATTACGATATTCTTTTGGAAAGGTCAATACATTTGCAAATGATTTAGAACTGGAAAATGTATGCCCACCTTTCACATTGAGACATTATGAACGCTATACTCTTGTGATGAATGTTTGAAGTCTGTACTACAGTGCCAAAGGAATGTTTTCTCCCACCTATCGTCGTGATATTGTGACTTATACATATTATTCGCAATTCTGTTTAGCGACCAAAGAAGTGAAAATCACTGGAAATATAAAATGATACAGGAGAGTCTTTGTAACTTTTTCTGTGTTATTGTAATGTTAATAATGTCAAGTGATCGATGAAAAATCCAAAAGTAAATGATTCATTTTACTTTTTTATACTTCCCCAGGTGGCCGAAAGGTCCAACGCTCTCGCCATTATCGGTTACTGGCCACCTTATCCATGTCCGCGCGGGTTCCTGTCTCGGGCTCAGCCAATGTGAACATGTGAGCAAGCTTGTGCACAATTAAACAAAAACAGAAGCGCAAAAACAACTACTGATCAGGAAAGAACTAACGCCAATAAGTTTTCAAAATAACTTCCAACGGTTCCATAGAAATGTACCTTTTACCGATCGTATCAGAGTAATGGAATAATTATTTGTAATGTTTCTTTTCAAAACATTGTAAGTTTCAGATGACTCTCTAATCTATGAAATTCCTTAATGTTTTATGATGATGATAATAATAATAATAATAATAATAATAATAATAATAATAATAATATTAATAGCATCCTTTCTGTGTCCATCTTAACATAATTAGCTGAATGGAGTTGAAATTCTGGCTCTGCAATGAAACAAATATAAACGTAATCAGAAAACAATCGACAAAGTTAAAATCTACTTTATAAAACAAATAAAATATAGTATCAGTGAATGCAAATTATACAGGTATAAGATACTGTTATCAGATAAATATATTACTTCTACCACTAATAAATGTTATTCGGTCATAAAATCAGGATTACTCATTACAATAGCAGAACCTGTATAATTTCTTAAAAGCTGAAACATGCGTGGTTGCTTAATATCATACCTCAAACTGTTCCATAAAAATATATTCACATGCGCCAAATATTTCTTAAAATACTCAAATAGTTTGATATGTATATATCATTGTTTTCAATTGATAGAGTACTCCATGTGCTAATGTTTCATGAAAATTTAAAAACATATACTATTTTATATCCAAAATGTAGGAACATAATATAATCAGTGATTGTCATCAATCTAAGAGTGTTGATAAGGGACGTATATGTTAAAATATCTTTATGATTTAAATTACCGTGGCTGATCTGTAAGCTCCATAACCTCTGCCTGCAAGAAGAATTACGGGCTTTCTCTCTCATGGTACATCCGTAGATAAACAAAGCACAGATATCTGTATCATTCATTTTCTTTATGCATAACGCCAATGTAGTTCCTTATAATTCCTTTGACTGTACGCGGGTTTAGCTTCAAATTTATAACAAGGACGCCATCAAAGTTTGGCAGAAAACAAGAAACATGAGAAAGTTAGATTGTATATTCATTTATCTGCTACCGCTGTTTGTGGTAATATGTTGTTCTTAGTCTTTGATGGTTTTTTTTCTTTCTACAGAAAGTTATACGATTTAATTGACATGTAATACACTTAGCTGTCTGACTAAAGTAAAAGTATTTTCATCAATCCCCAGTCGTTACGCTCAACTGTATTACGTCGTCAATATAAGATTCCAGACTTCAATTATATTTTAAATATTGATTTGAACTACAATGAAATAAGATGTATTGAATCTTTTCCTTATTCTCAAGGGCGAGCAAGTAATTTTCTTTAAGCATATTATCCTGTCACATAACCAGAAATGAGGATTCCATTGCACTAAGAAAATTTTGTTATTTCAGCAAAAACCCTATGATGCTTGCTCTTAAGCAATTCGCTTCTTTACTTTTTAGTTTTAGTTGTCACATTTTTAGAAATACTTTTACTTCACTAGAATAAACACCGATTAATTATGAAAGATAAAAACATTTAAATTTTGTTTGAGATCTATCTTCAACGCAGGTTAGTCCGTGCAAAAACACTCACGTTTGATTTTTCAAACCCCATTGTCTGAGATCATCGTTAGACTGCCAACGTTCCCAACACAATTTACTGTCTAGAGAAAACAGCTAGCTGTTTGATGAAAAGTTGAATTACTTCTTTTCTTTTCTTACTGGCCCTGTTATCAAAACTGAAATAATATACAGGAGTAATTATTTTTATTTTTTTTAACTTTGGCGTAGTGAAATCTGATCCTATCTGATTGACATATGAACCTACCTGAAATAAAGGTGGAGCTGAATGTTAAGTATGCTGCAAAGTGAGTAAAGATTAACCGACGCTATTGTTTGAAAAAGTGCACCTTCACAAATACTGTGATGTCTTATTCAAATACTTGACAACTAAACAAGAGTTGCAAGATGTGGAACATTGTACAAGAAAGGCTCGTCTATATATATTGTTATGCATTGCTATTGCATTTATATATGTTAACGTATTTGTCACACTACTAAAACAACTTTCTTCATCTTATAGCTTTAAACGTGTCTATTTAATATTTAGTCAGTCAGGACACTGAATGTCTTTCAGTTTATTAGCCGGTTACTGAATCAGTTATTTGGTTTGAAAGCTAGTCGACTACTTAGAGGTGAATAGGTTACCAAGTTAACTACCGGTGAGATGGTTAGTTATCTTGGTTTTGCATCCCATTGCTCTTTCCGCACAGGTTTTTAAATAGCTAACCTTAAAACAAAGATCCAGCTTGATTATTTTCTAAATAGTGCACAAGAACTTAATTTTTTTAATGGTATGTTCAACTGAAACAAACGAAGTCAAATGCTTGACATAATGAAAGATCCTACTTTAGATTAAAACCCTTCATCGAATTTGCCGTGGTCATCCTTAAATAGTATTCGGTGTGTCAAGGAAAACGTGTCCTAAGCATATGGTCCAGTTCACTCCTCATGACTGATAATACTTTTGAAAGATACACACTGTGATTAACGGAAAGCTGTCAAAATAATATTCAGGCATGTGTTACTTATCACATTTCTCTTTGTAAGGTAGTTTCGTTAGCCGTTAAACGATACTGACACAATTAAATCTCAGGAACCCACATGCTGTGTCTAAAGCTAATATTTGTGTTTTTCACATTGCATATGCATGTTTTGTATATCTTTGTGTCGTTAATTGGCCTCTACTCTAAACTGAAAGAGATTATTTTTATTTTCAGAAGGCCTTAAATTAAGGATAAAGGAAGTTAGACGCTGTCAAATATTTGTGTATTTCTCCATTCCATGCAGTTATAAGCAATACTCCGGAATGACTTCTCCAAGTAAATTTAAGCAAGGATATCATTAAGCGTTTTTTATACAAACTTTAATAGGAGTAAGAAATAGATCTTCAAATGTGAAACTGTTTTTGCTTTTGCAATGGAAAGACAATTTATGAATTATGGTAGGAACTGATTTTACCATTATAACAGACAATATTCGTGTTATCAGACCGTAATAAAAATGTAAACATTCTCTGGTGAATTAAAGTTATCAGATGTGTCTCACATCGTCAGACACTGTTCCAAAAAAATCTTTAATGCATTAAAAACAAGACAGTACAGTTGCCGATCATTTAAAGACAGGACTCTACAGTAACTGATCCCTTCAAATTCAACACGTATTTCCCATTAGAGCGGACAATATTCATAATATCAGATCTTGATATAAAAAAGTTATGCTTGTATTCCGGCAGGAATAGATTTTAGCGTTAGGGCTGACAATATTCATATCACCTGATCTTAATAGAAAAACGTATGTTTGTATTTCGATAGAAATAGACTTTAACGTTAGAGCGGACGATATTCATCTCATGAGACCTTGAGAAAAATTAAAAAATATATGGTGAATGACATTTTTCAGATGTCTCTAACATTCTCACATAATGTTCTAACAAAATCTTAAACTCATTGAAACCAAACTTTACAGTGACCGAGCCATTAAAAGCCAAGAATGTGGCGAGACCAATCCCAATAAGAGACTAATAAGACATGCATCAACATGTTATAGAATACTGGTAAGCTGGACAAGAATTTTTGATCCAATAGCTTTGCGAATTGGAAGGCACACCGTATACAAATGTTATGAATGTAGCTATACGCCATTCTTGTACCACATATCCAATACAAATCACCCTGATGGGTAAGAAATGACCGGTAATACAAATATTTATAAAAAAAAGTGATTATGTATCTAGCATCATACAAACTCATTCTAAGTTTCCATTCATATTGATGACTTCTTTCAAAAATAAAATCTAGTATTTTAAAGAAAAGCTGGATAGAATACGTTAGTACAAAATAACGTTTATTGATGATCTTAATATAGAGAGCCTGCATTGGGTGAACATGGAAAAAGATTTGCTAAAGAAAGAGACTAGTATTGGAGAGGTATTTTGGATGAATAATATTTGAACGTTGATTAGGGAGAGTAAAGCTAAATTGAATTAATGTAGAAGATGGACGTTGCATAGAATAAACTTACTACGGAAAAAGTATTTACCTGGAACCTAGTAAACGAACGTTTTATTGGATGAGCATGTGACGCTGTATAGGCTGAACCTAGAATAGGAGAAGTGCGAATGATGAATTGACTTTCCAAAGCTGTATTTCAAACCTTGTATAGGAAAAGTAAAGAGAACTAATACAGGAGATGCACCTACTATTGAAAAGCCATTAAAACTGAACCTAGTAAAATAATGTGTTATTGGATGAAACTAGGGTAGAGAAGCATTCTTGAGAAAAGCTGAGTTTGATGAACTCATGTTCAGATGGACCATTGTTTTATTTAGAAGAAGAGTTCTTTCCGGGAGACCTCTTCTATTATATCATTGTATGTAGGGAAATAAATCATCCCCAATAAAGGCAAGTTTTATAGTACTGTGTAATTTATGTGTATAAATAGTGTAAATAATATAAAGGCGTTTATACATGAATTGTCCTTTTCAAATCCAGTCGATTGATTCAGATTTACATGCGATATACGTAGGCGTATCGCCTCACTCCTTCCATTATTATGGTAAACTTATGTTTCATAAAACGCGCACTATATTAGTTGTTATGTATATTTTGTCTCATTTTTCTGCTGTCAAGAATATTGATTAATAGAAAGCATTGTTAAAGTTAAAGTATTGTTCTCTCCTTTTAAATAGACGATATATAACCATAATTCAAAAGGAGGGACATTTGTTCATACAGGTGCAAAAGCATCCATTTGTACATCACTTCCGTTCTATTGCATAAAACTAGACAAAGGATACTATTGTCTTATTGATGAGCTGCGTTCTACTATATTTAAATCATATTGATTCAGGCAATCTATACCAACCTTTATACAAGCAAACAGTTTCTTAATAAGGCTGATAGCTACCATTTTTGTTTTTGCAATACGACAGAGTCATGTCTCTTTTAAGTTGACGTCCATAACAAGCAGCTAGATGTGTTATGCAATTTTAAAACTTTTGCTCTTTAATTTCAAAGATAAATGAAACACTACATATACTAATTATTGTTACGAAAATATAAGTTACTCTACGTCACCCCATCACCGTGCTGTTGTTAGTACTCCTGCAGATACTACACTTAAGAAATTGTTTGATCTGTGAATACATCTTTCTTCTGTATGCTCCACCAAATAAAGCTTATGTTTGAATCCTATTATCTCTTTCTCTTCAATATATCCAATCGTGCAAACCCTGAGTGAAATAAACTACTATAACGAGATTGCACTCTACCTAATGGTACATGTAATGCCTCTCTATTTGTTTGCATACTGTTTCTTTCTTTCTGTCTATAAACAGTTACCGTACGAATATCAATCTTAACGACTTTCTAGCAAAGAGATACAACTAATGGTCTTCACATGTTGTGGTTAATTGATCTACGTTGAAGTCATGTTTTCGGGATTGATATAAGGAGACATTTTATCTCATAAGTAAACGAACTATATTCTATTCCGAGATTCCTGTCACATGTCACATGTAAATACAAACATTTCTATTGAAATACATTATTTATACCATAACCTCTTAAACGTAACATTAATAAGCTTTCCAAACTAATGGTGTATAAAGCATTGAAAATTTGCTCTAATGTCTTTTTAGAAACGTTTTAAGTAAAGGTAAAATTCAGAATATACAATGTGTCTGTGTGATTTAGATTTTTATCATAGCTTTAACAAAGTTTCAGTCAAATCTATACAATGTCTGCAGTGTGAAAGTTTATAGTGATGTGTAGCACTAGGGCATCATGCCGCAGATATATAGCATGATGTCACACCCAGTCACTTTATCTTGACACCAGGCTGACCAGTCCTAACACTAACCTCTTAATGCTGAGCGCCAAGCGGCAGCTGTTAGTACCATTTTTGTAAGTCTTTGGTATGACTCTACCGGGGTTCGAACCCGCGACCTCCCGCATCCGAGGTGGACGCTGTAACCAGTAGGCCATCGGAGCGGAGATATACAGTGTGTTGTAGGTAAATTAGTGTTATTGTTCAGGTATAAAAAGTTCAATGTACAAAGTCGGTGTTTTATCTTTCGTGACTGTCATCCTATTTGAAATATTCCCCCTCTCCAGAACTAGGGAAGTTATTTAATTCAGACATGGATATCCGTCGAAACGGTTTGTTAATTTCTACGGTTGCTGGATCATGGTGCTACATTTATTTGCTTATTTTGTTACAACAAAATAATATCTTGCTTAAACGCGATGTTTCGTTTTGTTTATAAATGATAATATTTTGTTTAAAGGAGACAGTACCGGTCTCCATCTTGTGAAATTAATGCTGCGTTTAAACCCGCAACGTTACTCTATGTGAGCTCCTTTTATCAAGTAACTTAATTTGTAAGCCTTCATGTACTAACCAAATACGTGCATTTTGTCTAATTAGTTCTGTTCCCGTAGGTAGATGATTATGTTATGTGGTTATCATTATCGTTCATTGTAACATAGTTTGTTATAGTAATCGATAAGAAACACCATACGAAGCAAGCACAGAATTATAACTCAAATAAAATCGTTTATGGAAAAAGTAAGAGACAGGCACCAAGAAAGACGAAAATACATGTAGAAAATGAAGGCATTTTTTTCTTCAATATCATCATTATCTGATTTACTTCGTTTAGAAAATATAAAAAAATTAATATGGCAACGTTTGATAAACATCAACGTTTACAACAAAAACATAAAATTTTACAATGCGATAGTAGAGCAACAATCAATAGAGGTCAGTGTTGTACGAATTCGAATAGTATGTTAGGAAAGGGTTAATACAAACAACAAAACATTCGCAGAAATTTAATTCCGCACAAAAAATATAACTGAGGACATAAATAGGCTAATAGTTACCATCTATCTTTGTAATTGTATCCAATCCTTAGAGTCTCTAAATTTATTGGAAGCACAATGATGCTTAAATTGATTGGAGACAGCAATACAAATTTGTGTTTTGCACGTTTTATCGAAAACCGGATTAAAGCATCTTTTGCAAAATATACGTGGTTAAATTGCAAGTCATATAGCTCATTTATGTATTCAGTACCGAATAATATTCCAGTGACGTGTACAATTGTTTATAATGTGATTACAAATACCTTTAATTGGCGATTATTTATTTTATTTTTACCCTCATATATATTCACATTCCTTGGAAGGTCATTATACACACGCCTCAAGAAATTCGTATGCAAAATCATAGTTAAAGTTAGTGGACAGGTGTGGATTAGGTAAGCCTAAAGGTGTCATCCAGTACAAACCAGACTAAATATCGCGTGCTGTGATGTCACCATAGAGCTTCACGTTTGAAATAAATTTGTAGAACGCTGTTGTGCGTTATCATTAGACTCCAAATAGCACTCAACATATATGACTCAATAAAGATTTATTAAACATTATAAACTATGATAGTATACTAATTTTAGGAATATAAATAATCTCTAATTTAAGATGGGTAAAGGCATCTTTATGACTTTGTTAAAATACTTACTCAGGAACTTGTTGGATAATGTGGGAAAATATATGGCGCTATTGTCTTCAGACAATATCGACAGCGTTTCTTGGTGCTAGCAGCAGACACTATCGTTAGGATAATGTCTTTTGATGGCAAAAATAAATCAGAAGCGTCATCAGTTACTCATAGTCGCATCTGTAACTTTATTTCGAACTTAATTATCAGTGGAAGTGTCCAGCGGCAATATTTATGAAATAAATGTTTTTATGTATGATCACTATTAAATTGTCGAGTCTGAGATCTATTTTATTTTAAAGGTTCGATAGAATGCAATATTATGAAAGGAAATTTATTTCCGTGTTGGACTCAAGGTTCAGCCTATACGTTCGAATTTAGGAATTGCGAGCCTCTAAATTACCCAACACTGATACGTTTTAGAAAGAACGCTGGACAATTATTATCAGCAACACATTAATATTCTGTACTAAAAATACAATAATTTATTTTTTGTATAAAAAGTTAATAAAATCGAGTGAGAAAAAAACTCAGCTGGGATTATAAGTCCGTGGTATGGATGACAAGTATATGTAGTAGCATCACTCATTACCACTTGGTAACATGCGCATATGTGGCGACAAATTGTAAAATTAAACAAAATTACCGTTATGTAAATGATTCACCGATTTTGTCGTCTTCAATGCAAGATGTTGGCTTACCAGCTACCCAGGAAAATTTGCTAGCAATGTTCAATCCATTTGTCTGTGCACGTGTGTTGTCTGCAAGCCATCCAACGATTTATATTTAGATAAGACGAAAAGATTACAACTGATAACATAAAAGAAAACAATAAAAAGAAAATAAATTATAAAAAAAACTGTTATCAACACACACGGAATTTGGAACAAATCAGTGGTACAAACTGCCTATTACAAAAGGAGGCATTAAATGTAGTCATTGGTTTCTTCATATACAAGTATGTTGATGAGTATTCATCAAGTTCTAAATACTAACATACTATGACTATATAGTGATAATAAATTAAATAATATGGTTACTAACAAACTCCACGTTAAGCAAGAGTTAAAATACACATGGGATAGAAATACGTGAGGTATCCATAGATTTGAAGAATTAACAAATCATGGGTCATTATGCTTAACAGATTATTCAAGAAATCAATATTGGGCATCGCATATAAACATGGCTCACAAATTTGTTAACACTATGACACAAAAATGTTCTCAAGTTTGGTAATGAAAACTACATACGATTATTAAAATGATCAGCTACTGAAAGAAAACAGTTTGATAAGGAGGGCGTGCGACTTCTTACAGAGATGAAAATTGTTCAATCACAATTTTGCCAAGAGACGATATAACTCAAGAGATCCTTGAAATTGTTTCCTACTTTCATCTTTCAAACTGAATTAAACTTCTATTAAGCAATTACCGCTAAAACCGGTGAAGCTAAACATCTTAATAATGGTTGCATTTCAAAGCATTTCATTTGGCTTTAACAATAATTTTTAATTCGGATTTCTTAACCAAGAATCAACTTGGAAGAATAATTGACCCTACTGCATCTTTTAGATTTAAATTTTCAGCATTTTATACACTTATGGAATAATTACAGTTTCTTTAGCGTGCGATCTTGAAAACTGATAGCTATAAGGACGGAGTTAAAATGCTTGTTTTGCAAGATAACCTTAAATATGGACAAATAATATTGTTTTTCTTCTTCATGTGGCTGCAAGATGTAATTGGTAAAATACCTTACAGTATTAATGCAACGTCAGTTCACGTGTATCTTGAGATGCCTTGTAGTATGCTTAGCACAAAATCGATGGTTTCTCTTAAGTACATGTATATTCTGAGATCTTGGTATATATATTTTTTTCACAACAACGCACAACTCGGGTATTCTTGTTTCCTCCATTATGAATCCAACTGAATGAAGTACTTTCAAGTTTAATTTTAACGTTTTTAAATTTAAAATATACTCTATTATACGTTAGACATTAATAACCAAATATCTAAATGTTTCTTTAACTTTCTCAGAACCCATGAACTATTGCCTATAATTTATATTGTAGTCAAATGAGCGTTCTCTGAATACTATAATATAGCTTATACAAATAAATCATTTTAGAAATCTTGCCAATAACGTGTAGAAGAAGTACATTTTGTTTATCCCTTTCCTTAAAAATCTTACTATCAGACCTTCCTTTACCTGATCACGAGAAAGTACAAATATCAACACACATTTGAAAATAATAGTCAAAAACTGACCTTCGTGTAATTCCACGCCCATAGTATGTTCATAGTTATATAAATTCTTCTCCACCGGCCATACCAGCATCATCATCAGAAAGCACAAATAAAAACTCATCATGGGATCTGATTCTCCATTACAGAAACAAAGCTCTTTCCATGTTCCGATGTTTGGATTATCTTCCTTGCGGAGGCCCTTATATGTATTACTTAATTTTGGAGTTGAATACAAAGTTTCAAACTATAATCCCCACTAATCGCCAATATCTGCAAGAGTATGATAAGTAATATTGCTTAATAGTGGTTCAAACGGTCATTTTGATTTCTTACCATCTTAAGTTATAGTTTATGCAAACCCTTTAAATCATTTTCAAAAAGGGTTTTAACTATCGATCTTATTATGTTGAAAGGGACAGCGTAGTTTTGCTGGCAATAGGAATCAAACATCCGGTTTTATTATAGCGCGTATTTGTTTCTTTTGCTAGGGTCGGCGTTTTGAAATGGTGCTTTAAATAATAGAAGTTTGAATCACACATCTTGTAACATTACAATTTTACAGATCCAACCATATGCAAGTGGTTTGAAAAATGTATAGCGTCATCATCAGTTATCATTGCGTCTTATACCATGTATATCTTTCAATTCTCAGAAATGATGCGATAAATTAGAGACTTGCCTGCATCGGTATAAGAAACATATTATTGGCAGATACATTTTTAAAGGTCATCAATGCTCAAAGAAAATAGATTGCTCCTGGCGAAAGATTAATGTAGCATTTTGCTTCTCGTATCCTTTGTGTCGCAGCACGGACAGGAATGAGAATAACCCATATAGATAACAAAGCCTTACACTGTATACAAAAGAGTATGACTATCAAAGTAGATTACATAATATGTCCATGACGCAGTAGGTATACCTGAATGACAAGTACAAATTGTTTAAAACCTGATCTTAATATTATGCAAACTATGATATCGTCTTCTATCTCGAACATTTTAATATAATTTTTGTGTTTAATATAACACTAGATATATGTACCACCCTTTACTCGGATCCGCGATAGGGCCAAACCTGACTGTGGTCATCAGTGGAGGAAAAGTTTTTATGATCAACAGTGTCTAAAAATCTAAGCTGGTCATGAAATGACCGCTGTGATGGTCTAATGGTAAGAGAGTCCGCTTCGAATGCGGGAGGTCGTAGCTGTAACAAAATAAACGGTTTGGATTTCGGATTTATAACATAACACTTTAGATGGTGATACAAATACAATGCTTATTGATGAAAAAAAAAAAGAATGATGATTAATACGTGCGTGTATAAGATCCAAATAATGGACAAATAACACACTAAGCACGAACATTATAATTTGTGTTCGTTGTTCGTCCGTCGAGTCGACGTTGAGTCTTTGGCCATTGACGGTGAGGTTGGTCTCAACATAGGTTTTTTAGGGGTCGGCTGTTGCAGGACTTCATTCTGCTTGGTACTGATGATGAGACCGAAGCTTGCACAGGAACTGAATAACTTGTCAACGCTGCGTTGCACGTCGGCTTTTGAGCCAGCGTTGAGGGCTCAGTCAGCAACAAATAAGAAGTCCCTGATGATGTATGTCATAACCTTGGTTTTCGCATGAAGGCTCCTGTGCTTGAACACTTTTCCATCTGTGCGATACCTGATGCCAACTTCAACATCTCCTACTCTGAAAGCATATGTCAGCATGGCGAATAACATTATAATGAACAGTGTCGGTGCCAAAATCCATCCATGCTTGACGCGATTGGTTACTGGGATTGGCTCAGATGTCTCTCCATGGTCCTCGACTTGTACCCGCATGCGTCATGGAAATGCTGCACCATGGATATTCATTTTATCGGGCATCCATACTTGGCTATTACGTTTCACGAGCCTTCTCTGCTGACAGCATCAAAAACCTCCGTCAATTTGAGGAAGCTTCCTCACGGCAAACAGCATGTCGATGGTCCAACGTTCTTTCCGAAATCCACACTGGCTTTCGGGCAGAAGTTTCTGGTCAAGGTGTGCAGTTAGGCGGTTAGATATGTTTATGGTGACTGCGGTTGACAGCAAGGATATACCCCCGTGGTAGTCGCAAGCCTGTCGGTTCCATTGGTGCTATTCCAGGTAGATTACGGAAGTGCCTTTGAATTCTTGGATGATCGTCTCTTGCTGAAACATCAGTAAAAGCAAGTTAATAATGCAGCATAAATGTCAATACAAGTAAATGACCTTGCACAGTACAAGGAGAACGGTTACCGATTCACATTAATTTCATACGACAAAAATAAAGTTGTGTTTTACTAAAATAGTTAAAATGACATACTCTATTTATATAGTAAAATGTATTGACTCAAATAATTATAACAGGTACTGCTTCAAATAGCAAAATGATGAAAAAATGAGACAGATATCATACAATATACCTTTACAGTCCCAAAAAGCTGAGTTTAACGAACCTCATAATTAGCCCACGGCTAAAAGATTACATGTATGGAGTTACACAAAACACTCCGTCACTAGAATACATGGCTACTACTCACACTGGTCAATCAAGCAGTCCGCATTACATTTAATCACCGAGCATTATTCAAGCAACCAGTACCCAAAAGCTGTCAGTAAAGCCCGATCACCAGCTACTGAACTAGCAGCACACTGTTCAATCAGCTACACGGCCGCAGGTTAATCAGCTGCGTCGCCAGCTCCATCGTCAGCTCCACAGCCGTTACGGCCAGCACCACAGCCGTCAGCTGCAGTCCCGTCAACCCCGCCAACCAAGGTCAACTTCACAGCTGCCACGGTCAGCTCTAATCACCGTCAACAGCTCTGATTAGCTGAAAATAAACCTAACACCGTGTACTATGAATGCCACAGACATATACGATAACACGTAATGACTTTATATACAGTAAGCTATATAAATTCCATTATCGGCACAACATTTAAAAAATAAACACATTCAGAAGTGAACATACATGTGTCCGAGAAGAATCATATGGTACTAAACGTTTCATAATAAAATGCAACTGCTAATATAGATCTCCTCTTCACACGCATACAAAAATAAAAAAATTTTACATTATATTACGCAAGCCGAAGTTACATAGAAAGTACACGAAAATAAACATGTTAGTACGATAGTTATAACCTACAATATACATAGGAAATTAATAAATAACTCGCACACCTCTACATCTGAATGTTTGCAAGTCCTTAAGTAGACTTCTCACTGACAAGACGTTCCGTAATATAAAGATATTCGTCATACAGTCATGTAATTGTACAGAGACGATGTAGCCTTGCATCGTCTTTGCGCGTGATGAATATTGTTTTTTTTTTCCATCGAAAGCACTTCGCACGTGGAGCATAGGACAAACCTAACTCACTGTCTCAAACTATTGTAGAATATACATAAATCATCATCGGGTATCTTTCTACACAACAAACGAAACCTGAGTACATGTATTTAAGAAATAAATGGATTTATACAATTACATGGTAGTAATAGCTGCCTCGCTTGGCTTTCGCTCATCATTAAGACGTTCGTGTTTCGACAGGTTGGCCTTGTGTCAGGATAATGTAAGTAGGTAGGACATAAGACTGCATATCTGCGGCATTGTGTACCAGTCATATATATCACTATAAACTACAACAGTGCGGACATCGTAGTGATATGGCTGAAAATGTGTTAAAGCTATGTTCAAGATCCGAATCTCTCTCTCTCACACACACACACGCACACACACACACACACACACACACACACACACACACACAGATATATATATATATATATATATATATATATATATATATATATATATATATATATATATATATGCTCATGAAAGAAACAATCAACATGTTGTACTGTGATATCACTTTACATAATGTCTCTACCATTCCAGGAAAGTATTTTAGATTTAACCCAACTATACTTATGATGTGAACAAATAACAAACGAATAGATATTATGGAATTGGCATGAGTGCTTATTCAAAGGACTATTCCCTGTAATTACCAACACTGTTAAATTGCTTATTATTTAAACATCGTCCTTTATCAGCCGCTTTAGGCTAAAATAACGTTTATTAGAAGTTCCATAGAATTTTTTATCTTTATTCTAAGTTATATGGAACCTGTTCGCTTGCTTTTCATAAATCGTATGTAAGTAGGTACAGAGCCACGTTTAGCAAGAAATGTGAAAAGTGCAGATTTATCTACTAAGGGATCAAAATTACACACAAAGAATTTTTCGGCTTGAATTTTGAATCTGTAAATGAAACCATTATTATCCATACAATCCTTATCATCATCTTCATTCTGCGTATCCCGATACTTTGTGAGCATGTGACTTGAAAAGTGTGCAATTCTGACAAGAATAATTGAGAAACCATTAACACAATTTCTACTTAAGCTGTGAGTGGCAAACCTGGAACAATGTGTAATTGAAGCATTGACAGCACTGTCAGATATTATACATGGATAAATATCTCCCTCATAATCTATTTCTATATTATATTACTCTGTCATATTATTACACTGATCAGGGACTGTTTCACGCTAAGTAGCCGACAATCTGAGTTCACGATTTGGTACAGGAGGCAGTGAGCTGGTCTCTATAGGTACTATCTTTATTCATCTCTTCGTATTTGAAACGTGCTAAGATATTGGGTTCTCACCTTTAGTAACACCTTATATCCAGCATTTCGCCAGTACTGGTAGTTATAAATTATAATTTTGCACTTCAGAATTACTCATCTTTATCAGACTCTTTAGCATAAACAGTTCGTCCTCAAACTCCAAATAGTTCAGCTGAGTTATTCATTCAGTGGTACACACTCAGGCTTTCAAGATTTATTATGTGTCTCCATTTGAATTAGTTGTCAACAACGGAGACCGCGTTTGTGAAACGTTAGTACACTGAGTTGTGGTTTTACTCTGAATAAACAGATGAGAAGAGCTCACAACGTTTGACAACGTAGCCAGTTTGTTTATCGCATACACGTCTTCGCCCTCCAAATTTGATAGGAGACCATGACTATCGTTAGATAATTTGACTGCAAAAGATTCATTGCAATTGCGTTGGAACCGCCTTAACATTATTCCCCAGCAGAAAATATTTTGTCCCCTTCACTATTTCAGACATTATCTGTGTAAGTTCATCGATCTTGACTTCCTCCGAAATGAAATTTATGAGGATTATATTTTGTGAATTTTGCTTTGGGCAATTGCTGTATAAAATTGGCTATTGCGCTCGCTTCATCTGGATACCAATCACCACACACTGCCTCAGCATCTGCATTAATGTATTCAGGACTGTTGATCTCGTCATATTCTACTGGTTGTAAGCTACATATCTACAGCAGCATTTAATTCAGCATTTTAAAGCAACGAAACACAACAGTTTACTGCTGTTAAGATAGTACATGCAAATGAGATGCATCATGGGTTGATACTTTCAGAATTTCTGTGGCTTAAAAAAGGTACTTAATGTCATGACACTATTATCCAAATCTATCACAAGAAAACATCAAACATGGTTCTAATGTATGAACTATATATATATATATATATATATATATATATATATATATATATAATATATATATATATGCTGTAAGCACTATATATTGTAACATTTTTAAAATGCACACAATTATATTTTTATACTTACTTCTAATTCAGAATATTCTTTTGCGTATGAAGTGCGCCTGTTCTTAGGACCCCGTATTTGTAGAATCCCAGTTTGAGGTACTGCAGCTTTTTTGTTTGCCAATATGAAGCAGATAGTACATGTTGACGTAAAATGTATGTTATAAGTAAAAGTAATAAAAGGTGTTGTTGTTAAAAAATGCCATGTCAGTGCTAGTATAAGGGATATTGAAGAATATATTTTGCTTCAATTACTGACATTTTGTTTTTATTGTCTATACTTTTCACTATGTTGCCTGTATTTGAGCTAAATTGGCCTATCACCTACTCATACTGATTAGTTACTGCATCGGATAATATGAACCAGATTTTCAGGGCAATCCTGTTCATATTTTGCTATACAAATATATTATCTTAATACTGAATAAAAAATGGAACACACTACAAGAAATAAAGTAACTGAATTTCTGTTCGAATCCAAAGTAAATACACAAACGTAGTTAAATAAATACTCAGTCACTATAATTGAAATTGCACCACCAATCGATCTTTGAATTTCATAACGTATTTCACATTCTGTCATGAGGTTAGAGAGGAAATCTTAGTTTGGTCTAATAAAAAGGGAAATAGAGTCATATTGTGAATGCTGGACTTGCAAACAATTTGTCCATTTTATCTGGAATGAAATGATGTTGTTTATATGTAGACCCAATTAAAGTCTGTTATCTTGTGATGATGGATTGGATTATTAGCTGGTCTATACCGTACGTGGCTTGAGAGACTGACCTTATTGTAAGCTGCACGAGTTTTTTTGCTGATAGTTCGGAAGCATAAGGTGGAAAATATGAATTTCATGTAATTGACATTTTCAAGAAAAGACATGATTAAATATTGTTTCTTAAGGAATATCAAATTCATTTTGTTTTGGGGTGCCGTAAATTATTCTTTCGATTGTGATTTCTGTCAGAAATGTAGTCTCAATTACACTACAGTGTCTCAATATGTGGAACCCATTGTGATTTTGATTAGCAGAAATAAGTAAAAACATTTTGATGAAATTCAAAATGCAGAAAGGTATATGCATATGTATTGCCATTGTTGTTACGAACTAGATAACATTTATTTTTTATTCCCCAATCATTTGTTTGTATTGCTCACTCCTTTCATGCTCTTTATTGGCGGAACCCCATCTACTTGGCCTGTGTTACTTGTACTGCAAATCAAAACATTTTTCCAACATGGGGACATTCGGCCTGTGTGCATGAGTCCATTTTGTCACCCCAAATAAGGCCCTTTTGTAATCTTGTCTTAGTGGCTGTGAAGCTCTTGCTTTTGTACCAAAACCCCCTTGCTTGGATTGACTTGTAATGCTATTCGTCTCTGAATGGGACGGAACAATTGTCCTTGACCTAAATGTGTCATTCGGTTTTATTTTTTATTGACTCTAGAGAGCATGGCACAACGTCTGAATCAATAGATTTGGGAATCGCTATGAATATATCTGCTAAATTAGTGTTTGAACGATATATTTATATCTTCAATTCTGCATGTCTAACGTATATTGTCATAATGCCATCATTAAATCGTTTGATTGGTTGAAAGTTGTTTTGACTTAGTGAGCCCATCCACATCATCTTTATCATCACTACTTTCATATAGATTGAACAGATTGCTTAGTTCATGAACAGAGAACTCTATTAATCAAAAGCTCCGGTCTCTGATATATGAGCGTCCATTGTTTGTTTACAATAGAAGCAGCACCTAAAACACAATACTATTTCGATATGCTGCACGATTATGACAATTTGAAGTCAATAGAGGAGAATAAAATGAGTTTATAATAATTGAATTTGAAATATAGGGTTTGTTCAACTATTCCTACTTGTAAATTAACTAGATGGGATATTCATCTACGCGTGCTTGTGTTTTATTTAAAACGGCTGTTTAGCTACTCGTACTTGTATATTAACTAGAAGGGTTGTTCATCGCCTCATACATGTATTCTAACGACATGATCTGCTGAGTGGCTCATTATTTTATCTTAACTAAAGTAGATGTTCACTCTTCACCAGATCGTTCTTGGTTAGCTATGGGGCCGTTCAATACTATTTTGCCTGTTGCAAAAATCACACCTTGCCGTGTTATTTGAGGTCATTAGGTTTTTCATGGTTCAATTCATGATTGATCATCATTAGAATCGTATCTCAATCAAGATAAAAATACCTTAAAATAGGCATACAGGAAACACAGTAAAGATCTTGACAGTTTGACTGGTAGAGATAATATATTTGCATGTCCGCCTGTTTATCGTGTCATAAACTAGACTCACTATCCTGGTATGAAACGCTCCATCAGTTATTCAGTAAAACAGTCCATGTATTCGTAAATAATAAGTCATTCGTATGAACGTTAGTTCGTTCGTACGTACATAAGCTATCAAGTGGCTAAAACGACGAGTATGCACTCACAGTTTGGAAACTACTTTCAGATGAATTTCAGAATATCACGATCGCCGATTCATTTTCACAGCAGTTTTATTCAGAAGCTTGATGTATAGAATCGTCTTTTTGTCATTGGATGTACCCAGTCTGAATTAATGGCATTACTAGAGTAAACGTCGTCTGTCATTTGATATACCCAGTCTGAATTTATGGCATTTCTATAGTAAACTTCGTTTACTAAAGTCTTTAATTTTATCTTGTTTTTATTGTCTATTCTATCTTATCGTTTACTGTCAAAGGAAACACACAACTGAACATCATATTAGCTCTGCTGTCTTTAATCGATGCTTATCATCTTATGAAGTCTATATTCACGCAATTGTTCCATGTCTTACTATGTTTATATAAAACAATCAAACATAGCCAATAATTGATCCGCCTATATTCTATATTCACGCAATTGTTCTACGTCTTAGTATGTTTTATATAAAGCAATCAAACATAGACAATAATGGATCCGCCTCACACGCTCGCTCGGTTATTTGTACAACTAGAATTTTTTTAAAGCAAATTCTTGCCACTCGTGAATGAATATTTCAATCTCATTGGTAGTTATGCAAGGATTTATGTGTACCATAGCGCATATCAGATCAAAATTACGTCAGCATATATGTGTACTTTAGCATCAAATGTTATTAAAGCATTATTGAGTGCTTGGCAACCGTTGCGTAGGACCTATAAATGCAAGCAAACTATAGGAATAGTAGTCATTCAAGTGATATCACATCTAAGTAAGCGATTGATTCCGATATGGAACGATTTTCGAAACAGGTTTAAAATGTTAATATTAATTAAAATTTAAAACAAATTGTACATGAAGGATCTGTAAGGGAAAATTAACCAGTTGCGCGTGTAACACAAATAGTCGTTGAACCAATAATGTGAACAAATACAATTGAAACTGATCGAATGCTGCTCTGCGATATCGCTCAGTGCAATATTTCGAGTGTCTAAATGAGTGGTTTGTCGGAAGCAAACAATGCCATACACTTTAAATTCCTTAAAGATAAATTACAGGTAATCCAACAAAACTCAGAAACCGGAATGACCTAAATCAGCTTATCAACGTGCATGCGAAAAATAAATCAAAAGAACGTTTGTTCAACAAGGCTCAAGTGCCTACTTTAAACACTGTGGACATATTTTTGTGCTGTTAGTTTGTCGCTAAGATATGGAGGTTATTAAAGATGTCTACTTATCCCTCAGTCATGACGACATGTATTGTAGCACAATGAATACAGAAGAAAAAGTAATAAACATGCTGAATCGAGGTTTTGTCATTTTTTGTAGGACTTCTGTCTGTGTTGTGTTTTGGTTGCATTAGTCATAAAAACAATATTATCCTAAACTTTATCATTACGATATTAGTTCGGAAACGTCAATAAACTTAAAAATGATTTAGGAATGGAAAATGTATTCCCACCGTTCACAGTGAGACGTTATGAACGTCATACTCTTGTGATGATTGTTCGAAGTAAATACTACAGCGCCAAAGGAAAGTTTTTCTCCGACCTATCGTCGTGATATTGTGACTTACATATATTATTCGTAATTCTGTTTAGCGTCCAAAGGAGTGAAAATCCCTGGAAATATAAAATGATACAGGAGATTCTTTGTAATTTTGTCTATATTATTATTATACCGTTAACAATGTCAAGTGGTAGATGAAAATCCAACAGTAAATCACTCATTTTACTTTTTTGTACGGCACCAGGTGGCCGAAAGGCATAACGTTCTCGCCTTTATTGGTTACTTTCCACTTTTTCTATGTTCGCGTGGGTTCGAGTCTCAGGCTCAGCCAAAGTGAGCATGTGAGCAAGCTGGTCTTTAGCTTCCCGTGGTCGGTTGTTCTTACATGTTTTTCCCGAGTTAAACCCCAAACAAATACAACAAATACACCATAATTGTTATTGCAAACAACCAGTTGTTCGATAAATATTTATTTAAACCTTCTACACGTGCAGCCGAATAATGAATATTTTAATAAAATTTTGCTAAGTATGGAATCTTGTACGAGAAATTACAGAATACATTCCTGTATGGTTATCAGCCAGAAGGACAATATTATTATGTCTTTGATAAATACTTCTTGCCGTATTATCGTGAAGACCACGAAGATCAATATCAATATCACTATGGCGACACTAACTTCACCTAACGAGTTGATGCGTGTCTGTGATCAATATAAGAAATATATACCCATCATACTCAACTCAAGAAAGTTATCATTCAAGTTGAATGAACCCCACAAATGGAGGAATCTAATCGAAAAATGGACCGCATATGATTTAATTTCTTTTCTAGCTACCTTTTGGGTGGGAATGCCATCATTACTTGTACATGCGTTTTAAAAACTGGCGGTAAAATAGATGCTACTGATTTTGAAAGGTAATGAAACATTTTCACTTATGTATGCATGTGGGGTCATGGGTCTCTCTCTCTCTCTCTCTTTATATAGTTGAGGCCCGGATAATGACCGATATAATTAGTATGAATTAGTAGGCCCTGAAAGATATCAATATCAAACTTCAATGTGGAAAGATCCCCAACATTATTCTGACAAACTTTGTGTCTTATCCTAATTCACGGAATTGTTAAAGACAGTGAAAAGACTGACTTAACTTTATTTCATTCCAGTGTCTAGTGAAATCGATGTCACTTTCTGAATATGAATAATGTGTTGACTTCGACAATTCAATTATCAGGATTCAGTCAGAAGGCATACCTGTTTATCAATGATTCATTTATATATTGGTTTGCATATAAAAGTTATTTGCCAATGAAAACTGCGTGGAAAATCTTCTCATATGTAAAGTGAATTTAAATATTATCACCAAAGGTTGTAGACTACTGTGCATACTCATTTATTCTATAACGTATACATTTAAAAAAACACAGATGAGAGTAGAAAAGAATGTCAGTAAATCATATTTTATCTATAGTTAGTTGGTCTAAAATCTGAAACATAAGGCAAGAAACATCAATATAATTGCACATTGGAACCATTGCCCCACGTGAAAAATAAGCCTCACTGTTTACGTGTTATAGTACACAACTATTCCTAGTATTTTTAAAAAGGTCTTTTTTCAAACAAGCATATGAATATATCACAATAAGATAAAAGCGTTTCGTTTCTAAAGAAACGAATCATCTTCCATTCTTGAAAATCTATTAGGTAAACTTGCATCTCTATATTAAACATAAACGAACTCATCCGGAAATCACATATTATGAGAAAGATTGACAACTGAGTTACGGCCCAGCATGACTCGCGATGCAGTGAGTATAGGCTTGGAAGCACACGTCTGCATTACAAGACTTCATGTTTGAAACAAATAATTCCTATAGAAATTCTAATATCCTTTAAACAGAGCAGAGAGTATGTCGTCTGAGAAATCTATATAAAATGGAAAACCAACGTTTTTGTACAACCCTATATTGGGTACTGCTGGTTATGGCATTTTCAATGGAAAAGCTATGAAAAGCAGGAATATATCTTAAAGGTTCAAGTTCAAGACCAGTCGGAGACTATAAAAAGGCAGGTGTCATAAGCTACATATAAATTAAGACTGGCGGAATATTTGCAACTAATCTACCAGTACGCTTGACAAGCGAGGAATTTCTATAGCCCACAAGGACGGGCGTGCTAGAATGAAGTTATTTGCGGAGTTGTGTAATATAGATATGATTTCATCATCCCTTTTCACATAAATATGATTTTGGCGTGAACTGATATGTGTACATATCGAACTTACCTAGAAATAAATAAAGAGTGATGTTATAGGTGACTCATATTGTTGGGTGTGAATTGAAATACATGTGGTTTGGAGTTACCTTCAAATAACGAGCTTCATAACGGATTTGAGACTAGAGGAAGATGCAGTTATACAAAAAACCTTGCGTGACATGCATGGGGCTATAATTTGAATTGACTAGAACAAAAGCAAGGAGAGTGGACCAACTCCCAACCCCATTTAATACTACCGAAATTTCGGCCTGGTTTAGAAACATCAACGCAGGTTGGGTTCGTGAGCCCTGGCAGGCCCTACACGCATGTCTGCAGGGGCGCTATGCTGGACCAGCTTATAATCTAACGATTTAGACCCGAGAGTTCCTTCTAGATTAAAAATATTCGTGTAAACCTATGGAGATCTCGCGGTTGGGGTAATACAATCGATATGTTATTTAATCAAGATCATATCGAGGCCAATGCTATATTTTGTGTTTTATTATTAAAAAAACTATTGCAATGAATCCATGTGGAGTTTTCTGAACATATACAAATATGTTTTTAAACTGAGATATGTTCATATCTCCGGAGAGCAAAGTCTGATGAATAGCCCGCAGCGTATATGCGTATCTGCGCTGTTAAAGATAACCGACAAATTACAGTTACCGGTAATCATTTTGTAGATTTGAGTATATCCCTGTGCAACGTAAATGACATCCATGTTTTTATGCCTGTCTCGTGAAAATATTCGGGCTGGATTTGTTTGCTTGTCATGTATTACTTCGTCGTACACCACAAGATTATTAATATTAGCATCAAGATCTTTCGCGCATAAAAGTAAAGATCCGCAATAATGACATATATCTGTTGTAAAGTTTGATTCACTCTTTGAAGCCGATACATATAAAATATAAGGGAGTCACTGGCTAACTGATTGGTAAAAAACGGTGATGAGAGGTAAACTAGAGGTGGGAGTCTAGCAGTAGCAGGCGATTAATTGTCAGATAATTTATAATGGAATCGATTTATTATAGTCAAAGAGGGATACTGGAAAAGTACAGCGATTATGAAATTTGCTGATGTAGCAGGTGTAAAGCATGATGTTGCTGTATATTGGCTATCTAGACAGGCAAAATGGCACATTTACCTACACCACGAAAAAGATGCAATATGCATGGTATGTGTCAAAATACCCAATCCTCTGTTGTTCCTGATGACAAGGTAAGCACACGCACATACAAATACGCGTTGACGGTCGTCAATGTTGCTCGTAGATACAAAGAAGCTGAACCATTATCAACAAAAACAGCAGCTGAATTCGCAGCCGTATTCGAACGAATGTATCAACGTGGCGGTCTATTTTGGTGTGTGTGTGTGTGATTTGGATTTTTAACGTAGCTTGAACAATTGTTCAGTCATATCGCTACGATGTCTGCAGTGTGGCAGTTTATAGTGATGTTTAGCACTGGGACATCATGCCGCAGACATGTAGCGTGATGTCCCATCCAGTCACATTATACTGACACCAGGTCGACCAGTCCTAACACTAACTCTTAATGCTGAGCGCCAAGCGAGGCAGCTGTTAGTACCATTTTTGTAAGTCTTTGGTATGACTCGGCCGGGGATTGAATCCCCGACCTCTCGCATTTGAGGCGGACGCTGTAACCACTACGTCACCGGAGCGGTGTATAATGTGGCTACTGCAAGGAATATTGTGGAGTAGTAGCATCGGTAATGCAGAAGTATGTTAAAATCAGACGTGGACACACCATACTACATCATGATCAGGCAATGGCTGAACGATTGAACACTTGCGATTGTTTGGACATCAGTACTCTCAAGAATGGAGGAACGTCGCGAAATGGACGATCGATCTCGTGAGTGGGTTGCAAGACTGTCATGAGTGATAACAACGTTAAACACCATTTATATAATCGCGCATAAATGCATACAGTGTAAGCGGTTCCGGGTCTCATAGAAACCAGTGCTGGGTAGCAGAGTTACAGTCCAGTATTTATATGAACCTGTGAACTTGAAGTCGGCAAAGAAAGCAACTGATATTATCTGGAGTGTAACCACACATAACATTTCCAGCGTATTAAGATCTACGAGTAAGCCTGCAATCTACAGACTAGATTCAGGGGCTCTTCAACGTGGATTTGTCCGTCAACAATTAAAGGTAATTCTTGAAATTACACAATTACCACCAGCGCGGATTCGCTAGCGGCCCGCGTTACTCGCATGGTAGCTAGCTTCCCTGCATCGGTTACATTCAAGACATGTCAGCATGACATGTTTGCGATTATTTTGTTGTTTCATCGTCATCATGAATTCGGGATCAAGACAACACTCGCGTTTATTTTTCTTGTCATCTCGCTAATAATCAGCTATGTTGTGTATAGGGAACTTCACGGTGAATCGCCTGCGGTTGATTATTATTGCCCTTTGACGGGTTCTCAGTACTGGGTGGACATATAGCTGGGACATTCTTGTAACTTGGACCATAGGACGTGGTCATCTATGATCCACATAGTGATATCTGAGATAGCTAATCCCTACGATGAATGAATTTTTTTTATTGCATCCCAGAGTCTATAGATACATGTAGGTTATCATTAAGAACAAGTTTTTACTGAATTCTAGGTTCTATTAAACCTGGAATCTCTACGAGAACATTCTGAAGATGCATATCTTTCGAGTAGATAACACAGTGGGACTGTCAGTTCAGGACATTTTTCCTTATGAAGCTTAAATAATTCAGATTAAAGTGAATCGCGAACTATTTTCCCTAATTCAACTATCAGATCAGTAGAGCATCATAAGTTCCAGAAACCATACATTTTTGTTTCAGGGTTTACACTAAGAATTAATTCACAGTCATTCCTATCAGAATGAAGTCGTATTATCGTTTTTAACTATTTCAGTGATTTATCTATGATCATCTAAAATCTATTCATAATAATTGACATCATATTTTAGCCAGCGATGTGGCGATTCTCCTGTAAGTGGAGGATGGTTTCTTTTATCTTCATACAAGATAATATCAGTTTATTTTGTTTATAACTAATCAAGAAACGTTTTCAGAATAGGGTCATTCAAATAAACAGTTTTATGTCTTGAAACATGATCATTTACTGATGGTTCTATGACGGTTGTGCTAAATCACAACCAGTATAATACTCAGGTAGTGGTTTATAATATGCTTATTCCGAAAAACTATGTATTTCTTCATTCTATATTCTCCAGTGACCACAAGGCGATTCCTCATATATATCGGAAGATCGCCTATAAGTTCTATTTTTGATTAACTTATGTAGAATGAATCTGTGCCGGCTGTAACGTTGCCACTGGGAAATTAGTTGATCGTCAATAAGAGATTTATTGATGCACATGCGATCAATGATGCACCAAGTAAATTGTGGAGAATCGTCCTAATAGTAGCTGAGAAAATCGCCCATCTTTGTTCCATTGGGTAATTTTGCACTTCCCTTGGTGGCTAATATAAATCTGTGTACTGTATCAGCGATTATAAAATCAAGTTTTGTTTCATCCAGGAATAACTTTGACCAACGGCGCCTGCTATCAGATGAGGTTCCTTGTGTAAACTGACCAATAAGTTTTCGACACCTATCTTTTGCAAATCCTTTATCGCTTTTTTATCACTTTCTGCATCCGGTGGCCAGACGTCTTTCTGAGGTCTATACAATTTTATTGCTTCACTTACATTCAGAGACTTTAGTGTATTTTCTTTTGCGCAGTCGTCACAGGAATGTATCTTCAGATCTGATTTGTTTTAGTGTCTTCCAAACAGTGCAGTATAACTGGTTGAAAAGCTTCTGAAAATGTAAATGATTCTTTCTCGGCGCACCCAGTAATGTCAATGAGATTTCCATGGAAATCCCGTAGAGGTTCATTCATTGGGACTCGAATCACTTCATGCGTTGGGTGTCCAAATCGCATAAAATACTGGTCACATTTGCCCATTCTAAGAAAACTTGCAGGATATCAAGCTCCATCATCGACTGAAATCATAGCTTGTATTCTTGGACCACCTCCCCTGCCAATAATTCAATACATGAACGCTGAGATCCTCAAGAACATTTTTTGGTGCTTTTGGCCATGATTTTGTGAAGAGCAAAATGAGCAACAACAGATGAGATTGTAAAACTAATATTGAACACTCCATCAAGGAAACGTTTTTCATATGTATATTTTAATGCCACATATGTTTTCTGCTCATTAAGAGATTCTGGGCGATAAAGTTTGCAAATGGTAGCAATAATTCCGAATCCCAAATTCCGAATCTCTCTCGGATAGCCATGGTGATACTGGATTGGTTCTGCTAATTTAAATATTTTCAGAAAAATATCGCTTTATAAAATCTGACAGTATTTTTGAGGTCCAAAGTTTTTGTGTTCGCAATCCTTGTGTAAGCATTATGGTCAATTATTACTACCGGGGCGCCTCTCATTCTATAATTGCCGGAATCGTACAAACACATTAGTTATTGTTTTGTACTATTATAGGGAATTCTAATTTTTTTCAGACCTACCGACACCTTTGATTTTGGTTCCATTCTCTCTAACACGTTTATCCTTTTTGTTAATCTTTTCGCGCCGTGATTTTGTTCATCCATGTCTTCGTTTTGCGTTCACAAACTGTTATGTGACAATATGTACTACGTAGTTAACGAAAGTTAGGCTTGCCCTTCCTTGCCGCACTGGCAGAAGAGCAGTTAGGTTCGTGTTGTTCATTAAATAAATCGTATGAACAACAGGTGTTACTAGATAAGACATTTGGTAACAACGTTTATCAATACCACTCAACATTCCAGGCTAAGAATTTTGTCTAAAACGACCATGTATTGGCCACGTTTTCGTGATTCGCGAGCAGGTTCGAGTTTATGTTAGATTATTCAACTCAACAAATCATCTCGCTCGACGATAAATTTGTTCCTAGTAAAGAATCACTTCTCTGTGTCATACACTGGACGACAATCAATGATCATCTGTGATATATGGTCATTCATTTTATCATCGATTAAAGTAGTTTCGCGGAGATTATCAGTTCCGAACGTTGACCAAATATGTTCTGCACCATCTTGTGCCATTGTAAATCATGTGGAATTTTTGGGAGTTTTTGTTACTAGGGCTAAATGTTACTTTGTCAAAATCAAACCTTGTAGTAGCTCCACTAGGCTTAATCATATATATTCTTGCAAACACATCATTAAATAAGCTCGCTTAAATGCTTGCTCCCTTTTACCATTATATATTTTACATAAAAAAATCATCATTATTACAATTTATATGTGTAAATAATATAAAAATGTACCAAGACGTGCAGGGCGATTACTGCGGATTTCATATGATCCAAATAAGACAAGGAACAACAGGACCAAAGCTTTGTTTAATATGTTCCAATGGTATTACTGGTAAAATCTAATTATGTCATAATTGTGGGAGTCGTAACTATCGCGCTCTTGAGTGGTATTATCAGAAAAAGAGAGAACAAGGAAACAAATGCCAACAGTAGGGGAGTATTTAGAGGTGTAGAAATAATGGCAGTGGTTGTGAATAAGTTTTTTTTTTTTTAAAAAATGGACAATTAGAAAAATATTATTATATAAAGGCTGTTAGTATCATCTGCAACGACATCATCGACGAATTAATCGATTATATTGATACATTTAAATCTAAACACTATCTGTTGACATAGATACTCAACGAATATAGTATCAGAGAGACGTTTGCTGAATTAAATAACAAGACAAATATGTCGCGTGTTCGCTTTGATGAATAGACAAGGGAATTACATTCTACGTTCATGTGTTCCTTAAAGTTTGCAAACGACGCTACCTATGCTGAACATGGCCATGGAGTTTTTTAATTATGCACATTTTAAGCACAGTAAACATATTGCAACATTTGCCCATATCTGATGTTTGAAGCTAAGGATAAACAATTAAAGTTGGAGAAAGGTCTGTTAGAAACCAAGAATAGCTTCGGAAATCGCTCGCTGGGTTCATTTATTCGTCAAACTTAGCGCAAAACCGAGTTAGAAATGGCTTCTGACAAAAAACGGCCTATTTTTTTGTACAAATGAAAGTACACTCACAGGAAAGGCAAATTTCATTAAACCAGGTGATGTTTTTTAACGTTGGGGTTGGGTTGGGTGAGGTTGGGTTGGGGACACTTAGAAGAGGGCCGTTCGTATTTTTGTTATCAGTGACGTAACTATAAATCTTGGTTCCGAAATTCCACTGGATAATAAGCAAGCGTGACGTAATGCATAAGCTCCAGACTGTAAATTAGATGGTCATATTTTCAAATCACACCATGGATTAAAAATATTTTTCGATATAGTGATGACACGGCTGGGCTTGTTTGTTATGACGTAAACTGAAAGCCAACTTGGCAAATATATGATTGGTATTAATTATCTAAACACACATACTTCCTGGGATGGTCAAGTCGCTTGAGCCTCTGAACCTTCTAAGATGTCGTTTGACACCTTAAGTCAGTGATTCTCAATCTGTGTGCCGCGAGAGATTTGCAGGTGTGCCGTGGGAGTTTTGAAAAATATTTAAAATTGCTAGCGTTTTGAAACCTTGAAAATATCGAAAACTTAAATGGTAAATCAATGTCGCAAAAGTTAAAAAAGTAACATATATAAAAACCCAATCTCTGTCAGTCTGTCATTCGTTGCTTCCTTTCGCAACACGAATATGAATATGGATGGGTGACTAATCCATTCGGGAATAACGAAACAACAAAACTTACAACCGAAGAAGAAGAACAGCTCATCGATTTAAAAAACGATAATTTTTTTCAGTCAACATTTCCGGAAAAGAGCCTGGATGAGTTTTGGATATCAATCAAGAAGTCATATCCTGCAGTCAGTTCAAAAGCAATCAAAGTAATTCTGTTATTTGTGTCTTCGTGGTTTTGTGAGTTTGGATTTTCAGCATTGACTGAAATCAAATCAAAAACGAGAGAGAGAGACTTCTTAAAATCGACAGTGAAATGCTCGCTTGTTTTTCGACTTTGGAGTCTCGTTTCAATCTGATTTGCTCTCGAAAGCAGGCACATCTTTCACATTAAATTTAAAATTAAATATCTATGTAAAAATAAATAAGTTCTTCACTAAGGTATGTGATAATAAAAAATGTTGAAATTATTCCACTTGCCAAGCCCATAGGTAAAATTATGGGGATCGTTTGAAAACACGTGGCCAAAGTATTTTCTAGGACCAGGGTTCAAGATATTACCAGAACAGGATTTGTGTCGATACGAGTCTCAGACAGAGTTAACTATTTCAACTATGGAATAGGACTAATTGATTGGAAGACTGGAGTTCTGCTCAAGAAAAATATTACAAATAATTGGCAAATTATGAATATATTCTCTTGCTTGGATCAATACAATGAATCTGCCTTTTTAAAAGTGAGTGTAAATAAGCAGTAATGTGAGCGTTAAAAGTACGAATCATTCACCTAAGAAACAGTTTACCACTCCGTATAAACTGAAAGATTGTATCTCACCGTCGTAATCGTGCTCCTACGTGTGTTTTCATGTGTCAATTCTATAAAGATAGATGCGATAAAAGCACTCGACTAAGTTGAAGCTGAAGATTTGGAAGTCTGAAACTATATTACAAATACCAACAGTTTGTACTTGTCGGGCCTTTGATGTTCCGTCAAATCAAACCGTTTCCTTCGTAGTTTTGATACTTCCAATAGAAGTCGAAAAGTTCATTTGGAGTAATATGGAAAGATTCAATGACTTACAATGTAGGAGGAGATTGTAGAAGTAAATTTTTCTTTCCATGTAAACTATGATCAGGGACAATAACCAGAACCACAGCTGTTTTCGGTTGCTATGGTGGAACGATATTCTATACCTTTTACGTGCTCATTCAGTGGAAATATTTTCATAATTTGATTTTAAAAAATGGATGACGTCGTTGAACCTAGACTAACTGAACTTTAGATATTCGCTTGTTTGGGAAAAAAGAAACTGTAAAAGTATGACCGGTCATCATCCTAATCACAGATTGTCTTACGTTTTTATGAATAATCAACGGTGTAAATACATATGTGTAATATTGTTGGTCTCAATAGTTATTTCTGCGTGTGGTTGCTTCATGCGCAGCAGGCCTATACTCACACTCACCCAAGGGTATACGTACACACAAAAGCAAACATATAACGCACAAACAATCCAAGGACAAGTAACCCTTGGGGAATCTCGAATTTTTACATAAACTCATTTAACGGGACAACCAAGTTTCTCCGACGCGGGTGTTAAAATCGGGAACATTACTACCTTGCGCTCAGTAATATAGAATGCTCGGAACGATGACTCCATTACAAACTTGGCGAAGCAGCAATTGACCACAATACACATTAAACAAATAAGGCAACGTAAAATATCGTCATTCCGCAAGAAACAATTATCTAACAGTTACTCGAAACATGTTCGAGTTGAAATATTCCGTACAAAGGATGAATCTCGTCCAAAGCAGCCACGTGATTTCGACGACGAACCGAACAAGACTATATAATCAATGATAACGATGTTAATATACAAATTATTATTCATGTTCATAATAAAACATATAAATAAGATAATATTGTGAGACTAGTATAGCAATATATCTGTTATAGGTTGTAGGGTACACTTTGGTGTCCTTGAGTTTTAAAAATAGATTGGCCTGAGTCAACATTCGTGTCATGTACTTTACTCCCAGGCTAGCGCAAAAGTTCCAAAGCAGATTGTTCAGTGTCACTCCCAGCAGGCATATCATATAACTCAAAAACCTGAAAGGTTAATGCACATTATGAACAAGGCATTAATTCAGTTTGTAGCTAGATGATTTAAGGTCAGTTCCAATCACAAGTAATCGAGGTCACTCTCAACCTCTTATGTGGCATATGACGTCGATCCCATTTCTATCTAGGTTGAGTGCCTTGTAGTGCCTTATTAGTTAATTTCCGATTCAAATCTCGGGCAAAGCGGTTGCTGAAGTAATATATATGGTACACACCTGCGCAGTTGGTTTCGTTTGAGCACGGGAGTCGATGGAAGCTATAGTTGGGTGCTTCGTAATTCTATCAAGCAAGTTATACATTAAAAACATAAATTGTCGATTTCTTGGTATTCTGAAAAGTAGATTAAGTTGCCTTACTCTGCAGCCAATGAATGACGACAGATGGTCAGTAAGATCTAAACTTTACCTGTTGCTTACGACAATGAACATGATTTCTTGATGACAGCCAAATTTAGATTCAGAGAGAATGGTCCATGCTCTCTGTTAGGCATCAGTCTTTAATATGGAGACATTTTCATTTATATATTCTTGTTTCACGAAATATCAATCACCCAAACTTATATCCTATAAACATTGAAGAGGTGAGAGAAGTAACACGACCAAATTCACAGAAAGAATTCAACAAAGAAATAAATACCGAAAAATGGGCGCTCTACAAAAATTACGTGCCTATGAGAGAATGGCTAGTCTAGTTGTTTGTATTTGCAACATGCATTATGGAGAGAATGCCGGAATACCCGTACGTTATTTTATATAGTGAGACGGACGTTTCTTTGGATATGGTACTTGTAGAGATTGTACATGATATAAGCACTCAGCTAACTAAAATGGTTGATCCCATGTGCATGAAATATCAGCCTGAAATAGTTTAAAGTACACTGTCTTTAGAAGTTATTAGAATAAGGAAACCAAATTTTGTAAGAATAAAATAATGCCACTTCCGAAAGTGCAGTGAGTGCACTAAAAGCTATATAAAAGTAAAAACAAATCTCTTCCCTCTTTTGGAAATTACGTTTGATGTCAAGGAAAAGAAAGTGACCAAGTACAGCTGGCAATTGTTTCATAGGTTCACTCCTGATATACGACTAAGCTGCATACTCTTTAACCCTATTACACCTATCGAGCGAAGACCATATAAAGTGAATTAAAACATTTTTAACAATACCATAGATATAAAAGTTATTTTCTAAATAGCCAGGGCTAGCAATGAGGAAAATATGGAAATATTTTTTCTTTAAAATTCTAATGTTTTGCAAAATACAAAACTGAAGTGATCAGCCACTTAACAAACGTTAGATAAAATACAACATATTACGTTGTACGTAAAGAAACCATTGTGAAAAGATCATTTGTTTCAAAAGTGAGCCTTAGCGGGCAGCTGCTTAGACGGACCTCTCCTCATGACATTAAAATGTGTGATAACACAGGACGAGCAGAGAAGACGCTTGGTAAAAAGAAAACTTGTATTCAACCAATGCTCATTATAATTAACCCGACACACCGAAGACTATTGTTGAACGGCAGTATTTCATTCAGTTCCATACAGAATACCGCTGATGAACGGTTGTGTTCCAGACAGACGAGCATCGTTGAATGGCAGTGTTCTAGTACAGATATCGTGTTGCAAACACAAATAGTTTTAGACAAATCCAAATCTGTTTCCTACGGAATTTAATCTATTTTATTTACACTAATTATAACGAGGTTATTTATAACCTCCTTTCTTTCTTTAGATATATCTTCCTTCTTATGTTGTCATTTCGCAAGTATAGCCATTCCTTTATTCTCGTTTACTGCGAATTCATTTTGTAGTATAAATGATGTTTGACTTTAGTTCTAGCTCATAGTGTGATTTAAAAAATCCTGCATCAATGGAGAAGCGAATTGGTATAAGTTTCAAAAACTAATGCACATAATTCTGAATTTTTTGCCTCAGTCTTGTTCTATAAAAACATATCCAATGATAAAATGTACCATTCTACCTTTCCTTTATCACAAACCTTTGACTCGATATTTTCCAAGAATAAAAGCTACGAAAACATTTCATCGCTAATATTAACGATTTAATTACACCGTCTAAGTCAGCAATATCGTCTCTATTTGCATTTCATACGATACCTGTTCATAATTATATATACTATATATACTAATACATATTTTAGTTCAGCTATTGATGAATGTCTTATGAATATGCATGCTTTATAATTCGGAATATGGATCTTTTTGGAATATGGAATATTTATCTTACTAAAAGAAAAAATACTCCAATTTTCGGTCGTATTTTGTTTTGGTCGTACTGTCAACTCAGGTTGCTCTCATTTCGCCTGTTGCCTGATGAAATTGAAAACTAGTCAATAAAGAGGACGGTATCTACGTGTGTTTTGGAATTGCAGTTGACAACTGCCAATTTTTGTTGTTGTAATGAAGCAATACAATTTCAAGTATAAATCCCCGTAACTGTTTTATTTTCTTATCAGTGCATTAGCTATAGCTGTTATAAGATAACATAAAGGATACATTTTGCAAAAAAATATCTGCTTGTGCTGCATAGTATTACTATCATTTTGTAATATGTTGTATAGATTTTGTTCACAAATTTGCACTGATTCTGTACATTTTACCAAACGACATTAGGCAAGCATTGTGCTTTACAAAGAACACAATTACCAAATTCTCTTCCAAATGTGGTGTCATAATTTGTCAATATGTGTAGATCACGTGTGTTACTTCGAAATAATTTGTTGAGATTTATAGCAGGTGAAAATGTCAGAGAGCGATGGTGGCAGTCGAGTTGACAATGATAAATCAGTGAATGAAAAGGGTGAGTTTTGATTATTGTTTATATCCTTGATGCTTTTCGTTTTTAAAATCGGTTGAATAGTGCAAGCTGCCGGGGTGTAGGCTGATAGTATAGTCTTATGGGGGAGACACCAGATACTACCTAATTTTAGAATGAACTGATGCATATTCCTTTACACATATTTCCGCTCAAAATCCTCGGAAATTGTTTTGATGTAAAACAACGCATATTGGCAAAATATGATACCACATTAGGATGAAACCATAGTTATATGTCCAAGGTTAGACAACTAATCCAATCGCGGCAAATTAAGCGTGATTTTAATAAGTAATGAGAAAGAACAACCGATATTCTTATTTGACCATATGCAGATGCCAAGACGTGTAATCTTAGTTGTATAATGATACATAGTAACCAAAAGCCGTGCTTTACCAAGTTCACTACTATACAGACATTTTCAAATCTAGGCATATAATGGGTGTAGGACACGAACCAATTGAACTAATTTGCACACGTTTGCCAACTGTCAAGATATGTGTAATTGCTTTATTACATGCTTAGCTAGAAATGGTTTGATTTCTTTCCTTGTATAAATGGTTCTTTCTGATCTACTGAGTTAAATTAAAGCTAAGTTGCTCGAATAAAAATAACGGAATTCACTGCTGAGGCACACCGGTCGTTATGCTGAAGTAGTAATGACAGTAAACAAGCAAAGATGGTTTCAGTTTATATTCACAAGCAATCAATTGGACATAAATATCGATCTTGCTTTAGCAATATCTTTCTCGCTTGTCAATAAGTCTATATTTAAGAATTCGTATAGCAGCTGATAAAAGGTAATTGTTATGATGCTTAAGTAGTGAACGATCAAGAGTTGTGACGCAAATACACACAGAACATTACTACTGAGATTGAAGTTAAAACCGCTAATTTTATGATAGGCATGGATACCAACATATTGAATTGTAACTTTATGCATTTTTGTAAAGAAAACACCCATTTCTAGGCAGTCAAAACTGCGATGTTTATTGTAGTAAGGATCTTGTAAAAATATTTAAGATTTATGTTAATAATTTGCATTTTGTTTCAATTCGCAAAAGAAAGCATGCGAAATTATGTTTTCTTCTTCTTCTCAATATTATTCAGGGAATATGTTCTACTTTTAACCAAGTTCCCAATATATGAAAATGTTCATCAGCTTTTGTTTTGTTTTTATTACTCAACTATATAAAACTACTACACTGTACAAGAGGAAGATTGCAAACGGACAAAACAAGCGCATACATCAATAAGTGAAAGAAAACTGAAAATCATATCTTACAAAAGTCAGCTGCAACATTAATATTAGACCTTCATTATATCCGCCTCATTAGACCCTCATTATATCCGCCTTATTTCGATATTCTTTAGTGCAATATGCTGGTGTTCAATAACAAAATCATCATTCACGTCAATGTCAATTTAAATCATCGCAATACGTAGCAGAAAAAATATTTAACTGGAATAGCTGACGTCAATTTTTACAGTTTTTGTATAATGACAAGGACAGAAGTAACACCCATCTAAAGGTATGTTTTACACAGACTAGACATAATTCCTACCATAGATGACCGTCAGCAAATGTATGCAAAGGGGCTTTGTGACTGTACCATCCAAACAGACGGACGAAAATCACCTCAAAATGAAGACGTTACCCTAATGACTATAAAAACTATTTCGTGTCATCGTCTGTAACACAGCTAGGTCTGTGAAGTCCGTCATAGTATTTACAGCCGTGTGTGCAGTGCAGTCTGTTATTATTAACAACAGCTCGTGAGAGGTATCGACTTCAGCGCTCAAAACACTTCTGTGAGAATACGCTTGCATGATTTTGGCAACATAATGTGTTAATGGAACTCATGATTGAAATACGTGAGTATATATTTTTTGAATTTAAAAGTATTGTTCTACTTCTTAAGATTAAGCCTTTTACAGACATCCGTCAAGCATAGACTATGTATTACACTTTGCAGGTATTAATTTTAAAGCTATTGATCGTTGAGATTAGAACACTTTTGGAAATCATGTTTATCCTTAACGCTGAATTAAATAACTAGTTTTAATATGGAACTACAACGTCATAAAACGCAGGGGAATCTTTTAAGTGAACGTGCCTTATTTCTAAATTGAAGAAAGAATATAGCTTTAGAGCGCCATAGGTGCAAAGGAGTATAATTATAGTTCACATCGACCCGCAGCACAAAAATGAATGTATACAAAAGTTATAATCTGTTTTTAAGACTTCAAGTACATATTAAGACCCTTTTGTGTTATGGAATTATTCACGCACACAACTAACATCTGAGAAGAACTCTGAATATTATAGTAAGAAAAAACCATGAAAATGTGTTTGCACATGTCAGCTGACAGAGACTGATTCTTTGTTGGTTAATGTAAATAAATGGTAATTCGGTAAAACGTAAATGTGAAGAATAGTACTCGTTTAACTGTACCTTGGCAGAACCAAGGCTGCATAGTGTCGATAAACAGGTAGGCTAAAAAGTGTAAAAGCAATAATTTACAAAAAAGAATTCCAAAGAATGGTAAAAATATAGTCCTACAAGATAAAAAGGTACATATTTTTAAAATCTGTATTAGGTGCATTAAAGAGTTAATTATTATCTTCATACTATCATCTTGAAAATATATTCATTAATGACAATTTTATTTAAATTATAGAAGACACATTTAGCATTAAACGTCTACTTCAAAAATGACCTTTTGCTGTAACATATTGATTTCTAAATCAAGAATTTGTCATTTTCAAAATCTTTGTATACTACAAAAATTATATCCCTTATAATTTCCATATAAGTGGCTTGAAAAGAAGAAAAGTACAAATATAACTCAAGCAGAGAATATATGAGTGAAGAGAAAATCGTGATATAAATGTTTAACTTTTATTATTATTTTGTAAATTGATTCCAAGTCTTCAAATACCAAACTTTGCGCAACGTGTATTATAACTGTGCCAGAAAATTAGAAACATCTCGTAATTCATCCATGTTAGTTCCATGATTATCATGGAATTCAACTATTTTTACCAGATTTGGTCGGTGTTATAACTAAATACTTTCTATGCGCATATGGTTTCTTCTCTGAGTTAGTTTGTTTGCTCTTTCTCTCGTGATATTAATAACTTGTCTTGATTCACATGTAACTGAAGATTTCGTCCATCGTTTTTAAATTGTCATATCATATCTTGATATGAACACATTTCTAATACGTTTCAAGAAAAATGTGGTTTCATGGTTTTTCTACTCATAAGAAAGCAATGTCTACCGCAAATTTACAATTGCCTTTCCTCACCGATATACATTAACCAATCAGGAATCTTTTTACGCGTTGCACAGGAGACGTATAACTGTTAATGTACCCTTTGGGATATATTTTTAAACAGAACTTCAACTCTGACGTGGAAATACAATTATGGAACATGAAAGTACGGAATAACTCTGCATATGAAACTATTTTGCCCTTTAGCTTGTTAATTCAAGTTCCACAGATCTAACCTTCTACGATTTCCACCATTGTCTCTATCAATATGCACAAGCAATCGAAATATCGAGAATGTTGACTCGTATAAGGCGGACGCGAGGCCACAACACCAGTTTAGAAAATAGATTAAATATATTGACAAGTAAGAAACGACAACGCCTAAATCATATAACTGTTATTATTAAGGTCATAAAATGTGAGCACATTTTACAGTCATTTTGTCCCATTGGTTGATGAAATTGACTAGTGAATAAAGATATTGTTGAAAGGACAGTATTTATTAGCATTGTTGATTTAATTAGTACTCGTCACTTAGCCATTCATCAATTAGTGAATAATAAATTGTGGATGCGTATATGCCTGTGATACCAGTGTTTGTTCCAGAGAAATCGCTCTTTCATTTATAAATTCTTCTTTCCATATTTATTAAAATATATTCAAATAATTAATAAAGTAATATACCATCTAAAAGTCTCGTGTTCAATCTTGAAATGCGTTTCTATGCATGAATCGTCATACGTTTTAAACATACATCACGATTACTCTTTTTCACACAGTGTTACCGTTGACACAGTTGTAGAATCAAAGAATTACATTTAGATGTATATGAATATGAATGTTTTCACTCGACATACGTTTAATTGTTAAGATGATTTGACTGGTAGTCAATTAATGTTTTCTTAAGGATTACAAATATGAACTCAGTTGAAAAAGTAGTTGTGTTGTTTCATCCGAACTTTTAACACAGTAATGTCTACATCATTCTTCGTGACATGACGTGCTAAGTGTCTTTACCAACAACACATCAATGATACCAACATGGGCTTGTCTGGGTTGATATTACAAACAAAAATGCAAAATCTAAACAGTCAGATTACGAGAAATGAAAATACATACATGCTAACCTACAAATAAATAGCCTTCATACTCTCTACGTCAAAGTTCAAGCAATATGTCTCCTATTTTCAATAAAATATACAAATATAGTTATGTTTTTTTTTTCTTCTCAATAGAATACATTATATTAGCTCTGTTTGTTTCAATAAACATTATAAAATGTCAGCTATAAGTTGGACAGTGTTGTAAAATACAAAATGACAACGAACACACTAGGAAAGAAGAAAGATACAAAACGTTTAAAGAAATGAAAGATGACAAAGCTTTTATTACGTAATGAATAAAGCTTTCATTAAATTGCTTTTAAAGATTTGATTTAGTTGTATCAATAAAAGTAATGAATATTGTATGAATTTAGATCCATATATACCGTTTGGTTCTCGCAATTAAATTGTGTGTATGGTTTCCTTTGTTGCCTATACCCTGAAAGAAATATTAAAATAATGTAAGCTGAATTCTATATTCTTTTATTTAAATAATTGTGCAGTTTCTATTTTGTTCTAGTTAGTAGGCAGAAATTGACGATATGGAGGTTATATGGTCCTTATTATGGAAATGGATGAGACAGACTGATTCTGATACATCAGTATTTGATGGTTATTTTAATTCCGCTTAGAGAAAATACAATTTACTATCTTTTAACGCAGGTTGACGATTATCGTTAAAGATGATGAGGTGAAAAGCACAGACTCTATCTATTTCATCCATTCCAATTCTTGGTCAATTAGCTGTGAGAATTTGTGCTTTTAGTGGGATTTATTGCTTTTCTAATTACACCAATTTAGTATTTAGATCTAATGTCAATGTTACTTACATGTGTATAGTTCTCATGCCAAATAAGGGCTTATGAGTGATGTTGCTCTAGACATATCTTCTATAGCATCCGTATATAACATTTAGTCCAAAAAAATTATTTAACTTAAAAACCAGATATGGCATAAAATTACAGACACTTTCTCCAAACAATCAGATGTCCCCGAGTTACAAATATTTTTGAAGACTCTTATATTAGATTGTGTAATTCATTAAAAAGGTCTGCGGTAGTATTAGCATTACATATTCAAGGGATAATGGTACGTCTTTCAAAAAATATTTTACACAGAAACGTTCGTCTTTCTCCAGAAAGAATGGAGCTGATAATAGATAAATATAATATACAACATCGATTGATCAATTTAAGAAATAATATTACTTTGACGTTAGTTTCATTTGTTGTGTTAAAGTTAAATTTGTCGTTTCTTCTTGATTAGTGACATAGAAAACAGATTTACTTTATTAATAAATTAACGAAATTCCAGAAATACGCAGCCTTAATTTGCACATATTGTACATTACTGTGCCTGTTTTCTTAGTTTTTATTCACATACAGGAGCGAGATATGATGCAATCAATGACAGAGGTTTGTCATGTCGTGCTTTACATACAATGTAATTACATTAATCTATTTTAGGCTTTACATGTGCCTGACATATTCGGTCGAGTAATTAATTGAACAATATACTCTTTGTGGCTGAGCAACATTATGTTTGAAGCCTTCACTGATTATTCGATATGTTCAAGCGTTAAATAAAACATATTTTAGAGTTTCTCAGTTAAGGCGAACATTTTTCTGTATTATTTCTGCCGTGCTGTACACTTAGTGTCATGCTTTGTCCATACTCAAGGTTTAGAGTTGCATGCCTGAGAACTTATGCAACTACGAATAGTTTGTCGGCTTTATATTGTTTTCCAATGTTGTTTATCTTTTATGATAATGCAAAGCCTAATTTTTTTCCGCATCACATGAAATGTATGTCAGTCATGTGCTATATAGTCATAACTGGTGAATTGGGACCTAATCTTAACACCATTACCTGACACAGTCTAAGATATACAAAATGAGGGGTAATCGTGAACTGTGCAAGGAAGTCTCACAGTGTTGACCGTGACCATTTAATTACAGTTCATTTTCTAGGTGTTGCAAGTTTCAGATTTACTGATAGCATCAATGTATTGGTCAATCTAACACATTATACATAGCCATGATCTCCTCTTCCGAGGTGACAATGATCCGTACACGCATGTACATATCAACAGCGCGGTATGCTTGTAGATGATTTATCCGACCGAAAAATGTTGGCCATGAATGGTATGCACATCTTCCTTTTTTAACTTTTTTTTTTACAGATATAAATTCTGGCAGCTCAACCAAATGTTGATTGAGCTTATACAATTCGAATTTTCTAGTCAATGTGTACTGGCTTTCTATTGTTGAAAACAAGTATCGATCAAACGTATCACTTTACATCCTGTTGGTTTTATCATCGGTAATTATTTCCTGTGCATCATGCAAATAGAACACATGGTTGTTTAGCTAGTTAGTCATATCTCTTTCCAATCGATCAAACATTCGACCTCACAAAATGTTATTTTACTAAATGTTGAAGAGAGAAAGTTTTGGAACAAATTAAAGAAACTCGACAAAGGAATGTTGCTATAAATAAAAGAAAGGTTCATGAGATGATGATATTAGTAAACTTCTCGATGTAAATAACTTTAGAAACGTTTAAAACTAAGAAGTTCAATGACATTCACGTCAGTTAACGTGAACGGAGATCTGTCAATTTAAAATGAGATAAATCATTAGAATGTGAATAGATACGACATCATAGATTATGAAAAAGAAGCTTTGTGACGCAAGATACAAATGAAATAGCAATGCAGCTTATATCATCGATCTTTGAAATGGGAACCTAAGAAATTCAACAGCAAGTACTGAGAGATACAATTCAGCAATAGCCGCTTCGTTTTCATATCTTCTCAAAGCATTTTAGTGAGCGCACAATGTACCTAATGATCGATTCCCTACACTTTAATGGTGTAATAAATATCAAAGTCACTTGATGTAAAGAGCGATTTATCACACCAATGAAACTATGACATGAATGATCTACATTAATCTGTCATAGTTTCAGCAGAAGTAGAAAAGGGCTTCCATAAGTAAACGAAGACTCGATTTCCGGTCTTTTAGTCTGTGAATGTATTTTTTCCTGTTATTACAGATTAGCTATAAAGCATGGATGTTAATAAATGTTGCCTATTCATCCGGAGCGCATGACTGAAGTGCAGTGATTCCGTACTAATAGCGGCTTGAAAGAAATCTCGAGCTGTAAGCGTGGAATTCTGCGAGTGGAATATGACCATAAAGTATTGGATACTAATTGTTTTCTGGTGCAGTATAATAAAAATGAGTAAGTAGATTTTTAATTTTTGTTCATTTAGTTTCTCACTTTGCTAAAGAAAACATAAGTACATTCGTTAATCTTTAAGTTTGTTAGAAAACAAATACAATACTAGGAGAACTAAACATTGCAAAACACAATTTAATTTCGTTAAAAATAAATGAACAGCTAATGTTCCGAAAGCGGTGAGATTAAAAGTAAGAAGTGTTCAATATTCTGCAAATTACGTTAACAACCTACACATATCTTGGAATGTGTGTCCTGAGGTTTAAAAAATCATCAATGTTAAGACAAATTTTTGCTCACATTACAGTTTTGGTTATAATAACAATATTTGAACCGAAACTACATAAATTTATCAAACCTCACGGGGGCAAAAAGCTATTAAAGATGTTATTACTTTTGTTAATATATTATTGATACAAAGCCCTTTACAAATATAATATATGTAATTTAAAGGCGCCATGTTACAATAGAACCACACAATATGTACAGACCTCTCCTTTGAAACATATCATATGAAGATAAAGAAATGAAGAATCCCAAATTATTGCGCAGTAAGGAAAGACCACCTTCTTAAATGGCTATCTTTTGTAGGCAGAGGCGTTTAGAAAAATAATGAAAATTGTGAAAGATGGTAAAGCTTTATGTTCAAATTGAAATGTGTGTGGATGTGTGTGTGTGTGTGTGTGTGTGTGTGTGTGTGTGTGTTGTGTGTGCGATGAGATTTTGTTATGTGTTCAGGCTGTGTTGGTTAATATGCTATTGACGTTCTGGTCACTATTTTAGTCCTAATGAGGTTATTTCACTTTCAAATGAGATTGTTTTTTTCAGCTTTGATTTGATGTCTACTTAAGAGAAAAAATTATTTTGTCTTCTTATACAACGAAGATTAAGTTATTTGCAATGCATAACAGACAAGCAGAGCAAGCTACGATGCTGTAATGTATTGATTCTTGAACGTATACTCAACGTTTGAATAAATTGTGTAATAAATAATTCCAAATATGCATATTAACCATCACTAGGCTTTGAAAAACATATTTTAGTTGTATTCCAATCACATTAATTCCTTTGATTTCTTTCCTTTGAGTTTTTTATTTTTATTTTAGGCTCAAATAATTATATACACTTATACACATTTGTTGTTAAATGGATGTTATTGCTTGCTTTTTATATCTGCCTATATTCTGTATTGCCTTCTGCGTACATGTTTGGGTTAAAAGCAATGTGAAGTGTACCTCCTTTTACATCATCTTTTTTGAGCTTTCGATTCTGTACAGACACACAGACAAACATACACACTGAACCACAAAGAGATGAAAATATCCAATAATACAATCGCAAAATTGCTCCAGCAAAGGTAGAAAATAGATAAACGGCGCTAACGTACAATGAGAAGTATCCAATACTAGTGTCTGATTAGTATAAGGTGTTCATCATTGATGTGGCTGTAATGTATCAACTCCGCATAAAAGCAGAATGAATTTACAAGGAATCAATGTGGACATTGATTTCCTTAGGAAGATGATTATTCGTATTGATCTTATTCATCTTTATCGTACGATATTTCGCTCTTACTTTGAGTCAACAAAACTAATTTAGCATAAGAATAGCCAAAGACGCGAGCTGTGTATCATACAGTCTTCTTATGCAAAGGAGTGGAAACCTTGCTTATGATGTAAGCCCAACAGCAATATATTAATAAGCGATACTTAGAAATGCGTGTTACCAGTTTTATTCTTTAAGACGTTGTACCTTACGACTGATCGTGCTTTTGGTATTGGTTTTACTTATATCAAAAGTCTCATAATTGTATCAGCTTAACTCTAACTATGTTGAACTCTGTGCAAGTTTGTCCTAAACATCTGATCTGAGATATATCTAACGAAAGGCTTTTAAGGTTTAAATGACGTTCTAAATGAAAACAGGTCTGTCTTCTGTCAGGACGGGGTCGTTGGGCAGTGAATCTTGCATTTTTGGGCCAACTCCCCTGTTGCAGTAGAGATCTTTAGGCCATATCACACATTGTGAAAAACTGTCCACTGACAAAGTTCCCCGGCGGACTGCAGGCTCCAAACCTTGCCAATTATGACGTTGTTAAATGTCTGAGTATGCACTGCACACGATTAAAATAATAATACAGATGTGTAGAGGATGGGTTTTGGGTGATGCTGTGTAGTGTCTTATAAGGTGAACCTTTTCTTCATTTACATTTCGTCAAAATATTTTTTTTATAGATTCAAAGAATACTAATTGGATACAATGGTAGAAGTTTGCAAGGTACCATCTAATTACTGCTGACTATTTGTCTTGCTCTTACCTGTTCTGATAATGTTATTGCCGATATTATTTTCGTCAAATTCCGTTGTATGTACCCAGTTGAAAAACATATCAATAAAACCAAATCTAAAAATGTAGGGATACCGGACAGTCCGATACAAGGGGTAGATCGCTGGGCATTTTGGCTGGCATGTGTACTATTTGTTGCAACTTTGTTTAGATGAACAATGTCAGTTTAAGGGCAGAAGATGTTTATAAACCATCACTAATCTTTAAGTCTACTTGTTGGTCAAATGGTTTGCTTTTTTAATGGAAACTTGCAATAAAGAATCACATTATGTGATCATTCATATCGATTTAGTGATACCTTTAATTTTGTTTGAGGATGATAACTGTACTCAAGAGAATGTAAGTCAATATGTCTGCAACGATCTGTTTATTGTTTAAATAAATATGTGATAATGATGCTATATATGTCATATATACTTATATAAAGGTGACGTAATTTGAAAGGCAAACATTTCGCATAATTACCTGCATGTCGTAAATCTGTGTTTATATATTTTAAAACAACAGCCCTTGAACTACATGAAAATTGTTTTATATACACTACAACCCCAAGGAAACATCAATAGAATTATATTTTGTCGCATATTTATGTCCGTAAATAATATTCTCGCTTCAGGATTCTTTTAGAAAAAAAAGCGTCCTTATTCAGACTCAAGCACCATAACGAATGCTGTACTTTGAACACTCTTTTCCAGTTGCCAAAAATCCAATGCCATCAATTTTCGGATGTAATTTTAGGACTTTGACATTTGTAATAAATAGTCTAATGAAGTAAGAATAGTGGATAAAAGTGTATAGTGGCCTTGATGATCATAACATAATTCTTCACTTAGTTCCAGTATGTTCTTCAGACTCCAGTTTCCTGAGACTGACGACATATGTATCAAATAATCATGCAAGCCGAGCTCAATTGTGGAGTCAAGGAAGGTGAAAGATTATCAAAGCAAATTGTAATAACACACATTATCATATGAAAATATAATTAAACTATATTATTAGAAAAGAGTGAGAAATAAGGGCAAATGATAATTCTTGATGTCTAACAATAACATCATAGCAGCCAGTAACGGCACATTCTAACACCCAGGCACTTCACTGACTACTAGACTGGATCGGGTCTAGATGAGAAAAAGTTTATGTTGTTAGAGGGATGCTCAAATTATGCTTCGAATCAAAACACGAATTTAAGAATCTGTAAGCAGACAATCCCAATTTCTATCAAAGCTAGAGAAACTTAAAATGTGATGTGTTAGCTTACATATACTATGTTAATCATTCTATACAGTAGTGCACACATTGATTGTTTTCACAATGTAAAGTGTAAGAACAAAATTATGATGAAAAGCAATTAAATAAATAAATATAGAAAAACCAGTCCAGGAGAACATAAGATATAACTATTGTTGGTATGGTAATTCAGTAATCTAATTAACGCATGTTTTCGATACTTCTCCAGATATGTTAAGCCAAATTTTGTCAAAATAAAATGATATATTTGTTTTGAGAAATGATATTAAATTGTATCACAATGTCTCCAAATGGTTAAGGAGTAAGTCTACATATGACTTCTATAAAGAGAATCTTTATATATTAGAGCAAACAGATGTTAGGAATGACGGTCATTTCTAACATTGTTTTGGAATCATCGTCCTTCTTTGTACTGGAATGTGTGTGGTAACGATTCTAGTGGCCGTAGGAGCTAAATGTCAACTGATTGCATAGTTCATTATCGAAGGCTCTCAAGGACGAAATAGTCAACAATTATCGACAACTGAGACAAAACATAGAATACAAAATGAAGTTATAGCCTAATTGATTCTGTTAAGCAAATTATGTGATTTGAGGTTGATGTAGTAAAAAATATCGTCCAGAGCTTCTCTGCATTCTCTTCAAATACATATCTTTCCATCATGTTGTCTGAATAGCTATCGTACGAAATACTTGTTGTATCATTATGAAACGTTTTGATAACATTCAGTAATTGAAACATTTACATGTACGTTCGTTGTATGTATGTGTGTGTGTGTGTGTTTGGTGTGTATGTGTATGTGTGTATGAGAGAGAGAGAGAGAGAGAGAGAGAGAGAGAGAGAACGATAAACCTCGCAAGAGTAATGCCTGTCGTCCTTTTCAACTTCATTTCACAATGTTGTTGACGCACCTTTACATCTTCTATTGGTTTGCTGTTTCTTATTGTTCTTTTGGCTGTCTTAAATATAAGTCATTTATAGACTACAACTTTCTTTGATAAAGATATATAAAGAAATTATGTCCTGATTTTTCTTGATACGCTTGCTAATTGTCAAATTATGACTTAATCAGAAACATTTATTTTCACACTTCAAAGAGCATCGACACTGCATCGCAAACTTAAGATTTGATTGAAACCTTATTTTTTGGTATAATTCTAGTGTAAAGTGTCGAAATTGAAACTGTATTGAACCCTAATGTTGAATGCAATGAGCATTTAAATGTTATCACATTTACGCCAGAAAAGTCGTTGTGAAGGATCACTTCGACCGTTCTTCTTTTATCCCCTATGTAAGTGTTAAAACTTGAAAGGCTAAAATTTATGACTCAGTGAGATGTTCAGGGCATTGTTACGCTGTGCCGAGGAAGTAAACATTTGAGCTACCAACTATCACTGATTGATAGTAACCCATGTTAAATTATCATTTTCAAAGGACACTTGATATACCCCGTACTTCTCAGATCCTATGCAGTCTAAAATCTGACAGAAGAAATGATTATCTTGGGAAAAAGGTAGGAACCGCAGCTTACGATTGGCCTGAGCAAGTGAAGGAGTACACTTTGAAAATATTGTGAATTTAAAGTGACGACCTTGGTCGAAATTCTCTAGTCTTAAAATTCCTGAGAGGAGAAGTTTTACTCCGAGCATAATAGTGCTTTCCTTGTTAAAAAAAGAAAAGGTGACTAGTTGGCTGTCCTGTAAGAAAAGACAGGATTTATTGCTAGGACGCACAATTTCTGAAAGAGAACATCATTAAGGAGCATCTTTCTGGAGAGCGACGGGACAGACTGAAGACAGAAGTCCAGACAAAGAAGTGACGAGTTCAGAATAAAGGACTAGGAAATCCAGGAAGGAGTGAAGAATAGGGAATAGGAAGGTTTGATGAAACTAGAAGACGTTGATACACGGTCAAGGGAGGAAGGTGAATGCATTCTGTCGTGGACATTGCGTTCTTTTCACCACTCATCATTATGATGAAATAAATGCAAATTAGACACTGTTATTAAATTATGTTGGCATAATTTCGATTGAATTGGAGAAAACCGCTATTAATTTGTTTTGATTAAATGTGTTATTTTCTCGTCTAAGCCTGCTCGTATTGCATTATTTCTTCCCAATATTCTTGCTCATTTCTCTGTTGAAATTCTATCTTTCACTCCCACTGGGCTACAATATCGAGGGAGGTCATCCTCTAGAGAACGCCATCCAAATCCAATTAACCACCCCTCTTACTAAGAGGGCGACGGTACATACAGTTTTGTACAATATCCAACGCTTTCGTTAATAATCAAGAGTAAACCACTGTATAGCACTTGTATTTGGCAAAGAAACCATGAGCTAACTTTCAGTATTATTGATAAAAGGAAACCGTGTTCAAATTAAGTATTGTAAATTAACCTATATAGTTATTAACTATCTTTTGATCGGATGATCTGACGTCAAGTTAAATACAATATATATAAATAGTATCGCACTGGTCGAGTAAACATTGATGTTTACTTAAAAGGTTTACCTTTAAAAAGTCAGTTATATCTCTTTTCAAGTAATGGATGTAACAAAACAAACCTTTACTTCGATAAGTATTACGTTTTATGAATCAGTGTCCGTTCTGTGTCGCTTATTATGAGATGTAAGAAACTTTATATTCACCGCAATAGAGATACAATCACAAGATGAGTTGATTACATGCATACAACTCACTCCAACATCGGCGCCTTATATTTCATCAAATATATAGAGACTATGTTCATGTTGCATCTTAATCTCAGATGTATTTCATAGTTAGGTACAAAAGTATCATATTTTAAACGGTTGTGAGGTCACGAATTAAACATATCTTTTTGTAACAAGAAATTGCAATAAATCTGATATTAACGTAGAAAATACCATTGCACTTTCATCATGTACTATAGATGCTTCTAATCGGAAGCTTCGGAAGTTAAAGTAAGGTAATGGAACAATTCGCTACACCACCCATCTCAATTTCTACCGCATGCATTGATCGATCATTGGGAAAACTACTGACTGGAAATAAAAGGATCTTTCGTAATAAATTATGTTTTTGACATTGTGTAAGCTTTTCTACCCTATCTACCCCTAAAAGTATACACCAAATTGCAACACCCCAGATTGTACATATTGTTTCAAGGCTATTTAAAAGTGACAGATGTTCCTTAAGAAACCAAACGATGATGAGTGAAATATCGTCAGCCAAAAATTAATTAACTCCTGAGCGGTAATGAACTTTTAAGGCGTGGCATGTCATGATGGGAATTTGCTTGACTACACGTGTGAAGATATAGGATTAAAAGAAATATGGAAATATATTCACCATTGGGTTATATTTTGTATATTTTTAGCAGCATTAGAAACATATTTTAAATCAAATATATATATATCAACAAAATTGAGAAAAGGACGATAAATTCGCCCTGTTAGAGAAATTAATAAACAAAGCGATGATGCAAGATAGGCACCGATATAGCCTGTCATTTCAACGAGGAAAACAATTCATTAGGAACCAGTTGTTTCGTGTTTGGCGAATGTTTTAGTAATGTTATCATTTATCGATGTCACGTACCAGCATCTCCATAGGAGACATGTAGTAATTTTCAGTGATTTCTTGCTCTTTTTAACGGCCTCACAAACTGGCAGGCCTTGAATCACGCATGCTTCAGGGCAATAAATTGTATGTTATCTGTTTCAAGATCAAACAGCACGCTCGCTTTTAAGTGCAGCTGTAATTATGACAAATATTCAGCACCTACGGAACCTCTTAAGTTAAAAATTTGCAAGTGTACTTTATTTCATTATAAAAGAGTTTCTTGCTATTTCGAAATCAATTTACCTATGCACCTGCCATTAGTCATTTAGCTACATCTGCCTGTACCTACCGCACACTTCTTGTATGAAATAGCAATGACGTTGATATGTTGTGCATTACACGACAAAAGATTTTCATCAGTGCAGCCTACAATGCATATATTTATTCTGGTAAAGAAGATATTTGCTTCCTGCAAATTCGAGGCGTATCAAGATGGCGTTTCTCATTTCTTCCTATATATCTATAAAATACCTCCTAACAGGGACGTAAATCGCGCACATATTTAGATCTGCCACAGAAAAGAAGGGGATGGATATATTCTAATTATAGCCCGGTGGGAGGTTAAACAGAAGAGAAAGATATGTTTTGGCTGCATGGTAAGCCAAAGTCATTGCGCTATTTATGAACTTATTATCAGACGCTGAAACACGTGCTGTATAATTAATACACTTATTACGATGCTTGTATTTCGTTTCTGGTTGTGAGCTAGTAAATTGATTTGGTTATTTGTTTAGACGGCAAATAAATACCCGTAGGTTATTTAGTTCTGATACATAGCGCCTTTCACAAGGATACACCATAATAGCCGACCAACGCTGTTTGAATAATATTCACTCAGTTATTTTCATGAAAATTCTTTTGTTTTTCTCGAATAACCATTGTTTCTTGACTAATTAGAACCGTACTTTGATGTAACAAACACAAAAAGCTGTAACCCTTAAAAATATGAATATTTTCACCGCATAAAAGTAAATATTTCTGTTTCGGTGAATTGATAAAGACATAACTTCTCGAATGTTTGATGTTTGCTTTATTTTAATTAATATCAGCAACATTATTCTTATTATACAGTTATCAAAGGCTTTAAAAGGCAATATCTTATGTTGGTGATTATAAGAATTCCAATTGTTTCGATCCAGGTATAGCTAAAGTAGAACTTCAAAGAGTTGTAAATGTGACAAATCTCACCGTTTCTAATGAAAGTATAGTATTGCTTAGTAATGAAGCTTTGTTGGGTAAAAATGTCCCTTAAATAATGTCTACAATCTCAATAAAAACACCAATTTTAAGGATGTTAGTAAGTTCAAAGTAACGGTTTCCCGTTTCTCCAGTACTAAAGGAACATACCTTTAATTCGCTGCTTCAATAATTATATAAAAGTGTTCGCGTCAGATAATCAAACTATTTGATTAAATTTCTTTCAAAAGAAGCAATTTGATTTTATTTGGCAGTTCATCACTATATTGATGCAGCACAGGGTAGTGATGCAAAGCAAGTTTTATTTTCTCTAATGTAGAAACCCTGTGATTAATGTCATAATGTCAATTCTAAAGGACAAGCTGCATTTGTGTTTCGGTAATGAAGTTGTAAAACATTTCAACGGAAATTTCATTTTCAATATTATTTTCTTGATTTGCCCTGCTTAGACACTGTCATTCACTCAAATGGCATCCAAAATTAAATATGGAATCAACAATATCACGAAGAACACAATAATAAAGAAAGGCACAAAAGACCTACTTATCACAACGCATGTTTTTCACGTTGTACTTTTAATATCAATTTAAATGAATACGTATACAACTGATATAAATAATCGTATAATTCTGATTCTGAAGTCACAAAGATCATGAAATCATTGGTATGAAGCAACAATAATCGTTTATCATACCTATATTACTTCCACCAAGTTTATTTCTCATGAATTCAATATATATATATATATATATATATATATATATATATATATATATATATATATATATATATATATATATATATATATTATAACAGATGTAGTTATGGCTCATCAATTTCTAGGTTAATAAAAATATTTTCTAGTATCAACAACAAGCTGAAATAAACTAGTTGAAACAAGATAAAGTAAAAAGGTCAATTTCCTGTAGAAACAGCCAGGTAAAGATTCGAAAACATAACCTTTTTCCGTTTTTCTGTTATGTTTGTTTGTTTTGACCATGCTTTGTATTTGCATTTGAAAAAGAATCATTAAAAAATCGAAAGCGCTCAGGTTAGTTAGATAATAGTGTCTCATTGTTAATTGTCAGCTTATTGCATTTATCTTAGTCATCCCTGGCACTCGTGATCTCTTGCTGGATACAGTGCACCTGAAAGGATTATTATTCGCCATATGATTTGCATGCTTTATATATATATATATATATATATATATATATATATATATATATATATATATATATATATATACACACACACACACACACACAATAGGACAATAGGAGGAGCGTTCCCCATGTTAAACCGCAGTGTCACATAATCATGGTTCATGTTTCTATATAAGAAACTGAACGGCATAACAGAATATTTAGTTGCTATATACATTGATTAAAATCAATCAAATTGTAGTAGGAATGTTCTCTTTTAATTCTATATTTAGTTATACCATAATGTCTTCGAAAGCACAAACAGCACATCGCATAAATTGATGTAACGTGTTAGTGTTTTATGTACTATACAAATGATGAAATATCGGCAGTTATCAGACGAATGCAAAAATATGCCAGTACCATGCATTATTCGAATTTCTTGTAAATAATGTTCCATAAACACTGCGCATCGTATGACATAATGGCAAGTGGCTACTTCTTACATGCTATATTGTTATAAAAGTGTATTATAAATACATCTGACCAAGAGCTGGGAAAACATAATATATCTAAAGTAAAAACAAATAAAAGGCCCAACAATTAACAAAAGCAATGAGACTAGTAATATCATTGAGGTGAAAATATACAAAACAAAGATTGAAAACGTAATGTGACCAGTAACATCTTTGACATGAAAGTGCTGAGGGACTACTTCTTTGATTGCGATTAAATTTGAATATAGCTTTGATTAAAAGTAATGGGTAAAATGATACAGTTTCTTAAGTTTGTATTTTTAGGAAAGATTGTTTTATGTAAATGATCACGAGCAGGACTCTTGCTGATTTCTTGACTATCAATTCCTTGATAACTGGAAGGACCGGCCCTAAACGCTCATTTGTTTCAACGTGTTATTTAGCATAAGGTATAGTCAGTTTTGGCACAGAAACGTGTTACCTTATACACCGATCTGATCTGACTAACTAGACTGTTGTTGCTCTAGTACTGTACATGTTGCTTTTTTCACATTCTAATTTGGATTATATTACGCTGACTCTAACACAAACTGACATTTAGGAAGACTAGAGGAGATGTTTTTGCAATGTTTCATCGTGAAAATACCATAATTTTGACTCAGCTAATATAATAATTAGGATTGATATCCTATTTTATTGCAACGTTTTCTGGCACTAATGTACGCAAATCTAAACCCTGTTTCCTAGTAGAAAAGCACTGTTTATTGTATTGTAAAGGGAACTTAAACAGCTAAAACAGGAAAACATGATTTCATTACAAAAGATGCTGGAAATAAAATTTAACTCCACATCTTATAGTCCTGTGACAAGTACAAATAATGCGCATATTAGTAACATTAACAATGAAATAAGCGAACGATGTGAAGATGAAATTGTCTTTGCTAATTTCTTTATTTTCAGCTACGTAATGGAGCGTGTATTAATGGCACCTTTACCATAATATTGGTCAAATTATATTCATGAAAAAATGTTATGGATGGTCCTCGTTTTATTGCAAAACTGATGGTGCTTTGGTGCCTAATGTTTTAAGAAAGGTATTTATTTTATTGCACCACTGATTATATTTAGATAATTAGATTTTAGGGTAGGTCCTCTTCGTATTGCCACGTTGAGTATAATTTGATACCTTATTTTTATGGAAAGTATTCATTTTATTTCAGCGTTTAATATATTTAGATACCTAGGTTTTAGGTAACGTAGTATACAAAGGTATGTTAGTATACAAAGAGGTGACGTCTTCAGCCTTCATTATGTCGGAGAAATTGAAAAGCTACACAAAAGGATAAACCTGATTATATGACAAAGAAGCAGCATAGAAACCCGGTCACAGAACACTTTTCCTCCCCTGGCCACACTTTCAGTGATATAACACTTATTGCAATCGCTCACAACCCCCAACTGAAGACAAGAAAAAGACAGCCATGCACAAAAAGATCTTTTGCAGCTGACTTTCTTTCGTTTAAATAATTCTATAAATTTGCTTAATATCCTTTAATGCCTAATATAACAATGAAATATCCTGGTTATAATTTGTACTTACATACATTTACATAAAATAACAAATGTCGTTATGGCCCATCGATTACTAGGTCAATAAAAATATTTTCCAATATCAGCAACAATTTGAAGAAAAAATCTAGTTGCAAATATAACCGTTTTTCAGTTTTATTTGCCTGTCTTATGTTTTGTCTATGTTTTATATTTACCTCTGAAACAGACTCATTAAAGAGTCGAAAGCGCTCAGGCTAGTTAGATACAAGTTACTCACTGTTCGTTGTCAGTTTATTGCATATATATCTGTGTGCGTTAAATTATAATAAGAACAAAATTCGTGTTTAATTTGTCATGACGAGTGACAAATGTAGCCCTTGTTTGTTTGAGCCAAGTAATATGCTGATAATGAATTATAAAGTTTCTGTTGTACCAGATATTTTCTTCTGGTGATAAACGCTAGTAGATGTTTCGTGTATAACAAAGATTCATTGTGAACACGACCAGCCAATAATGGTTTATAAAGCAACGAGGGCACGGTATGAACTATTTATGTCTAATGCATTTGCACGAGTGAAACAGGATAAAATGTGTGCTGATGTCTAAAAACGAGATAAGAACTTTTTATGGACATAAGGAAATTTAGACTTTTATTTGCATCGGGTATTACGTATCTCATTATTCAACTAGTTCAACCTACTGCTTTTACTTCATATTTGTAATGTTGTTTGCAGATTACGGCAGCTATACTCATGTCACATAGGCCGCTGTGTCACCTAAATGGCCATACGACATACGATAGGGAACAACGAAAGAAATTAAAACAGAAACCAAGAAGCGATTAAGTGACTCTATCTCTCATACATCTTTGATAAGTGAGATTAGATATCCGCATTAAATGCCTTAACCACAGTGGATCTTACATATAATAGTTAGGCATAACATTAAGCTATGAGCTTACCTTTGGATAATCCAGGAATGGCAAGGCATGACATCCATATAGTGGCTGATCGGAGAGGACCAGATCAGTACAAACATCACAGTGATTAACACATTAAGACATGTTTTGTTTCTTCGAGGAGATTACAATTACCGGATATATGTTTTGCAAACCAATGATTGATATGTCATTTGGACTTTCTTTGATGAATAGCTTCAATTTAAAACACAACAAAACAAAAAAGTTATCCATGAAATGTTTTCTCAATTTAATTTGTTATTTGGTGAAACAAAACGTTTGCGACACCACTGAAAGCATGCGCAAGTGTAGCCTAGTATTATATTTATCACTGCAAATCAGATGACTGGTTGTAATGGCCTTTGAAATCGGTATAAAATATGGAAGTACTGAATTTCATTCTTCATTTTTAATGCGTTAGGAACGATTAGTTTTCAGGAAAAGAGTAAATTGCTCATCTTATCTGCATGATAATCATATTAGTCTAACATGTAACAAGTTACAGATATGTTTTCCTCAATATGCCTCACTGCATGTATAGACAAGACGAGAACACCAACTGGATATTTGTCAAAATTAGAGTTAAAGAAAAGTATATTTGCTGCAAGGAAAAGCCCCTCACCCGAGAAAAACAACAAACAAACAAACTAACAAAAAAAAAAGACAAAGAGAACAAAGAAACAAACATATGCTCCTCAAAGCGTTACAAAATATTACTCTTTAAAATCACTACGCGTAGTTTAAACAAAAAGACAATGTCTATAATTTTAATAGTAACAATGATGTCAAAGACAAGACCTGTATAATTAGACACTGCTTTTATGAATATTTACCTTCTTAAACTGGGTAAACAAGCAAAACTAATGTTCATTTGTTTTGTAAAGTTGTTACACTACCAGGTATTGTATACCTACTAACGCTTTTTACCTTATTTAAAATTGGAAGATGTTTTCCTAGATTTATCAATATTGAAGTTTACCACATTAAAGATGAGACAAATACTCAAAGGAAACAATTATTTGTTGTTCACATACAAAATTACATAAACAATATTTTGTCACTTTGGCGTTGACAAAAACGTTTAGGGATTTTGCTAGGTAATATTCTTGCAACAGATGATTACAGCATTTGGAAATATCACAAAAACATTTTAAAAGTCTACATTACTCGAATAATTTCTAGTGGAGAAATACGTATTGATGTCTTAATTCTCCTACAGAAAGAACCTTTATGCCATTGAATTGCATCTGCTTTAAAATAAATAGAATCGCTGACTATGTTAAGATGCCGAGCTCAAAGATAACAATTATGGTGTGACAATTTTGTTAGAATTGGTAGTATCTGCTTTACTCGGTTGTTCTTTCGCTTCATGTAATAAAAACCGTAAATTACACACTGTTGGAACTTCCCGTGTGTTGTTTTTCCGCCAACAAAACCAATGTAAATGTACGGTTGTAAAACGTTTATAATAATTCTAAGGACTGAAGAAGAAGATTAACGCATGATAAGATATTTAAGACGTCGTCACGATTCTCATGACCTACATGGAGTTTGCAATGGTCAAACATTTTAAGAAATAATGCTCTGTTAGTTCTTTTGACAACGAGCGCTAGTGCGTGCTCAAAGCACAACACCAACTCTGTATCTAACAGCAAGGCTCTAGTTGTCGCTAGCCTTCTGAGAAATATACAGACAGTATCCTAATTACATTTCATTAAACTATGCAAATAGAATTTTGTCGGCACAATATGAGGTTACGTCGTTTGCATGCAAATAATCATAAACTTAAGCGATGCAAAGAAGTATGTTTATTTGCATAATGAAGTTTGGACTCTCCTAGTAGGGGAAAATACACGTTTGTTACTGAAATCACAGCTACAGTGTGCCATCACTCTTACATATCTCGATGAGCATAATTAGGGTTTCATAGCACTCCGTATCAAAATACTTTGCACATATAAAATATTGTCTACATGATGGAATTAAATTGTCAATGGTAGACACACACCCTGTTAAGATGAGCAGTATGCGAGTGAACTCCTCTCAGTCTCGTAAGTAATAAAAGCAAGCTTTCTAGACAGTGGTTTGTTGCAAATGCAGCAAATTATATCAATTGTCTGGTTTACATCATTATTCGATATTCTATATCATTACGTATTCCTAATGTTACGAAACACAGGCCTTGAAAGTTGCACTCAGATGTCATGGCTCATACAAATTTATTGCACAAAGGTACTATTTAATATTGTCTTAACGCCACAACCTGCAAATCGGTCCCCCGTAGGATATAAAAAGTAGCAAAAACATAATAACGTCATGGCTTGAGGTAAAGACATTGAAATTATGCAATAAATTTAATCTCAAGTTTGTGGTCATTTGATATGAAATATGTGAAAATTATCGAATAATACAATACATCTCCCACGCAGATACCTCAAGCAAATAGAAATTGTCATAAAATTTAAATTTAAAAATACAATTGGCGCAAGATATTTATTAAATTCAAGTTTCTTTCCCTTCATACTTCCAAGTATAGATCACAACAATTAATACATAGTGAACATGATTGGGATAATTCAAATTCAGTCTTCAAAAAAGCAAACATGTTTGATAAAGAACAGCTTATGAATATAAGGATGCTTAAATAATCCAGTGCATCAACGACAATTACCTTAATAGATGCTGTATCTAAGGCAACTGTTTACAGTTTTAACCAACAGTACAGCCGTCAAAAGCCACATCATCATCGAGCACATGCAAAAACAACATAATAAACCATTTGTTGAAATTAATACACATTAGGTTTGTTATCGAGATTTAAATATAACAAACTCTCCGCTCTGAGCACCCCATTCCATTTCTGGAGTTTTAAATCTAAGTGAACAATAATACTAACTTCGATTTCAGATTTCCTCTGAGTACCAACTGAGCTAGCCTAGTGAAACTTGTTACCTCTCTCTGATAAACGCATTTGAAAAAAGAAACACTGCTTTCAAGTTCATATTTTTTATTTAACTAAGGGAACATGAATTTACAAAAAGAAATAAAAACAAATATAACAGTTATGGTTATTACAAGGAGATGCCATTGCATTGTAGATTCGCTTCATAAGCTCAGATATAACAGAAATGAAATGGCAAAATAATGCTTTTTATTCTCTCACCTCAAAAGAGATACTAAGTAATGTAAACACGACTTAGATGAAATAAAGCAAAGTCTCAGCGGGAGCATTTCAAAAGCAGATTTTACATATATTGCTTACTTGGTGAAAAAAGATGACCTAACAGAAATTGTATCAACTTCTGTGAGGACATTGTAAGAAAATGTGAAGGAAGATCTAAGAAAGGTGATAGTTATAGACAGTGAAAGGGTAGTAAAAGAGAAGATAGGAGAGTTGATGGATATGGTGGATTAACTGAAATTCAAAAACCACTAATTGCGAGAAAAAACAGAAGAGACAAAGAAGGACAATGATAAAATGAGTGATGAGAAAGATTCTGACAGGAGATCGAGGCAAGCAAGTGCGGCTTCAAACCAAATCGAACAATATGCAAGGAAGCTGAACGTTAGGGCTGGAGGAGGAGGAAAATGAAAGTCTGAGAGAGAGAATTCCAAAATTGGTGAAGGAAGTCACCAAGATTTATTTGGACAACAGGGACATAGTGTCTGTTCATAGGATCCCAGAGACAGGGACAACCAAGGCCAGTGATTTGATTGTCAAGTTCTGGAGTCTGGATTGTAAACCCCCGATTATCAAGAAGCAGAATGTTCATAGGATCCCAGAGATAGGGACAACCAAGGCCAGTGATTTGATTGTTAAGTTCTGGAGTCTGGATTGTAAACCCCCGATTATCAAGAAGCAGAACGATTTAAAAAGAACAAAAGAATTAGACTGGTAGAGGATGTGACCACAATGAATATTGGACTTATCAATAAAGTATCCTGGCATCAGAAAATGGACAGTGCATGGTACTTTAATTGATCTGTTTATGGTAAAACCAAATCCGGAAAAAGAATTTAATTTTACATCTATGATGAAATTGATGAGAAAATTTGGAATATAAGTGTAATATGCACCTCTATGAACTTACTAAATTGACCAAATAGGAATGTGAACTGTCGTTTTGATACTCCTTTCTCTACTCTAATCTGTTTTAATCTTTTTATATTAGACACTTCTGTCCCTCACTAGTTTTTGACATTAATTAATAGATTTGTTTATTCGCTTTTCCATTGTGTCATATCTCTCCCTAATCAATTCACTTACTAGTTCATAAATCATCTTTCACTCATATACACAGTCATTTACTCAGTCGTTTACTCACCTTATTCAATACTACTCTTCCACCTTCAATTTTTCAGTCTCCTATTCTTGCCCATTCATTAAATCACCCACCACTTCCACGGATGCTCTCATTCATACTTTCTATTTCCTTCCTTTTACCTTTTCTTTCATTCATTAATTTGTAATTTATGCTCATATTAATCTATGTCTATTGGTTTACAAAGCTATCTTAGCTTCGGAATGGTATGTCAAAGGTATAAGAATTGTCGCAAACGGAGTTGAATCAGTTGTTGTCTATCGTATGCTCTATCAATGTTAACTGCAGCCAAATCTGCAGCAAGCACTGTAACACCATGGATGATTTTATTATGGATATTTGTATTATATGTGAGTGCGAGCGTGAACGCCATGCATGTTATGAACTCAAGGTGTTAATTACTTCATACATTCCTGTACAAGAACATCCATATGTAAAATGTCTTCTGTTTTGATGGATAATAACATAAAGATTATATCTGCAATGTTCAGTTTTCAAACGAAGGGACATTTTCCACTAAATAAAACAATATAATGTATATATAGTATGCTTACAAGAAACTCATAGTACAAAGAACGATGAAATATATTGGGGAATTGAATGTGGATACATATGTATATTTAGCCACTGCTCTAGTAATAGTGCCGGGGTTGCAATATTTTGTAGAAATACTTTTGAATTCATAATTCATAGAGAAAGATGTGACAGTCAATTTTAGATATTACAATTAATTTCAACAGAATAGCCCTCGTGAATTTGTATGGTTATAATGATGATAATCCTTGCATTTTCAGAAAGTTAAAGGAGGATATCTTATTTTTTAACAACTCATACATTTATAATGTGCGGAGAATGGAACACTATTCAAGACTTAGATTTGGATACTTATCATATTTTACATGACAAACACCAACACTTGAGGGCAGCAATTCAATACCTGACAAACGAATTTGAATTAATTGATCCCTGGCAAAATTCCAGTAAAGACTTAAAGATGTATACCTGGAAGCAATTACCTCTCTTGAAACAAAGTAGATTCGATTACCTTCTTGTATCGGATGACATTCATATGAATATAGCTGATGCATGTATCTTACCAAGGTATAAGACTGATCATTCAGCTATTGTTTTGAGAACTGTTGAGGGACACTGAGTATACTGGTCTGGTCAAACATTTTATAAATGACACTGTAAATGAATATTATGTACGGGGAAAACAGTGAATTTGATTTATGATTTTGATTTATAACGTAGCTTTAACAATGTTTCAGTCATATCGCTACGATGTCTGCAATGTGGCAGTTTATAGTTATGTCTAGCACTGGGGCATCATGCCGCAGACATGTAATATGATGTCCCACCCAGTCACATTATCATGACACCAGGCCGACCAGTGCTAACACTAACCTCTTAATGCTGAATGCCAGGCAAGGCAGCTGTGAGTACCATTTTTGTAAGTCTTTGGTATGACTCGGTCGGGGATCGAACCCACGACCTCCTGCATCCGTGGCGAGGGGGAAAAAAGATGACTCTATCCATGTTACTCTTTCCTGTAATGATCAAATGTTCTTTGAAATTTTGAAAATGAAAGTGTCTGAAACCGTATGTTACTCTATTAGGAAAACAAAAGATGAACGGGGAAATTTTAAGAAGATCGAGCAGGAAATAATGGAAATTCAAGGGGGGGGACTGTCGAATAACATAGTCGGGGAAACTCTGGAAAATATCGAGAAAAAAGCAGAATTATAGGAATCTAGGAAAAATTATAAAAGGTGCTATATTAAGATCTAAAGCTAGATGGTACAAATTTGAGGAAAAAAGCACGAAGTACTTTTTAATCTTGAAAAAAGAAACTACGTCAAAAAGACAGTAAAGGAAATTATTTTAGATGATGAGACAAATATATCTGACCAAAAACAGTTTTATATGGAATTGTACAAAATTAGAAATGCTCAGCTTGGTGATGAGGCTACTCAAGAAACTCGAAATAGATTTTTTAATCACAATATTAACCTTAGTCAAGAGGAAAGAAATCATGCGAGGGTCTGTTTACAACCAATTAATTCGGTATGTCTCTAAAACGGATGGAAAATGGAAAAATTCCTGGCTCTGATGGATTTACTGTAGAGTTCTATAAATTGGTTTGGATGTCTCTTGGGGGATTTATATGCAGATCGATAAATTACGGCTATATGAAGGGTAGATTCATTGGAGAAAATACCAGGCTATTATACGATATCATGGACCAACTTGAAAATGAAAAAAATATGGTTTATTATTGATCATAGACTTTAAAAAAGCCTTTGACTCAATTAACTCGACCTTCGTGGACGAAGTTTTATAATCTTTTGACTTTGATGAATCCGTTTGTAAGTATTTTAAACTGTTTTACAACAACTTTAAAAGTTGTGTTATAAATAATATGCATATGTCATCTTCTTTAAGACTTGAAAGAGGATGTCGTCAAAGGGATCCCATTGCACCTTTTTTGTTTATCATTATGGTTGAGATTTTATCTATAACATTAAAGCAAAATGTGTAGGTACGGGGACCAGTCTTTGACGCCAGTGAATATAAATTAAGTCAGAATCACGTTGACGCTTTTATTCTTCTTGATGGATCTCAAATTTCTCTTAAAGCAACCATGAATATCTTTGCAAGGTTTCTCTCTTTTATCACGACCTCAATTGTAACATAACAAAAACAAAAGCTTTCTGGACTGGAAACAGGAAATTTGATGATGAAAGAATATGTCCCGAAATGGGCATAATATGGTTCTCTTCTAACTTTACAATCCTTGGCATATATTTTTCTTCAGGTAAAAAAGGAGGTCCTATTTCTTCAAAAATGGTTCTCAGTAATGAACATGTAACTTGTCTCTGACATAATGATAAACAGGAACAAAATACTGTAATATCCCAAAATCCATGTCACATAGAGTGTGTGCCATATACATGTGTGCATGCGTGTGTGTGTGTGTTTTCTTTTTCTGTAGATTATATTTATTATCCCTAGATTATCTGATAATGTTGATTGTAAGGTGACCTTGAGATGGTTTCCGGACCCAGTGGTCAACCTATTACGGGGTGAATAAAAAGTAATGTAGAAACGATCAGTTACCAGACCTTGACCCAATTCGTTAAATTGTCTCAGAAATCAATAAAGACGTACTTGAGAGGATTTAAATATGACAATAGTCAACGGTTACATGCAAGCTATTAAATTATGAATTTTAGAAGTAAATCTAAAATTAATGAGAAATTATTTCCTACGAAAATTATAGGATGACACTGGGTGTTGCGGTAAATAGTGTAGTCAGTGACGTTTTAGCTTTTTATTTTGCAGCCATGAAATCTTAATCACAAACATATTTCTGATTTTACGGTTGTGTACGCCAGGTATTCGCATGTTATGACACATCAAAACATATTTCTTCGAATAGATATTTTCTTTCTTGGACGGTAACGCTGAGTAATCGATAGTTTCTAATGGTATACAAACATTTATTGCAATGAACATATGCAAAGTCAAACAGACACACTCCAAAAGAAAATCGCAAAACTTTGAGAATAAAGTACTAAATATATATATGTTGCTTCTTCTGTATCTCCAATCAAAGGCCATCTAGGATACTATTAAAATGTCAGATCACTTTGAAAAGTCAAGATGTATTTCCGAATTTCATTCAGACAGGCAAATATTGTCCTTGAAATCAGTTTAATAGCTAGTACTCTGATATCTCTTTAAATTGCGTTACCACTTTCCAAAAGTGGCATTATTATTATTATTATTAAGATGAAACGGATCATAATATGGCTTTAAGTTAATTTTCGCATGGTCCAGAATGTTCATTTACGAATCGATACTTCAAAATCTTTGAAATCGTAAACTATCCTTAAATTGCATTATTAGTTTGTTTTTTTAAAATATAGTTTAGTACCCCAATCTGTCCGTTTCAAGCTCCATTAAATACAGTACGTTTAGTGAAGTATTACTTAATGTGTATCATAAAAGTGAATAAGCAAAATCGACAGTCTTTCATCCTGCAGAAAGTCAGATCAACGCTTTACTTTACTTAATTTATTACATTGAAAAATAGCTCAAATGATTTCAGGTTTTAACATCAAAGTCAACGCCTACGTGTTTTGCATAAATGCTATATCTGTAATGACGTTGCTCGTCTGTAATTAGCAACATTGGTTTAAGCCGAAGAAGGAAGAAAACATGACAGAGATGCAAGCACAATCACAAAAACGCGTGCGAATAGAAACGACAACAGAAAGCTAAGTGATATGTTAGCATCTTTTTCTGCCTGTGGGAATATAAGAATAGCCTAATTGCAAATCTGTGTTCGATAAGTCATGTTTTCATTATAACATTATCGTCTAATTATATCCTAAATTAAACGATAAATTAATGGAACATCGACATATTTATTTCGATAGTAAAGGCATGAAAATCTGTAAGAGTTTATGGTAACTATCATAAAGACATTTCGTGTTCACTACAAATACACATGTCAGTTGCTCATCATCAAGTAGCTATTAAACATCTAAGTTACATGGATTTAATGGTTTTAATCACAACCGTAAATGCCCTAATAAATTCGTAACCTGTTCATCATAGTTTGTTTAAATAGAAGTTCCTTTAACAATTTTAATTGTCACTAAAATAAGTACTTTTTTCGACCCAGGTTTGTACGTTATGGTACCAATACATCTCTTTCTTTGCTTACTAGCCTAGAAGAAATTCAAAAGTCTTATTATTATTTACATCCACTGCAAGTTGGCGTCCGGGTGCTTAGAAGACAGTAACGTGAATCGATGGGTAAAAGTTCTATCCATGATCAGGAAGGATGTGCTCCAAACGATACGTTTTACTCTCAAATTATGTGAAAGCTGTAATGTGATAACTATGTTGAGATATCACCAGAACATGGCTTCGTCTTGGTGTCCATCAAATGTCCGTTATGTCGGTGTTCTCATTTTTGGAAAAACTGTACTCTGCGTTTGTGGTGGCCATTTTCAGTATTTTGTCCTGTAAGGCAGCACATATTGTTGTTGCCATTATGCTTATAATAATATAGGATATTCTTCATTGTTGAACGCACCAAAGGATTATAAGTATTAAAAATGTTAAATATGTTTCATTCCTATATTTTCAAATATGCGCTCCACAAATATATCAGGCTCTACGATGTATGAAGAGCATACCATTAGCACAAAACTGAGTCCACGCAATTAAGGGGGCCCCGAGTGGCTGAGTGGTCTAAAGCGCTCTTCGTTACGGATCACTGCCATCGCACCTCTGTCTGCGTCGGTTCGAGTCTAGGATTCGACCAATGTGGGTATGTAAGAAAGCATGCCAGTAGCTTCTCGTGTCTGTGGTTCTTCCTGGGGTTTTCCCGGGTTCTTCCTCCACCATTAATACTGGCCGCCATACATAGCCTATCGTGTGCTGAAAAATGGCGTTAAACCCCAAAACAACAACAATCACGTAATTAAGTAAGCAAGTAGGTACCTATGCAAGTAAGTACGTACGTAAGTACGTAAGCAAGTGAGTAAGTAAGTAAATAAGTACGAAAAAGTGTTCAAATAAGATTTTATTCAAGAACAGAAAGTAAAAATAGGTTAGTGAGCCAATTTTGTTGTAATACAATTTCATTACAGAATAGGAAAAAATCAATATTGGCCAACAAGTAAATCTAAATATATTCAATTTTCGAAATTAAAATTCGTTTCGCAACAGACATAACATAATGGGCAAAAATTTAAATTATTCAAATAAGATTTATTAGATTATTGGTATTTGTATGTAAATGCCTGGTTCAGATGTACAAATAATACTTATATAATGCGTTTTCTACGTTTGACTAGATTGTGGGTATTCACACTATGTTCCAAAGTCGTACAACACAGTATTTGGTAGCAGTGCATACATTTACTGTAGTTATAATGATACAAGACTGTTCGTAGTGCCCAAATGAGGACACAAACAAACTAAACATTAAACATTATATATATATATATATATATATATATATATATATATATATATATATATAATCAGGTCAAACGGAAGACGTCACATTTTAAAGAATAGGTACTGTTTTCCCAGTTTGCTGAATGTACTTACTAGAAATATGTCTTTTAAAACATTATTCCACACATTCAATTTACGTTCAGCTTTGTTAAAATACATTACCTCTGTTCATATGGCGCAGGGTCTTTTGTACCGAATGATGAATTTTCAATCTATGCTGGTAGCATAATTATATTTATTATATTGCTGCTGATGTGACGCTGGAAATATGTGCGCACTGTAAATTATATGTTGAACTTTATTTCACAAAAAAAACCCCACTTTATATGTTGCTTTCATCCCAACGTGATCTCTCTTAGTATTATTGTTATATTATTGTCCAATTTAAGAAATAAAAACTGCTGGTGTGACCGAATAAATGACCAGAAGATAAACAAAGGCAATTTTCTAATGAAATAAAATTTGCCGTCCGGTTTTCTGTTCATCCCAAAGGGAATATTATTTTGATTTTTTTAAAATTTGTGCTTTATTCAAATCTAAATTATTATAGAATTTATTATAAAGTGAGTAACGGAAGAGAGGGTGGCTATTTGCTTCATATTAGATATAGAATAGTCACGTGGGTCTGCATTTGCTGTCATGTTCCTAGACGATTTCTTATATATATATATATATATATATATATATATATATATATATATATATATATATATATATCTTTCTCTACTTCGAATGTGACATTGTGATGCCCATGTAATCATCTTGTTTGAGATTTAATATTATCTTTAGAGCCACCAATGTCAAACTGGAAAAGAGATCTTCAATTATTTCAATTTCTTACGAGATTCCATACCAAAACATAAAACAGAGCATATTAAGTTCATACTTGTTTGAAGTTTCTTGGCAGTTTCCAAAATGTTGAGAGGGAATGAGTCATACAATACATGTTTATTGGTTTTCGCTTATATATGCTGTAGTTGCTGTTGCTGCTGTAATAACAAGTGTTGGTTTTGCACATTTTGCTGCTAAAGTGTTTATTCTGGAAATTAGCAAAGCATTCTATACAATTTATTCTCTCTTACTGAAAGTTACATATCCTACTAAATCCTTGGAGTCAATTAACAAGAGACTATCTATCAATATTCAGAATCACAATGGATTGTTCTGCTACTATGGGTATAAAATGTCTCGCATCGTGCATGATGTTTGAAATGTCATGACTTGGCTACTCTCTTTTGAATTTACGGAATAAAGTAAATAGGAAGCTTGAGAAGACTTGAGCAAGGAATAAAAAAAGACATTCATTTGACAATAATCTGACAGGTATGATGCACTGCATGCAATATAAAATGTCCAAGAAAATAGTTTAATTCGCTACTGTACGCTTTTTGTTTCTAACGTCAGTGCAGTTAAATTATTATTCTAAAGTCAACGCACATAATGAATTTCGTTCTTAAATTATACCTCTGTTACATAGCAAGAGTACAGAAGAGAATAAAAGAGCAATGCTCACGAGCAATCCAACTAAGTTTGAATAATAACATAATCAGCAGGCATGGAGACCTGTGTCAGATCTAAATATACCCATATTTTATAAACGGTAGAGATTAGCATTTTTTCTATGCATCAGTATGGCACATTTGTTTGTGGTGATTTATATGTTTCAGGATTGAAATCTTAGAGAAAGGTCTTAGGCAGAAAGAAGGAAAATATAACCCAAACAAAACCCATAATCGTATGCCTTCATATTCTTTTTCTGGAGGGGAGGGGAAGAGAAATAAACATAACGATCATATAAACTTCAAGCAAGGTAATATTTCAGATTTGTGTATAAAAGTATCTACAATACTGATCATGAAAATTGACTTCATGAACTCGTAATAAATATTTTTTTCTCAGCCATGAGAAATTATCCACAATAGACGTGTTATGACGGAACATGACTGATCACGACTAGCATCATCGTCCTTCTCATTGTAATTGTATTAGCATTACAAAATAAATACCACCAAAAACTAACAACTTTTCTCTGTCATCACCGTTACCGTGCAATCTTCATCGTCGGAAATGCAACCGACGCTAATAACTGCAGTCCTACACGGTAGTTTTCCTTAATGGCATCCACAGATCAATCGCATTGTTTCAGAGGTTTATGCTCCACATCGCTTCAAAGGTTTCCTGTTGGGCAATGTGCAGAGTTTACTCTCGGCACAGCAATTTACCTCATTCAGTAATGAGGCGTCGGAACTGCAGCTTTTAAAACGTCAACCATTATGCCAGTTGTAATAGCAGCGCCTAAGACGGTCTGTACCTGAACAGAATCCTGCTTAATTATAGGAAGACGGACTTCGATTATACAATCCCTCAGACAGGCATGGAATCGTATCGTATTACAAGCATTCGATGATGTGAAGACATACAATTAAAAGCAACGCAAATATGTTAACCGATGGCTAGAACAAAATGTACTTTTACTTGAGATTTTTGTTGCTATCCCTCTGACATGTTATAAGGGCTAAAACTGAAAAATATTCTTTACTGTCTTGATTGGCACCCAAACAGCGAAATATGAATGATGATCTGATGGAGAACATTATTTTTGCGTTTGCATTATTATTATTATTATTATTATTATTATTATTATTATTATTATTTAAAACCAGCGATCAGAAATATTCTTGATATTCATAATATAGTTGCTCTTCCTAGTGGGCTAATAGTATATTGTATCATCCATGTTATTCAACCAACATTGAGAAAATAGCGTTACCGTTCCCTTTCAGCATTTATAAAGACTTTTGTCCACATATAATTTGACATCTGCACTGCAGTTTGGTAACACAGTAAGTTCAATATTTAACAGGTTTTATTCTGTAATAAAGACAGGTGTGAAAGTTACAATAATCATTGATTTTGCTGGCGCTGTCAAAGTAAATTCAGCTATCGGTCGATCGCTGTTCATCATTCTGCACCAGAAATCTAATGGAAATGTCAAGTGAATTGTTGATTGCCTAGTCAAAGGTTGTCTTCCATAAGAACGTGTTCAGTAACAAAGAAAGAAAGAAATTGATTTAGGACAGATTACGAAATAGAAGGATGTGACGCAATATTTAATTGATTTATAACAATAAATAGCCGGTGTATATGTTGTATTTCCCTGTGTAGTACAACAATTTAGATCCGATACCCTGAAGTCTAGGAGCATCGACCTGTGACCTTGGATCCGCTTTTCCGCCCTCTCCTCCCTTGCCACGGTCGGACATCAAAACAATCAGCGTACAGTGCACGCCCTTAATTCCACTGAAAACACAGTACCAAACATATGAGTGTGTGATGGGTCCATTCCCACTCATACATACCTAAATGCAGCTAAGTAGTACCGAATGAATAAACTGAGTGTGTGCTGGGTCTATTCCCACTCGCCTTCAAGCCCTTCATTCAGACAGTTAGGACATCTTATTAGGTCCTCTGCCTGACAGCTTTAATTAAAGAGTGCTCCCTGAGCACTGAGCCTGGTGGATGTGGCTCCAATTCCTTCCCATAGGAGCAATCAAATAGCCTGCCATCAGAGGAACACGCTCGGAAGACCGCACACCTCTATAGTCCAACATAAATAGGTAGATTGTATTTCCCTCAACAGACAAACAATGAAATAGTCATTGTTCTGTCGTTATTATTCAGTATGGTTGTTACGATGTCATCATCGCCCTACAAGTAGAACTGTATAACAACAAGTATAAACTGATAGAAAGGTTGTCACTTTCAAGTTGATAAAAATTGCACTGTAAAATTTTAGTAAACAGTTGAGGAAATAATTATTATAACCTCAATTTCACTTATGCAAACTTATTATCATTAAATGTGAAATTCTCTTTAACATAAGTAAAGTAAATCATTATCTCACATATGTAAAACACTACTTGATAGTCGCGTAACTCTTCTTTGTTACATGTTACATTATTTCACATTCGTAAAAAGAAATGTCACATATTCAAAATAGTATTTCAGTTGCATTTGCTATTCTTCGAAAGATGTGGGATTTCAAACTTGTGAAATAATGGAGGTGAGATGGGGGAATTCTTTTGAAATATATTAAATATGAAAACTCTTTTGCAGATATCTAAGATAAATAATTTACCAAATATGTTTTCCACATGTGACATTCTTATATATATATATATATATATATATATATATATATATATAGAGAGAGAGAGAGAGAGAGAGAGAGAGAGAGAGAGAGAGAATAAATGGCAGACTCTCTATCTTTCAAGAACTACGTTATATCTGAAAATCTTTTTTCAAAAGAACAAATGGTAAAACGTCTTTCAACAAAATTGCTTGGAATTAATCACTCACGTATATACTAATTAAAATAAGGATTATTTGTGTTTATACTTCCACTGTTGTCAATCGTTTCAAAATTAATTGGATATTGTTGTTGCTATTTTGTTGTTATTTATTACTTTATCTTTACAGGCAGTACATGTCTCGTAGGGATAGGTTTGTTATCATCACAAAACATCACATGAAAATAATACTTCATGACGTGTCCAATATTTTCACCGGTTTAGGAAATACTAAAACATAAGACCAATTAACCTACTGCGGCTCCCCGATAGTAGAGTACGCAGCTGAGTTATACAGACAACAATTCGTCTGTCATACGTTATTTCATTGAGACTACTATATATATCGTATTAATGCAAAATGTTTAATGTGCCCTGGACATACGGCACAGGACCCAAATTGGTACTGATTTAAGCCGCTATGTAGAATTAAAATGATTTGAAACTTCCGAAACCTGTATCGACATAAAACATGTTAACATGCCCACAAGATTTTAAACGCACTTTCAAATTATTACAGGAGCATGAATATAAAATATATTTGTTTTCTATTTTTTTATTTTACCTCTTACAAGTTCGTGATCTTAAAAATGTATACAAATATCAAATTCGAGCTTTTCATCTAAGTATTCCTGCACATAGCTTCTTCTGCATCTTTTTTTGTACATAATGAAAATCACTGTCAAAGAAATGTATTTTAAAGATAGTTATAAGTCTCTCTTTGACCATCCTGTTGTTTGAAACCAATTTTTGCAACATGACCCCAAGATGACATTTATGAAAAAAGAAAATGATTCAAAAATATACCTGCAAAGGGTTGTACCCTGTATAATTCCCCAGTATCCTCTTATCACATCCAGATACAGCGTTCAATTTTAATTCAGACTGGCCTGTATTATGAGATTTTTGTATTCGCTAAATAGTGAACTCTATTCACTGAGACACGTGTCAGCAATTTACAAGACGGCGATTGACCAAAAAATGGATTTGATTTCAAGAATATGATGCACATTAAATATTTATCTTGCACGATTCCTTCTGAATAGAGCTAAAATACTCATGTGATGACGAGAACGGCACACACATATCCATGCCTTTTTGAGTACCACTACTGACACAATTAATTTTGAAAAGCTTCAAAAAGAGGTAAGTAATCTACCAAACCTAAGGTATAGTTGCATTTAGGTAGCTGTGTATAGCTCTGTATGATTTGATTGATTATCTGTTTGATTATTGGGAGACGGTTTTGGGGAGACATTTTTCAATCCTAGTAATTAGCCAATATACTAGGAGCAGACGTCATAACGTATAGTATTCATAAGCCATTATAGTAAGACGGACCAGTTTCTTTGAAGTGGGTTTCTGAGTCCATGATTCGTAATACATGGTATAAAATACTGATCTACGGTTTTGAAAAACATACTGATAAATCATTCAAATGTAAAGAAAGAAAAAATGCGAAAATATGTCTTTGTGAATGTGTATTCCTTGGTTGCATGAAGATAAGTTAATTGTGGTAATAGCATTTTTAAAAACCATTTAGCTGACAAGAACTGTTGTCTTGAGATCTTTGGAAAAAGAGGAAACATTGGTCTTAAAATAGAGCTTAGTAAATGTTCGATAGTGCTTGTTTTCTCGGTAGTGAGAAGCTATTAGACCCCTTTCGTGCTACAGTATGAAATGGTTTACTGCATATTTGATTCATATATTTTAAAACCAAGACTAAACAATATATTCCAATCAGTAGAATCGGTGGCTTTCTTCTTGCTTCTCCTTTTAACCTTGACCTTCTTTCCAAGATACATAGGTTTAGTGTATGAAAGTGGAGTTTAAAGATCATAACCATCATGTATGTTGTGTAATAATAATAATAATAATAATAATAATAATAATAATTATTATTATTATTATTGTGAGATTAAACTTGGGAATGTAGCTTAACATTACGTCTACTATGTTTTTTATATCTTAGCTGGCGAATTCAACAAGTGTATATCTATCGTAATAGATAAAATGGAGGCTATATTATACCTCATTTGCCATTCCTATTACACATTTCACTTTAGACGAATTTAAAGTATCAGATTGTAAGTAGGAAACTAAAAGCGTTCAAAGTATTGTTTAGGGTCTTCCTAATTTGACAACATTTGTTTGCCTTGTTGTAATTTGGTGAGTATCCAATAAAACATAATACACTAAATGAGGACATAATCGAAAACTAACTGCAAAATCGTAAAGAGTACATTTCCTACTAGGAACATCTACATACACAATGTGACTTTTTCTTTTGTAAATATAAGCCCCACTATTTAATATCACAAGCTCAGTCAGAGTGATTGTTAAAAATCGATCTACCACTTGCTGTTTCTCAGTCCGTTACGAAGAATATGCCGTTTAATTTGATATAATCAGTTACCGCTCGTGATTACCTGCCAATTAAGTCAGCTTAGTTTCAGAAACACAGTTCTTTCTGTTGGCTAAGTGGCCAATAAAGCACTACTTGACAGGTTTTAGACATCGAACATTCTTAATGCTAACATGTTTAAGCAGTAAGCCATGACATGTAGAGCAGTGATCTGAGCTGGATGAATATTGACATGTAATGTCTCTTCTCCGTTTTGTTGGATAGGAAGTAGCTTTTATACAAAAGAAATGTAGTTAACCATTTTTTCAAAGGTTAAAATTAGGAAATATTATAAATTTTATTTTTCCATTATATATCCTATCAAGTGTATTTTCACTTTACGATAAAAACGTTTATGGCAAGAGAATGAAAACATATATAAATTACACCGCAATAAACAATTTTGGCATGATGTTATATTTTGTTCTGAGATTCACTTTCGGGTATTTCATACGCCCATAGTAATAATCTGTCTTTAAAGGGTTTCTGCTAGGAAGACATAAGTAAACACTGTGCACAAAAGACCAGTTTTTGCAAGAATTTTGCTTCATGCCTTTGCAAATGTCAACACAAGACTACAAACTTAAACAAATGATTAATACGTCTGAATCAATGTGACATCTGTAGTCTCCCAATGGGTTTCAATTTTATATTGCTGCAGTTTTTGCAGGGTTTTGTTTTATAAGCTACTCTACTTCCTTGGTATTGTTTATTTAAAATTATTGCTGCAGTAAAACAATATGTTCTTTTCTATAGTTGGCTATAGAAGTCTTAAATACGAGGACATATTCCAAAGATTGCATATTATTCGGACCTGAGAAAATCTCACGAAAGAAACGGCATAAATCAGAAAATGTGAAGTGATTTATCAACGTTACGAACGTTAAATGAGCGATGCGTTTTCCCTTACTTGGTCCAAAAAGTTTTAATTCTTTTTCAATAGTTGCATATTCGATAGCCTTCGAGATCAGCTGCCCCTGTGTGCCTTGCGAAAAACACTTTGCTCCCGATTTCTCAGTGAGATATTGCTAATATTGTGTTGAAAGTTCCATTAAATCCCAACCATCCAACCAATCAACCAACCAACCAACCAACCAATCGTGTGTGAATGACAAGATTGTGAGAGGATTTCAAAGGTATCCTGCAAACTCCGATTGCATACACTGAAGATTTACATTGAGTTATATGCAGATAGATTACGTATATTCTCATAATGCCCTGTAATAGAATAGTAACGGGCAAATATAATTCAAAGTAAATATTTATGGTATGCAATTCAGCTTTTAGAAATATAGTAGAAAACATCCATGGTTAGCATTACAAAACTATTTTTTTACGATTTCCAATAGTTGTCTTCAATATTCAGGCATGCTGTACGATACCATTTTAAGATATGGGTTATTCACCGACATGTACTTGAAAACTTCTCGGCTCATGATTTCATGTACTAGAGTATTTTGTTGTATTTAACTGGGATATATCGATTTTTCTGTGTGATAATTTTCTCTCCATGTTTAAGTAGTAGTTGTATCAATAGTAGTAGTAGACGGAGACGACGACAATGACGATGCTGGTTATGATTGAATCTGAAGTCACGATGGGAAAGGTATAATTGCAATGTATTGTCAGATACATCGTCTTTTATTAATTCTACTGAAAATGAAACCCCCAAGTTCGTCACTTAGGACACTATAGATCTGTTATTGTTGTTATTCTGGGGCCTGACGCCATTTCTCAGCTCAAGATGGGCTATACATGGTGACCGGAATAACTGAGAGTTGGAAGAACCCGGGAAAACCCCAGTAAGAACCACCGACCCACGGACGCTACTAACATCTTTGATCACTTTCCCACATTGGCCGGGCCTGAGACTTGAGCCCATCCGGACAGAGGAGCGATTTCAGTGATAGGTACAGGAGAGTGCTTTAGACCACTTGGCCACCCGGATCCCAAATTAGATCTGTACGATTCAAACACGTGAAAGATAGAGTTGGTACTAGGATTAGCAGTAGAAGAAGTAGTAGTAGTGGTAGCAATGGCAGCAGTGGTATTTGTAGTAGAATCAGTAGTAGTAGCATCACTAGTAGCAGTAGTAATAGTAGCAGCAGCAACAGTAGTAGTAGTAGCACCAACATTAGTTGCAGTGACAGCAGCATAGGTAGTGGACGCGGCAGTAGTAGTAGTGGTCGTAGTTGTAGTAGTAGTAGCAATATCAGTAGTCGTAGCGGTAGCAGTAGTAAAAGCAGTGATAGCGAAAGCAGTAGTGATATACAGATGTGTCTATATATCTATCTATCTACCTACCTACCTATCTCTCTCTCTCTCTCTCTCTCTCTCTCTATATATATATATATATATATATATATATATATATATATATATATATATATATATATATATATATATATGGTCATAAAGTAAGTAACAGAACGACGCAAAAATCATTAAGTTTATAAAACACAGCAACTAATTTAATTATCAAAGCTATAAATGAAAATATGAGAGGAACTTACAATACTACGAATTGAATCCAAAATAATCCTGACATAGTTATATTCAAGTCCAAAGGAATGATCAGTTCGGTATAAACTTCAGAAACGTAAACGTACTGGCCCCCAAGAACCGTGTTGTTGTCAAAATGGTGTTGTCCACAACTCCTTTGAATAATTCACAATAGTTCGAGAATATTATTATAGTCCAAAACTTGATCACTTTCCATTTCCAATGCATAATCCAAACAAATGTTTCCCTTTCAAATAATATCTAAGCGCAACATGCAACACGTCTGCAGACTATCGTACAACAGAAACACAAGAAATAAGAGGGACTCCAAAAATGACTCCAAAACTGGAATGAAATTCGATTGCTCAGTACTCTCGTTGTACACACATTCCATTACGACAATATTTTACAACACGCCCACCCCATGTAACATGCGTATATACACATACACATGCCTGCATAAACATGCAGACTTACACAAACATATGTAAATTGCTTAATCAAATGATGATCGACGGAGAGATCGTGAACATATATTGACATTGATCCAGCAATGTAATTGTATCTGTTACTATTGTTAGACACCCGGATGTGTGTAATTGTGACAAACCAGAGGTGTTCATGAGGCGATCATTTTGTATGTGCGAAATGAGTTATAATTACACCGTGCCCACACCGAACCCCCATTAATATCCTATCGCTCTAAATACGATGGTAAAATTTGAAATTTAATAATACCTTATAATAAAACTGACTATAATTATTCACAAACCACTTACATGCACACCAGTTCCTATCTCCAGTAATAATAGTTCCATTATGTCCCTTTAAATTCATTCTTGATTCCTTTGTATTTACAGTCCTTTTAATATTTTTTTTACATTGCGAGTTTCCTTTTTGTAACTTGAGATACTTTTCTGTCGATTACGCATAGCTTATGTCAGTGATATCTTTGAGGAGCCACCAACGCCACACCATCCGTCTGTGAGTTTGTATCTTGGCGTTATAATCAACAGTGAAGAAAACATTTTACCTGCATGCCGTTAATAAATTTCAAAAACAATTTATTCACCGTGTGTTATTTTATTGTGTTTCAAAACGTTTAAAAAGAATTTTAAAAGGCCATCAGTAAACATGACTTGCACTGGTAACTGTAGCATAGCAGAAACCCATTTAGCCTCACCGCAAGAAAACACTCCGTATCAAAATAATTAAAAAAGTGCCGCCCCTCGAGTTAATTATCCGCTGTCTGTATTCAGTTGCATAAGGCACGATGACCTTGTCGCCTGTTTGTTGTCATTGTGATATATGAGTATACTAGACACACACACACACACACACACACACACACACACACGCCCCTCTTGATTTTGCTCTGTTATAACTTCGGTTCATAATTAGTTTGCCGTACTTCTTTTTATAGAGGGCATAATAAACATCACGCGGATTGTTTTTTTTCTTTTCTTGTGCGAGGGAAACAGCCTTAAACTAAAGCATGTTAGACATTACATTCGATATAAAATAGCTAGAAGAGGCACTTAAGCATTCGTAACGATTATTTATAATGTGTATGCATTAAGATCATTGATACAGATTTTATCAAAGAATGAAGGCTGTTTAGAAGCCCATAAAAAGAACGTGTATCAAGTGCCAGACGGGCAGAAATCCTAATGAGATGATAAGTTTGAATCTTAGCAGCAACTACATGCTATTATTCGACTTGCCTTTGATTTTGTTATTGTAGTCAATTAAAAGTTTTTATTTCCCAACAATAAACATGACATTATATGCGACAATTATGCAAATTTGCTTTTGGTTAAAGTATAAAGAACAATAGACTAAGCATCATTGTGTGTATTTCGCACCACGCTTTCGTAATGATGACGAATTTAGCTCAACGGTAATCTCGTTATCGCTTCGTTCTTATAAGCGGCGAATTAACTTATCCGCCATTATCCACCTATTCCTTTGAATATCAACAGCAAATTCGTGATTTTCTTTCCAAAATGTGCAAAATACGTGAGTGCCATAAATATTGGAATATATATGACACATTCTACCAGGGTGTAGCAGATCTCTGTGTGTGATTGGTCGTGTGATCCGACAAATCACAGGTAGACAAACGATAATGCAAAGCCGCACAGGTTGCTGGCTACGTACTTGGTAACCAGTCCAGGTAGATCATAGATAACACTAACTGATAGACATTTATCCATATCTCAGTGCCACAGATTTTGAAAATAACATATGTAATTCGTATATCTAAATATCACATGAAATTGAACCGTAACAGTACAGATGTAAACTATACAGGCCATATATACATCAAAGTTCGTTGAATTCTGACATCTGAATCTAATATGAAACACCTACGATTCTGTATAATGATAGCAAACCAGTTACGATTAATATAGCAAAGCTATAATTATTTATTGGGAACCCATAAAAATTCAACACATTCAGTGGAAGCGATATTCTACATCCATGCGTCTCATGAAGTTTTCATTTGTTCCGTATCATATGTCTATATACGACAAAAAATTACTTATAAGGGTGATGCCGTATTAAAGAATAGCGCAGAATATAATTTTCTCAATTTCAGATATGAAGAGTTTTTTTTTTTTTTTTTTTTTTTTTTTTTTTTCGGGAAAAGAAACAATCCCAACAAAGCTGAATTATGAAAATAGGCCAGGTATGTCATTATAACTAGGTTAGATATTGCAAGGGGGTTTTGGCTGTCAGAGCGTGCATGCATTAGTACGTTCGTGCGAGGTTTATGCCACAAAGCTCCACGCACAGTTTGACAGCTGAAACGTTAAAAAAGATAATTAGGTGGTTGGGTGGGTGCAATGCATAAAAGTTGCTGGAGCGCGATGATTTACTTCAGATTTCATGAATTAGCTACTGATCAAGCAATTTAATGAGGCAATGCAAAATCAGTAAACGTGTCATCTTACCTTAAATTTACGTTAAGAATGAAAAAGTACTTAATTGTGATGATGATGATGATGATGATGATGATGATGATTGCTAAGTTTTCCATTGCTATGGTGTTTTTCTATGGCAGAGCAATGCATGTAGGTTATTATGTGCCGAGTCCATTGGAGTAAAGTATTTTGCAGAAGGGCACATTACTCTAACCGTCCCAGGCTGATCCGATTGTAAGATTCGAGCCTGCAATAATTTTGGTAGCTAATGACGATAATGAGGATGCGGAGGGTAAAGTTATCTCAACAACAACAACAACAACAATAATAATACTAATACTACTACTACTACTACTACTAATAATAATAATAATAACAATAATACTATTAAAAAACTAGTGTCATTATGAATTTATTGTTATCAGTATACCAGTATGCAAAATAAAACAAATAGCTTTTATTATAACTCACCAGAATAAAGATCTTATCAAGAAAGATATTATGATGCGTGTCATTAAATCCTGGATATTTTTTAATAGATTAGTTCGTTTTAAAAGGATATTGTTAATAAATGCCAAGACGAACAATATAATTTATACAAAAGTTTTCCTACTAAAACTTCATGCAAATTTCTGGTTCATCTAACGTCGAATACAATGTGATATTCAAAATGAGACTCCTCTTAAGTTACCGTGCTCGTGATCATAAATGAATTGCAAAAACTATGTATCGTGAGTCCCATTATACCATATCTGTAATTTGGTAAAACATCCGTGTTTATCGCTTGAATCTCTTCGCTGTATTGTTCGACGGCTAAAAATACACGGCAACTACCGCAAAGGACAGCTACTTCTTGTGACTATTATAGATATCAACTGGGGGGAAAATATAAATCAGCTAACATACTGGCATTTAACATTTAAGTAAAATTCAATTCGACAGTGTGTCAATTAGAATAAGGAAATTGTAAATTTAAATAACATATATGCTGTGTTGTACTGAATCGATGCGAACAAGGCATAATGTGTTGATTTATGTAACACGGGTTAGGTAGAAATAACCGGACTGGCAGTGTGAAACATACATTCATGAAGTGAACTTCCATATGATACTTATCAGGAAGAAGGACTAATTTTGTAAAGACAGGAAATGGTCCATAACAACCAATGCTTAGTGGGCAATATGTACGTGTTCATTACATTTTCTGGATTATTGGTGATACTGTTCCCATTTCTGATACAAGAAGGTAAACTCTCTCTCTCTCTCATGCATTTTATTTCCATGTTATACACTATATAAGATCTTGTATTTTAAGATATTTCTTTTAGTTACTTCTTAACAATACGCTTCTGTACCAGTGTACATTTTCTGCACATCAGATGCAGAAGATAGAGTCCGAGCCAAAACAGTCTATTACACTATCAGTTTCATGCATGCTAAACATACATCTCCCTGTTTATACCCCACCCCCTCTCAATTACAAAAATGTGCATTTTCAGCGGAAGGAATCGTTAGTAGCATTAAAATGTTAAATAGCAGAAGAAACTGGAATGTCAGTTAATGGAATTTTGAAACCAAAAGTTTGTAATGCTGTACATGTGTTGGCATGTATATTTAGTGTCTTGCGGCAGTAATTAATAATTGCACGTGGCGTCCATTTATTCAGTGTCACGTTTACATGAACACAATTTATATATTCGCATGGACTAGATCCCAGTAAATTATTGCTATAGAAATACAATGAAAATAAACAACAACAATCACAGCAGCAGCAACAATAACAACAATAATAATAATAATAATAATAATAATAATAACACCGCCCCCAGACAACAACGGAATAAACCCTAAACAAACTAACAAACATTCAATGAAACAACAAGAACAAAAACATGTCCATCGGCTTGATTTATGCTCTAATCGAAGCGTGTGGTCAAAACCCCAGCTTTTATAAAATGTTTTTGATTTAGCGTTTTAGACTTAACAAGTTAAAAACAAGACGTGCATTACACAACGACAGTATGTATAGTACATGATAATAGTAAACACGCTCGCGATCCTGTTGCTTCTGAATTAAGCAATCGAAGTAGTAAATACAATTCCTGTGTTAAGCTGAGAGAGAGAGGGAGAGAGCTTGTTCTTTGTAATGACCTTCTTTAGTTTATTTCTCTCTGCAAATCCAAAGTATTAAGATATTCAGTATGCGGAAAGGTTTTATTCGTGTTTTATTATCGTACTGAGGTCTTTCGCGTGTAGAAACTTTAAACAATTATTTCTTAATAACTACAAAACAGTCTTCAGAAATTACCGGCCCACATGCAAACGTTAGTAACTTGGTCGTTATGGTTACAATTTATTTCTGTCTAATTGATTGTAAATAGAAGGTTGATATATAACATCTGTTCGGTAATATAATTAAAGCATACAATCAGATCCAGATCTCGCCCAAAATAATTTAATCACTATCACCTGTTTCACACAGTTTTGATCTCCATCTGCCGATTAATAGTATTAAATTATTGCTTTCTTTGTCAAACTGAGCTCTGTCCCCTACATATCTTTCACCCGCACCCTTCGTTCTGTCATTTTTAATCTGCAAATTTACAAATGGCATCGTGTCGGATGGAGAGGTGTGTGGTTATAGACAGACAAAGATACAAGCAGAATGACAATAAGACATATACTTGGGCAAAATGAAGTCTTGTCATGTGCTCTGTTCAACAACCTTAAGTATCATCTACTTAAAATTTATCGGATCGGAAGGTGGCTTGGGTAGATGGAGAGAGAGAGAGAGAATAGTGTCATATACATATTTGTTCTACCAATGAATTCCCGACACATCCAGTGCTGTTAGGAACTTAGCTATACAAGACAGGAAGAAAGAAAGAAAAACCAAAACACATTCGAAGGTGTACTATTTGTGTTAAAGATGTTATTGGGTTTTAAGATATTTCTTTTAGTTACTTCTTAACAATACGCTTCTGTACCAGTGTACATTATCTGCACATCAGATGCAGAAGATAGTGTCCGAGCCAAAACAGTCTATTACACTATCAGTTTCATGCATGCTATACATACATCTCCCTGTTTATACCCCACCCCCTCTCAATTACAAAAATGTGCATTTTCAGCGGAAAGAATCGTTAGTAGCATCAAAATAATAAATAACAAAATAAACTGGAATGTCAGTTACTGGAATTTTGAAACCAAAGTTTGTAATGCTGTACATGTGTTGGCATGTATATTTAGTGTCTTGCGGCAGTAATTAATAATTGCACGTGGCGTCCATTTATTCAGTGTCACGTTTACATGAACACAATTTATATATTCGCATGGACTTGATCCCAGTAAATTATTGCTGTAGAAATACAATGAAAATAAACAACAACAATAACAGCAGCAACAACAATAACAACAAAAATCAATAATAATAATAATAATAATAACACACCCGGAAACAAGAAAGGAAAAAATCCCAAACAAACTAACAAACATTCAGTGAAACAACAACAACAAAAACATGTCCATCGGCTAGATTTATGCTCTAATCGAAGCGTATGGTCAAAACCCCAGTTTTATAAAATGTTTTTGATTTAGATTTTTAGACTTAACAAGTTAAAAACAAGACGTGCAATACACCGTTACGGATCTCTGCCATCTCACCTCAGTCTGCGTTGGTTCGATTCGATTAGAGAGAGAGAGAGAGTTCTTTGTAATGATCTTCTCTTCTTCAGTTTATTTCTCTGCAAATCCAAAATATGCAAGAGTCGATTACATTTTTATACATATTGTGTGTGATTGAGGGTACATTTTTGGACTACCTTGATTTGTCATTTTTACTTTAAATAATATTAACTTAAATTACATTTCAAACCACTGCCTTGATTATGATCTCACAATGTTCTGGAACCTGTTGACAGGATTCGATTAGAAATAGCCCACATCGAGGAGATTTTGTTGTGTCATAGGTCAGGTGACAGTCCGTATATAACGGACTAGCTAATCAATTATTCATTCTTGTTAATACCAGTCTTCGGGGATCTGTGATCTGTGTTCATGGCTGTGTTAAGCTAGACTATGATAGGAAATATTTATTTAAATTACTCTATTGAAATAAAAAATTGCTCATTGACGCTTTGGACTAAAACACTATCCCAGGGGTGAGTCACTCATGGGCATTTTGGATCATATCATTGCGATGCATCAAGAGTATTGCCAAGTCAAGATATTCAAAACCATTTTAATTCATTCATATCATTCTATATTTTGTACTCGTTATGGTTCATTAAAGATTATTTGTTATTTAATTCATAATACTGTAAATTCCTCTTAAATGTAGATATTATATCCTTTGCCGACAAAGCAGAGAACCCCAAATAGCCAAATGGTCTCCAGCTTTCGCCTTTCCGATCACTACTATCTAACCTATATACGCGTTGGTTCGAGTCTTAGGCCTGGCCAGTGTGGTAGTGAGAAAACTTACCTGTAGTTTACCGAGGGTCGGTGGTTCTTTCCAGTGACGCTGTCTAAAAGAGACGACAGCACCTTGTTTCATTATTTGTTAACTTCCTCCAATCCTTGTCATCATTCTTCAGGGTGCATGGTACAGTTGTTATGCACAAACTGAACACCACATTCGCCTCGTTAATATAAAATAGTTCATAAGAAATACAATATACGGGTGTAGTAAAAAAGGTCCATAATTTTGGATAGATATAATAAACTAAAATATAAAAATATTCACTTGACCTGACAATTCAATAGAAGTTCATTAAATAAAATCTGTATGCACCCCAACTATGCATGCATTTGTTACGTCTGCATGCCGTTTTAGCAAGCGCAGGATGCTCGCGGTAAAAACAGAAGCTCTTTCCTTGGGTCACAGTTTTGAAAAGCCTTGTTTATTCAATGCCTTGATGTAATTCAACATATGTCATCCATGCAGTTTTTGAGCTATTTTCCAGGCTTGGACCGACCGGTCCTTTGCTATCGGTGGTTAGCTATGCTTCTTAGCCGACTATTGGTATCTCACTTGACCGTTCCGGTGGCCTAGTGGTTAGAACGTCCACCTTGGATGCAGGAGGCTGCGGTTTCGAATCCCGGCCGAGTCCTACCAAAACTTATAAAAATGACACCAACAGTTGCAGCTCTAAGCTCTCGGCATTAAGAGTTTTGAGTTATAACTGCTCGGCCTGGTGTCAGGATAATGTTACTGGGTGGGACATCATGCTACATGGCTGTTGCATGACGCCCCAGTGCTAGACATCACTATAAACTGCCACACTACATACATCGTAGCGACATGACTGAAAAAGTGATAAAATTACATTACAAATCCAAATCACAAACACCCACCCACACACACACGCGGTATTTCACTAGCTAGATACCTTGAAATGACTATGATAGGTTTACAAGCCTCACATCAATGTCAAGAACAGCACAATCATGGAACATCTAATTCACACACACACACACACACACACACACACAATAATTGCTCAAAAGTTATCATTGCCCTAAGTTAAGAAATTTCATAGGAGACAAGTTACAAAACCATCCCTTATCACATCACCTGCAACCTCACCTTTTCGTCTCCTCCCCAACGTGAATGGAAATATTTTAGAACCACGTCAGGTCGTCATAGGTAGACAGCAATAATTAAGGAACCCTTTACTTGTACAAATTATCTAAGCTTGTACGTACTCTGCATGAAAGTGCTAATGTTAGCTGGATGATATCCTTCGTCTCCATTTTAAATTCTGACTGCGATAAAACTTTTGAAAATTACAGCAAAAGACTCTGAAAAAGCACCATATTCGAAAGTGACAAAATGTCTTGAAAGTTACATAAAACCTCTGAAAACAGCTCCCTACCATTGTTCTACTTTTTCTTCAAAGCACAAAATACATTAATTTTAACAAACACAAGAACTACCTAAATTATATCTTTGAAGTATTTGATTGTTCACACAGAGGTTTTGTTTTGTTTCAGCGGCAGCTTTGAGATGTTGGAAATGCATAGATCACGACTGTGATACAAATCCCGAAAACAACTACAAGGCGTCAAAAACGACATGCTCAGACAAGGCAGCTTGCATGGTGAGTCCAAGATCTTTGATTTGTAAATGCGGGGTAGAACCATGGTTCCGGTGATTTAAAAGATCCAGGTTAATAAATTATAATCCTTCAATCTTTACAGTAAAATTTTTATTATAGTGGATACTATTGAAACTTAACACTTTCGCAGATTGATATGGAAAACCGAGATAAAGCCTGATGATTAGCATTAAAGCCGAGTTACACAACATGCTTAAGTGTCAATGTAGGAAATTGCCACATAAATCATGTTAAATAATAGATGACATTTGTGCAGATATATACGAAAAATATAAATTTTTATCCTCCGGGAAAATAAATCTAGATGTAAAAAAGAAGAGGAATGAATTTATAATCATCAACTAAATAGCCTTTCTTTCCATTAACCGCTGAATCCAACTCGCGGTTTCCAATTGATTAATCCCATTGATGACGGACGTACTAAAATGTACGAATATCTAGGTTCCATAGTGGCTGAGCAACCTTAAATGTCTGACGAAATTTGCCTACAATGAATGATTAAACCACAGGCATTTCAGAGTTTGTATGGCTGCTTAAGATTCTAGGCAATCTTAAAGACTCAGACCCACCTTATTGGGAGCATATATCACAATGTAAATGATAATAGCAAATGGCAAACTATTTATTACACGTAGGCTGCAATACTAACATACGAGGTAAACTAACAGTATTTCGCTTTGCATGCGTGTACATCAGCATGGACGATATAATGTTTATCGCGGTAATTGCAATTTAACTGATATTTACAGCAACATCACAATCAATACGCCAATAAAATACGAATAAGTTCAAACTTAAATAGCTGGTTTTTGACCTAACTGAAACACATGAGAGAACTCACGATAAATGTATCTGTATATTTGTACATTAGATACATATCATCTTTTATATTTAAAAATAATTGTATATTTAATATTTTGATTTAGATATATGACTATATAGTTTAAAATAAAGAATTGTTATTTAATCTGCATATTCGTTTAACCGACCCAGTATTCAGGATCTCTTGAAAACAAAACAGCTATATTAAACAGAATACAAAAATTTACAAACATAGAAAGAATCACCTAGGGTCATAACAATCTTGCCTAATGTTGTTTAATCTCACTGGCGTTTATTCTTAGTTGATACCTGAACAAATCTTGCCAATTGAGTAACTACCTATCAGTTTTAACAGACTGTAAAGAAGTTATAGCTAACACGATTAGCCAATATCTATTAAGTTTGCAACACCTTTTTGACACGACTTTATAAGAGCTAAATTAGGCTTAGTTTGGTACTCAGAAATGATTGTACGATGGATGGCAAACTTAAAAATGACAAAAACGTGGAAATATTTAAAAACAAAGATGAATAATACTTTAAAATATAGTTAAATTAATTGATGTTTGAAAAGAACAAGGTCAAATTAGAAGGTACAAACATTATTCCTATCTGTTGGAGATTAGTGGAGCACCTAGCTAGCTCTTGATATAATGCAAAAAATATCTCGTTGTTATTCTGCTATCTAGTTCAGAATCCAAATTAACAAGTCATGTAATTATTTTACTTAGTGCCCGAAGGTCCTACTACACTACTCAACATATTCAGCTACTATAAACGAATGGCGAGCAGAACACATTGTTTTAGTGCAATATGAGCTCATAACGTTTCGATTTAATATTTACAAATTGTTCCAGTAATGGTTATATAATTCTCCTGAATCTTAATATAATGGTCATTTCTTCTTTGAATCCTTTGAACAAAACGTTAAAGCAGATTACCCTATATGAATAGGCTCTGATAATTTGTGTCATATCTTACCAAGATACATGTGCTTTCAGGGTCGGACTGGTCTACAAGAATGCCAGTAGATTTTCCCCGGAGTGGTGGGGTGAGGGAGGGGCCCAATATATGGTAAGCCTCCTGGAGGCACAAATGATCTGAGATTGCACTCATCTCCCGATATTGGGGTGGGTGGTGGTGAGGGCCTATGTCGCCAGACCGACTTGCCTGTTTTGCAATATCGTTTCAATTCAGATCTAACAATGTATTCGTTTATTTCACTTACATTGTACACTGTCAGTTATATAAGTTTTGCGCAATAAATAGAATTGAATTAAAGTTATAGTCGCTGTTGAAATGTTTAATACGGGCTCCTTTTGTACTAATTATATTTTGTAACAACATAGAAAGATGATATGGGTATTTGTATCTCAAGAAACGTACAATGATTAAGTATTAACGTACAATGATTAAGTATTAACGTACAATGATTAAGTATTAACGTACAATTATTAAGTATCAACGTTCAATGATTAAGTATTAACAGCTTCTGTTAAAGAAAAGGAAGCAAACAATCACACAAGCGATGACGATTACGAAGATTATGATGATAATGACCAAATAATAATAATGACAGCAATTATTCCGATGACAACAGTGAGGACTAAATTGCTAAACTGAATAAAGCTAGTAGTAATGTTTATGATATTATTGTATTTTGTTATGATCATGATATCAATGATAGTTTCAACAAAATTGGCGGTGGTGATTATGCTGCTGATAATATTGTCTTAAGGGATGATTTTGCAAGAATATGTTCGCAAAAGTGACTCTACACAAGTAAATCTAAGTAAATATTGGACTAAATGTAATCTATTACAATAATTATAACTCCAAGATTTCTCATCTTGCAGCAACACAGTTTTGTTTCATCAAGGTCGACCAAACATGAATGTGTTATGTTTTCAAATCTATCCATTGGTTAATTTGTTTGTTTGTTTGTTTTATTGCTCATTGTTTAGCCACGTGAATGAATCGCACCAAGTTAAATGGATGCTTTTATAACCTATCTTCTACACTATATTGCTCAAAAACTTGTTTTGTATTGTAGGCGGGCAATTTTGTCAATTATTTCTTGAGAACAGACACGTGCGGGCCCATTGGATTGACACTTTGATTGCTCTTTCAAGGAAGGAATGTTATCATCACCTTAGGTTCTGATTTACCCTGCTGATTACTATCATCATCAGTACCGATACCACCATCAGCACCACCACCAAAATAAAAAAAATAACTTCGACTATAAGAGCATACACATCAACAGTGGCAGCAAAAACAACTACCACTACTATCACTATTACCACTTTTACATATAGGGAGTTTCTTGTGCTGTATTAAATTTTCAAACTAGCACACTCATATTCGATAGCACTAAAATAAAAAGAAAAATGCAGATGTATAGCCCACTTCTACATTAGCTCACTCCATGTGGTTTCAGTAACAATTAAAATCAACATCAATATATAGTAGCAACCACTCCGGTAGCCTAGTCGTTAGAACGTCCGCCTCGGATGCGGGAGCTCGTGGGTTCGTAATGGTACTAACAGCTGCCTCGCTCAGAATTAAGAGGTTAGTGTTAGGACTGGTCAGCCTGGTGTCAGGATAATGTGTCTGGGAGGGACATCATGCTACATGTCTGCGGCACGATGCCCCAGTGCTAGACATCACTACTAAATGTCACACTGCAGACATCGTAGCGATATGACTGAAACATTGTTAAAGATACGATAAAAAGCCAAAATCTCTCTCTCTCTCTCTCTCTCTCTCTCACACACACACTAGCGCAGTCAAATATGGTTCGTGTTCAGCATTTACATTTAGAGCAACTTTGCTATTGTTCTGTTTGACATCATACTACAGAATAAATTCACATAATAAAATACTATAATTGAATATTTAGTGGTCATGTATTGACGTCGACAAGTGTATGAAATGGACACGTAGCCATAATAAAGGTATGTACACAATATCTTGATATTCGTGATAGACGTTTTGTGCAAAGGGAAACACATACAAAAGTATTGCTTGCTAAACGCTAGTTTCCTTGATTGCAGCTATTTATTAGATTAAGTACAATACGTGAAAATTTATATATAACTTCAATATCATTTGCGGCACATACGTATTGGAAATAACAGAATTTACATTAGGTCACCCATTAATATAGCTGATACATCGTGTCCGGACTTATTAGAGATTAGGAAGCTAGGAATAACCTCATTCTATGTCATGGTTCTATTTATTTGTTTTGTAGGTTAACACACACACACACACACACACACACACACACACACACACCTGCTGTTGATGAATGCGAGTAATTTTGTGCCGAGAAACTAGAATGCAAAACGGAGACTGGCGTGAGGTGTTCGTTGAATTGTTTCGTTCAGGATCAGCAATGTAAACAGCCAAGCCAAGTATATTGGTTCTGGCTTTCATCACAATTTATGCCAAAAGCAAAGTGTTAAAACATGTAAGGTTACCATAGTTAAAGATATATTATCTTACATCTCTATCATGTAGAAGGTAAATATATATTAAAATAGTTCAGGTTCAATAAATCACAATGCAATTTTAAAATACATGATTTGCCAGTTGAACAAATATGGGGAAAAGTGGAACCATCTTTAATATCTTTTTCAAACTAGAACATAATTGAATGTATCAATGCACAGGCCATACGTGATGACGAGAAGACATAAACATTAATTTAAGACAAATATAAACCATAACAGATTTTATGGCGACAACAATTTAATTAAGTTTTTGAATTTTGCAGTGATATTGAGCCATAATAGGAGATCCTGAATAAAAGGATTCGAAACGTCGGCTCACTGAAATTTCATTTAGATTTAACGAGTTGACTTACCAAGACACCTATTCAGAATGTTGTACAAGTTGAGTATAAAGGAGTTTAACTATAGAATTAGCTCAACGAGCAAAACGAGCAAAACTAATACAGGCAAAATGGGTAACATCATTGTACGTTCATGCAATATTGCACACACAAATATAGACATAGGAAGTCAGAAGGAAAAGACTGATATTTAACAGGATTGAAATTTTAACATTGTCAGATCTATACATCAAGTTTCGATGAAATTCATATGCTGATTTGTCTTGATCGTCAAGAAACAAACATGCTTGTTTCAAACAACACGAATAAGAAATGTTTTTGCTAGTTAATTAAAATACGCTTGAAATGTGATCATCACAGACTATCAAAATGCAATTATAATGTTCACAGATTATGGTTTAAACGATGTACGGTAATATATATATATATATATATATATATATATATATATATATATATATATATATATATATATATATATATATATATATATATATATATATATATATATCTGTGTGTGTGTGTGATTACAATCGTTGAATATGGATTCGATATATCTTGAAATAATTATAAAGTACTTTAACCAGCTTACATCAAAATCTGTTTCACTGAGGTGGCTGTACATACTATGTCACTATGTACGATTGGAATCGTCAAAGACGATCATGCACAATGGGTGTAAACATATGCGTGATGAAACTGCTTGAACTTGTGTTCTATCCACCAAGTAAATTATCGGAACTCCAAAACCTTTGTTACAATATTGAACTCTGATAATGCCAATGTTATGTATATCTAATTTGCATTGTTTTTAGTGTTTTATTTCATTTCTATTTTATTATATTTAATGGAACATTGTATGGTGGACTTGACCTTTTCAAAACTCAAGTTCATTTTCTACTTTACCTGAATCATTGATTATTTTGTTCTATAAATATCTAATACATAGCAAATAGTTTCCTATGCGAATAAATTAACTATTAGGATTTCTGTCTTCTCTGGAGTCAAGGACATTGTGAATGCAACATTTTATATTCTAATTTTAACTGAGATCTTATTTTGTAAACATTGGAAACCTTCTAGAATGTTATTACCATCAGCTATGATTGGTCGTAGAAGATGCTAATTTTGATCTGACGTAGAGGGTGATACAACATTATTTTTCTAGAAATTATTCATTCATGCTTTAAGATCTGAGCAAAATAAATTGTATTGCTGTTGTGTCCGATAATTCATTTGGGCTGGAATTTATTTATTCAATTAGTTATTGACTGGAAATACACATTGTTCATCAAAATTAATATTCTTGGAAATTCGTTTTCTTTGCAGAAAGTCCGATATAGGATGTTTGACAACTATACACACTATGATTCTGTGATAAGAACGTGCTCTACAGGCATTTGCCACCCAACTACAGAGTTTGCTTTCTCGACGTGTATGGAAAAGAAAAACTACATGATTCGTGGATGTGTACTCCGGAAATGTTGTTCAGACCATGATTTCTGCAACACAGGGAAGAGAATTACAGCCATAACCACTTTGTTATTATTCCTTTATGTTATTTATGCCTGTATCACATGAGATGATGACCTTCAGGTGTGAATATATTTTATAAAAATATATGTTTAATGTACTTATTCAAAACGTTGTTAATAAAGCAATTGTTATGTTTAAATTTCTTTTATGCAATCAGAAGTGCGATCACTTACATGTATAACTCACATTCGTATTGTTTGATAACAATGGAGGTAAACTTTGAGATATGTTAATTTCAGTGGAAAACCTTGCCTTACATTTTGTAGTTGAATAATTTTTATTAGTAATGTTTCCTTATAACCATGCAGTCATTGTTATAAGAATATACACTAAATGTTTAAATACGTGTGAAAAAATTCAATAAAGTAATTGTAAAGTTTGAAAAAGTTTGACAGAACAAATAAAATGTTATACATAACTATATTTAGTCCAGGAGTGACCCTGATTTGATTACCACTCGGGGTTGGCGGTTGGGAACCTTGGCCTTAATATGTTCAAGGTTATAATATCTACCTTTATGAGAGCAATAAGTAATATCGTCATTTCCCACTATATTTTGTTCACATAATACCGTTCTCTAGTTTGTTTAAAAGCGTCCTCTCATCAATGCAAGATGAATTAAAAAATAGAAGTTATTTACTTGACCCAATCAAGGCCAGGAACTAAGTCAAAAATATAAACAGTGTTTCTTTTATTAGGCATTTATGAAAAGGTTCAGGTCAAACTGAATTTTTTGGAAAATATCAAATTCTTAGTAAACAAAATTACTTTACATTGACTTGCAATGAAATTTTAAAAAAATATTTTAAAACATACAAACGATAAAATTAAATCAAATATGAATTAAATCAAATATATATAACATGACATTTACTTGACGGCCTCCTTCTGACTGGATATCCAGACACTTTCAATGATTCCGAAAAAAAAAAACTGATTTTACAGAGTAAAATATTCTCATTTATTTTACCATTGCAAGCACAGAATTAGCAGCCACCTTGCAAAACCCCAGTTGTTTATAATAAATACATTATGAAGGGAATAAGAGCGTTTCTTGTTATCAAGTTTTGATTGAACAATGTCTACAAAAACTATTATCCAATCACATGTTTTCATGTATTATTTATATATTTTTTTAAACTCAAATTTAAACCGAGTTGTTACGTAATGTTTGTTAATACGTTTGACACCATTTCCAATGACATGAAGCAGACAACATAGTGAATGCTAAATTTTTAATTTCGATGTATACAATGTGGTCTGTCATAGTAACATACATGAACAGTTGTGTCATTTAGTTAATTACATTTTGTATTAGTAATGAGGTGAACATATTTAAGCGTTTTATTTTTACTACCAATTCGCATCAATAAAACGCAGCTGGTGTGTTTAAAATGTACGCATTCGCAAATGAAACTAATAGTACCGGTTGAAATCATTTAAAAACGTCAGTGCTTTTTATTAATGTAAACATTTATAATTAAAAGAAATAGTTTGAAGCGGGCATCAATTAACATACTCAATTTTTCTTTTATCATGTGCACAATGGAGAATAAAAATATCTAGGTCGGAGGACATGTAGTTTTCGCCAACTCTTGCATGGAAAAAACACCAAGTGTGCTTCGCCACAAGAGACATATTAGCCACTGCAGGGGTTTGGTCTTATCGAACTGCTTCTTTATTGCTAAAGACGATTTGTGAACATAATTACACTTGTATTTGATAATGGTCATATTCACATTGTGTTGGATTATTTCTGTGCAGATAGAATGGTCTGGCTAACCAGTTGATGTGGGGGCAAAGTTGTATATATTTATCAACCTTTGAGATTATGACAAACGTCCATACTTCTAATATTAACGTAATTGCATGCATTGATTTCTTCTTTCATCTCATTAGACATTTTCCAGCCGATCAATGCGCATGTGACAATATACTCTATTACATACGTACTAATGTGGGTTTTGAATGGATAAAAGGGAAAAAATACAGATTAATACTTTTGAAATTCGATTATAAAAGAAAAGCATTGTGTGTATCAATTATATAAAATAACATTCCCTTGTTTTCACGTATTTGCAATACAGGCAGTCGGACCAAACTGGATATGCAATTTAGCATGCGTCTGGTCAAATTGAATATGAGCATGCCTCTCATGGACTTCGTGTTAAAACTATAATGATTCAGTTGCAGTGATATTAATTAAACATTATTATAACTGGTTGTTAATTCATATATTACAAAGCAAACATATTCAAGAAACAGAATATCATTCATGGTAAAGTATTGTTACAAACTTGAGAGGGTAAACATGTTTCACATTCTATTTTTTCTAACCTAAGAGACCAAACGATAGCAAATTGCTTAATATATTGCAAGCAGGTATGTATAGTATGAAATTTTATAAACAGCTGAAGGTATGAAACATTATCACCAAAGCTAAGACAAGTTATATAAAGTGATGATCATTTTTAATTTCAGAGTATATCAAGAAGATATCAGCAAAGATAAACATCGCTGCTTGATGCCATTAAGATATTAATCGTGCGATGTGTGGCTGAATAATCGTTGACGTCATTGAGTTATAAGAGAGCATACTTGATAATTGTTTTGCTTCCCTTATGATAATGAATCAACAATGCCGCTTCTATCGTAAATGATAGGCATACGCATATCCTGCCATCATATGGTTGTTAACATTATGAAAATGAATAATTATGAAGTCTTCGGAAGAAGTTGAGATGTTATAACCTTAAATTTAGTGATCCTTCCCTATATTTTGGAAACAATAATGAAAGGTTTTCTAATATAGAAAATACGCAAATCCTGAACATAGGTATTTATGGGGATTTTAGCTATATACGAAACAATATTTACAACCGTCATTTCATGAAACCTGGGTTTTTACCTGATTTTGGCGTTGTATATTATTTCATTAGCAGATTCTGAAGATAGTGTATTGGATCAAGTATTCGTATACATGACTTCTACTGTAAATTATTGGCAGTTTCTTTTATATGCACTGGAATTCTTAATCTCGAGGTATTGGATATGTGGGGTCTTCCAAAATTTATGCGAAAATAGCAATAGCAATATCATATAAAGTCTGCGCGATTTACATTATTTACCTATGTTTTCATGTATTATCGTTCATGGTCTGAGTGTTTAAAATTAGGACACAATGCTTAGTTTATGACGTCTTCGTCATGGTGATGCATTACCGAGGACGGCTTTTCTGGTCATCGATAGTTGTTGTAGTAGATCTAAAATAACTTCAAGCATGCAACCCAAATGCGGATTAAAAACAATTTATTTCATTTAGTAATTTAGTAGGCCACATCAGTAGTGAATAGGGGCACTAGGGCCTCAATGAGACTTAGCATTAAAAACACCCCTGGGCAAATATAGCCTCAGTGGAAATTTAACATGGAGAAAAATCATGGGCAAATATAGCCTCAATTGAAATTAACATGGAGAAGAAAAAAAATCGTGGGCAAACCTAGCCTCAAGGGGAATTGAACATGGGGGAAATAAAGTGTGGGTCTATTTAGGGACAAGGAGGAATTGAACATGGGATTTTTTTTTTTAAAAAAAGGGGTAGGCAATTGAAAAGTCATTCTCTTTTCGAGAAATATGGGTGGCCCTGAAAAGGGCCTTTGGGTTTATGTCAATGTATCCATTAACATAAAGGGCATCTGCGGCATCTTCTTGTCCTCAAGCTGCGTCTTACTCGAGGGCCATAAATCAGTGTCCTCTTGAGGCAACCTTGTCTTTCTATGTATACTCTTCGTATCCACAGACTGGTGTCTGACTTGTCGACAACGGTCCACTTGGACCGGACATACATGAGCATGTCCGTCCTAAACATCATGGAAGACACAAGGGTGGATGATTCGACTGTGGTCCACATCGTGAAGCGACGAGAACAGGTCAATCAATACAGTGAACTGCGCTTATTTATAGGTAGAGGAAGGATTGAAACGGATTGAGTTCATTCACCAATCCGAACACGCGTGACAAAATTCAGTCAGCCCGCATCCAATCCGAAGAGAACAGTCTGTGATGTCATGTGGTCTATATAGATTCGCTAGCGCTTGTGTGTAGTCAATCTATGCGACAGTGATTCAACATGACGGAAACTCAGAAAACGATCCATTGGGGTGCACCAGCAGGGGAGACTGCCCAAGGGAACCCGGACTTACTTTCAGAAGAGGTAAATTGGGATTTTGTGGATTTTCTTACCTCGCAAGAATTTGTTCCGGAACCTTCGTTACCTTCTTCATTACCGCAAGTGGAGAATTTTAGACAGAGACAGAAAGAAGAATTGGAGAAATTTATACAACGACAAAAGGAAGCGGAACAAGCTTTTCTCCTACAGCAACAGCAGCAAGAAGAAGAGGTAAGAAAAAAAAACAGCAACAACAGCAAGAAGAAGTAGTAGCAAAGAAACAAGAGGGTGAAAATCAAACGGTCACGGTACTGTTGGACATTTTAGCGGAGTTAAGAAGTCTGAAACAAATGTATCAGACTTCTTTATTACGACCGAAGAGAATACGACCTTCCCGAGCTAAACACGTCAACCCTGTGACTAAGCCTACCGTACCACCCTTAGTGATTTCAACCCAATCATCATCATCAACATTACGCAGTCCAGAAGTAGGCCTTGGCCGTGGCAAAGGCTTAAGGCAGTTAAAGTTGATTGCTTGAACTCACCCCTACACCAAAATAAAAAGACCCTTTTCAGGGCCATTCACATTTCTCGAAAAGAAATACAATTTCAATTTGCCAATAACTCAAAAAAACCAGCCCATTTTACCCCTATAGTACGTGTCTGTGTATGAGTGCGTGAGTGTAGCTTCTTATTTTAAAATCAAAACTCAAAGACACTTACCTTATATCATTAATTTATTCTTTTATCCATTGTTACAATCCAATTCACAATTCACAACACAACACTTTAATAAAAAGTTCATTGACTTCTTTTGTCTCCTTGTTTAGTCTCTCTGTTTTTTAAATTTCTTCACCGTCACACTCTTTTCCTCTTCTTCCTCCTCACTTTCTTCTCTTCTTCTTTTCTTCTCCTGTTTCTTTTTCTTCACAAGTCTGCTTTCTTCCTCTGAAAAATCCCTCTCTTCTTCCGAAGAATCCCTCTCTTCCTCTGAAGAATTCCTCTTTTCTTCTGACTCCTCTTGTTTCTTTTTTGGGCAATCTGGAGACCAATGTCCTTTTTCTTTACAATAATAACAGGTATCTTGACTTTTGTCTTTTTTAGCCCCTGTTTTTTTTTTTTTTGACGGTCTGGACACTCTGAAGACCAATGCCCTTTCTTCTGACAGATATAGCAAGTATCTTGACTTTTATCTCGAAAGGAAGGAGAGTAGTCCGTCGGCTGGTCTGAAGAGAATTTTCTAATGACCCCTCGCAAAGCTCTGACGAAACGTTCGATTTGGCTAGTCTCTTCCATCGTTGTGCTCGGCTTGAGAGTGAAATGAATAGTGAAAGGATTAGACACACACACCCTTTTATATACGCTGGTCTGCCATGACTATAAATTAGTCTATGGTGTTTACACTTGAGTCATTTGACGTTTTGCACTCAAGATGAAACGATCCTATTCATTTGAGAAGAAAGAAGAAGAAAGTAAGAGGCAGAAACGTGATCTATCGCCTCGTACCAGGGCTGAAATCTTGGCACAAATTGATGCCAGTGATTTTGAAGAGGACATGAGTGAACCAGAATCCGAACCCTCTAAACCAAGTTCACCACCCTTAGTCAACCCTGAAAAATACTATTCCATTCGAGAGACGGAAAAGCGCTCCTCTAGAAAATTTAGAACCACGGCTTACAAATACACAGTGAAGTTTAAAGATTTCAAGGCTGAAGTGCCGTTAGAGAAAGCAGAAGTGTTTATCACTGGGGTGTGGGATTCTTTGCTCACCGCACTCAAGCGACAATGTCAACCCAAAGAAGACGATCGCTTGAGACTTTCCATACAACACGACGGTTTGAAATCCCCTGTTTGGATCGAGTTCAGCACCCCTGCAGAATTGACCGCTTCCAAAGTCATGGACAAGATTCAACACGTACAACAATCTAATGATCAGTTTGACATCACCGATGGAAAAGCCACACTGGACATGACCCAGGTCTCTCCTCCTCAAGGGACCGGACGCAAAAAGATGTTATTGGTGAACGAGCTTCGTAGCATTAAGCGTAGCCTCGTCCAAATTCACAACCCTCAAGACCAGATGTGCTTAGCTCGAGCCATCGTGGTGGGACGAACCTATGCCAACAAGAACGACACGACAGAATGGAAAAGAGCCTGGAAAACTATTCGACAATCGGACCGAGCCAAACAACGAAACGAATCAGAACTCCTGTTACAACAAGCCGGACTGTCCAAAGACACACCCTGTGGCATTCCTGAGATGCAAAAATTGCAAGATGCCCTAGCTCCATGATACACCTTGAAAGTGCACCCTCAAGAAGTGCGCGGACCTCTGTTGTTTCGAGGCCAAAACTTTAAGGACGGAAAATACATTCATGTCTATTATCACGATGAACATTTCGATACCATTACCAGTATCACCGGATTCCTGGGATACAGTTATTACTGTCAGAAATGTGACCATGGTTATAATAATCGAGAGCAACACAAGCATTGTGGATTGAAATGCTCAGGATGTTTGGCCTCTTCACCCTGTCTGAGCGAAGGACCAGTGCCTTGTTCAACTTGTCTGCGCACGTTTGTCAATCCTACCTGTTACCAACAACATCTGAAGACGCAAGGTTCACAGCAGAAATGTGCTTGTCAAGTCCTGAGATTGTGCCCTACGTGTGGACAAGGCATATGTACCAATGCTGCTAAGGCACACGTATGTCGAAGAAAAAAAAATGTCACATTTGTCACCACATCGTGGACTTGGAACACCAATGCTACGTGCAAAAATACCAACCTCCACCAGAGAAAGAGGACGGTCACAAGAAGAAGGGCAATTTCATCTTTTTCGATTTCGAATGCATGCAAGAGACCGGCATTCACATTCCTAATTTCTGCGTGGCTCATCGAGCGTGCGAGAAGTGTATCCAAGAACCTATCTTCAGTTATTGCCCTCAATGCAGTAAAATTCCTGGAGGGCGTGAAAAAATCTTTCGGGGACCGAACACGCTAGCCGATTTTGCACAATGGGTCTTAGACCCCATCGACAAGACGTGGAGCCAAGAGGACATCGAACGTTACGGAGATTGTCATCGTCATGCCACGGTGATGGCTCACAATTTCTCCGGATACGATGGACAGTTTCTTCTCAGATACTATACGGAACAAGGCACCGAGCGTCCTAAAGTGACTTTGAACGGAGCCAAAATCATTTTCCTGCAAGTGGGACAAGTACAGTTTAAAGATTCCATGAGCTATTTGGCCATGCCTTTGAGTCGAATGCCTAAAACGTTTGGAATGACAGAAATGGCTAAAGGGTACTTTCCACACTTTTTCAATACGGAAGCCAATCAACACGCCGTTCTACCCGATTTACCCGAGGCTCACTATTACGACCCCGACAACATGCGTACAGAACAACGAGAAGCTTTCTACGCTTGGTACCAGGCTCACGCCTCGGACCCTTTCGACTTTCAGGAAGAAATGCTAAAGTATTGTCGTTCCGACGTGGACATTTTACGGCGTTGCTGTGGAAAATTTCGAGAACTGTTCATGGAACACGGAGGGGTCGATCCTTTGAAAGAAGCTTGCACCATTGCCAAAGCGTGTTCCTTAGTGTATCGACAACGATTCATGCCTGAAAACACCGTGGCTGTCATCAGCCCTCAAACGACCGACTTTGTCAAACGTCAATACTCGGTCAAAGCCCTACGCTGGTTACATTACTTGTGCGACAAGGAAGACAAGTGGATTCAGCATGCCCGCAACGGAGGGGGCGAAAAGACCATCGGAACGTATTCGGTCGATGGCTGGGACTTAGAAAACCCCAAGATCGTGTACGAGTTTAACGGTTGCTTATTTCACGGATGTCCCGTCTGTTACCCTGATCGCAGCACTAAAAATCAGTTTTTACAACGAACCATGGAAGACTTGTACCAGGACACTTGTCAGCGGCGCCTAAAGTTGGAACAGGAAGGATACCAAGTGGTGGAAATGTGGGAACACGAGTACGATCACCATATGAAAACCGATCCCGAGTTTAAACGCCTCGTGGAAAGTTACCAGTTCATGGACCCGCTGAACCCGAGGGATAGTTTGTACGGAGGAAGGACCAATGCCACCTGTTTGCTGTACCAAGCCGACGAAGAGAAAGGAGAAGAAATCAAATACTTGGACGTGTGTTCGTTGTATCCCTACGTGTGCAAATATTGTCGCTTTCCTTTAGGGCACCCGCAATTGTTAACGGAACACATCGACCTGAAAAACATTGGACAATACGAAGGCTTGGTCAAGTGTAAAGTTTTGCCTCCCACGAACCTATACTATCCCGCCTTACCTCACCATTGTCAAGGCAAACTGATGTTTCCCTTGTGCCGTACTTGTGCCGAAACGTGCAACCAAGATCAGCCTTGTCAGCACACCCAGGAAGAACGTGCCTTGACGGGAACCTGGGTCAGCGTAGAATTGTTCAAAGCTATGGACATGGGATACCAACTGTTAGAAGTGTACGAAATTTGCCACTTTCCCAAGACACAACAATACCACAAGGGTGATCCCAGTCAGAAAGGCATTTTCGCTGACTACGTGGATGCCTTTTTGAAACTGAAACAAGAAGCCAGCGGCTATCCTTCCTGGTGTCACACTCCTGAAGACCAAATACAATTCAAAGAGAAATACTATGAACAAGAAGGCATCTCTTTAGACCACATCGAGAAAAACGAAGGCAGGCGATCGTTTGCCAAAGTGATGTTAAATTGCTTGTGGGGTAAAATGGCACAACGACCGTGTTTACCCAATACGGAATATTTGACAGAACCTTCCCGCTACTTCCAGATGATTCACGACAAAACCAAATACATGAAACACGTGGACGTCGTTCGAGAGAATTTGATCTTGGTCAATTACGAAGAAGATCTGGACTTTGTACAAGACGACCCTTTTGGAAATGTCATCATTGCGGCTTACGTGACAGCCCATGCTCGCTTAAAATTGTACGAAGCTTTAGAACTGTTAGGGGAACGCGTCCTGTACTTTGACACGGACAGTTGCATTTACATCCATCATCCGAGTCAACAGTACCCTAACATCGAAGGAGACCGTTTAGGAGCCTGGACAGACGAGCATCCCGACGACAAGATTCTAAGTTTCGTCAGTGGCGGTCCCAAAAATTACGGCTACGAATACAGTGACAAACAAGGAGAAGTGCATACGACGTGCAAAGTGAAAGGACTGACTCTGAATTATCGTACCAGTCGTGTGGTCAATTTTGGGGTATTGAAAGAAGCCTTGCAATCGGGAGAGGATGGAAACTTTAAAGTGACCACCTATCAACCGAACAAGATTGTACGTTTACCCACTCACCACCCTTGGATAAAGTCTATCAAATCGTGTACCAGAAGCGAGTGCGACTACCCAACCACTTTACTTTGCCGTATGGACACGTTGGTATAAAACAATGGTTGTAAGAGGATAGTCACCCACCAGAAAGATGACTTCGCCACAGCAAGAATCGATTGAGAAACCCGATGAGAACTCCAAGTTCAAACCCTACCATTTTCCAGTCTTCTTACCTGACTATTGTGATTGTGCCCGTTTGGACACGTTTCAGAAATGGCCTACGGATAGGGAAGGATTACCTTCTTCGCATGTTTTAGCTAGAACAGGATTTGTCTACTTGGGACCTGAGTCAGGATTGGGATACGAGGTACAGTGTTTCACTTGCGGACTGAAGTTACGAATGGATCTATGTATCTATAAAGATTCAGCTATTCTGGAACATACTCGATGGTGTCCGCACTGCCCTTACCTTTCTATGGCCTTTCCACCTATGACACTACGATACAATGTTGACGGTACCTTAGAGACGGTACCTTCCAAAACAAGACATAAAAAACGTAAAAAAGGAAAGATGTACAAGCTGGAGACTGCATTGCGACTAGTATAAAAAGGGGCTATGGTCAAGATCGATAGTTCATTGGGACTACCAAGACCGAGCAAACAAGATGAATACTTTCAGAGAAACACAAAACAAGTTGTTTAGAAAGGCACAATTCAAGTGTGAGGCTTCTGAAGTGGAATGCGATTGTGAGCCTTGCGATGGGTACGATGCTGTACGCTGTGACCTTAGCGATGCCTTTAAGCATCATGGGAACTTTAGTGTCACTACCCCTATCATGGAAAGGGATGCTGTGCGTGTCAAACCTGAGGGATGCGAAAGTGATGCCGCTCGTCCTCTTGGACATTTTACTGGGTTTCGTTTTAAAGGGGAATGTTCACCTTCACGTCTACCCCCCTACGGATGTCATCCAGCCCTGAGCAAACTCCTGTTCATGTCACCCAACCCTCGTCGAAACGAACCTGTGAAAGACGAATATTCGTTTCCTGTGCGTTTGTCGGAATACTGCGACTTTGAAAATCGTCTTCAATCGTTCAAAGGAAAATGGCCTAAGTATCTGGGAGGACCGACCCCCGAAGAATTAGCCAGAGCCGGATTTTTCTACTTGGGCGAAGGAGATAAAGTCAAGTGCTTCAGTTGCGGTGTGTCACTTCACCACTGGGAACCGCAAGATTCGGCCTACGTAGAACACGCTCGATGGTCACCGAATTGTCATTACTTACCCTTAGTGGGACCGAGACATTGAAGTAACTTACCATAATCTGTTCATGGATACTTTACAAGAGAACATACGTGCTTTGCCTGTGGAGTTGAGAGAACGCATTTACCGAGAGCTGGTCAAAATACAAGTGAAACGTAAAGAACAATTGCATCCGTTACGTCACCGGTGTTTGAACCACTGGTACCTGAAGGCTATACAAGGACTGATTCAATTGAAAGTGTTCTACTGGACAGACATTGATCAACGATCCCCTAGTTTTAAAAAGGATTGGTTTGGTATGGACGATTCTATCTACTACATCATTGTAAACTTACTGCATCGAATTCCAGAGGAAGAGTTAACGAATTACCAACATCTTGAACAAAATGTCAACTTAGTGAAAGTAGAAACTTCTGAACGAAGACCTTGATGAAAAGTCCAGCACCATCACCAGTACCAGTACCAGTACCAGTGACCAAGACAGAAAAAGGAAAAGAAGAAGAAGAAGGGTTTCAAACTCCACCAGAAAAAGTACGCAAGTTAACAACACCACCTACCTCCAGAATTGGATGGATTAAAAAGATGATGGCCACCCCTTCTTCATCACAAGAGAAAAAGAAAGTGAAGACAGAAGTGAAACAAGAACCGATATCCCCCGCTCAGACATCCTCCTCCTCTTTAACACCTATTGCCGGTCGCACACGCAAAGCATTGCAATCCAAGAAAATACCCCAAGAGAAAAAGAGTAGCATCTTCCAAGAGTGGGTGCCTTATTAACACACAAACACAAAAAATAAAAAATGGAAAAAGTCTTAGCCAGCATTTACTACGATCCGTCGCATCCTGCAGGTAACGCAGGAGTTCAAAAATTGTATCGTGCTGCCAAAACGCGACTGAAAAGTCTCCATTTACCTCAAGTGCAACGATGGTTACAAGAACAAGCTACCTACACTTTACACAAACCCATTCGACGCAAGTTTGCCAGAAGTCGCACCCGAGTGGAAGGCATCGATCATCAATGGCAAGCCGATTTAGCCGATGTCTCTCATTTGGCCAGCTACAATCGTGGCTACAAATATTTGTTTTGTGTCATCGACGTCTTTTCCAAATTTGCCTGGGTCGTACCCTTGACTTCCAAATCGAGCAGCGAGTTAGTGCGAGCCCTGCAATGGGTGTTGAAACAAAGCGGTCGTCACCCTCTTCGATGGCAAACGGACAAAGGCACCTAATTTCTGAACCAAGCTTTCCAAAAAGAATTAAAGAAACATGACATTCATTTTTTTACCACCGAGAATCCCGAAACCAAAGCCAGCATCGTGGAACGTTTTCAACGCACTTTGAAAGAACGCATGTGGAAATATTTTACGCATCACCACACTCTGAAGTACATCGACATCTTACCGCACCTGGTGCAAGCGTACAACCAATCTTACCATCGAAGCATTGAACGTGCCCCGCAAGACGTGACTCCCGACAACGAAGGGCTGGTGTTTGCGCGCCTGTTTGGTACGTCCCCGACGAGGGCTGTCCCCTAGAAAAGTGGAGACTTGACCGTAGGAGATTGGGTACGCATTGGCAAAACCAAACGCACTTTCGGCAAAGGTTACTTACCTAACTGGACGACCGAATTGTTTCGTGTCACTGGACGAGTGCATGGTCATCATCCTGCCGTCTATAAATTGGAAGACATGAACGGAGAAGTGCTCAAAGGAACGTTTTATTTGCCCGAGTTACAACGTGTCACCAAAAAAGAAGACGACGTGTACGACATCGAAAGCATTCTCGAAAGCAGAACCCGTAAAGTGGGCAAACGACGTGTCAAAGAAGTCAAAGTACGTTGGAAAGGATATCCACCCAGTTTTGATTCATCGACTATAAAAAGAAGAAGTGACCATCATGCCCTTTCACACTGTCGACCACTCCTCCTTCACCTAGTTCTTCTGTGCAAGATTTACAAAAACAACCCTTGTGGGTGTGGTGTGGAGAACGTGTGCCTAAAACGCAAATCGTCTTTTTCTGCCAAATCTTCGTGGTGTATTGTGTCATCGGGGCAGCCATTGCCAGTTTGAGTTTGCAACAAGGAGACAAACAATTGTGGACCATTTTATTGAGCAGTTGCATCGGTTACCTGCTTCTCAATCCCTCCCTGAAATTCTCTTCCAACGGGAACCATAAGAAAATTGTGTCTAGTGCCAGTGCCAGTCACCACTCCAATAACAACCACAACCAGAACCCCATTTTGGGCGGAGACACGCCTCTGACGTCCACTAATCCCTCGGACAGCCACATAACTCTGGAATTATGAGTCACCAAAACCAATTTTACTTAACCTTACCCAGTGACAGTTCCATGGAGGTGTTTCGCCACAACACGTTGTGCTGTTACACGGCCAAATTACCTCAGGCCATCCCCTTAGATCACGAAGCCCATTGGGAAGTGGCTTTGGTAGAAATGATTCACCCAACACAAATCAAAAACATCACTGAAACTCAAAACACTTTTGACGTCGAAATTTTGGACCCAACAGTACAGCAAACCATGACGGGCAGTTCTCAACATAACTCACATGTTGTAAAGGACCTATTACCCCGCAGCAGCAGTGACCCTTCTCCTCCTCTTTTCGTTTATCACTTTAAAATTAGCCCAGGCCATTATTTTAGTGGTCAACATCTGGTGGAAGCCATCGCTAACAAATTCTATGCAACCTTTGACAAAGTTCTGACCACACTAAATAAACGTGTCACCATGGAGTACCACAAACAGTCTCACCGTCTACTCATCAAATTTCAAAGGGACGAAAAAAGTAAATTTTGCCCTGGATTGTATGACATTTTGGGTGGAGACCTCAATTTGGTCACGGATAAGCAGACCAAAAAAATTAGAATGGCAGACATTGACAACGACATCGATTTTGCAAAGTATTTTCGTTTCCCGGTAGAACTGAACCAAGGACTGAATTTGATCTTTGTGTTCTCCGATGTGGTGGAGTACAACGTGGTGGGACACACCTCCGTGCCGTTACTGCGTGTCATTCCTTTCAAAGTAAATTCTACCACGGCCACTGACGAGGAACATGGAAACACCTATCACGTCCACCGCGAATTTGTCCATCCTCACTATTTGCCTTTCAGCAAGTCGTATTTGGACACGGTCAACATTGCTATAAAAGGAGATTTGGGACAAAATATTCCATTCACCAAAGGAAAAGTCACGGTGAAACTCCATTTTCGAAAACGGTTCTCTCACGACTCGTAAGTAAGTCATGTATCCAGTGTACCGAGGGGTTGCACGACAGCGAGGACACGGTTTAGTAGACATGTTAAAATCCGCCTTTCGTTCGGTGGCTCCGGTGTTGAAACCGATGGTGACACGCGGATTGCACGCCTTGAAAGATGCGGCACTGACGCAAGGCAAAGAATTTCTCCAAAATGTCATCATCGACAAACAAAACCCTAAAGAAGCCTTCATGAGGGCTGGCAAAAATGTCTTGCTGCAAACAGGCAAAGACCTTTTGGGCCGACGAGACACACCTATAAATGCCCTGCACACTACCGAATCAGGCATTCAGCAAGGACAAGGCAGAAAGAGACGACGAAGAAAACACCCTTTCACCAGACTTCAAGCTAGAAAGGCCAAGAAAAGAAGAACCGTTCGAGACTTAGACGTTTTCGATTATTGAGAAAGAACAGAACAAAATTATGCACCGAGAGTCTTGCGCTTGTTCCAAGTCGGAACTGGATCTGTTTGCCATGCCCCCCACGATGACGACGATGCAAGAATCCCAGTGGGTGGAATTTCACCCCGTCTCCTCATTGACAGCCTCAGCTCCCATCGAGTTTGAAATCAAAGGACAGCCCGAAGATTACATCGATCTGAATAGCAGTTACTTGTACTTGAAAGTCAAAGTTATCGAAAATGACAATTCGCCCCTAGAAAGTACTGATGTAATAGCTCCCGTCAACAATTTCATGCATTCCTTGTTTAGCGGAGTGGACTTGTACTTGAACAACAAACTGGTCAGCAGCAGCATGGATACTTACCCTTATCGAGCGTACCTGGAAAATCTCTTGACGTACGGAATAGACGCCAAGAACACTCATCTCGATGCCTGTGTGGTATGGGAAGCTGACGATGCTAACGAGTTTGAAACATTCGAAATTGATACAAAGGATAAAACTAAATCATACAATGAGGGATTTACAGAACGAAGAGACAGAATCATAGAAAACAAAAGTTTAGAACTGATGGATCGTTTGCATTTGGACATGTGGTTGCAAGAGAAATATTTGCTGAACGGGGTGGATGTCCGCCTGAGACTGAATCGTAGCAGTGCCGCTTTCCATTTGATAGGTACTGACGCTTGCAAAACTGTCATCGAGGAAGCCAGGCTCTACGTACGACGCGTGGAAGTGTTACCTAAAGTGGGTAACGACATCAGTCAAACATTGAGCGGAACGACCGCCAAGTATCCCATACGACGCGTGGAAGTGAAAACGTTCACCATTCCCAAGGGACAGCGATCCATGATCGAAGATCATTTGTTCCAAGGACAGTTACCCAAACGTTTGATCCTTGGTATCGTCGAGAATACAGCCTTCAACGGAGATTTAGGTAAAAATCCTTTTAACTTTCATCACTTTGGCGTGTCCAAAATCGAAGTCAGTCGCGATGGCAAGACCTTGTGTACCCGACCTTTCGAACCTAACTTTACAAAGAAGAATTACTTGAGGTTGTACTTGTCCCTGTACGAAGCCACGGGCCAGTTAGGAACCAACACCAGTCACGGCATTACGTACGACGATTATGACGGAGGCTATGCTTTGTGAGCTTTCGATTTCACTCCAGACCAAGGCAGCGACGAGGGACATTTCCACCCTATAAAATCTGGCCAGATTCCTGAGGAAATTCAGTTTACTACAAATCTACCAGAGACGGTGAACGTCATCCTGTATGCTGAATTCGATAATACCATAGAAATCAACAGTTTGAGAGAAGTCGTTCTAGATTATTAGAAACCATGGAAGACTGTTATCCCTCTTTGCCTAGTGGAGAAACTTTGGAGATGGGATGTGAAGAAACTGTGGAAAAAGAAGAATCCCAAGACAAAGACGAAGAAGATACCATGATGAAGTCAAGATGGCCAGAACAAGAAGCCCATTTAGTCTGCTGTTTTGCCAAACACTTGGTGGAAAAAATGACGGAATTGATCAAGAAAGAGTGTTATGGATGTCAAAACGATCATACCAGTCAAATTCAACACGATAAATGCCTGATGTTGAGTCAAGAAGAAAAATTGGACGAGTATCTGGACGAAGCTTGGAGTCTCATCTCGGACGAAGACGTGTTACACCAGTGGTATAAAGACTTGCGTGAACATTCTTGTCCACCATTAACCACTCGTATCGAAGCTCTCCTGAATCAGAGTGAGGAGACGAAACGAAGAAACGGTTACTTGTCAGACATTTTCAAGCAAAAAGTCAGGATCGAATTGATGGCTTATTATTACCTGTGAAGAAGAAAAAAGAAAAAAAACCACACACAAATCAATGGATACCTGGGAACTTTATTACCTTTTGAAACACAGTTCGTATACGGCTTCTTGGAATCCTGTCGTCTGTGCTAAAGATGAACTCCCTCATCGCAAACCTCAAGACCATCAAGCTTACGTGATCAACACGGACGACAGTCATCTCCCAGGAACCCACTGGGTAGCCGTTTACTTTCCTCAAGAAGGATGTGTGGAATATTTCGATTCGTATGGATTGCCCCCTTTGGAAGACGATATCATTGACTTTATGAGAAGAAATGCTCAGACCACCCGATTCAATAATGTGAAATTACAAGGCACAGATTCCTTGGTGTGTGGACAATATTGTGTGTATTTTCTGCATCATCGCAGCCTGGGCTATTCCTTAGAACATTTAGTGACTCATTTTGATCCACGTTCTTCTTCTAGAAACGATGGGAAAGTAGATCGATGGTTTTGTGACCATTATGCTTATCTTTTGTCTCAAGCTAGGAAACGTAGTGTCCATCAATGGCCTAATGACTTCCAATAGTGGAAATCACAATTTCATTCACAACGTTGTCAGCCCTGTTTAAGGTAGACTGTCAATTGAGAAAAAAATGTTTGTCATTTTTTTTTAAAAAATGTTTGATGTTATAATGTTGGATTATTGTTAAAATATGTTAGAGTTGTTGTTGGTTAGTGTTAAGTGATTTTTGAATAAAAAATGTTGTGTTTTGAAAAAAATGCCTTTGTCTTTTTTTGTTTGGCTATAAGAATGTTTGATTGATGCTCTTTAATTTCTTACTATCCCTCTCATGACACTCATTGAACGTTGCGATTCGAAATCCGTGTGGGGGATGTTTTCCTTCACGTCCGCCCTTTGACTTTAAGAACCGGGTTGTTTCCAGTCTAACCATCCATTGTCGACTCATCCTCCTACGAAGATGTGCTCCAAACTAGCTAAGCTAAACGAAGCCTACGTGAATTTGCATAGAGTCAGACACAGTCTGATACCGAAGCCAGAAGAGATAGAGAATGTGAGAATGCTAAAAGTCACTGAAGACCTGATAGAAGAGCTCTTCAGAGAAGAAGTGAACAGGGAAAAAGAAGAATGGACAGAGAAGTACAGACTTCAGAGACAGCAGCAGCAACAGCAGCAACAGCAGCAACAACAACAACAACAGCAACAGCAGCAGCAACCTGAACCTGACAGAGGCTTTGTCGATTGTCGTATCGACACCAAAGAGTTCTTCTTCTCTTTCCGAAGAGCAGACCTATTGCCAGAAAGTCTATCCTCAGAGGACATCGCATTCTTAGAAACTAAAAAAAGATTGCCATAGCAAACAAAAAAACAAAAAAAACAGCCCTTTTCAGGGCTACCCCAATACTCTAGAAAAGAAATAACCATCAATTTGCCAATGTGTGTAGATAGAGTAGTGTAAATATAAACACTAACTCTTTTTTTAAAAATGTGAGGGTATGTGTTTGTGTGTTTGTGTGTTTGTGTTTGTAAGTGCTCACGTACGTTGGTATGGATAGTAGATTAAGATGATGTCTTTTTTGGTGTTTGAGGTGTAGATTTGGGGTTAGATTGGATTGCTTTGCGTATGTGAATAGTATATTGAAGTGATTCATGAAAACTTTTTTTTTAGAATAGTAATGGGTAGCATAAAAAAGTGAGTGTTTCTTTTAGGTCCGCGCGTTGTTTTTTGGTTATGATCTAGGTAAGATCAATTTTATGTTTTTTTAGGGGGATGTTTTCCATCACGTCCGCGCTTTCAGTATAAATCGAAACTCGCTCGTCAGTCTAGCTACCCTTGTTGATTGATCAACACCACCAGAAGAATGAACACCAGAATTGTGAAACTGCTAGAACTCCAGATGCACCTGGAATATGCCAGGCGCATAGTAAATGAACTATCCGCGGAAGCCATAGTAGAAGAGGCAAGAATAAAGAAGGAAGAAGAGGAGAGAAAAGAGAGGGAAGAGGAGGAAAAGAAAATAGGAGAGAGGATGACTTACAAGATACCAGAGACAGAGGATTGGGGTGCTGAAGCAAATCATCCCGCCTCTGCACTCCCAAGAAGAAAGGTGAAAGGAGACTGGGGAAGAAGATGCGTGTGTGGCGCCAGGCCAGGAAGGTGCCATCATTAGATAGGTGCATCTGGAGTTCAAAAAAAAAAACCAACAGCCCTTTTCAGGGCTACCCAATACTCTAGAAAAGAAATAACCATCAATTTGCCAATGTGTGTAGGTAGAGTAGTGTGAATATAAACACTGACTCTTTTTTTTTCATAGTGCGAGTGTATGTGTTTGTGTGTTTGTGTTTGTGTTTGTGTTTGTAACTGCTCACGTACGTTGGTGTGAATAGTAGATTATGGATTTAGTTTTAATGATGTGCGTGTGTAAATAGTAGATTTGGGGTTTGTTAAATGTTGCTTCACTTATGTGGATAGTATATTACATGAAATGAGAAAAGTAGGGGATGTTTTCTTTCACGTCCGCGCGTTGTTTGGTCATGATCTAGGTAAGATCAATTTTATGTTTTAGGGGGATGTTTTCCTTCACGTCCGCACTTTCAGTATAAAACTAACAGTGTTCGCCATTGGAGCCCATTCTACGGAATAAGCAAACAAGAAGATGCCAGCAGCTTCAGCTTTATATAATAACCTTATGGGAAGTTGGTATTGGATGATGGATGGATTGAGTGTAGCAGAAAGGCTTGAACAGGAATGGAGGCATGCAGTGACAAAAGACTTCGTCTCAAGACAAGTAACCAGCCTCCACTTAGCGGTAAATATTGTAAAAGAAATGATAGAGGATGAGGAGAAGAGAATCAGAGGTTTAATTAACCCACCGTACGTGAAAGTGGGCAAGTTGAAAGAAGCCATAGTTTATGTGACGAGTGTAAGGTGTTTTTTAGAAGACATCGTAGAATGGACAGATTGGTCTTTTGTGAAGTGGGGCTTAGACAAGCTTAAGAAAGCGGAAGAAGTAATGAGGAATGTGCTGACTGAAGAGGTCAAGAAGATCAAAGAAAAGTGGTCAAAGGAAAGAAAAGAAGAAGAAAATAGAAAGAAAAAGGAAGAACTAGAAAAACTAAACGCAAATTGGATGAAAATCCAAGAGAAGTTCCGGGCCATGGGTCACCCGGCCTGGATGCCGGAAACAGAAAAGAAGAAGAAGAAGAAAGGAATGATGGAAAAAATAAGAGGATGGTGATAGAAGTTAAGGAGCTTGAAGAAGAAGAAGAAAACCCAAAGGCCCTTTTCAGGGCCACCCATATTTCTCGAAAAGAGAATGACTTTTCAATTGCCTACCCCCTTTTTTTTAAAAAAAAAATTAAAAAAAAAAAAATCCCATGTTTAATTCCCCCTTGTCCCTAAATAGACCCACACTTTATTCCCCCCCCTCCCCCATGTTCAATTCCCCTTGAGGCTAGGTTTGCCCACGATTTTTTTTTCTCCATGTTAATTTCCCTTGAGGCTATATTTGCCCACGATTTTTCTCCATGTTAAATTTCCATTGAGGATATATTTGCCCAGGGGTGTTTTTAATGCTAAGTCCCATTGAGGCCCTAGTGCCCCTATTCACTACTCACATCTTAAGCTTGAACATAATTCTTATTTTTAAAACTGAAGCATTCCTTTTGTGACAGCAAGACATTGTTTTACCGAATGGACATGAAATTAAAAGTTTTCATATGCAACATTTTTCTTCAGTGTGTTGTAGGCTAATTTTTGTGAGTTTGTTTCGATGATAGGAATATTATAATGAAACTTTTTATATTTATCTTCGAATTGATTTCGATGCCTGTTGTTCTTAACTGACACTGGTCATATTTTTAGCCACCATACCGTCCATCATAACTTTGCTGCAAAGGTTCGAAATTCATGATTTTTTCATCACTTAGATTTCCTTAAATATGAATTTATATCACTGGTAATGTCTCAGAATAAGTAATAGCGTCTACGTTAAAGTTGGACCGTAATGTGTAAACAAATTATATTGTAATTAGAATGTTTTGTGGTATTTCAATGCACTAACAGACTTTTGTTTTCTGCTTACTTTAATTTCTTTTACCGTTTGCTCGGCTATTATTTTTAATTTTAACCAAACGTTGTAAGAAAATGGAGAGACCTTTCCTTTTATAAGAAACTTAGTTTGGTGCTCTAAGACACAACACCACAAATAGTTTATTTAGGGTCGAGGCATATGGAGCAATGTGCCTTGCACAAGGACACTCTTCTTATCTGACCCATGCTTGTTCGATTGTAAGATTCGAATTCGTACCCTTTAGGCCGTGAGTCCTGCACGCTTACCACTGAGCCACCGTGGCTCCATTAATGTTTGCGTAGGAATCTCACCGGGGTATTCAGTAACCTCTGTGTAGCTCATGATCGTATTTATATTCGAACATTTCTGTACAAAAGGTCGATATATAGACAAATGTACTGAGCCATATCGGAACTGAGCTCATGAATGTGTATACCTATACATAAACCATGTGCGTCATTATTCCGCATAGAATGGATCTTCTATAATTGATCTGATATAATCATTTATACACATCGATGTAGGATCGGACAATTCTACGCGATAGTAAATAATTGACCGAAATAAATTCGATCTAAATTTGAAACGTTTGGTAGTATTATACATTGCTGACAGGTTTTATACTACCTCTTACACATGTCATTCCTTTAGCGGGGAAAATCACTTTTTGTATTAAATAAAATAATAACTTCTTACACAAATTTCAAACTCAGATTTATACTTCTAATGACCAACACCAAACGTTGAATCTTTGTGGTCATTTTCTAGCAGAGACTCATGTCCTGCGTCAGAATACATTGTTAGCAACTCTGTAGATTGGTTTTGACTGAAACTGAAACCGTATTATCCATTGCGACCTTGTACCATCTTTCGTCTGACGTAGAATTCCGTCCTTCGTTACAATCAGACTGTGTAGCTGTGCATTTCTACAGCAGTGTTCTGTATACATCTGATTGCAGTACCTACATATGCATATATCACTCAACAACAACACATCGGCCAGACAGGCTCCACATAGCTATCTCTATCTTGATTTCCTACAGAGGAGTAATAATCTGAGATATGTAAGGTTAACAGTTTTGATGAAATCAGTTTATATCACTGTTGTGGAATATCGTCAAAAAATGTGCGTCAGACACTATCATTGATGTCTGAGGTTTGATCAGAGGGTATAATTATCCCAGCCAATACTAATGCTCAACAAAAGAGTATTCCTTCACATTCGTAAAATAAAATTAGGGTCTAGCTTAAAATGTCGTGTTATGCATACTAATTGACGTTATTGCGTGTTCAATTTGATGATGTAGTGATATTAGTAATATTAAGCACCTCAAGGACATAATGTTTCAGTTGTCATATACTTTTTTGAGCTAGTTACTTTATACATGTGCGGTATGAATCCATTGTGCAGATGAAAGGAAGCATTCTGCAGAATTCTTACTCAATTTTCATTTGACAGACTTCGAACAGAGCCTATTCTAGGCAAATGTTGCACAAACATTCCCTGCTTTTTTTCAGATGCTAACGCTTGGACAGTTTCACATATATCTTACATAATTTAAAATAGTTAAAACAGCCATCATGATGTAAGTTTCCATAGAATGTTCATTTTAGTATTTAATTATAAACTGTTTATATTCTATTGTCAATACTTTGGTCTCAAAGAAAATGCTATGAAGATGTAACTAGTTAGCCTTCCATTAATTCCTCTGTCGATTCTTAACTCCACGAATACCACTTTCTTTTTAAAATAATCTCTCTCCTTGATTCCTAACACACACATACACACACACACACACGCACGCACACACGCACACACACACACACACACACATATATATATATATGTGTGTGTGTGTGTGTGTGTGTGTGTGTGTGTGTGTTTGCAGGTAATTAAAAATACATGAATGTAATTTATACTCCTGATTGCACATGACAAGAACTTTACTGTGCGCTCAACCTGTTTTGTTACGTATGATTCATTTGGCGTTCGACACACCAGAAAGTTCACAACTGAAAATCAAATGTAGCGAAAATACAGGAAAACGAGCCTCTGCGGAGTCCAGATAATAATCAAATGTCATCTGCAAACAAAGTACACAAGTGTACGTTTACCCATTACACAATGCACTGATGTTTAGATTACAATGTATCACTGTAATTGAGAATATCGTCAATTATGTGCGAGTGAAGCCACTTGCTAAGCAATCGTATTAGTTTGACAATTTAGCTAGATAGAAAAGAAAATATGAGCCTTTTGGTTCGCATTTTAAGAACGTTTTGCCAAGTAATGAAATAATGAGCTAGTCTAGCAATTATACTGTACACACACGCCATCCAGCGACAGAAAATAATCATAGGAAGATATCATCCTCGCAGTTGAATCATTGGTATCATAGTCTGGTCTTGGACAAATTGCAGCCTCTTGAAAATCGTAATTTCATTCTCATAAGCTGACCTGCCATACAGTCGGAAAGGTCGATGTTTTGTTGATTACTGGAATTCAGTCAAGCATATAATATACGCTTATATCATCATGATCTCAAAATAATGCAATAAGGAGCGCAATCCACACGTCATTATGATGCAATTTTCAGTTTGATTGGCAGAGTACGATACCATTCCGGAGACTATATTTCTGATCCGACTTTGATCCAGTCTGGAATGTATCCTTATATTAAACAGCATCGATGTGGGGCTATATTCATGTATATTAAAGAGGTTTTTCTCCATATGATTGGATGAGCTTGTTATAACTATCATATATCTTGTATTATTTTTCTCAGTTTTGGAATATTTTCTTATATCATTAAAATGAGTTGGTTAATAAACGAGATCCGCATATGCTAATGAGGCAAACTTGCGTCTAATTGACCGAGGTTGTTATCACTTTGGAGGACGTACGTCTGGTTGGAATATATGCTTATATCATCTAGAGTTCTGATCAGTACGAGAGAGATTTAAACACAGATTTAAACCCAGACATAATAATAAGGTAATGTTGCATATGGTTGTATGAGTTTGGAAGTGTTCTTCATGTCATATTTCGGAGCCTGTTCTGATCAAACGTGAATGTGGGATTATATTATACAAATTGTGGATACATTAGATAGTGAGCGTTGTCCAATCATGGCACTATCGTCCATCTGATTATCTGAACTTGTGGTGATTCAGAAGGCCTTCTGTTTTATCCAGTTGTGATATACTTATATAATCAAAATCTAACAAGGGTTTGATGAAGACTGAGATTCACATATATTAATGAGGTGAGCTTGCACCTGATTGGACGAATGTGTTACCATTATGGAGACAATATTTCTGATTTTGAGTAAACGTAGAAATGAATTTTGAGATGGCACATAAGATTTCGATAAGATACAGCATATGAATTATTACAATCTTTAGACATTATAATCATTTGTGGTGAAATACATTCAAATATTGTAACTAAGGAACCGTTATAATTCTTCCATTAGTTGTGCAATAAATAATGTACAATTGCAGGCAATCATAGGCTATGAGCAGTGTTGTAATCACGGATAAGTATTTCTTTACACAAGCATAGATATGTGAATTGCAATTTAATTCAGTGCGAAAGCGATGCGGACCACCAATTGTTTATAAACGTAACTTTAAGGATCATGGTAAACTTCAGTTATGGGCGAGAGAAAATCGAATTTAATCACGTCTATGACTTCTGAAATAATTTTATCACACAATAAAACATATCTGCATGATATTATGTCTTGCAGATGGTTTAATTTGAGTTAATTCAATGCTGCATCAGCAAATGGCCAGCGTTATATAATCAAGGTAAGTGATATCAGTCCCTCTTGTACCACTTATTAAAATATGCTAAAATTAATAAAACTATCTCTCCGGATATATATCATTTGCTCAAGTTTTTTTCTCGGCCGTTCTGACCTAGTTTCGATAACTAGATGGTCCTGAGTAAGCAGCCCAGCCATCGTCTTCCGGTGTTTGTGTTGCGTTGTCAGTTGTTTGCTGACTCTACTACGTCTAAAGTGCTAAGAAGAAAGTCATGCATTTTTATCTAGACATTTAGCAAACCATAATGGAAATGGTGATCCAACAAGGCTGCCATAGTGACCGTCTTGAAAATCTTGTAACTGCTTCTTCAGTGAATTGGTTATTCACTGTGGTATTGTTGATAATTGTGCCAATATGATGTCTAACACGATAGCCATATTGGGCATCTTGAACATCTTTACATTCGTCTTTCTTGTGATTAAATGGAGCATTAAGCAGAAGCTTTCTTATGGCATATAATTCGTCCCAAATTAGAAATGATGTTAATGTAAACACCAACATTCTCGTCAAAGCACCCGTGATTAAATCGTGTTGTCTCCATTCGCACCCCCATTAACGAATCATTATATTGACATAAGCATTTCCTTAACCAACATGCAAATTATCTTAACTAAATTCTTTGTTTTTGAGTGTTTTGTTTCTTCTTTCGTTACTTTTCTTGAACGATTAGAAGCTTTAATTTGGGTTTTCATTTAATGACCAACAATGCTGGTTTTGTCTATAATGGCAAGGATCCGACCTCCATCGTTGTGTTTCTTTAAATTTTCAAGACAGGTATGTATTTTTCCCTACGTTTATTCTTATAATAGTTGATACCAACCATCTTAAAATCTTTGTCATTGCCATGTTTTCACAAAAGTGTGCCACTTCTCCGATGATCTTATCCCTACAGTACGTCAGTACATTGAATTTATATCGGCTTTGTTACTTGCATACACCAATACATCGACTGTGAAACTCATTACTGTACAATGCCACAATTACAGGAAAAAATACAATCGTAAATCTTTGATAAACTCATTTTTCACTTTATCAAATCCGTATGCCGTATATCTTTCATATTATGAATAGCGGAAGAACCATTGATTTATGATGTCATTATTTGATAAATGGGATTGCGTTTGCTTCAAGTTAAGGCAGTAAATATTTTAGCCGCCGCATTTTACGAGCATATTATTGGTTGCACAATTCATAGAAAATAATTGTCATTAGAACGTTACTACAATTTAAATTTCGTGTTAATATAAAAGAGAAAAATCCTATACATTAACATTGCGTCGTCCTGATTACTTCATACGGAATATTGACAAATGATGTATAAAGGGAATAAGTACAAAAAAATCCGAAGTCTTCCGCTAACAAACGCAGATAATCGGCGCCATGGAACCAAGTTTTCATTCATCTCAACAATCAGTGTTTTATTAGGAAATATACTGTCTTCAAAAAAGGACCATTTTCACATTTATGTATTTATCATTGCACCTTTTAGTACATATTCCCTATTATTGGGACAATAAAAACATGATTTGAATACTAGCTCCAGACGGTTTTGTAGTTAGTTGCTCACACTATTGAAGCCATTTCTGATTTTTGTCTAATCAAAATGTTATATTAAAAGAATCATTATTTGGAATGTGTACATGTACAACATGCTGGAAGTATTCTAACGAGATTACGAATGTTTGTATGTTCTCCGTAAAGTCAACAGATGTTAGAAATAAAAAGAGTGTGGATTGTAATGATCATTTATCAACATAATATTTCATAGTCAATGTTTGTCCTTAAGTATGTGTTATATCTTTTAAGATAATGATAAGCTGGAAGTTATAAATAGGTTGTTAACACCAAATAGGTTGTATGAGTTTGACTTCAAGGCCCAGTCTTGATTATGACCTTATAAGGTTCTAGAAAATGAACCTGTTTATAGTTTGTGATAATTTTCCGTTAGGATGCTTGATTATTGCAACCTAAGTCAGGTGGGATGCATTTTAGCATAGATTAAGTAGAGATATACTGCCTTCATAGAGTAGTGAGAATGTGCATACGGTGAAGAAGTGAATAATTTTCATTCCTGTTCCTGTTCCCCATTTTATGTTCAGTCTGCAGAAGTGTGTACTCTTATTTTTAGGTATAATTTGAGATGAATTATTTATTTAAAATGTTTATTGGAATTATAAGTGTTTATATGACCGTTTGAACTTAAAAGCTATTTTTGAACATTCCAGATAAGATCATTGTGATACAGGAATTCTGTTGGCAGATCGGCATATTCAAGGACTACTGGTACATTCAAGACTTGAAATTCATTCAGAACACTGTTCTCCTTGACTTTGGATATAACTTTGGGATTGAATTCAAAATACTGTTTCTTCTCATAACTTTTCATTGTCTGCCATAGAGAAATACATTTTTTGTTGAATGTTTTTAAATTTGCTGGTTTTCATTTTGCTGCTACTTATTTTGAGAACATACAGTAGGAATACAACTCGTTCAAATTTAACCTATATGTGAAATAGTCTAATTGAAAATTCCAATCAAAATTGGAAACATTTCTGCTTCGAGGCTATTCTGAAGTCAACAACCTATGTCAACATCTTATTTTTACATCATACAATCCTTGGCAATATTAATGACCAATATTTATAAATATCTTCTGCAATCTTGAACAAATGACAAAGTTAATTACACAATATATATATATATATATATATATATATATATATATATATATATATATATATATATATAAAAGCGATCTTTCCTAGGAAAAACTCGCGATCTTCGGTATACAACTCACATCAGAAGTATGTGTACATTTAGATCATTTAGTAGTACAATAATTCTGAGATAAATATCAGAGCTATAAAATTAATATTCAAAGATCTCCTTGTTTTTACTATTCTGATATTGAGTTTAATTAGAATTCAGCATCTAAAACGCTTTTGATTTGGTTTTAAGTAACAAAAAAAAATCTGGTATCGTTGTCATCTTTTCTATGCGAATGCATTATTAATCATTTTTTTCCGTGAGAAGTGAGTAATAATTTGCTTCTTCAATATCATGTATAATAATATTCACAAAAACATTCTGTTAGAAACACAGACAAGCGCAGTGTATAGCTTATTTCAAACCATACACATTCTGATAACTTGGTAGAGGGAATGGACATAAATTCTTCATTTAGTTTGTACTGGATTACAGAATCAATATTATGTTGCATCTTAATGTAATATTATCGTTAAACTAAACCTAATAATTTTTCTCATAAAATATTTTTTTCATATTAAGTATGTGTTTCGCTTCCAAGAACGTTAGCATGATGTATCATGGGGAGAGAAAGCAACGAAAACATACACCCTTTGCAGCCAAATGTACCATAAACAAAGAGATCTTTCCATACTGACTACGTATGTTGGACATATATCCGACACTACAATTTTGCACTTAACTTATTGATAGTAAGCATATTCAATGTTTCGTTTCCATGGATGTCAATAACATTTGCCATTTTACGAAATATGAATGCTCAATTTATGACAGTAACCTACTTTTGCTATGGACCTCGTTGACAAAAAATTATATTCATCATGATAAGTTGTGTCTAAATAAAAAAACGTACTTGTGTCGGATAAGAATCGATCTTGAACGTTTTGATTGCAGAATAAGCTGACAAAATTATTCCGCGTATGCATTTGAAAGGAGTTATTAGATATTGGCGAGAGACATGGATGATAAATGTAAAAACAATGTTTAGTTCTGGTGATCGTCTGATTGAAACCGTTCATTATTCATTCCGCTTACAATTAACCTTGTCGACGAGCAATGCATGATGCCCAACTATGTCGCCCGTTGACGCAGAATCATGATTTTAAGAAAATGGAGGCCAGAATTATCTGCAAGAATTGAATATATAATGTTCGTGTTCGTATATTCCCAGTGCTATGTATTCCGGTAATTCCGATCAATGAATATTTATTCTGTGGAAAATAAAAGCATTTATCGTCTATAAGATAACGTTACTCCAAATAAACAAACTGATCCCATTGTTACTTCATTTTTTTGTGGCTTCGAGATAGATGACCATGACAGTAAAACTACATTATTATTAAACCATCATTTACAATGTAATATAAAGCTTAAGTAAAGTAGAACTTCTCATAGAACATATACCGCGTGGATGTGTAATGTCACTGTGTCAGTGATATCCTTAGTTTTGTAGATTTCGACATTTATCAATTACTTGGGAATCAAAAAAGGCCCAGTAAAAGAACTGTGACGGGATACTAATTTTGCATCTTTACGAGAAATACAAAAGAAAAAGGTATCATCAGCTTAAACTGTTTTATTTTGAACAGCATTAGTACTAAACATCACTTAGTTTCAAGCGGAACGGAGGAGGGGTACTTACTGTTAATATTTCTTCCAAAACTTTTCAAAAGAATCAAAATTAGTATCCTATGTTTCGTGTCTATTACAGTAATTTCATTTTATCTTCACACCTAATTATGTAATTAATTTAATTTCAGAGGATGCTATTTGAAAACTAGTAGAGCGAATGGCTAAATATACTATTAGAAGTTCCCACAAAAAATCAGACTTTTGTACTCGTGATCAAATACGTTGTTATATTTAATACAATCGCAGTATTAGAGATGTGTTTGCTTTAGCAAGACATCATCTTGGCATCTTGGCATCCATCCGTCTACGAGAGACGATGGCATAGCTCCAAAGTACGCTTTTGCTTATCCTTCATTTTAGCTCTCTTTTCAGCTTGCTTTGTTCTTCTCTTTTCCTCTGCGTTTTGAACTCCCTGCCTGACAGCTAGACGCCAGCTGGAACGGTTGTTTGCACAGCTCTCCCAGTCGTTGACATTGATGTTTGCTGTCTTCATATCCTTCTTGCAAACATCTTTGTAGCGCAGATGTGGTCGTCCAGTTGGTCGTGCACCTTCTGCTAACTCCCCATATAACAGGTCCTTGGGAATGCGACCTGGGTCCATTCTCTTGACATGGCAGAGCCAGCGAAGGCGCCTCTCGCTGAGTATGGAGAACATGCTGTTCATGTTGGCGCGTTCTAGAACCTCTGTGTTGGGTAATTTGTCCTGCCACTGGATGTGCAGAATGCGCCGCAGACATCTCAGGTGGAAGCTGTTGAGTTTCCTCTCGTGTCTTGCATAGGTGGTCCATGTTTCGCTGCTGTAGAGAAGTGAGCTGAGCACGCAGGCTTGGTAGACACGCAGTTTGGTCTTCTCTGTGAGGTTGGGGTTGTTCCAGACCCTCTGGTTAAGTCTGGCCATCACTGCTGCTGCCTTGGCAATCCTGCCGCCCACCTCAGAATCAATGGAGAGTGAGCTGGAGATGTTAGACCCGAGGTATGTGAAGTTCTCGACAACTTCCAAATTGTACCCATCGATGGAGACAGAGGGAGGGGAGTCTGTGTCCTGTGCCATGACATTTGTTTTCTTCAAACTGATGGTCAGTCCAAATTCCTTACATGCATGGGAGAGGCAGCATACCAGCTGCTGAAGTCCATCTTCCGTGTGTGATGTCAAGGCTGCATCGTCGGCAAAGAGCAATTCACGGATGAGTACCTCTGTGACTTTAGTCTTAGCACGGAGACGGGCGATGTTGAACAGCTTGCCGTCAGCCCTGGTATGGATGTACACTCCCTCGCTGCAGTCCTTGAATGCGTACTGGAGAAGCATGGAGAAGAAGATGGCAAAGAGCGTCGGTGCAAGGACACAGCCTTGTTTGACTCCGCTAACGACTGGGAATGCTTCAGATGTTGCGCCATTGAAGCACACTGTGCTGTGCATGTTCTCGTGGAACGACATAATGACAGCAAGCAGACGTGGGGGGCAGCCGATCTTCTGCAGGAGTCTGAAGAGTCCACTCCGACTAACCATGTAAAACGCCTTTGTCAGGTCTATGAAGGCAATGTAGAGGGGCATCCGCTGCTCGCGACACTTCTCCTGCAGCTGACGTAGTGAGAAGATCATGTCTACAGTTGACCTGCCGGCTCGAAATCCACACTGGGATTCTGGGTAGACGCGGGAGGCTAGGATCTGCAAGCGTGCCAAGGCAACACGGGCGAAGGCCTTTCCGACGATGCTGAGGAGGGAGATGCCCCGATAGTTGTTGCAGTCGTTACGGTCTCCTTTGTTTTTGTACCAAGTGACGATGTTGGCATCACGCATGTCCTGTGGGATGTATCCCTGTTCCCAGCAAAGGCAGAGGAGTGTGTGTAGGGGCTGGAGCAGTGCTGGTTTTCCGCTCTTGAGGACTTCAGGCGGAATGCCGTCGCTTCCAGGAGCCTTCCCACAGGCAAGGCAATCGATGGCTTTTCCGAGCTCTTCCAGGGTGGGCTGTGTGTCTAGCTCCTCCATGACAGGCAGGTCTGGAATGGCGTCCAGGGCAGTTCCAGTGACATTGTTTTGGGTTGCATATAGCTCGAGATAGTGCTCAACCCATCGCTGCAGTTGTTTCCCCTGGTCTGTGATGACTTCGCCCGTCTTGGACTTGAGGGGGGCGGTCTTGTAGCTGGGGGGGGGGGGGGGCCTGTCGCTTTTTTGATACCCTCATACATTCCTCTTGTATCCCCGGTGTCAGCAGCTGTCTGTATACTGTTGCAAAGGTTCAGCCAGTAGGTGTTGGCACAGCGGCGGGAGGTCTTCTGGGCGTTATTCCTTGCAATCCTGAGGGCTTGTAGTGTTCTGGGGCTAGGTGCAGCCTTGTATGCCAGGAGGGCTTTCCTCTTTGCCTCAGTCACGGGCTCCATCTCCTCCCAGTTTGCCTCATACCAGTCGACATTCTTTCGCTCCCTCTTCCCGTAAGCTGTGATGGCTGAATTGTACACAGAGTCACGGATATGGGACCACTTGGAATCAATGGTGTCATCAGGTGTCACTTTGGTGAGGGCTTCCTTCAGTTTGCTGATGAACTGCTGTGTTTTCTCTGGGTTGCTTGCACAGTAGGTGTTGATACGTGGGTGACCCTTCTTCTTGGCGTGGTGCAGCTTCTTGGGTAATATTCGCACCTTGCTGGCCACGAGGGAATGGTCCATGTCACAATCGGCACTGTGGTAGCTGCGGGTAAGGAGGACACTGGCCAGTTCTGCACGCCTGGTGATGACGAGGTCTAGCTGGTGCCAGTGGCGTGAACGTGGGTGTCTCCACGACACCTGGTGGATCTCCTTGCATTTGAAGAAAGTGTTTGTCACACATAGGCTGTGGGAGCAGCACATCTCCAGCAGTCGCTGACCATTCTCGTTGATCTTGCCCCTTCCGTAAAAGCCGAGACAGGTGGACCAGGCCTCATGGTCAGCTCCCACTCTAGCATTGAAGTCTCCTAGTAAGTAAAGGCTTTCATTGTTGGGGATACTGGATATTGCCTGATCCAGAGCCTCATAAAACTTGTCTTTCTTCTCGTAGGTGGAGTAGAGGGTTGGGGCGTACACACTGAAGATGTTGACCGGGCCTAAGGATGTTGACAGCCGGAGGGTAAGGATTCTCTCAGTACCTGATGATGGAGGTTCAATGAAGGCGATTAGCGTGTTCTTGACGGCAAAGCCTACACCATGCTGCCTAGGTTCATCCAAGGGCTTCCCCTGCCAAAAGAATGTGTAATTGGCTTCCCTGATGGTGCCGCTGTCAGCCAGTCGGGTCTTCTGGAGGCAGGCAATGTCGATGTTCAGTCGGGAGAGTTCTCTGTCAATGACGGCAGTCTTCCGTGCATCGTCGATCTGCTGTAGGTCAGTGGTCAATCCAGGACACATGGTCCTGATGTTCCAGGTTGCAAAACGAAGAGTTGGAGTCTTTTTATTTCTTCTTTTAGTCTTTCCTGGTGCAGTTTTGTGGCACACTTGTCGAGATGGTTCTCTAAGCTCCACGCACCCAGTGAAGCAGGCAGGCCATGGCGGGCAGCACCTTACTGACTGGGGGCTGCCCAGCTTGAGGCGGGCGGTAGCTGTCCAGTGAGACCTGATGATCTCTCCCACCGTCAGAAGTAACCCCTGGCGCCAAGCTCTACGCCAATCGAGCTTTGACTTAGAACCGGTAAACTGCTACTTCTCGTGTTGTGCCGACGCCGTACGACGACGCTGGAGTGTCCTCTCCAGTGGAACTATGAAGCCTGGGCAGGGTGGTATGGAGAATCAGCTGTTGCCCATGCAGCAGATCCCCCCTCTCCACGCAGCTGGTGTGCCCAAGGGAACGACGAATGCCGATACAGCTTGGCACCAACGGCGTCGCAGGAGTTGCCGGAATGACGTTGAATTCAATGTCATACCGCCTTAGGGACTCCATCTCCGGATTTTCTGTCGGGGTTTACTCCCTTAGCCTTTCCCATGAGTGGGTATAGCCACAAGGCAGCAGAGGTTTGGAATCGGAGTTTTCCTTCTCCTAGATGAGCTACCATCCAAGGTTTACGAGTCCCATCTACCCGAAGCAACTGGTTTTAAGGCGCCAGTGGGCCGCCTTCACCCCTTCTCCTGTTAGTAGAAAACATGGTCTGCCGGGCTTCAAATCTAAGCCACTCGCGAAGGCCAGGAGCTGGATTTTAGTTGACAGAGGCAGTAAGAGACGCAGGCCGTATGGGGCATTTTGGAGGATTGGGGCGCTTGTCTCCCACTCCCACCACGGGCAATGTCAACCTTAGACCACAGCAAGACATACGATGAATGCATATCAATAGTATTACCATAAGTAAATATTACTACAAGAGTCCTAAGTACACACGCTATCTGTCAAATCAAATCACGAGATACATACCTACACTTCAGTTTACTTACGGAATCTGACGTCTGTTTCAGATCCATTGCTTTTATTTAAGAAAATTATCAATGTATATTTACTATCAAACTGAAGGCTGGATAAGTATGAGACGTGTCGGTATTAAGCGGAGGAGAAAGGGACGTAAGTACAGTAGCTACATTAAAATAAATCGGCGATCCATTTGTTGTTATGTCCCCTATAAATTCTCTCTCTCTCTCTCTCTCTCTCTCTCTCTCTCTCTCTCTCTCTCTCACACACACACACACACACACACACATATACACACACATACACACAGTGCTGCATACAAATGGAGGTTATCCGTGCTGATCAGCAGAATGAGTATTCATGGACTTTCTGAATAGTTGTATTGTACCTTGAAGCATTGGATTGCTGTCTCATATATTTATTGTTTCGTTCCACCACTAACGTGGAAAGAGTGTATATTGTTAAGTTCGTCCCTCCGTATATGCGTAAATCGTTATTGTACATATTGACTTTAGGTCACAGTTGCAGTCTATTCGTGACCCAGTGAATGCATTTCTAGATGCGTATTCATCAAGTTCAAATACATCAGTTTTAACATTTTAAGAGGGTGATAAATCAGATGGTTTATATTCATTCTTTTTCATGCACATGCGATGAAATTCATCATGGTATGGCTCTGAAGAAACGCATCCACGGGCGTCGCAAGAACAGTTATTCATCTCCTTTCGAATTAAGAAATATGTGCTTCTTTTGCGCGCAAGCGAGAGAGAGAGAGAGAGAGAGAGAGAGGATCCGAATTTGAAAAGAATAAACATAATTTAATTCGATCCCATTAACAAGGGCGATAGTTTACCTTGGTATTTTTTCCACCATGTGTTTGTTACTATTATGTTTAACATTTGTTTCAGATTAAGAGACGGGACATACATACATACCAATAAACGTCTTCTATTTAAATTAGCTATTTAAAATCTAGCTTTATGTTCATTATAACGGTTACCGTTAAGGTAATGCATTTTGTCATTATTTGAATGAAGTTTACATTAAATTCAAAATAAGAATATAAAATAATCGTTACAAGTATTCATTTAATAAGGATTACACAATTAGGATATGTATTATTTTTCTTGACTTTGTCGAACATTCTTATCCATGATTATATATTAATGTACGTTGACACAAAAATTACCAGTACATAATTCAACATTTTCAAGTGTACCACGAAGCAGTAAAATCTTTTATGGGGGAATGGGGCACTGTGGGTTAGAGAAACAGTTATGCCAGTATTCTCTCTGCTGTTTCACGTAGGCTGCATCATAGCAAGTCATTGGAGGACAGCATACGCCACTCATGGGACGATAACACTCCAGTCCTGACAGGCAAAAAGTAGCATCGTTAACTAAATCTACCTCATTTTAGGTCACCCACCTCACCCACCTCAACGCACCCCATGTAATAATAATAATAATAATAATAATAATGAGGACATTGTATAGCGCCTAAACTTTAGAAGCTCTAAGCACTTTACAACATTAGACAATAACTATAACATAAAAAACATATATAATGATATGATTACAAAAAACAAACACCATGAAATTAGAACACATAAAAATCCCTGCTGAAAATATTTAAGGTAGGAACCATTATTAGGTCATTATGTTTGTTCTTGCAGTCGAAATAAGTGAGTTTTAAGAGCACTCTTGAATGAAATCACTGTGTCTTTGTGTCTAATTTCAGTGGGCAATTCATTCCACGTTGCTGGGCACTGGTATGCAAAAGAACGCTGTCCATATGACTTTGTTTTCATAGTGGGAATAATGAGTATTCAGTTGTCAGAAGAGGAGCGTAAGTATCTTGCTGGTGTATATGCATGGGTGAGGTCGGATAGGTATGTTGGACTGGAGTCCGTCTTTGAAACGTAGCACAGAAAACAAATTTTGTGTATGATTCTGGATCGAATGGATAGCCAGTGTAGGGTACAAAGCAGCGGATAGGTGTGCTCTAATCGTGGCACTCTAAGTATGATCTGAGCAGCTGTGTTTTGAACGTTTTAAAGTTTCTGGAGTAGATATTGAGATAAACCAAACATAATTGAGTTACAGTAGTCCAGTCTTGAAAGTACTAATGAACACAGAAGTGTTTTAGTGGCATCAACTGAAAGATATTTGCGAATCGAGCTGATGCGTCTCAGCCCAAGATGTGCAGACTTGCATATATGCTCATGACATGTTGGTGAAATTTGAGAGTACTGTCCAGAGTAACACCTAGGTTTTGTACTGACTGTGTCAGTTTAATGTTGGTGTTGCTGATATTTATTGTTTAAGGTAAAGGATGTGAATGAGAAAGTATTTGTGATCAGAATGTCCTCGGTTTTTTCATCTGCAGCTTGTTACATGTCATCCATGATTTCACATCTGAAATGCACCTCTCTACACCTTGGATGGTAGCATCAACTTCATTTGGGTGGCTAGATTTGTATATTTGGGTGTCATCAGCGTACAGTTGGTGGGACACTGGATGATGAGCCATGACACTTGAGAGCGGCTGAGTGTATATAATGAAGAGAACAGGTCCAAAAACAGATCCCTGTTGAACACCACAACATAGATTAACTGGGCTGGAGTGGACTTGAACAACAGTAAGGCTGTGTCATGAATGCCAAATACATGCTGGAGACGGTGAAGTAATATATCATGGTCTATTGTGTCAAATGCTGCAGACAAATCAAGGAGGGTGAGGACTGTAATCTTTCCGCTATCCAACGCAGAGAGAATGTCATTAACAACTTTTAGAAGAGTAGTTTCAGTACTGTGGCAAGGGCGATATGCTGATTGTACATTGCTAAAAAGCCTGTTTGAATTCAGATGAGATACAAGCTGGGATAGAACACCCTTTATAAAATCTTTAGTCTGTGTAAAAGATTGAAATGTCATAACAGTGTGTAACTGTTACAATTTACATTTACAGTAAAGTCACATTTTGATCCCTTGAAGAGACTTATAGGCGTACTTCAGGATAAAATCTTTATGTCGTATTTATAGCTATATGCAGGGATTACGACAAGGAATTTCATTCATTCAATATTGTTTTATTAGCATAATGTGAAACATAGTCTTAAAGGACAGCTTTTTGGAGTTATTATTAACATATGTGAACATAACGAGATTACCCCCGCATCCCTACTCTCTAAAAAAGAGAACAATATTTTGCGTACACGTGTTTAAGGGATTGCACCTAACAGGTATTGACTACATTTTTACAAAGATTTTGTTTGTTGGATGTTAGAAAACTACATACAATAACTGTTATGAAATTGTGCGTGTCCGTGGAGTTATTCTTGAAAAGAAAAAAACATGTTTTTCATTTTCTCACTTACGTCTTAAAGAAGTTTTATTTTCAATTGTTCATATGCTGGGCCATAAAAATAACACATCATTTTTGGAAAATCAATTCTTCTACCACAATTGATTTGTTATAAAAAATAACTTATGGCATGACCCGCTCTCTAAGAGCGAAAACCACTTGCTCTTTCAGAAATATTTGTTAATGACTATACATTTATTCTGCAGTACATTTTTTTAAAACTGCAAAGCACGGATGAAAATGAAACCTTTTAAAGAGAGTTTCTTTTCGTTTAGGTCAGTATCTAAACTTCATATTTATTGATAATTTACCCGATTGTAATTGGAATAAAAACAAGTAAATTCATGTAGTTGTCTAATTTCTCAATTTTTAAAGCCAATTTCAGTTTCTTTTATCGGTATCGAAACCATGCTAAGGGTTAGATAGGCCGACTGACCGACCCACCATCAGACAGATAGATAGATAAATAGACATACATACAGACAGACATAGAGATAGACAGACAGACAGATAGATAGATAGATAGATAGATAGATAGATAGATAGATAGATAGATAGATAGATAGATAGATAAGTAGGTAGTGCTACCTTGATCACATCCACAGTTTGAATCACAGACATCACCGTTCTGTCCAAGTCTGCTGGAACAAGTCCCAGACCTGGAAACCTGTCCACCGAAAGCAAGATGCCCTACGTAAATAATAGAGCAGAATCTGAACCTTATGGCTATAAAGTTGAACGAATATGCAGACACTACTAAACAGCAATACATAATGCATATATAGCTGGTTAATACGACATTGATATGCCCCAAAACAATGTGGGATCTACCTACTGATTTAGCCTTGTTTGTCAGTCCACCCGTCTGTCTGTTTCTTCTACACTGGTTCGATTTTACGTTCAAGCAAGATTCCCACATACTGTTGACCAAAAAGCTATGTACCTTTCGATGGATGCATATTGACTAATACAACACAGTCCTGGTCACCGGGACAAGACATCATTGTTCCATCATCTCATTTTGAAAGATTTAAGTTAAAAATAACATTTTAGGAATTTCTAATGCTAATTTTATGAAAGATAGGATTGCATAAGAAAGCTCGATCGTAACTGGGTTATTCATAATCATTGCATAGGAAAGTGAACGTGTGTAATCGTTAGTAGCGATCAGAGGTTAAAACACTTATAAATCTACAACTCCTTCCACAGATAATTCGTTAGGAATCGTACACCATAGTCGTTTGAAAGTGTACGGTAGTTCCCAAAGGCGTTTACTACCCATCCGATATGTCTTACATTCCTATTAAAGTTTCGCTCTATCATCAAATGAGGAACTAACTTATGATTCGTCTGAGAATTGTCGTCGCACATAAAAGCAAGAGGTGTAATTCAACAAATTTTCCAGTGCATTTAATGCAAGGAAGTTTCTACTTATTGCATGTATGACAATTGTAATTCCAAACGTTATTCCAAATTACATCAACTAATCTACAAGTAATACCGGTATATCCCTTCTTGAATATGACATATTGAAAACTAATCCCTTCTACAAATTTTCCAACTGTCTAACTTTGGCAATTTTATGAAGTTATAATTCATGACAGGGATAGTTTTCAAATCCCGAGGAGCTATCCTCTAAAAAAAAAAACACTGTGCTGTCGAGTGTCAGTCGATATCATTAAGGCGTACACCTTCATTCAGGACGATTGTCCAAAGTTATAAGATTATTGATTAAAGGTGTAACAATTCTTGGAATGGAATATAATGGGGTTCAAATAGGGTCTAATCATTCATTATTTAGAATCGTTAACATAAAGATGACACACACACACACACACACACACACAAACATATATATATATATATATATATATATATATATATATATATATATATATATATATATATATATATATATTATGCATGGGGCTTCAAAATTGAAAACTTAAATGCCTACAAGGCAATTGATTGGCAACGAAAAGACTATAGATCATCACCTGAAAGATTTATGAATTGCCGCGTAAAGTTTCCGAGTATTAAAAACATTGTAAAGAAAATAAATACAAAGGTTCCCAAACTGGAAAGATTACACAATATGTTTGAACCATGTTAATACAAAAGTAGCAAATTGCTAGAAAATAGGTGTCAGAATGTAGAACGCACTGTTAAAACAGTGATTTTAGAAACATTGTAAGTCATATCTTGCAACTTAAGATAGATTGTACATTGCATTGGTACTTAGCTAATGATGGAAGCTCTTCATTTAAAAGGTACCCTCCCTCTCTCCGTATACAAGAGTTTCATTGACACCCTAGATAAAGATATGTCATCCGTGATTGAATTAATACATCAGTATAAGATATATCTTTCAAATATATAATGCAGACAAAGCAGTCTAACACTATTCCTTTAAGACTGTACTTTTGAAAGATACCAAAATGGTGTAAGATGTTTCCTTCTTGTGAATGTTTTCGAATTTCACAAGAACAATCTTATGTGTAGAATACCCTGAATGATTCTGTCATTAGCAAATAATGACAAAGAATATTTGAAAAGACCATCCAGTACAAAATGTAATGGGGCACAAATTAAAGAGGGATATAAATATAGATAAACATTTATAAATGTTGGTAAACATTGCTATCATATACCAAACGGTCCTTGGGGATCAAGGTTACCATCCACAAGTTGGCCAGCAGCATCACGACAGCAGACACCTGTGCCACATTCGTAAGAACTCGTGCAGTTGGTGCCAAGAGGTTTATTGGTTGTTACAGCCTATGAATTGAAAGGAAGTGAGTTAAATTTTAATAAGTTCCATAAATAAGACTCGTTGGAGTCAGTGTCGTGTCATTATTGATAATTGATATCAAAGGGTTCTAATACAATCAACTGTGTTGACGAACACGTCATGCAGACAAATGTTTCACAAAAAGTACGTAAATACAAATATATTCAGTCTCTTACAAACGTGCGTGTATGTGAAAATGTGTGTTATATATTGTTACGTTTAAAGTTATGTTTTCCAACGATTATAATCTGGAAGATACTTTATCATGTTGCATGTCCCTAATGAAAATTGGAAGACAACTCACCCCTTGTGACAGTGAGCACTGGAAGAAAAAAAAATTACATATAATTAATAATGTCTCTAATTTTGCCTTCTTAGTAAATATTACGCAAAGATAAACATTATAATATATATGGCACACTCACAAACACTCCCCCAGTTAATATTACATGTTATTTTAACACTCGACGTTAGGAGATTTTCTAAATGTTTCATCCTGAAAATATGAAAGATATATGCATAATGCACGCGTTTTCTTTGTAACAGGAGGAACCTGAATACCACATTGGTTATATACACTTTTTGTGCCTTTATAGCTTCCTAATGATCATTTCCCTTTTAAACAAAATCACACCAACAGCTGAGGGTGAGCATGCATTCATCGATGGAACATAATAAAAACTTTCACCAATATCTTCCCATGAGACCAATTATTTTTAAGATATTCGTTTAGCTAATAAAGTATCAATATTCTCAGTTTCCGATTTTGCAGCTTCTTAGCTCATGAATTTTACTGATATCTTACTCATTCCACCGCGGCAGCAGGATATAGAACATTGTGTGGAGTGTTTGCTAGCTACAAGTTCAAACTTCTGCTAAAATCTGAATAGGAACGAATTAAATGTTAGAGGTAAAATATTAATCATGAAGACACCTTCTCAACCATTATCTGCAATTTCACTTTTATCTTTAATTCATTGTAAGCAAAAGATATATAGGTATGGTTATATTCTAAAATTTAAAAACAATGCATATTTGTTCACCAGAACTTACATATATGTGTATAAAAGTATATTGATATGGATCTAGGTGGCTATGGTGGGGATGGCATTTCTCCATCACAATATTCACACCTGTACATATTTCTTGTTCCCTTTGTTTACTGACATTAGCTTTTTTATATGCCCGTTCAATGTATTATACATATGTCAGAAGGACAATTCTAACTTAACAGAACTCGCGTCCTTCCCCTTTGCTCCTTTGTTATCCTTTTATGACTCTTCAATGTATTATGCATTTGTCAGAAGGACAATTCTAAAGTGGCAGAGCTTGCGTTGAACCCCTTTGCGATCCAGCAATCTCTCTCTCTCTCACACCTCATAAATAATGCAAATTAATAGGAACGTTCTTGAGTACGATTCGAATTCGATAGTTTAAAGTATGCCCTTGAAACGCGTACAATGCAAGAACTTCCAAACTTAGTTCCCTGTGTCTCTCAAGGCGTCCACCAAATATATGCCTGGATTTGCCTGGAACCTGAAACTTTATTAATGATAAGCACTCAAGTCTTTCAATCTTGATTGTATGTAATATAAAAAAATGTTGCCAAGTACACTTGGATGTTGAGAAAGAAGACAAGTTCTGCAACGTAAATATATTCGTTACAACAGTTGATAGGCGACGATAGGGGCTAGGAATACCAGAGCCTGAAAGGTACTTACAAACTGCGGGTAGGCGATACGCACCCGTATGACACGCACATCAATCTGCATAACTACAATTGATAACGACAAAGTTACTAAACACCTTTTCAACAATTCGAGTCAGTCAGATTCGTCGAAAGGGGAGGAAACAACTTAAAACAGCAAACCAAACACATAATGTTACAATTGAAATTCCTGAAAGATTTCATAAAGTCTAATTTTCGTCGACTGCAGTACAAACGCACACATACACACAAACACACACACACGCTCACACACATGTATATATAAATGAAAGAGCCGACATTCCCTTGGTGCTGTCAGTAGGGTCAAGTAACACATATTATGGATATGCAACATAAAAATAAGTCAGCCAACTCTCTTCCTTTCTCTTTAGAATTGTCGAGTTATTCCATTTGTTTACTAGTCAGTAAACGTTCCTTACTGCACGGTTATGTCAATCAAATACAGATAACTTCGATACGTAACGTGACGAGAAGCGTGGGTTCTTTCTGGCGATAAAGTGTCCTTTGCACTCTCTGTACATTTTCGGCAAGGTTCGGCACATTCCGGACAAGGTACTCTACATAGGCTGCTTTTGGGAGGTAGGACCAACCATAGTTGTGTCTGCAATCCTGGGAGTTCTCTTATTTTCGTTACAGGTATGTACATATCTTAATTTTTGAAAATTGAAACGTTTGTCACTTTGTTCCTTGTAGATTTTGAGTTATTTTCTCAGGTACTATGTCAGGTTAATAATGACAAATGCATAAAAACATTGTAGTCATCATTATAATTTTAAAATATATCGTTCGATGGTTTGTGATATATTTGTTAGAAATATAAGTTGATTAATTAGGCATATGCAGTAATTCTAGGAAATGACTCATTGGATTGTTATTAGTTATGGTATTAATGTTGTTATTTGGAAATTAATTTTTCATTCTTGAAAGTTATCAACATTGTGTTTTGGCAATATAGTTTAGCATTTTAAAGTGTGTATTAATTTAAACTCTTGCAAGACGATTTGAATATTACTGGAAATACCAGTTTACTATTACATTTCAAGGCTATCTTACATATGTTTTGGTAAATAAATGATATGATTATTCACAGAATCTAACATTATATTTAAAACACAAGAAATCTAGAAAATCTGAAATTGTTAGACATAAATAACGTAAATTAGTTTCAGTATCCAGTCACATAGAACTTTGATTTGATAAAACAATGTTGTGTCTGCAATCCTAGGAGTTATCTTCTCTTAGTTATATATGTAGTTCGAAACATGTCATCTCTAGCACGCCTTGAATGTAACACCTATTGTTTATATCAAGTGGCAACTCACTCATCACTGTAATGGAGTGACACCTCGCTAATCACTTTGATGGAAATACACCTTACTAGTCACTCTAATGGAATGGCACCTCACTAGTCAGTGTGATGGAGTGACGCCTCACTAGTCAATCTGATGGAATGACACCTCAATAGTCACTCTGATGGAATGACACCTCACTAGTCAGTGTGATGAAGTGACACATCACTAATCACTCTATTTGAATGCCACCTCACTAGTCAGTGTGACGGAGAGGAGGAGAAGAATATTATTGCTATTTCTTTTTGTTTCTATCTGAACAAACATCATGGGAATCATGGAGAAAACAACCTTAATGACGACCGGGAAACTAACTCCAAATACTTAATGGAACACTCTTACATAATAGTATTACTTGAACTATTTACAAAGTTTCACTGATAAGATAAATCTTCAGGAAAAGTGTTAAAATAATGAAAACAAAATTTGCAAAAACCGTATGAAAATGTGCAAACTGCATTTCTGATTTGGTTTCCGAATGACAAAAGTAATATTCAAAGGTCGGTTCACGCGTGTTGTCTGTACTAAGAAATATTTTTTGACCCAATTACAGGACAAGAGAAGAGCGGAAACAATGTTTTTAAACTTCTATCCCTGAAAGATCTGAGCATAATGATAATTGAAAGAATGTGTCATGGACACCTGAAAATGTATCACTACTGTCACTAAGTTTCGTGTTAAGAGTAATGGATTATTTATGTAGGTACAAAGTATCATAAAACTGAGTACTCTTCATAAACAGATGCCTGAACGAAATATTGACAGAACTGCGTTAGAAGATTAATTTTTGTTAACGATGATCAAATTTCCCAAGTTCTCAGTTGCAGAACCAGTATCGTTACAAGTGTGTGAATTCCATATCAGCCCACATCCGGTTAGATTCAATCAGTAGCTCGATTAAGGTCATATACTCAATATCCAATCAAGTTGAAGTAGTTGCCTAAATTGCATTGATTTTAACGCTAGTGTGAGCCTGATGGATGCTCAATTGTTCTCTCAAGTTATCGCTTTATGTTGTTTCATTTTTAACATTGCACTTTACTATTGAAACATTAGACATAACGAAGGTACAAAATATGGAAGGTATGAAGAGAGGAAGGTGTCAAGTGTTTTCCTATGAACTTTTGTGAGCATACATGACGGCTTGACATGTTGATTTTCTAACAATCATTTGAGATTAGGTTGAAATCCATTTTAAAAAGAAATAGCTGAAAGAAAACTTCTGACACTTACCAGGAGGATAAACGAAATTGCATTCAACATCATGTCTTCAGTATGTATGATTAACGAGTGACTAATGTGGTCTCTCCCTCCTTATCAACAAGTAAAATTATTCACATGTATATATTCGTGTAGTTGATATCTCGACTTATCCCTGTCCGCCATTCAGCCTGAATGGGAACGTCATCAAAGGCCAATACCGTAAAGCTGTTGAAAACTGAACACTTCTAGTGTAATTACAGTGACATTGTTGTATATATATCCATCTATCTCTTAAGATAGTGACCTGTTATTTAGTTTATCTTAGAAAATGCTGCCATTCCATTTTACCAGATTTCATTTCAAATCTGTACCTACAAAATAAGCGTGAATCCAATTTATATACTGTATCCCCCTAAGATAACATGTTCTGACCGCACACTATGCAAGAATGAGAAATAATCGGCACAGATAAAGACCTTTCGCTGACCAAAGAATGTGTGTATTTTGAGGTGGCAATCATTGGTCAAATTATTTTTCTCTGTAAATTGTTTGTATTAGATGAAATTCAGGTGATATGATGGATTGTATAGTTGTTTTCTTCATTTAAAACCGCTCTGGTGACTAAGTGGTTAGAGAGTGATCCTCGGATGTGGGAGGTCGATGGTTCGAATCCAGACCGAGTCATATCAAAGACTTAAAGAATGGTATTAGCAGCTCAACATTAAGATGTTAGTTTTAGGACTGTTCAGCCTGATGTCAGGATAATGGGACTGAGCTTACATGATACTACATGTCAGCGGCATGCTGCTCAAGAGATTGACATCACTATGAACAAAAGCTAAGTTAAAAATCCAAACCCAAACTCACTTCTCAGTGATTAATTTATTTTTCATTTGCAAAGAACCTAAACGTAGGGCATTTTGTGTGTTCTTCTCATGTCCATAATCTAAACTATGGTTGTTCGGTACTTATGTGCCAAACAGATACCTCATAAGCATGCAGAAACATTTGTTCGATGTATTTTAGAATTCCACTTAAGCTTCATCCTTTAAATTTAGTAAATAACTAAACATACATGGCTTATACCTCACTTTAAGATGTTTAAACCAATGCAGAATTTTGTGTGTAGCAGTTTCGTCTTTTATGATTGGAGGAAACTTGCTGTCTTTAAACCACGCGCTTCTGTTGAAAGTTTTATAGTATTTAATTTCTTTCACTAATTAACCTCATAAGAGACGGTTACAATTTTAACTGTTTTTGAATCAATTGATATGCCGCCAGACAATTTCTCGAGTGGAATACTTGTCAAAGAACTAGCTTAAAAGAAGCTCTTACGAATAGTACACGCCAAAACATAGATCATATGCATTTAAAGCTCAATGTGTTAAGAAGTTATTGTATCGAAACAAATATCCTTTTGCAGGATTTTCTCCAGACAGTAGGAGTGGATTTCATCGACATTTAAGAACAAAAATCTCTTAGAATAACCATTTTATGGTGAAACATGCTGACCCTATCATTCTTTCTACTCAAGGCTTTTCATTACCAGAGCAGTCTTTCAACGTACAAATTGAACTGGACGGTTTTGATTCCGTGTTGTTTCTTAAAACTATTAGATGTACCTATCAGCTAAAAAATGCACAGAAGAACAGCTCTACCCAACCAACCGCTCCAGTGGCCTAATGGTTAGAGTGTCTGCCTCGGATGCGGGTGGTCGTGGGTTAGACCCCAGCTGAGTCATACCAAAGACTTACACAAATGGTACTAAGAGCTGCCTCGTTTGGCGCTCAGCATTAAGAGGATAGTGTTAGGACTGGTCGGCCTGGTGTCAGGATAATGTGACTGGGTGGGACATCATGCTACATGACTTCGGCATGATGCCCCAGTGCTAGACGTCACTATAAACTGTCACACTGCAGACATGGTAGAGATATGACTGAAAAAGTTTTAAAACTACTGAAAAATCCAAATAACACACACACACACACACACACACACACACCTGTAAGTTTTGAAATCCTTTTTTTAAAATTTCATTGCATGCCAAATTAATGTAATTTGGTTTACTGGGAATTCGACATTTTCCAGAAATTAGTTTGACCTGACTGTTAGTCATAAACACCGAACTTTGTAAGTTTAACTGACCTAGTTCTTGGCATTGATTGAGAATCAAGTAAACAACTTATTTTTTTATTCAATTTTAATGTGTGAATGATAATAACGAAAACGAGGCTGTACTGGAATACGTGATCTTAGACATGTGAATACCTTTTAAAATGTTCTGGAATGTGATCACGTGAGCCTCATCCGGGAATCTGTTTTGCTTCTCAAGTTACTGTATAATATTTGTTTAATGGGAACTGAGTCAGTCGGGCTTCTAAACACGGTGATGTAAGATGTTCGTTTTATTGTGATTAGTTTGGATCCTAAAAGATTAATTGTTTTTACTGGAAATATTTGAGAGCTCATACAGAATTCTTGGACAAAGACATTTCTTGAAATTTTAACCGGAAATTCAAACAACGGAATATTGTTTGTGAATGAACAAAGAACTGTAGACACATCCGTAAAAGGCTACAGTATGCGTCATCGCCTTCCATTTTGGATTTTCTTCGGGTCTCGAACTTGAATTCATTAGAACTTTTCAGTCCTAGGACTTCTAAAATTGAATTCGTGGATTATTATTGGATTATTTTTTGGGTTTGATTCTTAAAACCGTACATTGTTATTTTTTCATTTTTACAGTGTTTATCAAGTGAAATAAATTATTTGCTGAATTTTTCAAAGCTTGTTGTTTTGACTCTTTCTTTATTTACTGTTTATTAGAGCGTAAACACGTAACTATATATATATATATATATATATATATATATATATATATATATATATATATAATTTTAAGACGTTTAATACACTGATTGTGACATTAATCGGAGTGAAACTGCACAAAACAACACGAAGACAATGTGACTTTCGAAACAATATTGTTTGTCTTTTTCATAACTCAGAGACCAGAATTAATATCAGCTACTATGGGACTGCAAATTGCTACAAAATAGTATGTCCTTAGATGAACTCTTTATAGTTGATTATGTCATTAGATGAACTCTTTATAGTTGATGTATATTTTCAATGTGTTTGAATAAGTTTTATTCCTTGCAAGACGATTTAAAAATAAGATTGCTCCAACCAATTAAATAATTTTATATAAAGTCCAGCTTTTGGTGTAGTGTAAATATCCATGAATAACTTTAAAGGAAAACAAAATCACACTCTATTATCGTTAGATGGAGAAATCATCTTTTGCTTGCCCTTTACAACGACAATATGATGTATATTGAAGATACATCATAGTAATTAAATGAATTATTTAGAACAATTAATGAAACTAATGCAGTAAAATTTTTAGAGAGCAGAGTGAATCAGTTGATAACAATTCTTAGCAGAGAAATGAAAGGTGTAAAAATGAGATGAAACCAATTCCGGATTACCAAATACGCAGAGTAGGCACCGGCTTAGGGGCCCCGCGACAATGGATTAAAATAATATTACGTATTAGGAGATAATCTGAGATTTCGACTGCCTAGGGGCTTAAGGGCCTCCACGGGGTTTTATCCGGCACTGGATGAAACATAAAATGATTTGATGAAAAAGAAGAACATGTATCAACATTTTTGTGTAATTTGGAAAACACAAACTGCATCAGTCTAATAATGCCGCCTAATTTATAAATCTCACACGAAACCTATATACGTAATTATTCAGAAATTATGAAAGAGATAAAATATGTTATGAGAAGCTATATTCTTATCATCAGTTTCTTGTCGTTAACTAGAAGGCACTGATAACAATTTTGTTTAATCTCATTCAGGCAGACAAACTTTGTACATAATTCATGGCTGCTAGGTTGTGTCTTATTTAAATCCTGAACGCTGACATTCATCTACTGGTTTTTTCTATCTCCGCATCTGTTTCTGACTAGTTGCATATTTTAGCAAATACTTTGTGAGACATCGGAACAGTATTACGTACCTATGTCTAAGAGCCAACAACCATGTAAATAACGGATTTGCGATATTTGGGCTGGCTTTGTAAGATGAAGAAACGGGATAGTTGGCGATATGAATTTATAGCTAGTAATGTATCGATGCACGCGAGACAGTCAGTTGCCGGTATACCAGTTATTAACCGTTATTATAGTATACTATTGCAAACTATAAACAGAATTGTAACATAACTGTGTGTACTGATTATCAATGTTTTATATACCGAGGCAAATGCACTAGGGATTTGTTACCGCATGCGTCATTACATGTTTTGTTACCGCGTTACATGAGGATGGTTTACCTAATGCTGCATGAGCAAAGTGCCCGCAGTGAGATACCAGATTACCTTAAAATTTCTGGCAGCGGATTTCACCATAACCAGGGTACTTATAGTGTAAACTGTCCTTAAAGAAACAAAAAGCGTCCTAAGCTATATGTCAATGATTAACTTGTCTAACAAACGAGATCGTATAGCTAAGTATTGTCTTTGCTTAGAGTGTCACTTGTTTTATTTCTTATACTTTTCTCCAATTATGCATCAAAAATTATTCATTTCAGTTTTTAGTGTACATAGTTTTATTATTTTTTTTTGGGGGGGGGGGAGGGGTATAAACTACCCTGTTGAAATGTATGCATCTTGCATTCTGTAATTTGTTTATTTTTAATTGGTTTGCTTATTTGGAAGTGAAATGACTCTTTAAAACCCAAAATGTATTATTATCATCTTATCATTGGTATTCACTGAAATTCAGCCTATCAGATGCAAAGATCGCATGATAAATATGCATCACTGATGCTCATTACTGTACCCACCTTAGATCCTGATCGCTTGAGCCTTTTTCTAAGTATGTTAAAATCGGACGTGAAACACAGTCTCTAGAGAGGTAACACGCTTGGCGAATCAAATGCAAATATTCACCTTTTTAAAATAATATTAATAAGTGGATTTTGCTCATTATCCAATACATATGAGATCTTTATCATATAGATTAAAATTGAATGAACAAGATGGCTTCCAGAATGATCACAAGTTTAGCCAATTAAAAGTACAAACTCGTTATTAATATAGTTTGAGCTCAATCATTATCGAACTTATGCAAGATCTTGACGACAAAAGACATAACCCAAGTTTGATTCATGTATCATCTGCAATATGGCTTTCAGAAGTTTCAAATGCTCCACCGATAAGATGCAAGATGATCCCAGTATTGTGTATCCGAGATCTTGATGATGTAAGTATATATTCTGTCTTATCAATATCAGATAAATAAATGAAACTCCCAGAACATCAACAACCTCGGTAAATAAGATTCATGACCGTTGTAATAATATCCGTAAATTTTGTTCACTGTTCAGTGCACCGAAGATGTTGGTGACGTGAGCCTCTAATCCAAGTTTGATCAAATTGGGATCTGAATTATGGTTTTCAGGGCCATAACATCTATTTCGTCGAGGTTTAGAGCAAAGCCTAGTTGCTGCTTTAGCCATTGCACATGACTAGAAAAATATTTTGTGTTTGTATTATTTGATCTGTCTGCTTTGATTTAATGTTTCATTGATTTTGTTCAGCTTAAAATATTAAAAGTGACGACAGAACAGGATTCTCATGTGCGATAAAGAATCTTTTTGGAAAGGTTTCTGCTTTAGGTACGGGTTTCATATTCGTGTTGTTAATATTCATCACTATTATTTGAATTTCATGTTTCAACCCTCCACTTGCCACTGCCAATAACACGTGATCGAAAATGACTATATCTGTCCCGGTTTATTACAAGCTGCTTAAGTACATTACAATATATTTAGATGACAGCTCTTGTGTTTTAAAAATTGGCTAATTTCAAAATTACATCATCATGGTTTCATTTTAATTTGAAAACCGCCAGGAAATTCGACCAATCATATTTTACGCTATCAGAAAACGTATCATACCATATTTTAGCATGCGTCTTAGATAGAAATGAAACGCATTTAAAATGTGGAACCCGACAGCGCATATAATGTAGAACATTGCAAAACAACGCAAAAGGCAAAAAGTAGGATGCTAAGACTGATCACCAGTAAAATCATATAATCAGATATCTGGCAAAATACCCATATGGGACAATCAACTGAAGTCCAAACAATTTATATTTTGAACTTAACTGGAATAATGTGTCACATTGAACTAGATCGCTGAACCAGAAAAGTTCTTGGCACTTAATAGAATGCACGCTATGTGTAGTAGTTAACTGGGTTGCCCCAAAACATTACCAACAAAAAGATAGAAGTCCCTACTGATAAAGACGAAGTAGTCAATGTCGATTGATGCGTGAGTCATGTCTGATTTTCCTCCTTCGAACCTGAGTACATGCGTGTGCGGGGCTGTTGTGCACTTATCTGAGACTAGATTGAGGAAAGCTCGAGTGTGATATACAACAATAGGGAATGAACCTATCGGGCTGGACTAGCAGTTGGCACTGTCCACTGTGAAGCCGTCTGAGGCATTTGGAGGCAGGACAATGCGGGAAATAGTCTCACCCAGGATGTGTATTATGTTGAGCGTTGCAAGAATAAGGCGGCAGAACTCATCGTGAAATCTTTAAAAATTGGTACTTATCCTGTGCAGGGGAGGAAGAGAGCGTTATTGCTTGTCTCCCTTCTATGAGTGAAATAAGTCTACAGAACGCAAACGTTTTTGATCCTCTTATGTTGCTTTGATCATGGATATGCAAAGACGCACCTGGCTTCCGAATCCACCATTGTATTAAGACGTACTTAAGAGGATGGCCCCATCATCTGAAAGGCGATATTAGGTAATTTTAGCATATATTCACGAACATTGATTTTGAGAGACACCACTCTCCAAAGCAATAATAAGCACAACACGAAGCATCTTTGGATGCTACATGCGACCAGGATTTACACCACTTCGGTAGCGGAGTCTGGACAATGCGGGAAGAATTCTCACCCATGATGTATATGATTTTCAAAGTAGCTCAGCAAGAATAAGGTTGTAGAACTCATTGTTAAATCTCTAAACATTGGTACTTTACCTATGCAAGGGTGTAAGAGAACGCTATTGCTTGTGTCCTTGCTATGATTGAAATGAAATCTACAGAACGCAAACGTTTTTAATGTTCATATGTTGCTTTGATCTTTGATCTGTGGAGACGTTCCTGGCTTCCTAATCCACCATCCTCATGAGAATAACCCCTAATCTGAAAAGCGGTATTGGGTAACAATGATTTTGAGAGACGCCACTCTCTAAAACAATAATAAGCATTACACGCGGAGGAATGATACAGGCGACCAAAATCAACACCACTTCGGTAACGGAGAGGGTGAATTAAGTACCGAAGAAAACAGTTAATATGAACTACCGATGCTCTCCTATGAGCTGCTGCAATGTCTGGCGCAACCCTTCACACAATCGACGATATATTACGGGTAAGTGTATTATATATTATATATAAATTTATAATATTAATTTACTTAAGTCATTTGAGTTTATGAAATATATATTTGAATTAATTAATTCAGTGTCTGGCTTGTGCTATTGTAAAAGTACATATACATTACGTGTAAAATTTCAGTCATAAATCAAGGCCGATTACCAAGGTCATATCAACAACTGTTTCGGCCAATGTACGGCTCATAAGGATACTGTGAATAAATTTAGACTCTAGAAATATAATGCACGACATAGTTGTTGATTAGTTCAATCATTACAGAAGGTCAGAACAGGACTGTTAATTCACACTCTAATCATTTAAATGTTCGAGAACCTTTCATGTGATTCAAGTGTTGCTAAGTTTGGTGACTATATAAGAGAATTAAAGCACCACATTAGGATTCTTCAGTTCATAGTCAGCTTTGTAACAGAGGGAGAGACAGGGGGAAGGAGGAAGCGTGATTTATTCATAATTTGTTTGTTGTACTTGCGGAGTGAAAAGCATTTATTCCAAAACAGATAGCCAATATCTGATTATATTAAATTATCCATGAATATGAAAATTTAAATAATTCTGTCGGATTATGTAAAACGTTTTATGACATTTTTTATTTTCAGTGTCCTGGTATTTACCTTGAAGTAAAATCTTTCTGATTAAGAACAGTGATTTTTCAGTTCCGCTAGCATCTTACCACATAAGCACATTATAAAATTCATTCGGAATATCTTTGGATAGTTTCCGGATTCATTTGATTTATTATAATACTCATATACTGTAAGCAATTTGTATAATTATTTCACTTAGGTTGTTTTTATATTTTAGGGAAATAAATTTATATTTTGGAAAATTGAATGATTGATGGATTGTACGTTCTCTAGCTATTTAACCTAAGTCCGTAGACGTAACTATATATATATATATATATATATATATATATATATATATATATATATATATATATATATATAAACTGTGAACATAGAACGGAAACACAGCTTAGCGAGAGATCAACGCCATCTACGGGATTAGGTATAGATACTGAGAAACGTTGTCTTTTCGATCAAACTAATAATGCTTCAATTGTGTGTCCCTATGGTAGAAATAATTTTCTTGATCAGTATATTTATAACACACATAGATGATGGGAGTGAGTTTAATATAAATCATATTGTTGAAAGTGTCAGCATAGTCGATATGGACACCAACCTGTTCAAATAGCCATACACGTAGACATTTTGTCCGACATTATTTAAAAAAGATGAGCAATGGACTGAAAAGGCATGCTGTAAAAGAATTTTCTCGCATAACAGGAGGTCATGACATTGTTGTTGATATCATATCTTTCGACCGTGAAATTAAGGTAACTGACGTAAACCACTCCTTTAAGTGTACTATTTTCATCTAGACCTATGTATATAGTTGCGTATGTTAATCATCGTACCTGATCCGAAAATCCGTTCAGATAAGGTTATCATTGAGAACAACATACATAATTTTGAATCATCGGAAAGTGGTGGAAACTACTATAAAATAAACATAGATTGTGGTGCTAAATATGGAGCTAGCCAAAGTGGCTTTTAAAGGACGGCGTATGCTGAATACAAGGATCAGTTTTTACATATTTAACCCAAATATAACGCTTGATAAGAAGAAATTAACGTAATGGTTTTTGTTCATAAAGATGTGTCCGATGTGTCCGATTGCAATTCTCATTTAGATAAACATCAGACGGATGGGATGATTAAATACTTTCTTCACTCACCACACCTGAAGATCAATCAATTCCGCAGACATCTCATGTTCTTCATTATCTATATCAGCAGTGAATTCAACGAAAATAAAATAATGAAATCTGGTAAAGTTTATTGTATTTTAAGCAGCGTTTTATTTACTATTATTAAATGTATTTCGGGATTTGGCATTTGTTGGAATAAAGTCGCAGAAGCTAGATTATATCGGTTAAACCTATTGTCATTCGAGATTCAAAATAAGATAAACCACCAACAAACAATACATGGTGTTAAAATGTTTATCACCTAAATTTGTTTTTGCTTTGATATGTCTACTCAGGTCCAGGTTAATTTCAAAACATATCCAGGCTCTTATGGTTCCATAGAAACCCTAGACATGCAAACGCAGGATCTGCCTGGATCCCAAACCACTTAACGATGCAATTCTTTGGCCACATTATTCTATGTTGACAGTTGGTGCCGTACAATATTTCAGTATATTAGACTGTTTACAGGCATACTGGAACGTAAGATTGGATGCCGAATCGTCATTTGTAACGACATTCATTATTCCATTCTGAATTTGCTTCAAGATGTTAAGGCAAGAATACATAATTTGTAGATAAGCAATATTATATACCCTCCACTTGACCTAGCAATTACCATTTTAGGAGATACTCTGTCACTTAATGGAATATTCCATTCTAGAAGATTCTGATGTGAGAAACAGGTCTTATCTTTTAACAAAATTGAGGAAAAGATGTTTGCATCAATAAGGATCTTAGTATTTAATCCAAACTAATACAGAAATTGTCAGCTATGTATTCACCTTTTAAAATATTAAAAACGTCAACCTTCAGGTTCTATGAGCTTTTTTGGACAAGGTCAAGTAAAAATTACAAATGTGTGTAACATAAAGCATTAAGAAAAACCGACCAATACTATAACTTAAATATACATAACGTGTTTGCATGTAAGTGTTTGGTAAAAAGAGATACGTTACGCCGACATTTAAAAAGAAACTTTGGCTATACGCTTTGGCTGCAAATGTATTCACCAGTTAGTGTTAGCTGGATACATACGGGTAATTTCGGACCATAAACCCACAGTGTCGATAATGAAAAAGCTCCTATCTGTACTCCCTTCCACGTCTTCAGTGAATGATGTTACAGTTGCGGAAATACAACCCTTAGGTACACCATCTTAGCAGCAAGGATTTGCATATAAACGAATATTCGCCAAGACAGTCGTTGTCAGATACATACCTTGATTTGACTGAAGGTCTTGACTTACATGTACATATCACAAAACAATTGTGTCTAATGAACTGACGATTGGAATTGCTACGAAATACTATTAAAACTACCAGTTAATGTAAACTTTGAAACAGAAGGATGGTCCAAATTTGCACTTATTGAATCCAGCTGTGTTAAAATTGTTGAATCACAAAGATGAACTCTCTGTAGAAGACAGCCAAACTTTTAGAGTTCAAAAATTATTTGCGCCGAGATCACTCAGACAGGAAACGTTATGAACATTTTCCCTAGATCACCTACGAGCACACAAGACATTAGAGCGTGCGATAGATAATATATTTTGGCTAGGAATGTCTAAAGAAATTAGTGAAGATTTGTCACACAGGTTGGTATGGTTGACTTATAGGGACTCCAACTCGAAGGCATCCTTAACTCCGCATGATTTTCCACAAAGACCATATAAAAAAATTGGTACTGACATTTTAACTTTTGACTGCAAAAATTGCCTTTTTACAGTTGACTGTTTTATTCGTTTCTCTGAAGTTGACTTTTTGACAGACTCTTCTAATTCTCGGCGGTTATACGAAAAGTTAAAATGCACATGTCTCATGGTAACATATGTACAGTGTGAATAAACTGTAATGGTCCACAGACAATTTGCATAGATTAAAGACTGTTGCGAAGGACAACAAACAAGACCCATATATTATTATCCTTGGATACAAGTATTCTCCTGCTGATTGCGGTTAACTCCCCAGGCCAGCTGTTACTTGATAGGAGGATCGAATTTGTATTGCCCATAACAGGCACATTTCTCCATCTCATGAAAGTAGACGCAACCATCGTGCAAAAGGTCAGCGAACATAACCCCATTTGCTGAAAATGTCTTGGCGTGTCCTAGAAATGAATTTTCGTATTGCATAAGTCAGACACATACCACTAGAGAACACCATTTTAATAGTAGTACTATTACGGAATCAAGCATGCCAGAACTTACCTTGAGATCAAATCCCCTCATGTAACACGGTCCCGAAGAAAAGGTGAAAGCGTGTACACGATACCCTGACGGATAAGCAAGTGATATTGCAAACAGAGCAGTGACTGAATAATAAGAATGGGATTCAATCGATGACAGTGCGTATAAGATAATTAACCCATGTGAATAACTGTTTTGTTAAGATGAATATAGCAAGGTTTGAATCGTCAGTTAAAATATTTTTGAACCCTATATTAAAGTAAATGAATACAATTTACTATTATATTGCCATATTACAGAATTTAACTTAGTGTTGTTATGATTATAAATTTGCTAATGCTGAAAATATAATGAAACATATTAGATTCTGTTTTTGGTAAGCATACTGCATTTCAATATTTTCATCATGAGCCAAAACAATCAAATCATTTTTCACTTTCTCAAAAGGAGAGAAATTTTGCAAAATTTAAATAAATTATGTATTCACATTATCTATACATATTCATGTCATGTATACCTTGCACGCTCAAGGATTCCACCTCTATGTGTTGATTGGGCACTTGTTGGAATAAAGTCTTAGACGAACCAGGTTTGTGTTATATTCTATCTCATTTTTTCAAAAATAAGATAACCCACAGCAAACACCTTGTACGAGCGTGTTGTCACATCAGAGAACTAAATTAATGTGTCCAAATTACAGAATAAAGTCAACATGCTCAAACCACTGTAGCGAGAAAACAACGTCATCTAAGATCAGAAAAGCTACAATTTGTTTTAAAAATTATATCCCAAAAAGTTAAAGATAACAAGAATGTTTCAATTAAGAGCCAAGAAGTATTTACATGGATGATAATTATAGCCAAAATATGTGTGCTGTCATACACGGATGCACAATTGCTTTTGGAATGTTTCATTTTGTTCATATAGACCATATTTCCCGCAGAATCCAGTATTGTTCCCAACCGTAAGCGTTCCATTTCAATCCACCCCGTATTAGACTCAGTCAGTAGATCTTGATAGACTCTACTGAATGTGCGGGTGAGTTTCTATTTGTTGTCAAAAGCGGGTGAGTTGACATGGTTGGCGAGTTTCGCATCGACCTTACCGCGAATGTGAATCTTTTGGATACTCATTCTATTTCTGAAATCAACGGTACGTTTTATTAATTCACACCGAGAATTCTATTTAACTTTTGAACATTAGACATACGGAAGGTACACTTCATATTCAGTAATGCAGCCACATGAGACCCATATTTGCAAATTTTACGAGCATATGTAAAATAAGTATGTTTCTAATTTTGTTATCGATGAAGATCACTAAATATGATACACGGTCAGTGACACATTATCCCAAAATAATGAATGAATTTAATTGGCTTTAAAATGACATCAACATAAACAGTTCTCCATTGATGAGCTTCTGATAGATAAATTAGATAAGAAAGGAACTGATGGATTGAATAACTTATTGTGTTATCTTATAATTGAAACTATACATTACTAACTATAGATTTGATAATTAAAGACCCAATATGTCGCATTTTAATTAAGAACTGAATAGCACATTCGGTCAGAATAGTTCTCTATAAACATAGACTGCTCATGGGAAAATGGTATTATCAAATGCCAACTATATAAAAAGGTTGGGGTTTGGTATTTGTTGTTTATATATATATATATATATATATATATATATATATATATATATATATATATATATATATATATTCAAAGATTTACATAAGATCAGCTTGACCGGGGGAAGCTGACAAACAGAATATCCCAACACGAGTAAACCCATAAGACAAAATCTTGTTGATTCTTAGGGAAGTAAATAATACACATAGATATGTAGACTGGCAAGGGTTTAAATGCATATATAGTTGAAAGAGCAAAAGCAGACAAATACATGTATACAAACAGGAAAACATGATAGGTAGAAAAGATTTTGGAAATAGCTATAACTACATTTTTAAGAGAGAGAGAGAGAGATTAAAGCAAATCCGTTTGTAATAACTTATTCTCACAACGCAAGGATTTGTGACCACTTATTTTATACATTTATATAGTAATTATCCTATTTTCACTTTCAAATCAGTGACATTCATCAACACATTTGAGTATTCAATGTCTGAGAAAATACACATTCTAGTGTCCTTTTAATGGTTTGCCAATCAGAGTGTATCTAGTCTCTCTGAATTATTACGTTAAGAATATATTATAAAAAGCCTCTTGTGGGTGTTAAATATTCCTAACATAATCACGCATTGAAGGAAATCATTTGTATTAATTAACGTTGTAATAAAATAACGATAAAAGTAATAATCCCGCTCTTCTAAATGAATTAAACATGGCAAGCCTCGTTTCCTTTCAATAAAACAATTCATACATTTCGTTGTATATCAATCATACAACGTACAAACTTGGACGATGGGATTATGTCATCAATTTCTTGTTGCGCCGGATAGCAAATGAGATGCCATGAATATTACTGAAGGGCCTTTGCAGTTCTGGAAGACACATTTATTGATCCGATATTAGTTAAACGTCGAATATATAGTTCCGATATTGGTCAGACATGGAATATATATTAATGTCATCATGATCTCTGAAACACAATAATGAGATGATCTTGAATCTGATTGGCCGATCATATAACAATTCTGGAAGCTATCATGCAAATGAGACTTTGATGAAACTTGCAATATGGGCATATATTCGTAAGGTTTGGCATAAATATGATAATGAAAAAGTTTCAAGTACATTAATAAAGCAATAATGAATTATGTTGGCTTAGATTGGGATTATTAGATTGTGATCATTCGGGAAGCTGTTATGTCTATCCATTTTAATCAAAATTGTAATGTGTTCTTATATGATCCAGATTTCACTTGTATTGAATAAGGAGCGAAATTCGCAAAATGATATTATTATTAATAAGGTGAACATCCATCTTGTTTGTCGAATGCGTTACCACTGCAGAGTAAACAAGGCAAGAAATCTAAATCATTAAGATGGGTACAGTTATGAAAACGTTAATGCATATTAATCTGGTGATCTTTGCATATAACTGGCAACGCTTTTTTGATTATTTGGGATAACATCTCTATTAACTTATGTAGGACGGCCTTATGTCGCTAATGCATCTAAAGTGGTCTTATTGCAGGCAAAATCAACACATAGTCATGATATTAAATGCAGTTAGAAATAGTCCTCTGATCCTATGAGTCTTCATTTTGAAATACTTTATTTACAATTGGTAAGTGCTGACGACAGAGATTAAAACGACAAAAGGTTCTAGTGATATATGGGTTGCAACTGGTCGGTACTCATTTCTCGTCTAATCATTAATTTCGTCATTCTAAGGCATGATACACAGCTTTGTCTTATCCAATTACGCTGAACTAAATTATTTTGAATATTGAGGACTCCATAATCTATCAAACTAAAAAAAATTATATTTTTACTCATGAGTATAGGATTAGGTATTCATGGCATACTGAAAAATGAACATATGTTCTTGGAATATGCTAGTATTTATTATATGTGTGTTCATGTTGCTTCTAAATAAACACGTCAATTGTATTAACACACTTTCGTTTAGTTTTGTTTTCGTGATGGAAGACCAAAGATGCAGAAAGGACATGACAATAAAACCATAATGTTCATCGTGTTATAAGTCTTTACATAAAAAAGAAACAACAACTTTAAATGGGACTTGCACCTCGAGCATGTGTAATATAATTGTGCCAATTATATCCAGAGCTTTATATTTTTTTAATTAATTGGGAATAATAAAGGACCCAGAACAATAGATACGTTTGAAGAATAATTTGGCTTATTTACGAGTCATTGCCGTTTGACGCCGAGAAACACAAAATAGAATGGTACCATTTTCTTTTTTAACCATATCACTCACTTCCAACTGGGTTGGATAGTTGGGAGCAGAATTTGGTATGTGTATTCAGATCCATTGCTTCAGATTAAAACACTGATCAATGAATATTGTTTTCAGAGAGTTAAAGTTGCAAAATAGGTTGTGTCCGTATCGGCGAAGGAGAAAGGGACAAATCTACAATAAAGTAAATTACTTATCCATTTATCCAAAGGTAAATACATCCCTTACAAATTCGAAAAATCTCTTTCTCATATTCAAACATCTATGTATATTAACATCGGTTCTCTGTGGTATGTTGGCAAAATGAGAATGGATCTTAACTCCATGGACGTTCCGTCAAATCTTTATAGATTCCTTATTTGACCGTGTTTACCTAATAGTGCTATTATTGCTTCCTATTTTAATTATCTGAGATATTTTATTGTTTTGTCACAGACGTAAATTGAAACATGCATACATGTGAATACCAACATTCAGTTGTAACAAGACATTTGGAGAAGCACTTCTTTCTTCAACACGATATTTTAAAAGGCCGTTTAAGTAACTAGGGCGGTTGTAATTAAAGTCATTTATTATATCATTATGTTAATGAATGTTGCATTACACATTAGACAATAACCACACTATTGTATTCAAAACTTAGGTAGAATTAAAAAAAATGATATCCATTATTTATTCCCATTTTGACAAATATTATAATCCAGAAATTATATTGAGATGTTCGTTGACGTACAATTATAGTTACGCGACAACACAGGTTCGCGTGACCATTGAATTCGGGTACTGTGTAGGCTTTTAAGGGGGAATGGCGCAGTGTGGATTAGAGAAACAATTGTGCCAGTATTCTCTCTGCTGCTTGACGTACGCTGCATCATAACACCTCATTGGGGGACAGCACGCTCCACTCATGGGACGATAACACTCCAGTCCTGAAGAGCAAAACGACAGAGGTGTATTCTACAAAATCCATTTAATTTAGGACACACACAGTAACTCGAACTGTCGATGTTGCTTGTTTATTGCCCACGGGTAGCAAGACTATTCAACGTAATATCAGAAGACCAAGAACTTTTCTCAAATACTTGATTTGGCTTACATCGTTCCTTGCATTCAATTTTCACGCCATTGGGCATTTTGCGTTAGATATCAAAAAGAAATTAGAACAGTGAGACAAATGTAGCCTGATGCTCAGTGTCGAAGCACAAAGTACATAAGTACAAATGAATCTTCTGATTTACTTATCCACATCAAAGAAACATACGTATAGTGAACATTAGAAAGAGCAAAATGTACACTAAGAGATGCCTCGACCGATTTCCTGTCTCCATATTGGAATGAAAGTGCTGTTCGTAATACTTCCAGAACCTAACAAAATAAATGTTTCCTCCCATAACCTAGCATTGGTATAGACTCTAAGCATATAAACTAATGCCTCAAGCATTACGACTATGATTAGAAAAGATCTTCACTTCATTCTTAAACTAACCACAAACAGCTGTCTTTCTTAGACATCTATGGAATGGACTAATCGAATTGTATAATTTGATAATTCTAACTGATTTTTTCAAACAAGTCGGATTTGTCACCGTAAATTGTAGCAAAATATGTTAGGCCCTGGCAAAACTCAATGCCAAAAAGACATCATTTCAGACTTGTAATACATGTATCTTAAGACCAGATGTAACTTTCTCTGACCCCAGTATAACATATGCTCGTGACATAGCAAAACACGTGTTTTACACAAAGCTTTGATTTTAGGAAGCATTATAAAATTACTCTCACGGAAATGTACATGTACTTGCAGTTTCTAGGGAAATTTCATTTTTCATTTTCTGATTCTCATAGATTATTTGTCTGTTAAGAGTGAAAGACTCGCAAATGACAACCAATGTCTTTTGTTAGTAACGTTTCTGAACCTATAAAGCATTATTGAATAGTTTTAATTTACAAATGGGATTAGTTTCTTTCTTGTGGCAGCATAATAAATGGGTACCTTACTGGCACGTGACTTTATTATGTTGCAGTATGGTTGATACTGGTGTACATCTCATGCCAACGTTTCCCAGTAGCCAAAAGTCAGTGGCCTAAGCGTAGCAAAATATAAACAATTTAATTTAAGCAACTGTGTAATTTTAAATTATCCATGGCTAGAGATAGTTTATGTCATCGATATAAGCAAGGTGCAAGGGGACTGCAAGATTTAAGAGATAGATAGGCAGGTAGGACTACCTTGATCACATCCACAGGATGATTCACACACTTCCCCAGCCTGTCCAAGTCTGTTGGAGCAAGTTCCTGACCCTGAAACGTCGCCACCAAGAGCAAGGTGCCCTGCGGGAATAATAGGGAGTAATCCATAAATTATGGGGCATGAACTGGACTAATCATCCGGGCTGTACTACATAACAATAAGTAATACTCTGATCTCTTCTCAATACTGCCTTGTTATGCGACGCAACGAATTTTGGAAGGGGCATGTAATATTACAATTGTCCGTCCCTCCTCCATTCCGTTTATCCCACCTTGAACAACTTTTAAAAATATTATTCGGAACGAAGTTATGCAACGTTTGTATACGAGTCTTTCAATTAGATAAAAGTAATTTTAAAACTTAAATCTCCAAATATAAATAATATGAATTTCTGAAGTTGATTCCAGTTGCAAATGAAATAGCGATCGTAACTAGGTTAGCAATCATTGCTGTATTAGATGACGCCTTTATCTGTTACTAGCGATCAGAGAGTGAGACAAACATATATCCCTAATCACTTCCTCTGCTCAGTCACTAGGAACATACACCATAAGTGTTATAATGTGTACAACAGTTGATAACAAATGAAGGACACTTACTTATCATTGAATATGTTGCACACTCGTGTTAAAAATTAACTCTTGCATTAGATATGGAATTCAATTCTAGTCCTTCATGGAACTAAAGACTAAAGACAAATATAGTCGAAAATGAAAGTAATTTACTAAATTCTTGCCGGTAACAAAGGCCAGTTATATTCAATAGAATATAGGACGAGTCTTGAGAAACGTGCCTCAAAAATCTAGTCACAAATCACATCATCAAATAATCCATAATGAATTAGAGAAAAATATCTACATATCCCTTGTTAGTTCATGTCAGTGATACAATTTTGGGTCATTATGTGCCATACTACGACGTACTTTATAGTTGTCCTCAACATTTCAGAACGCACACTTTCCCAGGGGTGATGATTCAGTTCACTGAAAATTGTTTACTACGGGTTTAAAACGGTCACATGATGCTTTTTAAAATGGATTCAAAAGAGGTTCAAATAGGATCATATATTCCTATTGTAGAAATGCACAAAGAACATCTAAAGTATATATTAAGCAGAATTGTAAACACAAATATCCACAAGGTTGTGTAAAATTGTCCGAAATATTAAATATTAAATATTAAATTTCCAAAAATTGGTTCACTAATGTTTGTTGTCTGAAATACAGATACAATAAACCTTCATCTGAAACATGTAAGAATTTCGACATCCAAATATTTGCAGAAATAGTTTAAATTAATTGTAGTACAAAGGCTCCAAACAATGAAGGGTTGCGTAACATTGTAGAAAATTTTTTCCACACGAGTGATTCAGACGGTTACACTATAAATTTCTAAGTGAAGGACACGGTGTTAAAATAGCCTTTTAGAAACAGTAGAGAATTATCAGAATCTTTTGTCAGATGGTACGTAATATATAGCATACGTCATATTATTACAATTAGAGTATATCATTCTGCCTATGATATGTGCTCTACACCTAAAAGGATCATTCCTCCACTTGTGGCGGCGTGCAATAAACACGTGTAAAGAATGTATGTGGTTTAAGACTGAATTAATCCATCAGTGTAAACTATTACGACACAATATATGATGCTTCATGCATGAAATACAACATTATTCTTTTCAAAACATAATTAGACAATAATCAGATTTTTCTAATTCCCTAAAAGATTTAAAAGGTGTCAATAACTTTTTTCCATGTTAATTTCATTAAATCTAATGTAAACAATGTCAGGTATAACATATCAAAGGGTATTATTTATTAAAAAACATTCGGCTATTTCTGTTTTCATGTTCAATATTTGTGTTCGTATGATTCTATTTACTTGCAAAACGCATTGTTTGATGTAGTTTTCCCAGTCAGTAAATATCAACTAATTTACTAGAAAAAAAAACATTGTTTTAGTAGAGATATTAAGCATTAATAAATGTACTTAATCACTTATAACAGATACCAAACGGTCCATGCGGGTCACGGTTGCCATCCACGAGTTGTCCAGCAGCATCACGACAGCAGACCCCAGTCCCGCATTCGTAGGAAGTCGTACAGTTGGTGCCAAGAGGTTTGTTGGTTGTCACAGCCTAATAATTGAGAGCAAATGATGTTGGTTTTTAATAAGATCTATAACAAAAAACGCTTTGGAAACAAGGTACAGCCATGGCTGGTCTTATCACATGTCAGAGGGTCCTAGCGAAAACCAATTTTGTGGGAAAAAAAGCATCCAAATATTATTTCACAAACATCAGTCATTAAAACTGAAATGTGTTAGAGGACTCGTATAATTCTCTATGCACAGCTAATAATAATTAACAGAGAAAATCAATAATTGCAATGTAAAGGCACATTGATGCAGAAACTACAATTCTTGCACGCTCAAATCATCGCTTTATGTGTTCTGTACACCTTAATTTTATATATAACATACTTATCGTCAATTCATTTATTTACCTTTAATCAACACATATATTTCAAAAGTAACAAGTTTCTGTATCCAAAGTTGCTATAAGTAGAATGCTTATTCGCTCGCAGTCTCTACTGTAATACGTTGGATTTATATGTTTAAGATCTATTGGTCCGAGTTAACTTAGATCAGATGATTGGAAGCTGCGAAAATGTATATCATGTTGCATAATTCCCATGAATATTTCAAAACAACTTACCCCTTGTGACACCGAGATCTGGAACAGTAGACAACTAAAACTATATCTATTGTTACAGTTTCATCTTTAGTAATCATAAATAATATTAAGCAAGGATCAAATAATAATACCAAAGGTACGCGTATATTTTGTCACCTGGTGCATGTGATATGTCATTGCAATATGGAAATACTTCAATTTGACATACTGCCGAAATCTCTCACTTGAAAATATTAATGATCTCAACCTATTGCATATGTGTTTGTTTAATTTATAGGAGCCTGCATAGCTCAGTCATTATGTGCACTGTTTGCACGTTTATGGGATGCATTGGTCCATTTAAGGTCAATGGTTTCCTCTGGATTTTTCGTTTACCTACCCCATTATAAACGATAGGACGCCAACATCTGAATCAATGAAACACACAAACGTACACAACATATCAATTGCTCCATTGACGTATTAATAATCTACCAGTAAATGATGCTTAGCACACGCCTAACAATCTTATAACTTACACTGGTAGCAACGCAGTTACGAAATATCTTTCCAGCGTTCAAGCATATCAAACGCTTCGTCAGGAGAAGAAAAAAATTATTATTAAAAGCTGTGCTCATGTAAATTCCTAATTCTAGGATGAAAACAAAGGCAAAAAGCATGCTCATGAACTACAACATTTTCATTAAAGAAAAAGAGTCATGTAGCGTCATATTATAAAGGAATAATAATAATGATAATAATAATAATAATAATAATAATAAAATAAGCAACAACAGTTATAAATTTAGTATAAAGGGTCAAGGATTACTTTTTTGTTTAAAACTATCGTTAAGATTCGTTATTGTAATAAACGGATGCCTAAATAAGCATTATAAAGGTTATTTCCTTCTATATTTAAACCAATTTCCGCATGTGTTCTCAGTTAACGATTTGAGTATTGCTTCATGCGTGTGTGTTACATCTCTATCGGTGGCGTCTTGTTGGACTTATTGCTGGTAAACGTGTTTCAAGAAGGCCGAACATTCTTCCCAATTATACATGACTGCTTCAGAAATTGCCTTTCTAGCATTCGTCAGCCATTTGGTTGACACTTATTTAAAAAACAAATTAGCCTAAATAAATATTTTAATAGACTTACCAGAAGAATAAATGAAACTGTATTCAATATCATGTTTTCGGTATGTGTAGTTAACGAGTGACCTAGTGATGTAGTGATCGCTCCTTCCTTATCAGTAGGTAAATTTAGCAGCATGTATATATTCGTCGAGTTAATATCATGACTTATCCTTGTCCCTTATTCAGTTTGAATGGGAACGTCATTAAAGATCAGTACAATAATTCTGCTAAAACCTGAATCATCTTAGCATAAAATACAAAGACAGTACAATAATGCTGCTAAAACCTGAATCATCTTAGCATAAAATACAAAGACAGTACAATAATGCTGCTAAAACCTGAATCATCATAACATAAAATACAAAGACTTTTAGAGTTCCTCGCCTATTAGGCGCTGAGTGTACATTCAACTATTGATTTTACATCTACACCGATAATTTGTGCGTGTCTATAAATGCATGTACTGGACAGGGGTATAGTAATAGTAACATCTAATGGCGGAAAAAGTTGCAAAACTCTGAACATAAAAGAGATAGTGACACATATGTACACCTAATATTGATGGCACAGCGAATTATTTAAATTGATTATTTAGAACAAATTAATAAAACTAATCAATTACATATTTATAGAGGAACTCTAAAAGAGTTAAAATTTGTAAGACAAAATGGAAAGTGTGTAAGTAAGAGCAAAAGGAAAATGAATTGTAAAAGGAGAAGAGGAATGCACATATTTCTGTGATTTTAAATGTAGTATCTGATTTAGCTAAATTACGAACAATTAGTCAAAATCAGATTAATTATATATTGGTAATAAGTTAGAAATTTTGAAACAAACAAATGATATGATCAGGTGCTTTATTCTTTAAACAGACAGATCCAACTAATCTAGAGTCCTTATTCTAGTATAGGCAAATTAATAAAGTAGATTGTATACTTAATTTATTTTGATAGTCCTATAGCTGTAACTGAAGTTACAGTAAGTGTAAATACATGCCACATACCAAAGGCACTAGCATAAAATCGGATTAACATTTAAACTTTTATTGTTGTCGTGGAGAAAGTTCCCTTTACGTAATGTAGCTTTCCAAATTATATCAGTTTGTTTTGAAAATGGACCAAAACATGTTCTTGCAGCAATTCATACGAATGATTAAGATGATGCATAAGGGAAATTATTCCTACTCTATATGGCTATACGTTTTCTACCTCCAACAAAATGGCATTACTGGATTACAAGGCTTGTTGCAGATGCGAGGCCTATCGTTGATAAAGTATTAGACAAAATACTAAATTAATCATTACGGACCGTGCTCATCTTAGCTTAGCATTAGGAAAGTCCGTGAGGTCGATTTTTAATTTCTTTGCAAGGGTATTAATCCACATGATAAGTAAGAATAGGAATACAAATAAATGTTATATCCTATCTCCTAGTATACGGGTGACACTACAAGTCCCTAATATTTGCATTAGAATGTATTCAACCCTCAAAATGTTCAATCATTAATACAAATAGCAGAAGCGAAGGCAACCTGGATTTGAAGTAGAACAGGTATTAACATTCAATATTGTTCAGAATATCAATTAGACTGGGACTCATCTGAAATTATTTATCTATGCATATTCTCACGAGAGTTAAACAATGTTGTTAAATCAGCTACGATAACAAAGTCAGGGAGATCAAAATTAATACAAGCTGTCGTCAAAAAAATCATTAACCACTTTGGTAAAAATAACGTTATTAAAGTTTGACTTTATCAAAAGGTTCTTGTGTTTTAAGGAGTTGAATAAATTCACTTCAAAGAGTAATCCAAGATATATAGTCTCTTTTATATAAGTTTGTTTGAAGTCCGGCAAAGTCACCAACTACTATGGAGCATCATGTGGTTGATCTTGAAACGGAAGTTATCAATATTTTTGTTGATTCCGATTAAGGTACCGTGAATGAGAAGAATGATTATTTTTGAGTTTCAAAGGAAAAACTTTTTAGTTTGTTTTCTACAAAATATACAAAACTTTGTCATATTACGAATACTTTTTCTTATAATAGCAAATTCATGCCGGATAGATTTTTTATAGATATACGTTAGCATGTATAAAATAGTTTAATGAATTGCGGCTAAAAAGAAAACAAATTTTACAAAAAGTAAATATAGAAATCAAAATATCACAGTTGTGAATTCTACTGTGATGTACAAGAACTGGATTAAAATCGGAGTTTCTTTGTAAACGATGAAGATTAGTCATGGATCAGTTTAAATAAGCTTGTGATAAAATATTTTAGTTCTGTGTTAAATTCCAAGAAATTCAGCGGAATTTAAATGCCATACAAATCTAGAGTAGTAAATTTGATGTCATTATCGTTTCAAATATACAATCTCAGTGTATTCACTCATATATTTTACCTATAAAAATATATACATATGGCTCCAATATAATTCACAAACCACAAATGTACAATTCTCAGGAGTAAGCTTCACTTATGAAATGAAAAACAGAACTGGAAAGGGTTACATTAGGATGAATGGAATAAGATTGTTGCCTTACAAACTAAAACTATACTTTATGTTTAAATGACATCTAATTGAAATTTTACACAAACATTCCGTATGAGTTTTATATCATCTTTAATTTGAGTGTTCAAAGATAGAATCAAACGTAGATAAAGTGTGAGTGAAACCGTCTGTACAACGTATTGAGTTAAAGAAAGGGTATCTGTTTACAATAATAGATTAAATATATATATAATATGGTTAACATATTTAATATTACAGTTGAGATTAAATATTTTATAACTGTGGATTTACCACTAAATTACCAAAATAGTTATCATTTTAGAAAAGCGCTAAAACAGCACTTTCTATCAGACAACTTGCAGATGGAAAATTTCGAAACAGAAGGACAACGATATAAAAACCTCTGCCTGAACAATTGAAAATTAATCAATCATTTTTGCCAGATATTTACAGATGTACTATTATGCATTAATATGACAAGTATATATGTATGTATACCATGATGCACCACCAAGTTGTGCATGCATTAGGCATGGAAACTTTAAAATCTTACGGCTAACATCCTGCACATTAATGTGCTTTAGAAACATTTCATCAGACTTTCAAGAACTTGATTCGGTCATAGTGCTTTAGTATAGAAACATATTGGGATGCGTGCATTCATTAGATGTTGTTTACTATAGGGGAATCAGTTCAAGAGTCATTGGTTTTAGATGTTTTGAATATATTTCAACACACACTGTCCGTGGTCTATTGAAAGTATTCAAAAAGAACCTTTTTCAAATTGATGATAAATCAAAGGTTAATCTTCTTGGCTATATCTCTGATTTAAAATGTAAGTTATCAAAGGTTTGTGAAGTAGCAAGAACTAGTCTTCACTTTACTCAGTCAAAACTGAAATTAAGGTATGTCAAATGTACAAAGGAAAAACGTATTCAGCCTGGCAATAGAGTACTGCCCCTCTTGTCTGTACCTGAAGATAGACTTTAATTTAAGTGTTATGGTCCTTATACAATTACAAACAAAGAAAATAGCTTAAATTATATACTTAATACTCCTGGTAGGAGGAAACAGAACATATGTTTAAGGAGTATTTTTGTACAGATTGTCCTCAAAATCATTTATTAATTTGTTTGCACCTGTCCCACACAATTGGAAAGTAAACCATGCACTGTAATATCACTGTCCTGACGTTCAGGTAAGCAATACTGACATTTACAAGCACAGGCAAATCATGAATTAAAACAGCACTTATGTGAATGAGGCAGTTATTTCTTCACTTTCCTTCATAGATAAAATATATTATGATGATCAAATTATAGATTCTGCACCTGTGAAACATCACCTTACAGGGTGAATACTCTCAAGCAGGAATGCTAAAATAATGAAATTGAATATTTGCTAGAGATTGATTTCATGAAACAAAGTAAAAGTAAAAGTAACTGGAGTTCAAAATGGATTCTTGCGACTAAACCAAATATATACTTTCCGTATGTGTTCTGAGTATATAAAAGGTAACAGTTTCCCCAGTGCCAGGGATTGATGACTACATTGACAAAATTGGAAATGCAAAATATGACTCTATGTTTCACATTTCGAAGGATTTTACCAAATCCCACTCACGGACAGGTCCAAAGAAATATTGGCATTTGCAACTACAGATGGAGTTTTCAAGATAATGTGATGGCGTCAGGTATGAAAAAATGTCTTTGTCCATATTCCAGCGTATAATACCACGATATCGTCTGGTCTAGAGAACTATGACGCTTACATCAATACCTGTACGTATCATTAGGAAACCATTCGGAAAATCTTTCATCGACTCAATGATGCAAATTTGAAAGGTTATTCAGGTAAAAGTTAGCTTTGCAGTGCTTGTGTTACATTTATAATTACTACTGAGTGATAAAGCCATGTTGAACCTACAGAAGTGAAGATCAAAGCAATCTCTGAATTCCCATTGCCTATCAGTAAAAAGCAGTTTATGCGATTTTGGGATATAGCTCATATGTTCCGATAATTGCTGAACCATGAACAATTTGTTGACAAAGAAATGCAATTGTCAATGGTCTGGCAAAGGTCAGAAGGCTTTAGATCAATTAACAGGCATACTTAATAGTGTACGAGTTCTTTGATCTCCAGATTTAAAAAAATTATTTAAAATGTATATGCAATTGATGTCGGAATTGTTGGCTTGCTTAACCAAGAAGACAAAAATGGTGTTGATCATCCAGTGTGCCATGTTCAAACAGAACCCTAAAGAAGCACCAGAGACATTATTTCAAAACCGAAAAGGAATATTCGATATTGGCTTCGCAACACTTTGAAGTGAATATTACTTCAGTTCCGTCTCAGATTATCTTATTAAGTGATTACAAACCTTTTAGTTTCATTAACAAAATTGAAAACGAAAATTCAAATATTATTGAAATGGTGTTTGATGTTGTAGGAATACAAAACAACACGTTACATAAATACTTTGACTCTGACACGATGCGTTATTTTGCTTCTTTGGTCTCTAAATGCAAATTGAACGTCCGATATTTCCTTGTTGGACTCGATATGCCAGAGAAATATATCATGTATCATCCATTGTACGGTTTGTGAAATACAGCTTGTTAATGGCATGGAGGATCATTCAAATGGTCGGTTTGGTCCTTTTCAGGTTTAGGTACTAACATCACCGTTGCTTCTCTCCAGGAGTGCGATATGTCTCTAGATTCACGAATTGGTTTTGAAAATATTTACAAGTATACTAAAATCTCTCAGATCTATGTTTCAAATGTTGATAGCGAATATTATCTGATAATGCTGAAATTCCATGGGCTAGATTAAGATGGTTTTGCACCTTTAGGAGTGAAAACCTTTTTCTGTAATCTTCATAATTTAAAGATTTGAAATTTAGAGGAACATTTTCTTTTAGCTTTTTGAAAGGCGGAAGGCTTCAGAATAATTCTCTGATGAATACGTTTGGAGAAAATTTCGGCTGAAATATCTGTTATTGCAGGTACGATTTTCACCATTTCATCAGATTTCTTTAAATTTTTTATACTGTTTATTTTAGTTTTACCAATACGTTTTCGCAACATATATGAACGATTGATCAAGTCCAAAAACTTGGGCTCTCCAAGTTTTCTTCTTATTCTTTCAAAGGGAACGACGATGTTTAAATTTGTTTCTATGGCATTAATTCAGATTTACAGTTCTGAGTTGATTGTTTATTACTTTGCTACCTATGTATGGAGAAAGTGTATTTGGAAGAATAAATCTGACACATCATAACTTTAAAAATAAAACCAATCAACGTTGCATTATTGAAATACGCACCCAAATAACAGCTTTTTTTGCTAATAACTTTTACAGGCATAGAGTAATTAGCTAGAATGCATCAATAATGTTTAATTATTAAAATAATGTGTGCACCATATATTTTCCACTTTGATGTTGCTCAGACTATTACAAACGTATTAAAGTCCTTATACATTGCCATCACTTTTCTAAATTTTTTAGGAAATCAAGTGCTTTATTTCAAATGCAATAACAGAATCACGCTTATGCATGTCACTAACCTGGTAAAACATATCCTAAAATAAGCATTGGCTATCTTTCAATTTCTAGAAATAGCTGTATTTGAATGATATGACTGGACATTGTATTGCAAATGACCTTCAGGGAACGGTTGAATGACAAGTTTTTACTTCGTCAGCCTATGCGAAAGGCAAGATGCCGAGTTCAATAAATCTTTTTATTTTCTGTTCAAGCTTAATGGTGTGTTTTACTGAATACAAGTAAAATTCTTCACTGGTTACCGAATCTCCAGATAAAATTCGAGAAAAATATTAAGGATATACTTCAGGACTATCGCATGATGCAGCAACAGGTGAGGTAGTGCAGTTATACTTTCTCGGCACAAGATAATGTTTACAAGGTCTTCAGATGTCCTGTTTCTTCTGCTAACGCGGAGAAACGTTAAAAATTAGTGAGATCCTTTAATATTTCAAACTTATATTGAGGTCTGCGTATGATTTCAGCTGTAGTTTTTATTCAAAAATGAGAAGTCAGTGCATCTTTTTTTAAAATTTAGGTCTAAATATATGTATTGCTTCAGATTTCTTTTGTAAATGACGTGTTTTTCCTTGCTTTTAAATGCACAAAATCACCACAGTACCGTTGGAATTTTGTCTTTCTTGTTCAATAAAATTCTTGAAATTCATCGATACTAGGTACAAGTTTATGAGATGACGATGGATAATGCTTGGAAAAGTCATGCAATTAAGTTGTTACTTCTAAATAAACCTCTAAAATGTACAAACGTAATCTTATTCCTGTATTCCAAACAAATTATTTCTACCCACTTACTTTATTCATCAGTTGCACATCTAAAGTTTTGACATGCATGTATTGGAACATATCGTATACATATATATATCGTTAGCTTTTATATAAGTGATAAAGGATTTTATAGTTGCCATATTCATAATACTGTTTCAAATAACCGTTGTCGTTCAGTTAATATTCATGATTGACTTAAGCGTAATTATGCGTTATTATGCTAATTCCACCAAGCATTCCGTTGTTAATCATCATCAATTTGCCAAAATCAATTAGCAATTCATACTTACTCCGGTTAGCTTCAACCAATGTCATGAGATAAATTGGCAATAGTATAGGTAAATGGGTTATCAAAACCCCTGCACGATCCAATAATGGTTTTGTCTCGCTTTTTGCATATCATCCGAGAGCTCAGACAATGTCCTCTTTCCTAGGAGAAGATGAAGTTGTCGTGAGCACACATCAAACGAAAGTTTTTTTTCACCTGCAAAATTGTATTAAAACTCGGCGTAGCCACATGGGCAACGTACTTTTGTAATCAGTAGCTTCATTTATCTATGTTACTAATTAAAGCTCACAAGAATAGTAGATGGTTGGGATTATATGATCTGTTAAACAAAGATGATGCCTTAACCAGCTGATATGATGATGTTTATATATTAAAATAAGATACAACTGAATTCTTAGCAAGCAGATGATGATGATGCTATATATTGATTTTAGATAAAACCGCAAGTGATTTTTAATTAGACCGTGAATGTGAGAGCATACAATCTACAAATGTTCTGAAGTTAATAGTAACTGAGACGTTCTACTCATCTTGCGTCACAACATTCTTACCAAGAATCCAAATAATAACGACTACATTCTGATAGCATTATCTAGCAAAGGAAGATACCATAGGTTATTGAGGGCACACTGGTTTATTCTTTTAATACTGACATAGTATCATACCAACAGACTTCATTATAGACCACATCAATATCATCAAGTTCGATAAAAGGACTGAGAACTTAATCGTGGTCTCGAGGCAGACAAATATTTTAATTTACTTAGTATTAAATGTAATCGACCAATTTGCAACTGCTGGTATGTTCTTCTTTTGTCGATACAGCATAGAACCTCTTTTGTTGTTGTCTTGTAGTATATTCTTCGTACTTTGATTTCTTATTTGTTTTTGTGCTCTCTTGCTTGTTATCGAACGTATCAATAGAAATTATATTATATACATGTCACGGCATAAACACGCCGAATCTAAAATAAATATGAGGCCAAATTGTTTTTTGAAATATGCCATGCTAGGCACAAGGGGCCCTGTATATTGTCGTCTGATTTCAGAGGCGGTGCCCCCGAGGCTCACGGGGCCACTTATATTATCGTCTGATTTCACATGCTGTGTTGTTACTAGTACTGAAACCATACCTACGGACAAAGTATGATATATATGGACCCCTATGTTGGCTGTGCCCAGGGCCGTCAAATGCCTTAATACGACATTGCTATTGGTACATCAGCACACTCAGGACTATGAGAATTAATTTTGAATGTTTTATACTTCAAGACTTGCGATTGAACTTTTATAATTATTTGGGATTTAATCTACAATTCTATAAATTCCTTTGAAAATGTTGTCTTTGTATTCTAGGGAGATATACTGTTGTCTAACTTTACATAGATTGTTTCGATATGCTTTTCCGTTATATTGTTTAAGACCATATAATGGAATGTGAGTTGTTGTCTCTGAGAGTAAAGAATGTGACTGGCATAATCCATTTCACGTGCATTTATTATGAGCCCAGCCACAATATCTACCAGTAAAGTAACAGTGCTCTCTGGCTTTGTCTTACCCAGTGGTTGCTCACAAATCCAACATGACGTAGCCCATATAAATATTTCTCTTTTGCTCACATCACACATTATATTCATAGGTGGAATGCTACTCAGGTAGCTCATTTCTCCAAGCAGGCTCTGAATGAAATGTTCACCACAATTTTCTACGAGATAAAGGTTCATTGGTTTGCTTCTATAATACTTAACGCAGACGACTTTGTAAGCGTAGCCACATTTGACACGCTGTTGATATTGTCTTGTCAATTATTTCTCTGGATTTCTATCTGCGCGTGATATAGGAACAAGCAACGACTCAGAATTGGTAATAACTTATAAATTGCAGACGTATCATACGAGATAAGTTTTCAAATGTTGACACGCTATTACTGTTATCAGGCATAGCTTTCACGATGTTGTCACAGTCTGCTTGCACTTGTGCTTGTTGCATTGGTCAGTCAACATATCTGAGAGGTTTTTAATCCACTTAACGTTTGAGAAGTTATAAATACAACCTTGCTTGTCGCCTGGTAGATACATTAGATGTTGGCAGACCAAAGAGTCGTAACATCCTGCGTCTCTGCTTTCTGGCTTATTGACTATTGCAGTCTGCTGTGTTCCAGAGCAGTCAAAATACATTTCAATGTCGATGACACAACACTCTTCACACTCAGGTTTCTTTGTTATTATTTCCCAATTAGCCCAGGCAGCAGCACTTCCGTACAACCAGAAATAAGCAGTGACAATGCTAGTAAGGTGCCGTCTTTCTTGCTCAGTTTAGCTGCATATAAATAAAGTATAAAATGTCTTTACATGCTGCACTTAGTTTTCGTATTTGTCATGATGGCGCTTTGACAACATGATTTTGTTGACTCCAGATGACAGCTACTGCGTTGAATGTTTTCTTGGTAACACATATCCTCTAGAAGATGTGCAATCTTTTATGATGAGCTTAGGATACAGAGAGAGACAGAGACAGAGAGAGAGATACTAACTTCTTGATACAACAATTCTACATAAAATGTTGACACAAAACTACGAAATACTTTGGTGTTTTATTCTGAGTTTATGTTCAATGCCACTGAAGCCCCCCCCCCCCCCCGACCCCTGATATCGCAATAGAGATAGCTGCTTTTCCTAGCTATCCAAGCGCCGAAACAATTATTGGATCCCACGTCACAAGCAGAGGTAATAATACTGCAGGGTAAAATCTTCCCATTCGATATAATTGCTTGATAGATACTTTGAAAGTTACCCCCTTGTCACTGATCATAGCTATGCTTAGATTTGGCATATACGCATACATCATGAACACCAACAACAACTTCTTGGCCTAATCCGGACCAGGCTTGATCTGTAAGCACATATCAATACTAGGTGCAATCCGCTCCAGATCTGGCATGTAAGCATACAATGATGCTAACTTTTTGGCCCTTTCTGGCCCATGTTTGGCATGTAAACGTATATCAAGAAAACCAACTTTTGGCCCAATTCGGCCAAGTTGGTCATGTAATCATCGATCATGAAGCCAACTTTATGGCCGAATCTGGCCCAGATTTGGTAAGTAAGCATATATTATGAAAAATACTTTCTTGACCTAATCCAGCATAGATTAAGCATGTACGCATATATCATAATTCCAAACTGTTTGTCGGATCCGGCCTGGATTTGGCAAGTAATAATACATAACGAAACCCAAATGTTTGGCTCAGTCTAACCGAGACCTGGCTTGCAAGTATACATCATGTAAGAATATATAACTATGACCACCGTTGTTGCCTAATCTGGCATGTATTTGACATGTAAGCATACGTCATCAATGCAAATATTTTTGTCCCAATACTGCCTAGATTTGGCACATGAGCATTCGTCATTAATGCAAACCGTATGCCCCAATCCGGCCCAAATTTCGCATATAAGTATACATTATTAATGTAAACATTTTGGCTCAGTGCGACCAGATTTAGCACGTAAGCATAATCATGAATTCCAACTTTTGACCCATAATGCGGCCCAGATTTAGCATGTAATGATATATTTTGAATGCCACCCTTCAATGCAGCCCAGATTTAGAATGTAAGCATTAATCATGAAAACCAACCTTCTGGCCCAACCCGGCACAGATTATGCATGTAAGCATACATCATTATTGCACATTTTGGCCACTATTGGCATGTAAGCAGACATCTTTAATGTCAATGTTGTGTCCTAATTTGGCCATGATTTAGCATGCAAGCAAGCATCATGAAGACCAGAAGTTCGGCCCACTCCAGCCAAGATATAGCATGTAAGCATACATCAAAACTTCCAAATGTCTGGCACGATCCGGCCCGGATTTAGTATGTAAGCATACATTAAGAAGATCAATATTTTGGTCTGATGCAGCTCACATCTTGAGTATCGAAATTTTGTGCTTCATTCGGCTCGGGCTTGGCATGAAAGGCCAATTTATTTTCCAAACCGGCCTAGCTTTTGGCATGCAAGCATACATCATGAAAGTGAACTTGTTGATACATTCCGGCCTAGATTTGTCATGTAAGCGTACATCATGAAGACCAGCTTTCCGGAATAATCTTGCCAAGGTTTGACATGTACGCATGCATTATCAATGCCAACGTATTGGCGAAAATATGGGACATATTGTGCTACAGCAAAGGTTTCAAACGCGCAGAACGGAGAAATATGTATATGTCAAATACTCTGCCACTAATATTTGAATAAACCAAGGTAATCAACGCAGGTGTGTTTACATCTATCAAATTGCTTTTATAGGCTTTATTATTTTGACTAATGGTTGTGAATCATCAATAATTTGCATCTGTTCCTAATTTGATTTGGTTGATTATATATATTGTTTTTATTTTTAAGCTCTATGATGCAAATGAATAATATAACAGCATATTTACAATATTTATTATATACACATTGAAACAATGCAGATTAAAAAAAAACTTGGTGGCAATTAAAGACAAACGATATTTGAGGTTGTCAAGAATATCTCTTTGGTTATGATTAGCGAGAAAACAACAAATAATAATAAAATAGCCACCGTGTCCAAAACATGTAGAAGATTACCAAACCCTATAGTTATATTAAATCAGTTACAAGATTACATTTCGAGTTGCTTACGAAGGCCTATCAACCCTCGAAGTCATCGCTCTAGACCTTTCCAAGAGCATCCCGACACCAGCCCCTTTGCCACACTCGTACGATATTGTGCAATCAGCGCCTAGTGGTGGAATGTTCATGGTCGAGGCCTTAGATAAGAAATGAATAATTCGTTTACTTATCTTTACTAATAGCATGTCACAAACATGATTAAGGAGAACAAGCTGAAGCTGTCCTTGAAATGAAATCCGTTCTGGATCTGAAAATTTCCAGCTCTAACTTCAAATATGAATCAATTATTGAATATTGCTCCGATGGCCCAGTGGTTACAGCGTCCGACTCGGGTGTGGGAGATCGTCGTTTGAACATTGGCCGAGTCATACCAACGACTTATAAAAATGGTACTAAAAGCTGCCTTGCTAGGCGCTCAGCATTAAGAGGTTATTATTAGGACTGGTCTGCCTGGTGTCAAGATAATGTGACTGGGTTGGACATCATGCTACATGTCTGTAACATGATGCCCCAGTAATAGACATCACTATAAACTGCCACACTGCAGACATCGTAGCGATCTGACTGAAATATTGTTAAAGCTACGTTAAAAATTCAAAACACATTTACAATTATTGATTTATTTGTTTGTCGAATATATTTATATACATTTTAACTTGACTTGTAACGTTGTAGCGTTTGCAGATTTGCACACCTGGCATCGAAAAGTGTATATAGTTTATATTTGTATGCAAAATATGTCTGTAAAGTAAAAGTGATGTGCTTTGTCGGAATCTTCCTCCGCAGCTTCAGATGGGGATTTAAAACTATATGATATGATAGAGTGAATGTTGCACACAACTGTCTTGGTGTCACGCCAAATGGAATGAAAGGGTAAAGTATATAAATACCTAGGAGTATTTGCAGGGACATGAATCAGGAATTTGCACAAGCTACTCAGATCGGATGATCCATTGATTTCAAACTTGGCTACAAAATTATAGTAAAACACAAACGAATATTCTCTTATACGTATTACATCTACAGGGCTCTCATGGGGGACTGTGGTATATGTGAAGACAAGATGTTTATATGTACTCTTAAAAAAATAGTCATGCATGGTTGTTTCATGATTTCTCAATATGTTTAACGATCTTCACTAATACGGTCATAAATGACTGAATTGGTAGTTTCATAAATGTTAGTATGAATTGTAGTTGTTCTTGCTGTTATTGTAGAGTTTAACGCCGTTTTCAGCACGGAATAGGCTATACATGGCGGTCAGTATTAATGGTGGAGGAAGAACCCGGAAAAAAACCGGAAAGAACCACCGACCCACGAGAGATACTGGCACGCTTTCTCACATACCCAAGTTGGCTGAATCCGAGAATCGAACCCATGCAGACAAAGGTGAGATGGCAGTTATCCGTAACGGAGAGCACTTTAGACCACTCTGCCACTTGGAGCCCCAATATGAATTGTAAGTATTCACGTAAAATTTGCACCTTTCCTGCCATTTTCCAATGTAGCATTTATGTGTTGGCAATACAGGCAGCGCTTGTATGTATGTATGTATGTATTTATGTATGTATGTATGTACGTACGTATGTACGTACGTACATACGTATGTATGTATGTATGTATGTATGTATGTATGTATGTATGTATAGGCTTAATTACACATAAGGACAATACTAGCTTTATATCCCCCATTAATACTTTAGTTTCATAAATATAATGATTAAAGAGTTTCAAGATACTTTTTGATAGATAAACAAGGAAAGGCGTCTAATTACACACGTGGGTATATATTTCTTTTCAAGGTAAAAACTTTCACAAGCAGCTGAGATATATTTTCGAGCACGAAAATGAATATTGGGGTCAATATGTTTTTCCAAAAATGTTGATACTTTTACCGAAACTAAAAGATCTTGCTCTTGCTTTTATTTTAATATTGAACTATAGACAATACATTTTTCTGCAACACATATTAACAATTGTGAAGTCGAACGGTAAAATGGTATATGATCTTTATTTGTCATAGCCAATTCCATCCCAATCAATGAAGCTAAGTTATTAGATGTTATTAGTGCTTGCATGACAGGGATTAACGTGTCCTTTAAGGTCAAGTGCGGTTGAATCTTTTACATCGGCATGTGACAGATAGACATATTACGAAAACAATTTTCCCAGTATTCTCTCTCTTTCCGAACGTAGTCGGCATCGTAACACCTCATAGGAACGCAGCACCTGCCAGTCATGGGGCGGTAACATTCCAGGCCTGAAGAAAACATAATATTCAATGGACCACGAAGTGCTGACATGACTCTGCCTACATTTATTATCAAACAAAAAGCTCGCAATTAAGTTGTCAAATAAAATTCCAAACAATGAGGTATGTGAAACTAAGGCAACTAAAAAAATATCCAGTTGCTTTAGAAAGTGAGAACTCGCAACCACTCCCGCTTACTCCTTTAATAAAAAATGAATAGGTGAGAATGATATAAATACTACCCGGACACCTCCAGTAGAAACCGCTACAATTCCACTACCATTATTTACCCCCAAACCGATACCCTTTTGCTGGCATCCTGTAGACTCCTTTGGTGTTGGTTGTCCAGTTAACGATAGGAGAAACTGGCTAATGCTAACATTCTTGGTTCGAATTCACAATTGGCCTACTTTACAAGAGTACGGGGAAATATATAAATAACAGTGAATAAACACGTAGTTGTTGATTTCAATGTGATTTTTTTCGCAACTCTCTTTGTCCAACATATTTACAGGCAATTGATTAGATTAGATAAGACATATAGATAAGATAGATAGATAGACAGATAGACAGATAGATAAGATAGATAGATAAGATAGACAGATAGATAGATAGAGAAGATAAGATAGATAGATAGATTGATTGATAGATAGATAGATAGATACATAGATAGATTAGATAGATAGATAAGATAGATAGATAGATAGAGAAGATAAGATAGATAGATAGATAGAGATAGATAGATAGAGAAGATAAGATAGATAGATAGATAGATAGATAGATTCAAATTACCCTTCCGGCACCCACAGTCACAAGGTTCTCCCTCACGTCCTAATTGGTTTGAGCACGTACCGGTTGGTTGTACAGCAGCAACTAATACATTTCAGAATAAAAATATATACACGTTTAGATTATCTCTTTACACACACACACACACACACACACACACACACACATATATATATATATATATATATATATATATATATATATATATATATATATATATATATATATATATATATATATATATATATATATATATATATATATATATATAAACGATGAATTTGACCCTAAAGTCACCAATATCGAAATAAATGTTTCTACTGCATCTAATTATTAATATATTAGCCTCAAACTGTTTCTATCTGGTCATATGTGGAAACCATCCATCATGTTTGGTCTAGCCATATGTGGATGTTTGGTGATTGTAATGTTTGTCATAGAATTGTATAAATCCTTTTCTTGTTAAATACGTGTACTTGGGTTTCGTTTTTTGTGTACAACGATACCCGAGGGTGATTATGTCTATTGTACAATATTTCGAAATAGTGAGTTCGGTTCATCCTATGCTGCACTTGCGAAGTATTTTCAGTGGGAAAATACCGAATGTTTCGATTGTGTATAAATGCCTCACCGTAAGATTAAATCTTCACATTACGGAAGTCTTGTCAGTTAGCGGGCAATAAAAGGAAGATAACTTCTCTTCTATCTGCTTTTACAAACAAAACATTTTTTACAATTAACATAAAAAACCCAAATAACATTAAATCACCAATTAGTTTAACTGCTGTAGTTTAGATTTCATTCTTTTGAGAACTACCGCTCCTTTTCGCCCCACATCCATCATGACAACAAAACTTCCACCACCAAACGTTAATGGGGAACACTTCCTCAAACAATACTTCAGAAATGAGGAGGAATAAATAGAACCCGGCAGGATTTTTAAGGCATATAGAGACCCGTGGACACAAGCCTTGGATCTCTCTGACATTCCGGCCCAAGCGAGGCCCAATGATATCACAAGTTTGGCTGCATTGGCGGCTAGAGGGATAAACTCAATAAACGTAGACACCTGCTACAACATTAGGAGGTGTTTTATCCTTCTCTACCTCAAGAGAAAAGAATTGCTCTTGCCTAAAGGCAACATTGTTCTGGGAGACATGGTGGCCAAGGTGACAGCTTCCTCCATGACCAGATTAATAAAGAGAAAATATGCTGAAATTTATGTTTCAAAGTTCGCGGGAAGATCCCCCTGGATGTTTTCCAGGAGGGCTTCCAAATGAGAACTGGTGTAAAGATTACAAACGTCCGGAGGGATACCTTCAAGACCATTCCTGGCCTTCATTACAGTAAAATCAAGGCTACAGTGGATATCAGGGATGCGCCGAAAATACCTGAACGCTTCAAAATCTATGGTATACCGGTGCAGACCTGGTTCTACAACTATCATATGACAAGAGCGTTTGACGGTTTGGGAATCATTAGTCACAGGAAATGGTACTGCAAAAACAACAAAAAACAACAGCAACAACAAAACGTCTGTAAACAGATGCAAACACACAACGAACTAGAACACATGAACAAATAGTAACACAAGACATGGAAATTATGCCAATGGATGAAGCTTCACCTTCACAATAATCACAACCAGCAGAGAAAACATCACAGATGCTTACAACACCTTCACCTTCACCACCACCACTAACTAATAAAGCGAAAGCACAAATCACACCATCACTAGATCAAACTATACATACAAGTGAGGTGGAAACAGAAACGACTCAAACACTGATAACTGATACATCATCTCGAACACAATCCAAGAAATAAAAGAAAAATGTCAATCAAGAATCACGCTACCTCATCAAAAGGGGACAAGACAATAAAAAGAGAGCTCCAGAAGAGATAGCCCCAGAAGTAAGTACACTGAACACATTTGAAATCAAAAGACTTCTGGAAGAAATGAAACAACAACCATCTTTACTACTCCCAATAAATGATAACATGACCAAAACAAGAAATAAAATAACAATAAGAATACTAGAACTTAATGCCACTGATCATACCTACACTACATGAAGCGAACAAACCTTTCAGACTCAACTATTTGGCCCACGCGAAAAGCGAACTCATCAAACGAAAACACAGAAGCCAAGAGAAACAAACTCAACTAAATGAAACAGACAACTGGGAAACAGAAAAAGAAATTGAAATAAACATAAACAATAAACTATACATTCCATAGTACAAACACAAGAAACGAAAACTCAGGAAGACAATGTAACTAAAAAATGACTACAAATATACTTATTATCCCAATAACACCACTGCAGAATGAACCCATATTTACCTTTAACTTCACTCCCCTCATGGAAAAGCCACAAGGTGAGCTGTCTCGTATAGAATTCACGAGGTGGAAACTATTTCATAATGCATATTCATCCTGGTCACCATCATCCCGAATGAAATTATAAAACTACAGCAGTAATTCTCTTAACTTTGAGGATACAGGGACAGGGTTCTCTTGGTAGTTAAGCCATCTAAGAATGTGCACTCTTAGGAGAAACTACCAGAAGGAACTCAGTTCCTGGCAAGTGTAATTATACACATTTATCGTTTGGTGCAATATTCAAACAAAACGTAATTTGACAACAGTATGCTAAGGCATATAGTTTAACTTAAACACAAATAACAAAACGTAAAACATGCACTCAAAAATCAGAATACGTGCACAAAGACACCTTATTATTTTCAATACTAGATATTTTCATTAGGCTTAAAATATTCATTCAAAATTTTATTTTTACACAAATAGGTATAGATAAGGAAAACAACCATAGAACATTTGATCTAGATAGAGCCGTCCTAACAACAAAACGGTAACCACTACAACAAGCGCTCACTATCGCATAATGCAAGGACAAAGCTGACTTTTGCAGAGTAACTCAAATGTAACAAATAATGGGGATCAAAGGAGAGGAACCCCACCCTGGGATTTAATAGTCTTAAGGGAGGGTAATACAATCATAAGCTCGATGCAAGGGAGGTTTGAAACCATCCCCACTGCCAGCCCAGGCAAAAGGTAGAGAGTGTAACCACCCAAGTTTCTACTGGGATAACTAAAAACTCTATAATTTGGTGAATAAAACAAAGAATAACCCTGACAAAATTACACTTATATTATAAAATAATAGTATTCTTATTTAACAACAATACAACTAACACCAACATGTGAGGTCAGGGAAACGCCGCATCACATCACATTTTTGGAAAACCAATGTGTCACTTCTAAGTCCTACCCAGCTATATATGCTGAGATGGGGCTAAGAGGTGTCAACACGTACTTTAAGGGCTTGCACATTTTCAGCTGTAGAGGTATGTGAATTATTAATGTATTGTGTATAAGTTATAACTATTGCACTAACACGTATATATTCTATGTAGCTTCGGCTTACGTAGTATCATGCAAATATTTTCTATTCTTGGTTGTGACTTAGCAAGAGATTTATATTAGCAATATATAAAGTTGCATTTTAAGAAACGTTTAGTACCGTAGGATTCTTGTCGGGCTCGGTTAGGTTTACTTCTGATCCTGTTTGTTATTTTGTAATTTATGTGCCGATAATGTAATCTGTACAACTTAACGTATTTAACGTCATTACGTTTCATCGTGTTAAGCATAGTACATTGTGTTAGACGTATTTTCAGCTGACCTGAGTGATCACACAATGACCAGAGTGATCAGAGTGGTCGCACTGACCCGAGTGACTAGAGTGATCCGAGTGACCGGAGCGATCTGAGTTATCGGAGTGATCGGAGTCGACGTGGTGCCAGCTGCAGAGCTAACCATAAAAGTCTACCATAGCAGCTGTGAAGCTGAACCATAGCAGCCTTAGAGCTGAATAAACGGTGTTGCTGGTCGAGTAACAGGTGATCGGGCGTTGCTGACCGAGATTGGTGGGCCCTGATTGCTTGATTGACCAAACTGGAATACTGACGGCTTGATTGGCCAGCGTGACTGGTAGCCGAGTGTACTGGTATCGAATTGTATAACTCCATACGTGTAATATTTTAGCCGTGGGCAAACTTTGGGGTTTGTAAAACCAGTGTGTTTTGGGACTGTAAAGATAATTTGTATATCTGTCCCTTTTGTTTACATAATTTCACTATTTGAATGAATACATTTTACTATATGAGTCAAATACTACATTTGTTTTACTATTTGAGTAACACACATCAATCTTTTCGTTGTTAAATCACTGTGAATCATTCACCCTTTGTCTTTGTACTGTGTAGGGTCATTTATTTGTATTTTTATTATTAAGTCCGTGCGTTTAGCAGCAGGGGGGGGGGCGAATCCGACATTTTGTCCAATCGTCATTTGGCTTAATTAATACTTTTTGCACTCAGTGGATCCGGTGTAGTCAGCGCCGGTAAAAAAAAAAACGACGACGGTCCATTCTACACGACGGTGACGTCATTTGGTTTAATACACTTTTCTGCGCACCGATCCCAGTTTTGTCAGCGTCCGGTAAACACAGCGACGACCGCGTCGATGTCATTGCCCCCCCTGCTGCTAAGAAGTTATTTACAATGATCTAACAAACAGAGTGATCACTAACTCCTCCTCTTGTAGATCAATTAGGTTATTTGACTGATCGGTAAGTCTGAAATTAATTCTCGTTAAAAACCGATTATGGCATCGCATATAGACCGGATTAATCGGGCTCTCAACGATTAAGAATCCTGGAGGGGCTGTTGGCGAAAATGAATAAAGGATATACCCCTGTTGAGCTTGATTTGATTGCTTGGTATCTACCTGGTAACTCCCTTCGATAACATCACACACTAGATTGATTGCTATCACCGATGCGATATTTACGTTGTATGGAGCAATATGCCTACCACCATCTCCGTTATCGTGTCTGAGGATAATTGATGGACCGAGAAAATCATTAAGAGACTTTCTTAGTTCTGGCGCGTTGTATCCTGGAAACTTGAAATCGGGTAAATCGGCTTCTGTGATATTATACTCGGTTAGGAATTTTTGTTTATTATCATCGCTGTTATCGGATATTATTTTAACGATTCGTTCATTGATATATTCCATGTCTGATATAAGTTGATTTAACACCTCAACGTGTTTTCGTGCTTTTGTTTTCCGTAGTTGTTCTAGTTGCAATTGGTAATTACGATTAATCTCGATAAAAAAACTATCGATATCATTTAAAATAACTGTTAATATGACGATCGATTCAGGGGTTTTGTCATACTGAAAATACCATTGCATGGTATTCCTGTCTTGAAATATAAACCAACTGGGTAATAACGTGTTTTTCATAATAGACAATTTATCTTGATAACTGGTAATAATTTCATGATACGATTGCGCATTCGTGTGCAAATCCGCGGGGATTTCATTAGGTGGATTCTCGGGCCAACCTAGTATGGTTCTTATTGAACTGTTATAAATATCAACCATATACCCCGGTGTGCTTGTTTCAATCGTCGACGATAACGTCGGTTCATGAACCGTAATATCGATTTTTGATTCTTTTCCTGTGATCGATTTTATCCTGCGTTGAAATTCTTTATTGATTTGTTCTACTTGGTATGACCCAGTTGGTATTGTAACCTCCTTCCAGTCTGGGGTCCCATCGGGTTTATTTGTCCATGCAAAAACCAGCGAGTTATTAGGTTGTTGTCCGTTAAATGCTTCCGCTCGGATATTAGGCCAACTGTGACATACTCGCAATTTTGCCAGCGCTATTTCCTTCACTGGAATCGGAGAAGGGAAGTTTACACTGAATTCTGGCTTCGTTGATGTTATCGATATCATATTTGTTTGTACCGGAGTGGTGTTCTCCGCGATCCGTTGAAGTAATTGCAACCCTTCGGGGTTCAGCGACATTATTATTATTCGCTGTTTCTAGTTTTTAATTTCAACACCGAATATTAACAACCTGCTTGTTTTCAGGAGAATGTTTTAAGCCCATTGAAGTGGTTTCAGGAGAATGTTTTAAGCCCATTGAAGTGGTTTCAGGAGAATGTTTTAAGCCCATTGAAGTGGTTTCAGCCACGTGGTTTCCAGCTTCCAGTTGAAAATCCTCGATTTTTGACATCGCGGAGTCATACAACTGGACCATCGTGGAGAATTCAGCATCGGATATGAACAAATTATCAATCGACAACGAGATCAACCCGGATAATTTCGAGTACGCGTCGGATACTATTTGATGTTTTACTGTATACTCGTTGAGTTTTTCCTGAGAACACGATGATATCTTTCTAGTGATTGCGTTGGCGACTCCAGCAATTGTTGTCGCCGCGGAGATAGCGATTGGAACAGCGATCGGGGCCATCATGGTCACCGTGGATAAAATAACACCGGTACCGGCTACTATACCTGACACCGAGTACACGACCGCGTCGATGGTGGTTATTTTTCGACGGTATTTTTTTATTTTTACACGGTATTGTTCGGAAAGCGTTTTCAAATTCGCGGAGAATTCTTTTACGGTATTGAATCGATATTGATGTGACGTCGGTGATACCTCTGATTCAATTACCTTGGTGGTCATTTTTATTTTAAAAGAGCTAGTGTTTTTAATTACTTAAATCCGTTACAAATTCCACATACCATGTAATGTTTGCCTCGGTTAAATGTCTATCGACGGCATAAATTGTAAACAGTTCAGCTGCGTCCTTGTCTATAATTGTTGATATTGTATTGTTAAACCCGGATGAACTCGACGATAATATATTAAACTGCATCATTGAAACCAGTGTCAATCGATAAATGCCCTTAACAGTTGCGATGATATTTATTATATTCTGTGTAGGAGTCCAAACGAATGATCCATGATGAATCGTGTATACTATGTTGATGGTGTTTTCATGAGGGATTTTTATTTTTGTCACCTCCGGTAGTCTGTCTTTAATCGCTGTAACATCAGTTTTGATTGTTCCTATTTCCTGTGTATGCGCGTCTATACCCTTTTTGTTCGTTGCAACATTAGAGCCGATTTTTTCTATTATCAGTTTATGCGCGTCTACATTATTTATGATCGTTGCAACATCAGTTTTGATTGTTCCTATTTCCTGTCCATACGCAGTGATATCATTTATAGTTATTGTAATTTCATCCGGTCTGGTATTTTTTTTACCAAAGAATTTATCAATGGTGTTATCAGCCCTGTTAAAATTTTTTCGTAACGTGTAAAATTGACCCGACAGCGTTGTAAACTCCGAAATAGTACTTTTTATCCCTACAAGATTCGGTTCGGTTACCGTCGGGGTTCCAAAAAAACTAGCAGTAGTGAGTTGTATATCGGTGACAGACTTTTGTATCCCCTCGAACTGATTTGCTTGCGCGTCAAATTTATCATACAAATTTTTTAACGAATCCGACACGGATATATAATTGTCGCCAAGTGTACTTATTTTTCCATTTATCGTCAAGATGGATTCACCTGATTTAAGTCGTCCGTCATCGGTATACAACACGATAGTGTTCTCGGCGGCATCACGCTGTCGTATTAAAACGTCATTCAGCGACACATTACTGGATTTCAATTTACCCTGGCGGTCTTGAAATATAACTATTTCGCCCGGGTCAACACTGGTTAAATTTAACGTATCAGCGATTTCATCCTCGATTAGTTTTTTTATGTCATCGGTGGCGAGCGTTTCCGTGGATGCTTTCAGCGCCGAAACCGGTCGTCCCCAGATATCAATCATTATTATTGTAAAAAAAAACAGTGTTTTTAATTAACCCGCCGGGCCTCTACGACCCCACTAGTGTATTCGTTTACAACCACATGAGGTGGTTTCCGCGATGATGAAATCGCCGCGAGTACGTTCAATACCTCACGGCCGCATATCGGTGGGTCACTTAATTGTTGTGTTGGCAGCGTGGAATAAAAAACCGGGGCTGAACACGCCCGGATATACCGCATGAACTCGTTTGGCGGGGCTAACCCGTATGAATCAAAATAGACGATCGCACGCGGATCAATTGTGTATGCAACCCAATGAGTTCCCGCTCCGGAGGATTTATCGAGGTTAATTATACCGGTTTCAATATTTCTTGGTTTTGTCGGTAATTGATCCCTCATAAAAACACCTCTGAAGTTTTTTATCGCTAAATCAAAATTAGACATAGGAGTTAATAAACGGTTCCCGGTAGTCTTAGACCCTTCCCCGAGTACCATGAATACGGGGTTCCCGGTAGTCTTAGACCCTTTCCTGCTACGGGTCGTTTTTTTTTATAGCCTTTCCCGGTTGCCTTCTTCAATGCCATTCCCGCCGCAGTACCAACGGCTCCTAACGCCGCCGCCTTCGCCACTGCTGGGGCCGCCGCGGCAATCAACGCTGGAATCGCAGCTAACAACGGAAATATCCCACCGGTCTTTTCCATGTTTTTAATCGCTGCGGCTGAAAAATCTATTTGAACACCCTTTTTATTCTTCATCGCATCATTGAAATGTTTTATTTGACGCGCCGTCAACGATATCTTATGATTACCACCTGCCATCTGTGACGGCTTCAGCGTTATTGTGGTTCCACATTGTTTAATCGACTTTGATCGTAATTTCTTGACTTGACCATCGGTCAACTCTACATCGACAACATTATACGACATTTTTATTGTAAACGCGTTTATGTTTTCAATTACATGTTTTCCACTGGTGCATCAACGATTCTCATTCGTCCACCAACGCCTTCTAGCAGCATTGATTTATCGCTGAGAATGACAGCAACCGCTCTATAATCGGTAATAACGCCGCGAGTTACATTAGCTCGGAAGTGTATATCAACGACGGATTGTCTTGTTAAATCAAGATGTTCCAGCGAAAAGTAATAAATCGGATATAGTTCTTTGAAATCATGTTGTGATATTTGCAAACCAGTGTCGACGTTTTGATCACGACTCATATACGACAGCAACCGATGGTACACGCGTGCAATATGGTTTTGACCGTAATTAAGTTGTATATCCTCAGATGGTTCCTGCTGGCCGTTTATTCTCAGCGAGACGTCAGTAACGCCTAATCGATCAAATATCACATGGCTGGATAGTTGATTATCAACTCTCGTCATATCCTGCAACGCAACAAATATATGACGCGGAGCCGAAATGCCTTGTTGTGATGCCAGGTTCCATGTAAATATACCATTGATATTTGATTGCTTAGTATCTGTTGTTGTTGTTAGCCAACTTAGTAATGATTTTCCTCCCTGCTCCATAAAGGATAGCAATCGTGCCTCTGTGGTAATGGATGGAGTCATTACTGGCATCCACAATAATATTTTAGTTAAAACGACTTTACCAGAGTCATTATTTGGATTCGCAAGATCCGCTGAAATTCTCCAAATTGCATTTCTATCATCACCTTTTCGCACAAGCACCACGGTATGCTTTGCTCCGTAGATAACTTTTCGCACGTTCCTACAAAATCCAAATATATGATGCAGTGGAATCGCGCATGAGAAAGATCTACGCGGCCCTGTTAACATTGATATGCGTGTTGCAGCTCCGATGTTAAAATTAGGATCGCTGTTTATAATCATATTCTCAACATCAGCGTTAGCGCTATCAGCATTATTTCTTGGTCGTCTTACCACAAGTTGCGAGTTTTCAGCAGTGTTTTTAGTATCCTTTGCAAACATCATAGATGGACCCGCTGATCTTGTATAATCGTCGGAATATCTTGCTAGCCCGATTATTGTTGTAGCAACATCAACATCACGTTCTATTGATTCAATGTCTCGCCCGTCAATGAGATATTTTGCGCTCTCAAATAGCGCCATTACGCCGTTATTGACTAAGCTAACTTTGGTACCATCTGGATACGGTGCTGGTACAGCAGGAGTATCGGCCTCTGTTACAAGTTCTCCTTCGATTTCAATAAACGCTTCACACGGTAAAAAATATTTACTGGTATCATGGACTTGAAGTTCAATTCGCGATCGTATGTTGGGTTGTACTGCATGATAGGAATAAAATTGATAATTACGGACAGAATCATCCTTGTGCACTGGTGCGTCCATATCAAACGCCGGGTCAGCTGTTCGTTTAAACATTTTATTTAATAATACGCTGATGCATCTAAATCATCGTCGTCGTTTTAAATTCTTCGAATTTTGTCGTGGTTTTAAACCACTTCCCGCTATTATGTTTGCGATGTCATCTTGATTATTGTTTACCAACGACGCTAGTTTTTCTTCCACGGCGTTATTTATTACTTTACTGACATTTGCAGGCATCACTGTCGTTGATGGCATCACCGGTGGTTTCTGTTTTCTTTTTCTCACCAACGACATTAGTTTGTCCTTTGCTGCAGAAAACGCCCTTCCGGCGACATCTCCAATAGCGCTGATTCCCTTATCACGAATAACATCAATAGCCTTCATTCCTAATTGTTTGGCTAACGGCGCTACTTTTGGAGCCATTCTTGTAAATAACCCCGCAATGGTGCTACCGAGACCGTCTCCGTACCACGCGCGGTATACGGGTAATCGTGAGTTTACCACGTAGACGCTGACTGGTTTATCATGGTTGTAGTGTATAATCATCTTTATTATAAAAAACACCAGTGTTTTCCAATTAGTGGTTGATTACCCCCTTCCCACCACCGAATCATAAATTTTGTCAAAAACATCGATTTTCTCTAAATGATTTCCTGGGGTTTTCATCGGCGGTAAAAATCCACGGTTTTTGTCAATTTTTGTCAATTTTTGTCGTTTTTTGTCAGTTTTTGGTCGGTTTTTGCCGGTTTTTGGTAAAAAATATCGATTTTCTCTAAATGATTTCCTGGGGTTTTCACCCGTAAAAACTGACCAAAAACTGACAAAAAACTGACAAAAAACGACAATTTTATAATTTTTTTAATCATCCACTAACTCGTCTATGAGCGTTCGATATACATTAATGTCCATGATACCACCGGCAAATAACCGCCTGCAAATATCAGCGGCCTCATTGATTATTTCCGGAGAGTTATTTCCGGCTCGTTTTCCTCCGATTAGTATTTCTAGCCGTGATATATCACTGAGAACACTACCAGGACAAGTAACGCTAGCGTTGAAACCAGAAGAGTATCCTTTTCCGTGTTTTGGTCTTTCACTTTTTACTTTATTGTGGAATATTATATAATTATTATCACGCGGTAATAATACATTTTTATGTTAGTTTGCCAAATACACTATTCTTCTCCAATCCTTTAACGACCTTATATTTTTCTCGTAGCCGCTATTGATATGCTCATCTCGTGAATTCTTATCAAAATTTACGGCAGTAAAATCAATCAATTCTTCATCGCTGAAGGCTCTGATTTGATCTATTGTGCTCTTTTTAAGAACATTACGGGGTATATTCCCCTCTTTCCGTATTTCTTCCGGTATTTCTTCCGGTATTTCCTCCGGTATTTCTTCTTCTGGTTCTCTTGCGGTGGCGCCTAGTTCTTCCTCGTCGGCCATTGTAACATAAGGTTCTTGTGGGTCCGTTATAGCGAGTGGTGGCGGCCTCCGTGTTGTAGCAACCGCTATTTTCGCAGGGAGTGTTTCCAGAGATTTTTTTGTTTGCTCGGTCTGAGCCGCTATCTTTTCAAGCGCACCGAGGACGGGCACAGTTGCCGCCGTAACATCTTTGGTCGCTTTAGTTACCGGAGCAAAGAGCTGTTCGCTTCCAACAGCAAAATCAGTTTGTAGTTGTTGCCGCGTTTGAAGTTGTTTTCGGACCCTGTCTCGTAACGGTATGAACTTTTTAAGCGCTACTAGCCGCTCTCTGGCTAGCCGAGTAGTAAGTGATTCGCCTACCATTATTGCAATTGCACCGTAATTTCTAATTTCCTGCCGAGTGTGGCGGGGGGATATGTCCCATGGGGCTCCAGGGAGTTTTCGTCTATAATCCTTCTAATGTTTTTAATTTTATTAGAGATTTCTCGACGTCGTTCAAAAGCCTGTCCGAGTTTTTTTTGTACTATCTCAACGGCAGTAAATAGTCCAATAAATGCATTTACGTCATTGCCATACAAGTTTTCATTGATCGTATATTGTAATCGCTTTATAAAAGAATACTCGCGTGGCAAGGTATATCGACCTTTCTTTGATTGCTCGTTAATAATTTCATAATCAGAAAATATTTTTTGGTTATCAAGCTTATCAGATAATTCAATTCCTTGATTTTTTAATTTTAAAATCTCGGTTAATATATTATTGATGTCTTCGATATTCATATTCTTATAAAACATCTTATTTCTAATATCAAAAAAAAAATTATTTTACAAAATGAACCCCGCGTATCAATCCCGAGGTGTGTTAACATTCGATGAAACATAAAACAGAATATTACAGTTGTTTGTAAAGACAATTTATTCCATCAGTTTTCTTCCGGAAGAAACAATTTATTAATTGTAATAGACTGTAGCGTTCACACTGTCGGTAACTTTGTCACTCGGTGATATACCATCACGAGTTATTCCCCTTTGATGTTACATATGAAAATCGAATTCTGCGCCCGGTCTTTTTTGAGATCGCTGAATTTTGTATTCCTTCTGCAACAAATTGTACTGCGGGCACACAAATATCAAAATATCTACTGGCTTCATTCATCGACTGAAAAGTTTTTTCTTCGTGCGTTATTGTATCAAATGACTTTACGGGTTTTGCTTTTTTTGAGTATTTACCGGTTCCGCCTTTTTTGGTATTCTGACTTTGCGAGATAGCTTGCAAGTTTATAAGAGAATTATCAGTCTTATTATTATTAATATGATCAATCACAACCCCATTCTCGATTAATCCGTTAAATACTTCAAATACAATCCTGTGAACATAATAGCTTTTTCCTCCCGCAGTAAACATCAAATACCCACGATTATTTACGGTACCAACCGGCTTCTTCAGTCTACAATTTCTAACAACGCCGTCGCGAGATGCTTCGTAATTAACAAGCACGGGATGCGGCTGAAATTCTTGGTTCATTTGTATAATAATACTACTTGTCTAATTCATTATTTGGTTTAATTATAAACCATGCAATATAGTCCTGAGGAGTTTTGATGACTGAGTCAGCGGTGGGGTCAATGACGGCGTTTTTTATTCGTTTGTCATAATAGCGTTTTAACTCTCTGTATCGCTTTCCGCCACAATTGATACATAATTGTGATTTTCCTCTTACACCAACGTGGCAAACCAAGCACGGTAGGGGGCCAAGAGAACCATTACGAACGCTTTGTAAATGATACCCGCAGAATTCACCTCTACATGATTTATTGCACGGGGTTGTCGACCCAATCATCAACCATTTGCATTTATTCATTATGCTATATTCTTTTATTTAAATACTTGTTTTAATTATATGGAGGAGTTTGAGAGATTAGCAGCAATTAAGCCCTGGAAAAATATTAAGTTCAATCTCGATAGAGCCCTCAAGGACGCACCAAAAGCGTCAATAAACGGTAGAACCCTGTTGAATAAAATACGCGATTGTATCAATGAATTGAAGCGCGATGGTGCATCTCATAGTTGGTCAACATTTCGAATTGATGGTGTTGTTGATGCTACCATGAACGACAAACGCGCGGCAACGATAATATCACAACTTGGCTCCAGCAAGTATTTCTTCAGAGTAAAATTTATTGTCCGGGTGGAATCAGGTAATTGGATCATACGTGATAAATTTGAACCGGTTCTCAGCGACAAGAAAACAGTCATTGTTAGCCGCGACTCCAAGCCAGGGCTGTTAACCGGAATTGACAGACCATACTATGAACGAGCGTATCCTGAAACAGCAGTTGTCTATGGAATATACCCGTTAAATAAGAAACCTGATATCGGAAAACTAGCGCCGATGAAACAGTCAACGGGGATAAATTGTGTAGCAGAACGAGTAATAGAGCATTTTACAAATGCGTGTCGAGGAAACAAATTGACTGATCTACGACGTAGCAAAATAAACCAATGGGAGAAGACAGTGCGCGAGCGAGGAGCAACCATCAGCGACATAGCGAAATTAGAAACGTCGCTGAGATTTCCAATAACCGTTACAACAATAACCGGTGAAGCATTATATGAATCAAAGTATAAATCAAATTGGGCCTCAATCAAAATTATTGATCATAACGAACACGCGTGGACGCCCGCGGTCACAATATTTCCACGGGATAGAACAGTAAAGTATATCCCGGGGGAATTCCTGGGAGAGGATGGTTTTCTCGCGGAGAGGAAACTATTTGATGCTATTGCCTGCTTGTGTAAAAACGACCCTGTATCAGTGTGGTTACTTCGCAGCGCTGAAAACGATGTGGATACCTTTGATCAGTTTGTAAGACCAAACGGTGAATTATATCGCACTGAAGCGTTTCACAACAAGATGAAAAAAACCGCCATGGAATTTGAAGAGCATGATGAACAACTGCTAACAAATTGTTTTACGATTCCATCGGTTGCGGCTCATGTTGCAGCAAGGAAAAATGCGTGGAGACCAACGCGCAAGGAATTTCTACCGGATGTACAATCCAGTTGTTTGGAATATTATCACGGTGGACTATGGAACACTGAATACAACCGCGACGCTATGATCTCGGTTGATATGGTTGCCTGTTATCCAGCGAGTTTTCTCGGGTATGGATCCGCCGCTGAGTATTTCAAACGATTTGGACACCCCAGACATGAAATGACTCGTGTTGCTATTAATGGACCACTGCCTGATTTTGATTTAACCGGATTCGCTCGCATAGTATCATTTGAATTCGCGGCAGGACTGGAAGTGGCTGCCAATAGCGCTGCTACGGTATATGATTGATTGTAGAATGCTTGTATCGTTGATTGTCAGTGACGCGATTATATCATATCGGGCGCAGACTGAAGTCTGGTTACCAGAACCAGAGCGTCTAGATAGCATAATTGACGAGTCCAGAAAACACATTGATGCCGACGAGGAATATATCATCGAATGGTCCAAAAAGATATTCAACCAACGAAACCGCGAGGCAAAAGATCTCGGTAGAAGAATAATTGGTAAGTTCACACAAGGTGGAAAAAGCTGCGACTACAAACGATATTGCTCACGGCTGATTATAGATGACGCAGAATATGATTTCGTAATCAAGGATGCAGTGGCAAAAAATAGATACGTGAACTGCAAAACAGCTTTCTTGTCCAATGGAACAAAGTTGGGTACAGTTGTTTCCTACAGCGATGGAGACAGCCCCGCGTATCCGCATTTGAGGGCGTCTATGCTGGGTTACGCCGCTATCAATTTATCCTCGATGATAAATAGATTTCCCGACACCGCGGTTAGAGTAGCCGTTGATTCATTTTATATAGACGTAAAGTACAAGGGAAACATAGCCGAGTTTACTAGTCCGGACGAGAGTTGGGGTATATGGAGAATTAAAAATGAAATACGACGCGATTATTCCCCGTCAGCAGATGTCACCGTTGAAAACAATTACTTACGCGGTGATAATTTATCAGAATGGTCTAATGCACCACCGTGTTCTGATCCAATTTGTAGACATAAAACAGTTTATTTAAGCGGCTGTGGCGGGTCAGGAAAGACGACTCGGGCAATTGAATTATTTCGAACGCGGGCAAGTATAATCGTGCTTACACCGACCCATAGACTAGCGCGAGAGATAAAACAACGAAATGTTGACGCCGTTACTTATCACAGCTTTTTTCCATACAGCGGCGGTGAGTGGACTCCTGATCGAATGGGGGAAAAATTTATTCCCGAGGTTATCATCTGGGATGAGATATGTACTGTTTCGTTAGATACTTTACAAATGTTTCTTGAGTGGTTGCTGCGCGCGAATACAGCGGTAATCATGTGTGGCGACCATGGCCAACCACCACCATTTGTCGGCGAGGGTCCACATGATTGGTTAAAGGGTTTTGTGGACTATTATGAAGAAACCGATACTGATTACCGAGCACTTGATGAACAACTGCGCGAGGTTAAAAAATTAATCAGATTACAGCCGGATAGAGTTCAATGTGAAATAATCCGCGAGGTGATTCCGGAAACGCCGTTAAATGAATTCTGGGAAACATGGAGACCAAACGATTTGATTGTAGCGAGTAGAAAGATAGTCAGAGACACACTTCAGCGGAAGTTGTTTGCGTTGCATAAGGAAAAGTTTCCAACGCGTCCAGTGCCGTTATGTTATAGACCCGCGGACACACGGCGGCAGAACATTGAAGTTGAAATCCCGGGCCCGACAGCGTCAGGGACAAAAAAACAAATTCTCGTGCTGAATGATATCGTGCTCGTTGATATTAGCGTCGTCGAGGACGCGCTACGTGCTGATAAATCCCCGTGGACGCTAGGATACGCAACGACAATACATTCCTCGCAGGGATTGACTATCACGGATACAATTGTTTGGATGGTTGATAATCGCATCGAATGGTCAAATCTAGTCTATCTTGCAGTGTCCCGAGTACGGAGAATGAATCAGCTTCGAAGAATTGTTATTGACGAAGCCAGTGACAACGATGACATTATTGATGCTAGCGTCATTGATAGAAAACTCTCGGGTTACCGCCAACAGGATAAAAAAAAAACAGCGGCGTTTTGATATTGATGCCGAATTAATAATTGCGTTACGACAACAACAGAATAATCACTGCGCGAGTTGCAATTGTGTAATGCGCTGGCGTTATTCGGATAAAGACGCTCGCCAATTTACCGTGGACAGGATCGATAACAGTCTCGGTCATGTCAAAAACAATGTAAGGTTGACCTGTCTTGAGTGCAATAGACGCAACGGCGCTTGTTAAGACCACGCGGGGGCAATTGAGTATCGTCAGGTATCACTTGTAGTTGCTCGCGTGTAAATCCGCGCTGTGGGGCAGTTGAATCCAGTCTATAGATCGGTGGTCTACCAGTTGATCGTGTTATCGTTGATATGTTATGTGTGGTAACACTCCAAATAGGATCAGTAGCTCTTTTTTTACCGCCTTCAAGCTCTCCTGGTTCATACAGATATCTAACAGTGACATCGCCGAGAATCGGATTGGAAACGCTATCTATTTTTGATCTTCCGGGTATGTACTCGTATTTAATCGCGTCGCTGGGCTCCATGTTGATTGCTCGGGTAATCTCGTTATTTAACGCTGCAATTACGCCTGGCAATCTTTTAACCCATTCACGAGATCGTTTTTCTTGGATGAATTCCTTCGCGTATTGATACCCAAATAACCGTTCAGCAAGAGTCCGATTGAATCTTTCAACAATTGCCTGATCACGATGTAGCGCAGTATGACCTCGTCGTATCGCGACGCGATGATGTTTCAACGCTGATAAAACAGCGCCGCGAAATTCATTGCCAGGATCAACTTGTAATAGATTTGGCCAGCGCAGAGGACCTCTTCGATAAATCCGCTCAAACGCACCGGCTACTTCAGTTGCTGACTTTGTTTTTAACGGCTCCGCTTGTTTGTATCGAGTCGCAACATCAACTACGGTTAGCGCGTATTTGTAACCGTTGTCATGCGGCAGAAATAATATGTCAGCTTGATGAACTTCATTGGGTACACTGACATCAAAGCGCGAGAAGTTGATTTGTTTAGGCGGTGGTAGATAAATTTGCCATATAGCCTGTTTGGATAACCAATTAGCCGCAACGGCCTTTGTTACCTTTGCAGCGCTTGCGAGTTTACCAATTGCGGCCTTCCCCTTCCAGTATCCTCTCGGAGAATAATAGATGGATTCCATGTTGTTATTATAAACGCTAGCGTTTTCAATTACCAGCGCGAGAAGCTCCGCTTCCAATCATTAATTTACCTTTCATAGCCGATTTTACCAACCATGAAGCCAACTTTTCTTTGAGGGATTTATCAGGAATAGCATTTAACGCGTGAATTAATTTTACATCCGCGATATGACGCTGTTGCAGATCGCTACTTTTGTAGTAAGCAACATCATGAGCATGACACGCCTTATCGATAGCGTTTATTGGATACTCACCGGGTTTGGGCTGATTTTGATCATCGAGTCTGATATCTAATCGTGTTCCGGGGCCACAGTAGCTATATCCTGGAAGGTGCTTTTCTCCTGGATACTTTGCCCACGGTGTTCCGGGGAGTTTTGATAACTTGGCTGCAATATCACCTCCTCGCTTTTTTTTAAAGCATCCCCGGGTCTAATAGAAATAAATCTAAATTTCTTTGTACCGCATCGTGCACACTTACCAGTAAGCGCCGATCTGTTATTTCTCGTTGTAACGGTTGTCATATCATTTGTGCCAGTACGCACTCTACACTTCACACAATATAGATCCATAATTTATGTATAGAGATATGAATATAATTGATTTTTCGGCGACTAAAACAAGAGAACCAGTTAAGCATGTTGCAGCGTTACCAAACTCGATCCGGATGATTATCATCGGACCATCTGGATCCGGCAAGACGCAATTATTGCTCAATTTAATAATGAGATGGATGAAGTGGGATAAGTTGTATTTAATCGCCCCTAGCGTGGATGATCAACGATGCTACGAGGTGTTGAAAGATTTTAACGAGAATGCATCAGCGATCGCTGAAAAAAATGTTATTGAGTTTATTACAGATATCAATGATGCACCGGGTATTGATGATATTGATGGCGACGTTAACAATCTAGTCGTGTACGATGATGTTATGTTAGACAATCAAAAAAACCCAGCTAGGATATTTTCCAGAGGCAGGCATAAAAACACCGACGTGATATATGTCACTCAACGATACACTCAGATTCCAAAAGTAATCAGAGACAACTGTAATATTCTTGCTGTATTCAACGGCGTTGATACACACACGCTACGAAATATTTGGCAGACATGGTGCGGCGGTGACATGGACTTTAATGGTTTTCGAAACTTTTTTAGTCATGCTCAGTCGACCCCACATGGATTTGTAACGATAAATTTACATGATCCTCGGACACGATATCGTATCGGACTTGACCAAATATTCGGTTAGTTGTAAATAATTTTCATTGTAAATAACCACTTAGCAGCAGGGGGGGCAATGACATCGACGCGGTCGTCGCTGTGTTTACCGGACGCTGACAAAACTGGGATCGGTGCGCAGAAAAGTGTATTAAACCAAATGACGTCACCGTCGTGTAGGATGGACCGTCGTCGTTTTTTTTTTACCGGGCGCTGACTACACCGGATCCGCTGAGTGCAGAAAGTAATAATTAAGCAAAATAACGATTGGACAAAATGTCGGATTCGCCCCCCCCCCCCCCCGCTGCTCGTTTTGTGTTAATTGATCCAATATCTGGATCCTATACATGCACAAATTAATCATAATTAATTGCTAATTGAAGTCGTTCACCATTTCTGTTCTGTTATAAATCCGAAATCCCACCCGGTTATCATGTTACAATGTTACTAGAACCATCATTCAAAACCAGTATGCTTTTTGCAAGGCCCTGTGGACTTGACGTTCCACCGTTTGACTCCTGCTCAATTTTTGGTTTAACTTAAAGACAGGTTCAGTAATTAATAATCCAATCATATGAATTTAAAAAGTTGTGTTCACAGCCACAGTCAGTGGGAGAAACAAGGAAAATAAATGATTGTTCTTTTATATCGCGGTCCTGTCTTAATATCATGTTATTCTTAACACTTCGTCAATGAGCGTGGTTTAGAACCAAAAATATCTCACAGAAGCAAAACAAGGAGATAGGTATACATACAGATATACGATAACATCCAAGCTTACTTTGCTATATAAAGAGTATATAATAAAAGTGTCCTCCCCCCGCAACAAAACCAGTAATAAAACAAAACGAGAAACAAACAACTTTAAAGGTTGATAAACCTACTTTAAATCATACTCGATAGGTTAACACGTTTAGTAATGCAAACTTTCTAATAAAATAAATATGTGCCTTTCCACGAAATCGTATCAAGTCTAAGAAAAGAACAAGCCATGAATATGACGAGTCGTTTAGGTACCTACTTAGTGATAGCTCTCCATCGACGTCTCCAGTCAAAATGTCTCCCGAAGCAAGCCTGCAGCATAGCCCCTGTCCACATTCGTATGAATTCGTGCAATTAGCGCCTAATTGTCTCTCCGTGACCGCAGCCTATGAATAGCAAGCGATTGGAATATTGCTAAATTATAAAAGGTGTATGCTCCAGAAATCACACTCGAATAAGTAATTAATGCGCTTCCATTATAAGGTCTCGTTGTCTCTCGCTCTAGGTAGTCAATGATTTAACTGTACATTGTCTCTTTGGCTCTCGCATAACTGAAAGTCAGGTAGCCAGCTGACCAATACATATATATGTTATTACTTGCATAACCTCGCCTGGTCTCATTCGTCGAGCAGGTATAATGGATCTAGTGGGATTAACGCTATGAAATATATCCAGTTTAAGACTTCTGTCTGTGAACTGTCATATAATGTTTCAACAGCCCACAACATTCAAACTCAAGGAAAAATGACAAACCCGTATCATTTATAAAGCGGCAGAGAACCTACGAGGCGGAAATTGTATTCGGAAAGAAGCTAAAAAGGTGTTTCAATTTTCTTTTGAGTAAGTTGTTTTATTCTAAGAAAGAGACATGTGAGTATCATTAGCGAGATAGTGTGGAGATTTAGAAACAAACCGAAATTGTACGTTGAACAGTGCCTGCAGATTATCCGGAAAAGCAACATTTGGTGAAATTTAATATGGACAAGGTGTGATGTACCTTAGGTTTTACATGATAAATCCTTATGACCAGAAGCTGTTTTGTGTCGCTTCGATTGGAGTTTGCCCGTCCTCTAATTGAAATAAATATTGCGTTCTCAGTTTATTATCTATACTGAGTCTGTCTGTATGGACACTTAATAGTGGAGACAGATGGGGTCATTATTCAGCGTCTTGCAAATCTACGAGATGCCTGTATACATTTTGAACAAAATTACTGTAATTTCAAACGCATCTATCTAGCGATATCAAATAGCATCTGAATCAGATTCGACTGTAAAGTTGTAAAACAAAGTTAACGAAATGGGTATCATATACATACCGATTTCTTTTTATAAATCGAAAAGTCATCTTTGATCTTGAACACATACATAGTAGAATAGCACTATAGTAGTAAGGTGGGTCACCCTAGCCTCAATGAGAATTAGCATTACAGAGACCCCTGGGTCACTCTAGCCTCAATGGAAATTTAACATGGAGAAAAATCGTGGGTCACTCTAGGCTCAAGGGGAATTTAACATGGAGAAAAGTCTTGGGTCACTCTAGCCTCAAGGGGAATTGAACATGGGATTTTTTTTTTTAAATTTTTTTTTAAATTTAAATTTAAATTTAAATTTAAAAAAGGGGTAGGCAATTGAAAAGTCATTCTCTTTTCGAGAAATATGGCTGGCCCTGAAAAGGGCCTTTGGGTTTCTTCTAACACTTCCACTTCTTCAACCATCTTCTCACTTTTGTCACTATTCCTGTCTTCTTTTTCTCCTTTTCTGGCATCCAGTCAGGATGACCTAGAGCTCTAAACTTTTCCTGAACTTTTATCCAATTCTGATTCAACCTCTCAAACTCTGCATGTTTCTTTTTGTTTTCCACATCTTTTCTTTCTTCCCTCCATTTCTCTTTAATCTTCTCTACTTCTTCCTCCATTACTTTTCTCATCAGATCTTCCCCTTTCTTCACCTTTTCCAATCCCCATTTTACATTTCTCCACTCTGTCCAGTACAATATTTTTTCTAGGAAGCACCGGACTTTGATGACATTATCCAGTGCTTCCTTCAAACTTCCCACTCTGAAGTAAGGTGGGTTAATGAAGCCTCTTGACTTATTGACTTCTTCTTCAATCATCCCTGCTATGATATCTCTTGCTGTCTTTAGGCCTTGAACTTGACTCGTTACAAAGTCTTTCATATCTCCATGCCTACATTCCTCTTCTATTCTTCCTAAAACATATTCTACATCCATTATCCAGAAATAGATGTCTCTCAATAGATTAAATAGAACTGATACTTGAGTCATTTTGTCTCAGTTATTCCTTAGAATGGTTCCAACATCAAACTTTGTGGGTTCTTATACTTAAAGCGCGTACGTGAAGGAAAACATCCCCCAAAACATAAAATTGATCTTACCTAGATCATGACCAAACAACGCGCGGACGTGAAGGAAAACATCCCCACTTTTCTCATTTCATATAATAAAACCCAAACTATACTCTCCACATACGCTAAAAAACAATAAAGAAACTACTATTCACAAAAACTTTACTTGAGCAGTTACAAACACAAACACAAACACTCGCACTATTAATAAAGAGTTAGTGTTTATATTCACACTACTCTACCTACACACATTGGCAAATTGATCGTTATTTCTTTTCTTGAGTATTGGGTAGCCCTTAAAAGGGCTTTTTTAACTCCAGATGCACCTATCTAATGATGGCACCTTCCTGGCCTGGCGCCACACACGCATCTTCTTCCCCAGTCTCCTTTCACCTTTCTTCTGGGGAGCGCAGAGGGAGGATGATTCGCTTCAACACCCAATCCTCTGTCTCTGGAATATTGTACGACATCCTCTCTCCTATTTTCTTTTCCTCCTGTTCCCTCTGTCTTCTCTCCTCCTCTTCCTTCTTTATTCTTTCCTCTTCTACTATAGCCTCCGCGGCCAGTTCATTTAACAGGAGCCTGACATATTCCAGATGTATCTGGAGTTCAAGAAGTTTGCTTATTCTGCTATTCATTTTTGGTGTTGATCAATCAACAAGGGCAGTTAGACTGCAGAACGAGTTTCAATTTATAGTGAAAGCGCGGACGTGAAGGAAAACATCCCCCTAAAAAAATAAAATTAATCTTACCTAGATCATGACCAAAAAACAATGTGCGGACCTAAAAGAAACACTCACTCACTTTTTTAATGCTACCCCTCACTATTTTAAAATTTTTTATAAATCACTTCAATAGACTATTTACATACGCAAAGCAATCTAACCCCAAATGTACACCTCAAACACCAAAAAAACATGATTTTAATCTACTATCCACACCAACTTACGTGAGCGCTTACAAACACAAACACACAAACTCACAAACACATACCCTCACATTTTTTAAGAAAGAGTTAGTGTTTATTTTCACACTACTCTACCTACACACATTGGCAAATGGATAGTTATTTCTTTTCTAGAGTATTGGGGTAGCCCTGAAAAGGGCTGTTTTTTTGTTTGCTATGGCAATCTTTTTTAGTTTCTAAGAATGCGATGTCCTCTGAGGATAGACTTTCTGGCGATAGGTCTGCTTCTTCGGAAAGAGAAGAAGAACTCTTTGGTGTCGATACGACAATCGACAAAGCCTCTGTCAGCTTCAGGTTGCTGCTGCTGTTGTTGTTGTTGTTGCTGCTGTTGCTGCTGTCTCTGAAGTCTGTACTTCTCTGTCCATTCTTCTTTTTCCCTGTTCATTTCTTGTCTGAAGAGCTCTTCTATCAGGTCTTCAGTGACTTTTAACATTCTCACATTCTCTATTTCTTCTGGCTTCGGTATCAGACTGTGTCTGACCCTATGCAAATTCACGTAGTCTTCGTTGAGCTTAGCTAGTTTGGAGCACATCTTCTTAGGAGGATGAGTCGACAATGGATGGTTAGAATGGAAACAACCCCGGTTCTTAAAGTCAAGGCGCGGACGTGAAAGAAAACATCCCCCACACGGTTTTCGAACCGCAACGTTCAGTGAGTGTCATGAGAGGGATAGTAAGAAATCAAAGAGCATCAATCCAACATTCTTATAGCTAAACAAAAGACAAAGGCATTTTTTTTAAAACACAACATTTTTTATTCAAAAATCACTTAACACTAAACAACAACTCTAACATTTTTAACAATAATCCAACAATATAACATCAAACAATTTTTTCAAATCACAAACATTTTTTTCTCAATTGACAATCTACTTTAAACAGGGCTGACAACGTTGTGAATGAAATTGTGATTTCCACTGTTGGAAATCATTAGGCCATTGATGGACACTACGTTTCCTAGCTTGAGACAAAAGATAAGCATAATGGTCACAAAACCATCGATCTACTTTCACATCGTTTCTAGCAGAAGAACGAGGATCAAAATGAGTCACTAAATGTTCTAAGGAATAGCCCAGGCTGCGATGATGCAGAAAATACACACAGTACTGTCCACACACCAAGGAATCTGTGCCTTGTAATTTCACGTTATTGAATCGGGTAGTCTGAGCATTTCTTCTCATAAAGTCAATGATATCGTCTTCCAAAGGGGGCAATCCGTACAAATCGAAATATTCCACACATCCTTCTTGAGGAAAGTAGACGGCTACCCAGTGGGTTCCTGGGAGATGACTGTCGTCCGTGTTGATTACGTAAGCTTGATGGTCTTTAGGTTTGCGATGAGGGAGTTCATCTTTAGCACAGACGACAGGATTCCAAGAAGCCGTATACGAACTGTGGTTCAAAAGGTAATAAAGTTCCCAGGTATCCATGTATTGTGTGTGCTTTTTTTCTTCTTCACAGGTAATAATAAGTCGTCAATTCGATCCTGACTTTTTGCTTGAAAATGTCTGACGAATAAACGGTTATTCGTTCTGTTTCCTCACTCTGATTCAGGAGAGCTTCGATACGATGGATCTCTTGAGTGGTTAATGGTGGACAAGAATGTTCACGCAAGTCTTTATGCCACTGATGCAACACGTCTTTGTTCGAGATGAGACTCCAAGCTTCGTCCAGATACTCGTCCAATTTTTCTTCTTGACTCAACATTAGGCATTTATCGTGTTGAATTTGACTGGGATGATCGTTTTGACATCCATAGCAATTTTTCTTGATCAATTCCGTCATTTTTTCGACCAAGTGTTTGGCAAAACAGGAGACTAAATGGGCTTCTTGTTCTGGCCATCTCGACTTCATCATGATCACTTCTTCTTCCACAGTTTTCTCACATTTCATGTCCAAAGTTTCTCCACTAGGTAAAGAGGGATAACAGTCTTCCATGGCTTCTAGTAATCTAGAATGACTTCTCTCAAACTGTTGATTTCTATCGTATTATCGAATTCTGCATACAGGATGACGTTCACCGTTTCATCAGGGTCTCGGTCTTTAAAATGAATTTCCACACGAATCTGGCCAGATTTTATAGGGTGGAAATGTCCCTCGTCGCTGCCTTGGTCTGGAGTGAAATCAAAAGCCCACAAAGCGTAGCCTCCTGCATAATCCTCGTACGTAATACCGTGACTGGTATTGGTTTCTAACTGTCCGGTGGCTTCGTACAGGGACAAGTACGATCTCAAGTAATTCTTCTTGGTAAAGTCAGGTTCAAACGGTCGGGTACACAAGGTTTTGCCATCGCGACTGACTTCGATTCTGGACACGCCAAAGTGTTGAAAGTAGGAAGGAATTTTTTTTTCGGCAGCTCCGTTGAAGGCTGTATTCTCGACGATACCAACGATCAAACGTTTGGGTAACTGTCCTTGGAACAGATGATCTTCGATCATGGATCGCTGTCCCTTGGGAATGGTGAAGGTTTTCACTTCCACGCGTCGTATGGGATACTTGGCGGTCGTTCTGCTCAACGTCTGACTGATGTCGTTTCCCACTTTAGGTAACACTTCCACACGGCGTACGTAGAGTCTGGCTTCTTGGATTTTGGTTTTGTAACCGTCACTATCAGCCAATAAATGGAAAGCGGTACTGCTACGATTCAGTCTCAGGCGGACATCCACCCCGTTCAGCAAATACTTTTCTTGCAACCACATGTCCAAATGCAAACGATCCATCAGTTCTAAACTTGTGTCGACTCCCGTGATTCTCTTTCTTCGTTCTACAAATCCATCATTGTTGTCTTTCTTTTCATCAGTTTCCAATATTTCAAACTTGGTAGGTTCGTCAGCTTCCCATACCACACAGGCATTGAGATGAGTGTTCTTGGCATCTATTCCGTACGTCAAGAGATTTTCCAGATAGGCACGATAAGGGTAAGTATCCATGCTGCTACTGACCAGTTTGTTATTCAAGTACAAGTCCACTCCACTGAACAAGGAATGCATGAAATTGTTGACGGGAGCTACTGCTTCATCGTCTATAGCACCTCCAGTCTTATCTAGAATTTTGACTTTCAGGTACAAGTAACTGCTATTCAGATCGATGTAATCTTCGGGCTGTCCTTTGATTTCAAACTCGATGGGAGCGGAATCCGTCAAAGAGGACACGGGGTGAAATTCCACCCACTGGGATTCTTGCATGGTCATCATGGTAGGTGGCATGGCAAACAGATCCAGTTCCAACTTGGAACAAGCGCAAGATTCTCGGTGCATCATTTTTTTTGTTCTTTCTCAATAATCGAAAACGTCTAAGTCTCGAACGGTTCTTCTTTTCTTGGCCTTTCTCGCTTGAAGTCTGGTGAAAGGGTGTTTTCTTCGTCGTCTCTTTCTGCCTTGTCCTTGCTGAATGCCTGACTCGGTAGCGTGCAGGGCATTTATAGGTGTGTCTCGTCGGCCCAAAATGTCTTTGCCCGTTTGCAGCAAGACATTTTTGCCTGCCCTCATGAAGGCTTCTTTAGGGTTTTGTTTGTCGATGATGACATTTTGGAGAAATTCTTTGCCTTGCGTCAGTGCCGCATCTTTCAAGGCGTGCAATCCGCGTGTCACCATCGGTTTCAACACTGGGGCCACCGAACGAAAGGCCGATTTTAACATATCTCCTAAACCGTGTCCTCGCTGTCGTGCAACCCCTCGGTACACTGGATACATGACTTACGAATCGTGAGAAAACCGTTTTCGAAAATGGAGTTTCACCGTGACTTTTCCTTTGGTGAATGGAATATTTTGTCCCAAATCTCCTTTTATAGCAATGTTGACCGTGTCCAAATACGACTTACTGACAGGCAAATAGTGAGGATGGACAAATTCGCGGTGGACGTGGTAAGTGTTTCCACCTTCCTCGTCAGCGTTCGTGGCAGAATCTACTTTGAAAGGAATGACACGCAGTAACGGTATAGAGGTGTGTCCCACCACGTTGTACTCCACCACATCGGAATACACGAACATCAAATTCAGTCCTTGATTCAGTTCTACCGGGACACGAAATAACTTGCTAAAAGATTCGTTGTCGTAAACGATGGGTAATTCGCTTTTCTTCATCATGCTCATTCTCATGTTCATGTCTCCGCCCAACATGTCAAACAATTCAGGACAAAATAAAATGGACATGATTTTACTCCGTTCAAATTTCATCAAGAAGCGACGAGCTGCTTTGTGGTACTCCATGGTGACATTTTTGTTGACATGCTCCAAAGCTTTCAGAAACACGACATTAAACCTAGAGGCTATGGTGCTGACCAAATGTTGACCACTAAAATAATAGCCTGGGGGAATGAACAAGTGATAGGTGGTGTACTTTTGATTTTGTGTACGGGTTTTCTTGTCATATTTGACATTGCTATCCATCCACTGTTGCAATTGCTCGTCATGAACTTCCACATCAAAAAAATTTTGATTGGGAAGGACATTGAGGACTTGGGTCGGGTGAATGATTTCTACTAAAGCCACTTCCCAATGGGCTTCGTGATCTAAGGGGATGGCCTGAGGTAATTTGGCCGTGTAACAGCACAACGTGTTGTGGGGAAACACCTCCATGGAACTGTCACTGGGTAAGATTAAGTAAAATTGGTTTTGGTGACTCATAATTCCAGAGTTCTGTGGCTGTCCGAGGGGTTAGTGGATGTCAGAGGCGTGTCTCCGCCCAAAATGGGGTTCTGGTTGTTGTTGTTGGAGTGGTGACTGACACTAGCACTGGACACAAGGTTCCCGTGGTTCCCGTTCGAGGTGAATTTCAGGGAGGGATTGGGAAGCAGGTAACCGATGCAACTGCTCAATAAAATGGTCCACAATTGTTTGTCTCCTTGTTGCAAACTCAAATTGGCAATGGCTGCCCCGATGACACAATACACCACGAAGATTTGGCAGAAAAAGACGATTTGCATTTTAGGCACACGTTCTCCACACCACACCCACAAGGGTTGTTTTTGTAAATCTTGCACAGAAGAACTGGGTGAAGGAGGAGTGGTCGACGTAGCTGCGTCTGTGTGAAAGGGCATGATGGTCACTTCTTTTTATAGTCGATGACTTGCGAAGCGTCTGTCCAAGAATCAAAACTGGGTGGATATCCTTTCCAACGTCCTTTGAGTTCTTTGACACGTCGTTTGCCCACTTTACGGGTTCTGCGTTCGAGAATGCTTTCGATGTCGTACACGTCGTCTTCTTTTTTGGTGACACGTTGTAACTCGGGCAAATAAAACGTTCCTTTGAGCACTTCTCCGTTCATGTCTTCCAATTTATAGACGGCAGGATGACGGCCATGCACTCGTCCAGTGACACGAAACAGTTCGGTCGTCCAGTTAGGTAAATAACATTTGTCGAAAGTGCATTTGGTTTTGCCAATGCGCACCCAATCTCCTACGGCCAACTCTCCACTTTTCTTGGGGACAGCCCTCGTCGGGGACGTACCGAACAGGCGCTCAAACACCAACACTTCGTTCTCGGGAGTCACGTCTTGCGGGGCACGTCCGATGCTTCGATGGTAAGATTGGTTGTACGCTTGCACCAGGTGCGGTAAGATGTCGATGTACTTCAGAGTGTGGTGATGCGTAAAATATTTCCACATGCGTTCTTTCAAAGTGCGTTGAAACCGTTCCACGATGCTGGCTTTGGTTTCGGGATTCTCGGTGGTAAAAAAATGAATGTCACGTTTCTTTAATTCTTTTTGGAAAGCTTGGTTCAGAAATTCGGTGCCTTTGTCCGTTTGCCATCGAAGAGGGTGACGACCGCTTTGTTTCAACACCCGTTGCAGGGCTCTCACTAACTCGCTGCTCGATTTGGAAGTCAAGGGCACGACCCAGGCAAATTTGGAAAAGACGTCGATGACACAAAACAAATATTTGTAGCCACGATTGTAGCTGGCCAAATGAGAGACATCGGCTAAATCGGCTTGCCATTGATGATCGATGCCTTCCACTCGGGTGCGAGTTCTGGCAAACTTGCGTCGAATGGGTTTGTGTAAAGTGTAGGTAGCTTGTTCTTGTAACCATCGTTGCACCTGAGGTAAACGGAGACTTTTTAGTCGCGTTTTGGCAGCACGATACAATTTTTGAACTCCTGCGTAACCTGCAGGATGGGAGGGATCGTAGTAAATGCTGGCTAAGACTTTTTCCATTTTTGGTGTGTTTGTGTGTTAATAAGGCACCCACTCTTGGAGGATGCTACTCTTTTTCTCTTGGGGTATTTTCTTGGATTGCAATGCTTTGCGTGTGCGACCGGCAATAGGTGTTGAAGAGGAGGAGGATGTCTGAGCGGGGGATATCGGTTCTTGTTTCACTTCTGTCTTCACTTCTGTCTTCACTTTCTTTTTCTCTTGTGATGAAGAAGGGGTGGCCATTATCTTTTTAATCCATCCAATTCTGGAGGTAGGTGGTGTTGTTAACTTGCGTACTTTTTCTGGTGGAGTTTGAAACCCTTCTTCTTCTTCTCCTTTTTCTGTATTGGTCACTGGTAGTAGTGGTACTGGTACTGGTACTGGTACTGGTGATGGTGCTGGACTTTTCATCAAGGTCTTAAAATCTTTCAGAGTGGGTAGAGCTGTTTCGTTTAAAAAGCTTTCTGGTGAAAGAGTTGCAGTCGTTGCAAGAGTTGACCGTACTTTTGCGATTTTTCTGTTTCGGACAAATCTTGGCGATCCATCAAGGACTGCAATTCGTGTTGTAACTGGGACATCTCGCTCAAATTGGGATTGGGAGGTAAATGCGGGGTGCGTTGTTCTTGCCACCGATGGTATTCCATCCATCGTTTGTAAGGCACTAAAGCTAGTTTTCGTCCTTCCATGGGGTTGTCAGCGGTCGATTCTGAGATCTTGGGACTTCCGAGGGCCTTTTTATCTTGCTCCCACCAGTCCTCCCAACATGGGGCCTAACAAGAGAGGTAAAATACCTCCACGTTGCACTAACATCTTCTTTTTTTGACGAATGGGAATTTTCTTTTGAACCATTTGGCGAAGAACGTGACGATGTTTGCCTAAGCATTGTTTCTGGTGTTTGGACAAAGGAATCGTGCCTTTCAAAACGTTCAAACAACATTCGCACACGGTATCGATGACCTCTTTGGAGGCCGTTTGAATGAGTTTTTTTCGTAGGGGTGGAGAAGTTTTGGACAGAACAGATAACATGTCCCCATGTTTGGCTAAACGTGGTGGCAGTCCTTTCCTTTTCTTTCCTTGGGGTTTTCTGGAGGGTGACATCTTTGAGTCTTCAGGAGCACCAAAAATACACTGATACCCTACTTGGTCACAGGCCTTTTTTATACTGGAACGCGTCGCCACTTATTATCTTTACGTCGTATCAGTTTGAGGACAGGCATGACACGTCGTGCAGGGGTACGTAACGGACTGAATCGAGCCAGTTCTTGCTTGGACAAATCCAGTAAACTTTGTAACATGCCCGATCTTTCTTGGACTTTGATTTTGGGAAAAGGTACTTTGTGAGCAACAGCCACTGTCACTAAATTGGAGGGTCCTGCCACTGGGGAAGTTCTTTTAGGGGTCATCAACGGAGAAGTTCTTGGTGTGATCAACGTCTCCAAGTACTCTTCAGTTCTGGGTGTCATTAACGGAGGAGTGGATAAACGTGAGGCTGCCGGAGACGCAGTCACCGCTGTGGCAGGTCGTGGTTTGCGAGTGTAAGGTTGCGTCCTGGCCGAAGTGCCTCTCTTGCGACTAGTTTTCTTCTGTGGACTTTTCTTTTTCTGGGGACTTTTTTTCTGTTTCTTTTTCTCTGGGCTTCTTTTCTTTTTCCGGGGTGGTGTCTGGTCAGAGGAGGGTCCTGCCACTAGAGAAGTTCTCCTTGGGGACCTGGTCTTTTTCTTTTTCTTCTTGGGGCTTCGTTGGACTTTTGTCTTGGGTATAACTTTGGGGGCATTAGGATCCCATCTTAAGAGAGAGCGAATGATGACCCCTCCTAGAGTACCGCTCCCTCCAGGTTTCAAAATGATTTGTTTTTTGGTTTGAGTGTCGATGCGGGGATCGGCCAGTTGGACCAAAGCGACTTTGTTTCGATCGAAAAAGCGTTTGGTTTGATGAGGAATCTGAATAATTCCTTGGAGTATTTGACGCGCCGTCACCGTGAACCATCGTAAGACTTCTTTGAGACTAGCTTCTAAGACACGAGCTCGTGTTTGTGGATTTTTTTCCCGACTGATGCCATACAAGGCACGAATCAATTTGACGGGAAGATGCGACTGAAGGGACGTCATGTTCACACTGTGTGAGACAGACGAAAAAGGGTCTGAGGTTTTTATAGATATTTTTATGGGGAGTGAAATGAAGTCGAGGACGGAGACGTGTACAGGACAGGTCCTCCGTCTTGGCACCAGTGATGAAACAAGTGGGTACGAAATCGCAAATCCTCGGGAGTCGTAGGTTTCAAATCGACGAGTAAATAGGCGTGTGGTGTTTGAGTGGCATCGTCGTACGCCTGAGTCAGCCAAGGCGTTCCTAACTGTTTGGCTAAGACTTGCACTTGCGATTTATCTCGAGGGCTTTTAAACAAGACCACGTAATGCGCATTGAGACTGATGGTGCGATGGGCTTTACTTTGTTGAAACAAATTTTGGGTGATGTAAACGACACTGGCATTACGGTGACGCCCTTTGCGCGTGAACCACAGTTTAATTTCTTCTTCGTCTTCTCCTAACATGTCGTCGAAAATAACCAAATGGGTTTGACGGGAGTCAGAGACGATGCCGTCGTCTTCTTTAGGAATGCCTTCCACAAACACGATGGAATCGCCTTGACTTTCTCGCAAGAGGTTGTACGCCGATTGCCACTCTTTGTAACACCACACGATCCGTTAGGTGGCCGATCGATCAAATGATGTTTATGTTCGATCAAACGTTTGACGAATCCGGTTTTGCCTGAACCGCTAGGTCCAGCAATGAGCATGTTAAAGGGATGGCGAAGATACAAAGCCTCCCAACTGGCACGATCTAAGTGTTCGTCGATGACTTTGACAGTAGAGGAAGAGGGAGCAGAGACAGCAGAGGTAGCCATTGTGTGAGAAATGTCACTTGTGACACGAAAACAAACAAGACAAGAGTTTATATCCTTTTTTCAGAACACGTTTATTGAATGTTTTTTTTTCAAACATGAATACGAAAGACAAAAATACATAAAAGCCAAAGGCTTAAGTACAAGGATAAAAGGCACATGATAACCATTAACCATTAACGTGGAATAAAAACAAGTGTCTGTACAACAACAACATGTTTTGGGTAATGTCCTAACCAGTTCTATAGTAGGGGGTAAGGTCACACAAGTATCCTCCCGAAAGGGTCTTTCAGGCCTGTCCACGACAGTCCTGTCCTGGGTGACGGGTTCTTCACTAACACGGGTTGAAAAGTAACTTTTTTCCTTGAACAACTCTCGTGCATACTGGGCCACTTCTTGGGTCCAAGCCTCAAAACCCCATTCTTTCCAAGCACGGACATCTGTCCAATGGGGATGTAAGTCACAAGCTACACACACATCGTCATACACGTCTTGGGTAGCTAAAATTTGACGAATCTTTTTTTCCTGTTGAGATCGAGAAGTATCCAGATGAAAACGCAAGGCTTTGAGCAAAAGGAGTTTTTCGTGACCATTTAAGGCCATTGAGGTGGTAAGTACTGATCGTAAAGAGTCCACAAAGAATCGGCTGGTAAACGAAATCCCAGAAAACAAGTCACTAAGACACACACCACTTGTCGTCCCAAATTGAATGGATACAGTTCTTGTAATAATCGATGGTAATGATCCACGGTTGAATATGGTCATTGAGTTCCTTCCACGGAATCTGTTCAATAATATGTGACATAATCCGTGGCATGGCAACTTGATTTTATAGTGTCTTTGTTTCGGAAGCAATAAAGGTAATTTCTAACCAAACATGTTCGTTCTCCAGTAGGGAATTTAAATGTTACATACTGTAACTGAAACGTCAGAGTTTGTCTAGATGTTTCGTCTTTTTCTAAGCAGATTCCATGTAACAAATGTTGGTAATCCTTTAACTCGTCTTCCTCAATACGTTGCAGGAAATGAATCTCGAAGTAACCAAAATTACGAACGTCTAGTCCATCATCATCCCCAAACTGAAAGTGTTCAACAAGGTCTGACCACTGAAAAAATTTCTGACGAATCAGTCCTCTTATACCATTCAGGTACCAGTGGTTAAAGATATGGTGACGTAACGGATGCAGTTGTTCTTTACGTTTCACTTGTATTTTCACCAGCTCTCGGTAAATCCTTTCTCTCAACTCCTCAGGCAAGCCCAAAATGTTCTCTTGTAAAGTATCCATAAGTATATACACTGTTTTTGGAATCGTTGGGTGGTGACCAATAGCCTCGTTTAACTTTGTGCCTAATGTAATATCCACTCATAATCAGTCTTCTTGTACTTTGGAACAGAGCATAATTTAAAAACGGACGAATCACTTTGAGTTTGCGTTTCACTTGTATTTTGATCAGTTCTCGGTAAATGCGTTCTCTCAACTCCACAGGCAAAGCACGAATGTTCACTAACAAAGTATCCATGAATAGGTCATACTAAATCCTCTTTGGTCTGACACAAGAAATATACTCTTTGCACAAACATGGTTTTACTTCAGTGTCGAATTTAAATCGTTTAGTCACTAATTTGCACATTACAATTCGTTCAGAAGTTTCCTCTTTCACTAAGTTGACATTGTGTTCAAGATGTTGGTAATTCGTTAACTCTTCCTCTGGAATTCGATGCAGTACGTTTACAATGATGTAGGCAGAATCGTCCATAACAAACCAATCCTTTTTAAAACTAGAGGATCGTTGATCAATGTCTGTCCGATGGAACACTTTCAATTGAATCAATCCTTGTATAGCCTTCAGGTACCAGTGGTTCAAACACCGGTGACGTAACGGATGCAATTGTTCTTTACGTTTCACTTGTATTTTGACTAGCTCTCGGTAAATGCGTTCTCTCAACTCCACAGGCAAAGCACGAATGTTCTCTTGTAAAGTATCCTGAACAGATTATGGTAAGTTACTTCAATGTCTCGGTCCCACTAAGGGTAAGTAATGACAATTCGGTGACCATCGAGCATGTTCTACGTAGGCCGAATCTTGCGGTTCCCAGTGGTGAAGTGACATACCGCAACTGAAGCACTTGACTTTATCTCCTTCGCCCAAGTAGAAAAATCCGGCTCTGGCTAATTCTTCGGGGGTCGGTCCTCCCAGATACTCAGGCCATTTTCCTTTGAACGATTGAAGACGATTTTCAAAGTCGCAGTATTCCGACAAACGCACAGGAAACGAATATTCGTCTTTCACAGGTTCGTTTCGATGAGGGTTGAGTGACATGGGCAGGAGTTTGCTCAGGGCTGGATGACATCCGTAGGGGGGTAGACGTGAAGGTGAACATTCCCCTTTAAAACGAAGCCAAGTAAAATGTCCAAGAGGACGAGCGGCATCACTTTCGCATCCCTCAGGTTTGACACGCACAGCATCCCTTTCCATGATAGGGGTAGTGACACTAAAATTCCCATGATGCTTTACGGCATCGCTCAGGTCACAGCGTACAGCATCGTACCCATCGCAAGGCTCACAATCGCATTCCATTTCCGAAGCCTCACACTTGAATTGTGCCTTTCTAAACAACTTGTTCTGTGTTTCTCTGAAAGTATTCATCTTGTTCGCTCGGTCTTGGTAGTCACAATGAACTATCGATCTTGCCTAGGGTTCCTTTTTATATACAGACCAATACCGACGTGACCGTACGGCAACGTAAAGTGATTGGGAAGTCTCACTCGCTTCTGGTACACGATTTGATAGACTTTTTCCAAGGGTCGACTGACGATGTGGTGAGTGGGTAAACGTACAATCTTGTTCGGTTGACAGGTGGTCACTTTAAAGTTTTCATCCTCTCCCGATTGCAAGGCTTCTTTCAATACCCCAAAGTTGACCACTCGACTGGTACGATGATTCAGAGTCAGTCCTTTCACTTTGGACGTCGTGTGCACTTCTCCTTGTTTGTCACGGTATTCGTAGCCGTAATTTTTGGGACCACCACTGACGAAACTTAGAATCTTGTCGTCGGAATGCTCGTCTGTCCAGGCTCCTAAACGGTCTCCCTCGATGTCAGGGTGATGTTGAATCGGGTGATGGATGTAAATGCAACTGTCCGTGTCAAAGTACAGGACGCGTTCCCCTAACAGTTCTAAAGCTTCGTACAATTTTAAACGAGCATGAGCTGTCACGTAAGCCGCAATGATGACATTTCCAAAAGGGTCGTCTTGTACAAAGTCCAGATCTTCTTCGTAATTGACCAAGATCAAATCCTCTCGAACGACGTCCACGTGTTTCATGTATTTGGTTTTGTCGTGAATCATCTGGAAGTAGCGGGAAGGTTCTGTCAAATATTCCGTTTTTCTCGATGTGGTCTAAAGAGATGCCTTCTTGTTCATAGTATTTCTCTTTGAATTGTTTTTGGTCTTCGGGAGTGTGACACCAGGACGGATAGCCGCTGGCTTCTTGTTTCAGTTTCAAAAAGGCATCCACGTAGTCGGCGAAAATGCCTTTCTGAGTAGGGTCACCCTTGTGGTACTGTTGTGTCTTGGGAAAGTGGCAAATTTCGTACACTTCTAACATTTCGTATCCCATGTCCAGAGCTTTGAACAATTCTACGCTGACCCAGGTTCCCGTCAAGGCACGTTCTTCCTGGGTGTGCTGACAAGGTTGATCTTGGTTTATATTCCTTGTCGCACAAGTAATGTAACCAACGTAGGGCTTTGACCGAGTATTGACGTTTGACATAGTGGGTCGTTTGAGGACTGATGACAGCCACGGTGTTTTCAGGCATGAATCGTTGTCGATACACTAAGGAACACGCTTTGGCAATGGTGCAAGCTTCTTTCAAAGGATCGACCCTTCCGTGTTCCATGAACAGTTCTCGAAATTTTCCACAGCAACGCCGTAAAATGTCCACGTCGGAACGACAACACTTTAGCATTTCTTCCTGAAAGTCGAAAGGGTCCGAGGCGTGAGCCTGGTACCAAGCGTAGAAAGCTTCTCGTTGTTCGGTACGCATGTTGTCGGGGTCGTAATAGTGAGCCTCGGGTAAATGGGGTAGAACGGCGTGTTGATTGGCTTCCGTATTGAAAAAGTGAGGAAAGTACCCTTTAGCCATTTCTGTCATTCCAAACGTTTTAGGCATTCGGCTCAAAGGCATGGCCAAATAGCTCATCGAATCTTTAAACTGTACTTGTCCCACTTGCATGAAAATGATTTTGGCTCCGTTCAAAGTCACTTTAGGACGTTCGGTGCCATGTTCCGTATAGTATCTCAAAAGAAACTGTCCATCGTATCCGGAGAAATTGTGAGCCATCACTGTGGCATGACGATGACAATCTCCGTAACGTTCGATGTCCTCTTGGCTCCACGTCTTGTCGATGGGATCTAAGACCCATTGGGCAAAATCGGAATTTTGCTGCAGTGAGGGCAATGACTGAAGATAGGTTCTTGAATGCACTTCTCGCACGCTCGATGAGCCACGCAGAAATTAGGAATGTGAATGCTGGTCTCTTGCATGCATTCGAAATCGAAAAAGATGAAATTGCCTTTCTTCTTGTGACCGTCCTCTTTCTCTGGTGGGGGTTGGTATTTTTGCACGTAGCATTGGTGTTCCAAGTCCACGATGTGGTGACAAATGTGACATTATTTCTTTCCTCGACATACGTGTGCCTTGGCATTATTGGTAAGTATGCCTTGTCCACAGGTAGGGCACAATCTCAGGAGTTGACAAGCACATTTCTTCTGTGAACCTTGTGTTTTCAAATGTTGTTGGTAACAGGTAGGGCTGACAAACGTGCGCAGACAAGTCGAACAAGGCACTGGTTCTTCGCTCAGACAGGGTGGATAGGCCAAACATCCTGGGCATTTCCATCCACAATGCTTGTGTTGCTCTCGATTGTTATAACCATAATCACATTTCTCACAATAATAAACATATCGCAGGAATCCGGTGATAGTGGTAATGGTATCGAAATGGTCATCGTGATAATAAACATGAATGTATTTTCCGTTCTTAAAATCTTGACCTCGAAACAATAGAGGCCCGCGCATTTCTTGAGGGTGCACTTTCAAGGTGTAGCGTGGAGCTAGGGCATCTTGCAATTTAATCATCTCAGGAATGCCACAGGGTGTGTCTTTGGACAGGCCACCTTGTTGCAACAGGAGTTCTGCTTCGTTTCGTTGTTTGGCTCGGTCCGATTGTCGAATAGTTTTCCAGGCTCTTTTCCATTCTGTCGTGTCGTTCTTGTTGGCATAGGTTCGTCTCGATGGCTCGAGCTAAACACATCTGGTCTTGAGGGTTGTTAATTCGGACGAGACTCTTTTTGGTGTTGCGAAGGTCGTCCACCAATAACATCTTTTTGCGTCCAGTCCCTTGAGGAGGAGAGACGTGGGCCATTTTCAGTGTGGCTTTACCATCGGTGATGTCAAACTGGTCATTAGATTGTTGTACGTGTTGAATCTTGTCCATGACTTTGGAAGGGGTTAGTTCTGCGGGTCTGCTAAACTCGATCCAAACAGGGGATTTCAAACCGTCGTGATCTATGGATAGTGTCAAGCGATCGTCTTCTTTGGGTTGACATTGTCGCTTGAGTGCGGTGAGCAAAGAATCCCACATCTCGGTGATAAACCCTTCTGCTTTCTTCAATGGTACGTCGGCCTTGAAATCTTTAAACTTCACTGTGTAGGTGTAAGCCGTGGTTCTAAATTTTCTAGAGGAGCGCTTTTCCGTCTCTCGAATGGAATAGTACTTTTCAGGGTTGACTAAGGGTGGTGAACTTGGTTTAGAGGGTTCGGATTCTGGTTCACTCATGTCCTCTTCAAAATCACTGGCATGAATTTGTGCCAAGATTTCAGCCCTGGTTCGAGGCGATAGATCACGTTTCTGCCTCTTACTTTCTTCTTCTTTCTTCTCGAATGAATAGGATCGTTTCATCTTGAGTGCAAAACGTCAAATGACTCAAGTTTAAACACCATAGACTAATTTATAGTCATGGCAGACCAGCGTATATAAAAGGGTGTGTGTCTTGTCCTTTCACTATTCATTTCACTCTCAAGCCGAGCACAACGATGGAAGAGACTAACCAAATCGAACGTTTCGTCAGAGCTTTGCGAGGGGTCATTAGAAAATTCTCTTCAGACCAGCCCACGGACTACTCTCCTTCCTTTCGAGATAGAAGTCAAGATACTTGCTATATCTGTCAGAAGAAAGGGCATTGGTCTTCAGAGTGTCCAGACCGTCAAAAAAGAAAGAAAACAGGGGCTAAAAAGACAAAAGTAAAGATACCTGTTATTATTGTAAAGAAAAAGGACATTGGTCTCCAGATTGCCCAAAAAAGAAACAAGAGGAATCAGAAGAAGAGAGGAATTCTTCAGAAGAAGAGAGGGATTCTTCTGAGGAAGAAAGAAGACAGGTGAAGAAAAAGAAACAGGAGAAAAAAGAAGAAGGTAAGAAAGCGAGGAGGAGGAAGAAGAGGAAAAGAGTGTGACGGTGAAAAAATTCAAAAAACAGAGAGACTAAACAAGGAAACAGAAGAAGTCAATGAACTTTTAATTAAAGTGTTCTGTTGTGAATTGTGAATTGCATTGTAATAATGGATAAAAGAATAAATTAATGATACAAGGTAAGTGTCTTTGAGTTTTGATTTTAAAATAAGAAGATACACTCACGCACTCATACACAGACACGTACTATAAGGGTAAAATGGGTGGGGGTTTTTTTTAGTTATTGGCAAATTTAAATTGTATTTCTTTTCGAGAAATGTGGGTGGCCCTGAAAAGGGCCTTTTTATTTCGGTGTAGGGGTGATTTTAAGCAATCAACTTTAACTGCCTTAAGCCTTTGTCACGGCCAAGGCCTACTTCTGGACTGCGTAATGTTGATGATGATGATTGGGTTGAAATCACTAAGGGTGGTACGGTAGGCTTAGTCACAGGGTTGACGTGTTTAGCTCGGGAAGGTCGTATTCTCTTCGGTCGTAATAAAGAAGTCTGATACATTTGTTTCAGACTTCTTAACTCCGTTAAAATGTCCAACAGTACCGTGACCGTTTGATTTTCACCCTCCTGTTTCTTTGCTGCTGCTGCTACTTCTTCTTGCTGTTGTTGCTGTTGTTTTTTTCTTACCTCTTCTTCTTGCTGCTGTTGCTGTATGAGAAAAGCCTGTTCCGCTTCCTTTTGTCGTTGTATAAATTTCTCCAATTCTTCTTTCTGTCTCTGTCTAAAATTCTCCACTTGCGGTAATGAAGAAGGTAACGAAGGTTCCGGAACAAATTCTTGCGAGGAGAGAAAATCCACAAAATCCCAATTCACGTCTTCTGAAAGTAAGTCCGGGTTCCCTTGGGCAGTCTCCCCTGTTGGTGCACCCCAATGGATCGTTTTCTGAATTTCCGTCATGTTGAATCACTGTCGCATAGATTGACTGCACACAAGCGCTAGCGAATCTATATAGACCAACTGACGTCACAGACTACTCTCTTCGGATTGGATGCGGGCTGACTGAATTTTGTAACACGTGTTTGGATTGGTGAATGAACTCAATCCGTTTCAATCCTACCTCTACCTATAAATAAGCGCAGTTCAGTGCATTGATTCACCTGTTCTCGTCGCTTCAAGATGTGGACCGATGTGCAATCTTCTACGCTTGTGTCTTCCATGATGTTCCGGACGGACATACCCATGTATGTCCGATCCAAGTGGACCGTTGTCCACAGGACAAACACCATTCTGTGGATACGTAGGATCTACGTAGAAAGACAAGGATGCCTCAAAAGAGTCCTGATTTACGGTCCTACAGTGAGACGCAGCCTAAGGACAAGAAGAAGACCAATGCGGTGCCCTTTATGTTAATGGATACATTAACATAAACCCAAAGGCCCTTTTCAGGGCCAGCCATATTTCTCGAAAAGAGAATGACTTTTCAATTGCCTACCCCTTTTTTAAATTTAAATTTAAATTTAAATTTAAAAAAATTTTTAAAAAAAACATCCCATGTTCAATTCCTCTTGAGGCTAGAGTGACCCAAGACTTTTCTCCATGTTAAATTCCCCTTGAGCCTAGAGTGACCCACGATTTTTCTCCATGTTAAATTTCCATTGAGGCTAGAGTGACCCAGGGGTCTCTGTAATGCTAATTCCCATTGAGGCTAGGATGACCCACCTTACTACTCACTATCGATATCCAGTTTAGGATTCTTTCTGGGAAAGTTACGAGTTTGTGCTTCTTGAGAACTACATAATATATGTCCATTCATTTCTTGTGACAAATTGGATACGTTTTGTTTTGTTCGCAAAGCGCTATGTATATATTTTTTCCGTCATGTAGTGAACTATTAATGGTGCTGGGGGAGTATACATGCATGTGACAAATTCAGAGGCATATGTAGATTATAAATTGGGTATTTATCTGTATGAATATTTTATTTATCATTTAAAAAATCAAGACATGTATATTTTGGGAGTATATACTGCGGTGAATAAAAATCGCAATGAAATAGCAAAAGCACGTCACACTCGTGTCATCCAAATATTAAAGCAAAAGCATCATGCTGAGGAATCCGATCTTTGCAAAGTCGCACATGATTAAATTGCGTGGTTACTATAAACATTCTTTTTTTCAAAATTCAATGAAATGTCACAAATACTTATGTCGTCATCCAGTTATTTTGGCCAGATATGATCCAGTGGCTTGTACATATTCATCCAAATCAACGATATGCTAGTAGCTAGTAGTTTTTGTTGAGGACTGACCAACAGTTTTTGCGACTCTCTTTCTAATGACGGCTGAATTTCAAGTAAGAGAGATTCATTTCTTCAGTTGTTAAAAGGAAATGTCAGCCTACCGGCTAGAATATACCGACCAAATTTTATTTCCAAAACTCGTGCCTTATACTGAAGAAATGAAGTGCAGAATATTACCTATGAACTATTTTTAGAACAGCAATATTCGGTTGCATTACTAAACCAAAAAATGGAACGAAGTCAAGATTTAATGTAAAGTACTGAGTTTGGGGATTTTTGTCATCTTTTTTGTCGTCACAAAATACATTTAGAAACATAACCTTTCGGCAAGCCAAGAGTTGATTGTAGTTTTCGTCTGTTCAAATTTGCAGACTTTAGGGCAAGCTAAGATGTTCTTACAATGTTGTAGATCTGTGTTTTTGCTTTTTTAACAAGGGCAAAACAAGATCCAATTCGATTGTTATGACACACATGAATAATCTTTTATACGCCAAGCCAAATATGTATTTTTACTTTGGTAGATTCGAACTTTGAAAACAGCGAAATTAATGTTACGTGGATCGGTATTTCACATAATCATCGACACATTTTAAGTACTGCAAACGTATTATGGCATACTTCAAAACTTATTATCTCATACACAAACATAGACAGTAGTTATACACAGAGATTGGTAACACAGACAAATCTTACTGGAATCGACATCTATCATAAAAAGATCAGATCATTCCAATGTGAAACCAAACGTCGAGTCGCTAAGATGTTTGTTTGTGGCCATATACATCTAGAGAAGTATTAGGACAAGTTTATATAACAATTTGAAGATGAAGTTGTCGTATCCAACACCATATTCTTCCTCGGGGCCATATGTGTCATGATCGACTTAGAATGAAAATCGTTTAGTGCCCTCTGTAGATTATTTTCACATTCGAGAGACCACACAAGTGATTTTCACTAAATTTCAAACTACGGCTTGCACGGATATATTACAATTCATAAAGTTCATATCACAGGTTCCGCCAGAGCAAACGGACGGTTTCGTTACAGATAAATGGAAATCCAAATTAACGACATGGATGCGACAGAAAATGCTAAAGATTAAGATCGTTTGAGACTGTCTATCACTCACAAGCAGTTTTGAAACTCTTGCCTAGATCTAATGTAGTACATATGAAGATTTAACACCTTCCAAGTCTGAAACACAATATAGCACAATACTTTCAGCAGTTTCACAATGAGTTTGACATCACTGAAGGAACGGCTAATATTCACATGACGTACGTTCCATCGACACGAGGCAGCGGAAAATGCAAAAGCTTATAATTGAGGATGAATGTAACAAACATAATAACGTCCAGATCAACAGTCATCAAGAGCACATGTATTTAGCTCGTGCTATCGGAAGCATGGAATGATTACGGATGAACAGTATACGATCGAAGAATGGCGAGAAGCATTCGTTTGAACAAAGTTAGCAATTACAAAGAGACCATGTGTGGAATTCCGGAAATATAAATTTTCAAGACGTCTTGGCTCCTTAGATGTTGAAATTATACCCTGTAGTTGATTGTGGAGATCTCGTGTTTCAAGGACAAGATTTACCCCGACGGATAATAAATTCACATGTATCGTAAAGTTTGCATGCACAGCTTATTTTAACTAATTACGAAGATGTCCCAGAGTCAGCACTGCCCTAGAGTCTGGAAATGACATCAATGCGGCGTACGTGATAGCCAATGAGCATTTAAAATTGTACTTCATTCTGGAATCTTTAGGAAACAGTGTTCTGTACTTTGACACCGATATTTGCATGTACATCTATTGACCGTTTAGGAGCGCGGACATATGCACATATGAAAGAGACTATTTTCAGTTTTGATAGTGGTGGACACAAACATTACGTACAGAGTCAAACAAGGAGATCTTCATACCAAATATAAACTGAAAGGATTTACCCTCAACTTTCTTTAGTCAAGTTGTGATTTTTGGACGTTACGAAAATAATTGTCATGTCAGGTCAAGATCAAGACTTTCATGTCAATCGGGTAGATCCTAAAAAATAGTACTTTTGTCAGATCATCAGATCAACAATCGACTTTTGGAAAACGTGTATAAAAACTCAATACCATTGTTGTACCACTTTATGGATTTCTCCACACACTCCCACTCACAAACCACTTTTAGATACAACAAGCTTATCGAAAACTACAAATAAAAGAGGACTAAACGTTTCCTGAAATAGAAAAAATATGATATGTTGTTTTTTAAACTTGTACCATGAATTGTAGTTTTTAAATATCAATGTTTTGTTCCACGAACTGTATTTCTTGAAATGCACATTGGTTACACCTTGTACTGTGAGATATACAGTGGGTACACTATGAACTGTAAATTTTGACATGTCAATATATTAAAATTGAATTGTGTATTTTATGTACATATGTGATCCATGAACAATACATTTCACTGTACATATGAATTGTTCTTGAGCTGTATTAAAATGAAAATATGTTGTACATGACTTGTGTATTCTAATGAACATTTGATATGTCATCTACTGCTAAGTTACGTGAAAATTTGTTTAATGTAGGCTGAATTGGAACTGTATTTTGATAACATGAGATGTGTAGTATGCAATCTGTGTTTTATATATGAATATTTTACACCATGAACTATATTATCGTTAACTGTATATTTATTACATAATACAGGATAATTGAAAGGTATAAAATGTATAAAATGGCTTGTTTTATTTATGAAATCGTAGAATTCCAAAATCAGCCCAAGAGTTATAGGTGGCAATGCTCTAACACGTCGTTACTCCAAGAAAGACAAGGAGATTCTATTTTGTTCGAAGAACCGCGTCTCGAAGACGATGGGATAGTCATACACATCATACCATCTTAGATGACATATTAGGAGGAAACGAGGATTAAATTAAGGTTTGTTTTTTTTAAAAAAATTAAAAATATCATCGTAATGCTAGTGTTGCTCAAAATGTATTTCAACAAAGTAAACCGCATGGCACCATCAGTCTTAATGGTCTTTATGTTGTGTTGTTTAAACGTTCCAGCGATAAGCATCAATTTCAATTGTTGGCCAAAGAATTGCAAACACCTTGACTCATTTGTGCTTATGACGACACCACACCATCGCAACATCGAAAAACTACCACTCCTTATTATCTGCGAAATTTGATTCACGACTGGTGTTAAGTAATAGCTGTAGCAAATTTACACTTTCCCTTACATATCTGCGTACGCAAAACTACAAACAACATTTGTGAAAAGCTATATATATGATGTTTTGCTTCTTTATTCAGACAACATTCGACGTGATATATTTTCCACCTGATACTTCTTCTAAATTTATTCGTGCAGAGTATGTCATCAGTACAAAGATCCACAAATGTGTTTACAATTGTTGGAAACTAGTTTGGAGGATGTGTCATGATGATCTTTTGACAACACGTCAGTTACGAGGAACCATTATTCACGTTCCACATAAACGTTTGTGATTTTGGGACAAACGTAACGTATACTTGTTACAAACACATAATCGGACTTAAAAACAAACCAAAGAGTAGAGACAATCCATTCATGATGATGAAGGAAAGAGAGGAAGGAGAAAACTCAAAAGAAAAAGGATTTTTCAAGACTAGATGTACTACAGCTATAACTGGCACGTAGTCATAAACTTCTCGCTCTATAACCGTCTCTCCTACTCATCCGTTAACCTTGAATCGGAAGAACACAATCTACTTTTGCTAAAGGTAATTTACCTAACTTTACAACTAAATTGGGACATGTACGTGGACTTAAACCCCTTTCCGATAAATTTAACTGCCTAAAGGGTCAAGGAGTACAAGTGCTTACCCTAATTATAGCGAAATACTTGGAAGAAAGATCACATGTACTTTATGGAAATAATTCTGAATTGAAAAATACGTAAATGGTAACGCATCTTCTTCAAGAAGTTACAGTCTCTCCCCTTCCCCAAAGTTTCGATTCTTGGATCGTAGTTTGTCCAATAAAAAAGTAAACCAAAATTTCAACCATGCTGTTTAACACTACTACATCTCCTTCTCTGTTTGCAAAAGCAGAAATGGAAATGACCAATAAGGATGTGGTGTGGAGAACTTGTTCCTACAAATTCAATCGTCTTTTTGCGTCCAATGTTTCTGGTAAACTACATCATCGATGCATTCATTCAAACTCTGGGATTGGAACAAGGAGATAAACAATACTGGACTATTTTATACAGCCTTTGTGCTGCTTATATTCCTCCTAATTGTTCAATGCAATACGTCGACAGTAACAACAACGGTTGACATGTCAACAGCCGTAACAACTCTTCTAATCACAGGTTAACTATAACTCTCCATGAGAAACCATCCTATGAAATTAAAACCGTCTAATTATAAACAACCAATTTATTTGACATTATAAACTAACGGTTATATGAATATGTTTCCCGACAATAAATTAGACAGCCAAAGTGCTTCAGTCTATACAATTACATAATGAATATCATTGGGATGTGACTTTGGTAGAAAATATTTATACACTCAAGTCTAGAATATAATCAAAACTCAACCACTTTCATCCTCATGCACAATTTCAAAACTAACTGGCCAAAATGGTCCTGGCATTTACTAATTCATGACATCTATGGCTCCTCAATTCAATTTCAATACCATGAGATCATTCAGGTATTATGTTCAATATGATATCCAACCATTTTCAATTATGTTTAAAGATCAATTTGGCAAAGCAATGGATAACACTAGTTTATGTGTACTTAGACAATATCATCCATCATTTCATCGTCTCATGTTGATTTCGTAAGATACCAGAAAGAATATGGCTTTTTACTCATGTTATTTGCTATTATGGGTGGAAAAACTGTCCTAGCTACTTGCGATAAAGGATGACACATGTTTTACATTCACAGAGAATTGTACATTCACTGTAAAACTTATCTTGACAGTGTCAATATTAGAGCAAATCGAGATCTGAGACAAGATTTTATATTCTCTAAAGACAAAGTCACCGTAAAACTAGATTCTCGAAAATGATTTTAAGGTTAATGATAATAGAAGCATAAATGTATATCGAGGAGTTGCATAACATCGAGAATGTCGTTTGGTAGGTATGTTAAAACATTTATCCCTTGTAAAACCTATGTTGTCTCAAGGATTCCATGCTTTTAGAGATACCTCTATGGTCCATTGAACGAATTTCATCAAAACATACACATCCAACAACAACGTAGAAACAAAATAGTAAAGAACGCAGGAGAAAATATGTAGATGCAAACTGGAAAAGGCACTGGGTCACAAATACGTGCCTTTAAATTCAATTCAAATTCCAGTCAACGATATTGATTCGTCGTCTACGTCACAAGAAGAACAAAGTAGAAATAAAGGCATAAAGCTTATCAATCCTCACTAACACATTTAGAATATAAAAAGGAGAACATGCGCCAGAAAGGTTGACACGCTTAGTAGTAAGAAAACAATTTGCACGTATATCCCAGAAAATGTTTGAACTTAGAACTCAATTCATTTGCCAGGCCACACATGATAATTACGATGCAAGAATCACTGAGGGTAAGATTTCATTCCTTGTTGTCTTTGATCACCTCAGCACTTATCGAACTTTGAATCATTGGATAAACCTAAGATTCAATCGATGTGACTGATCAGATGTTTACACAAAAGTCAAAGTTAAAAGAGAATCAAGCAGTAACGTAGTTCATAAATGACGAATCATTTATGCTTGCACACGTAGTTGCACAAGTATTTGTTGAATTGTGTGGATGTACACCTAAACTTGAATCAAAGAAATATGGTGCATTATTCTGATGGTTAAGGCTAAGGAGTATGAAACTAATATTGAAGAAGCCACCCATTACGTGCGAAGTATGGAAGTTTACCTAAAATGGGAAACGACATTAGACAAATTCTTACTCTACAAGCAGAACCAAAATCATTCAGCATTGTCTCTAGACTCAGGTCTAAAATTAAATGTCATGTACTTCAAAGTTAACTTCAAATAGTTTATTTATCAGCATCATCAGGAAAATCTAAACGGAGCGTACGATCAAACTTCTTTCGATTTCCTGTTTTGTTACGTGTCCAAAAAGAAGTCACCCGAGATATACAAACTTGGTGTACCAAAGATTTTCACACTATCTTTGCCCAGAACAATTACTTCAGATTATACTTGAACTCTGTTTGAAGAATCAAAAGCAACAGGAAACCAATAATAGTCATGGCATTATGCACGACGATTATGTAGAGAATATACTGTGTGGGAAATTTGTTTGTACTCCAGCCTAACGCAAGGACAAAGGACAATTTCGCCCTTTAATAATAAGTCGATTCAGTGGCAAAATTCAGTTTGCACTGCCAATGATGAACACAGTAACCCTTGTATTGTATAAAACAAATTAAGAAAAATGGTCCTATTAAGGAAAAGAGAATGGCCCACCACGAACCTATGGCGAAGAGGATGTTTAACAGACACGAAAACAGCAATCAGAGCCACTAATTACAGACAAATATGAAAGAAAACGTTATGAAGATAGACAAAAAGTATTTTTCCCAACCAGAACAGTAGCAATCATGGACATTCAGTGATTAAAAAGCAGCAGCAGAAGAAGAGGAAGAAGAAGAAGAAATGGTAGATGTGGAACATGAAATCATGGATGTAGATAAAGCGCACTATGTTTTAGAATCAAATAGTCTCATACCACAAGTAAACAAAACCAAATATAGTCATGGTGTAAGGATGGCTAGAACAAGAACAATACTTAATCCCCTGTTTTGACCACCACATGACTGGCAGATGACAGATTGCACACCTGACCAAAGTACATTGTTACAGTTGTCAAATCTATCATATCATATGAATCAAACACAAAGGTTGTAAGAGTATCTGCAAGACATATTAACCGTCTTCTCAGAATAGACAATATTGAAAGAGTGGTATAAAGATATAAATGGTCATTCTCATCCTCTACTAGCCTATCGGAAACGAAATGCATTGAACCTCTCTAACAACAAATTACGGAGACTACTTTCATTGACTTACTTTACAGATCTTTTCTAATGTGAACTCCTGAGTTATCATTACTTTTGAAACTCAATACTTGGGAACTTCGTTACCGTTGACTCACCGTTCATACAGAGCATTTTGGAATCAAATGGTTTGTGTGTGTGCTACAGATGAACATCGTCATCAAAACTTAAGATCTTTGTACCTATGTCATTACCACAGAAGACACTCATAGCCCAGGAACCCATTGGATAGCGATCCACTTTCTCAAAGACCACAGCATGGAACATTTTGATTACGACTGGTCTCCCCCTTTGTACGACAATATCGTCACTTTTATGTGGATATATTTTGTATCTCTTTAAGTCAAGTATGTGAGGTTACATATATTTGATTCAATTGTGTAGATAAGATTGGGCATATTATATTTCTCAATGCAATTGTTTTCATAAACTTTTGTGTGTTGTATCATAACCTTCTTCTCATTTCTTGCTATGAGAAGGAGTTACTCGTAAGTTAAGAAGTGTCTTTGCCCATAATGAGAGAGACAGAGATGAAAGAGTTCATGCTCTCTTAAAAGAGGTGTCACTCATAACGGCATAGATACGGCTACATCTTGGGGACTATGGCAAGCGGAGGTACGGGATGCTGTAATGATACAAGCCTCTTTCAGTTCCGACAAAACGGACTAGTTTTGCCAAGCAAATCGTCTCGCTTCTCATACACAGTTTCTTAGGACGCGGCCAAATAATGGTAATATACCTTAGTTCTTGGGTTCCACCAGAATCTCAAAGTGAGGCTTCATCGTTTCTTATCGACTATCGTCTGGGTCTATGTACGTCATTAGACAGACAATTTTGCCGCATAGCTACATGCTCATTCAGAGGGAATTATTGGAATTCGTTAGTTCAACAACCATTACAACTTACCAAGTGTAATTTTTGCTGACTTTTGGATCTTAGAGAAATGTATAGTGCAAGGGAGTTTTGCGCTTGCTCATAAGGGCGCAATCTTTATTAAAATAGTATATAGTTGTAATAGAAAAATAAATTAAATTAATCTCAAAATATTTTAGTAAAAAATTACTTTCAATAAAATTTAATGATAAGTTACTTTTAACACAATTTAGAGAAAATTTCAATCTTATTAATTTTACTAAAAACAATTATGTCCTAATACTGTCTTGGAACATCTACAAACTTTTGTGGGACGTGATTTCGTAGTGATGCTGCATTATATCATTGGACATCTAGTCATAATACATAACGTTGTCAACTTTATAAATACGTTCTTGCTTAATACATTTTATTTGTACGTGACAATGGAAGGACTAGACCAAATTCGGTCTCGTCATTTATTCCTATTTGTGTGAGAGGGGCTTATTAAAAATTTTAATTTTGAAAACAGTATGTTGACTATTGTACGTGCATTTTTACCCCCCCCCCCTCTCTCTCTCTCTCTCTCTCTCTCTCTCTCTCTCTCTCTATATATATATATATATATATATATATATATATATATATATATATATATATATATATATATATATATATATATATATATCGGTAATATTTTACATCTTATTATTATACTTATCAACAACGCGGCCAAATTGTAAATACTTATACAATCTTTACATCCTGTTTAACACTAGATTTCCTTCTGGCCATAAATCTCTCCACTATAATAATATCATTGGACCAGTTTCATTTGATGTTTCTCACGCTAAAATAGCTTAATATCAAAAACGTCACTAAAGACGAACATAGGGAGAGTATGCTATTATCTCTAAATCACCTTCATAAAATTTATTTTCTAAACTGTACGATTTTCTTAACAAAAACAAAACCACTGAATCTATATCCTTCCTTCTGTATGGTTGAAAATATACATGGAAAGGAATATAATCCAATACTTTATATTATACGTCAAAAGACCTGATACCAAGCCATCGAATGCTTTTAGATTTTAATTCATTTTTCGCAAAGAACGTAAGAGTTTATGAGCAGCGTCAAAGTGGAAAGCACATCAGCTGGGTCAAGTCCTCTTTAGCAGTAAATTAAATGTACTCCGTGACACTAAGTACAGCGTGCTATTTTAAAGCCTGGGTAAATATAAACTGGGATAATCAACTAAACGACAAGCGGTGCATACACACAGACGGCACAGTTTGGTAAGTTTCATACAAATCTTAATATATACCTCAACATTTTAAAATGAATCATGAGTTACTTTTCATAGACCAGTTAGCATGGCTAGTTTTGGATTTGCCACTATACGAGTATATCTTAGTACCGATTGCAACAAATCCTTACAGCCAATGCCGAGCTATCTCATACTATGTATTTACCTAGGAATAATGTACACATACAATTTTAGTAAGTATTTTGAATATCTTTCATAATACTTTGGGGGTAATGTATCATATCTCTGCAAATTAGAATGTTTATGCATTTATTGTGTGCGTATGAATCCATGTATAACTGTGAAATGGGACCTCAGTACAAACATAACGATGTGGCGCTAATTAAAAGACAACATGTAACAGATTCAACAATTAATTCGACATATTAAAGGCTTGCTAGATATACAGTTATGATTATTATTTAGTTCTAATCTTACCCTAGCGTCACTGAATCCGTGAATACTTCCGCATTGTGATACTGGAATCTGCAACCATAACGCAGTAAAATCAATTTCATCATTAGTTTAAGAATGTAATTATTAAATTTCCCAGCACCAGTGACGAAATGAAATCCCTGAATCGAGCTGAGCATTTCAATTACTGGATTTTAGTTTTCATTCTGACATTTCATGTAACTGATACTTTTCTTAATAGCAATTATTGATATGTTACAAAATCCAATAAGATTGATAACTTAAAGTTAATTGACTGATTAACTAGTAGAATGGTAGAATGATTTTTTTTCTTTCTATTTACTATAATTATTAATTAAGACACGAATATCTATCATCTGCATAATATTTACCATTCTCTAATCTTTGAATACAAATGTAACAAACCAGTAATTTCGGGAAAGCTGCCTCTCATGGACTGCAGATTACCTCTTATATAATTACCTCTAAAACAACGAAACATTACTTCTAATTAACTAAACAGTAACTGTGATAAACAACAAATTACCACTTATTCACTTCAAATTTATTCTATAGACTACAATTTATAACTAACAGGCTACTTATCAACCAGTCTGTAAATTACCACATCGTTACATCTCGTGCAGTATGCAAGATATCACCTATATCAAACTAACAATAGATATATTATCAATCATTGATCATTTACAACATGCTGCCAGCATTAGCTATGGTAAACAACCAATTACGTGTTTAACTGTGTAATATCTATCGACTAATCTTGATAGACGACAAATTATCTCACAATGATTTCCAATTACATGTAACATTTGATTAAAATATATTTTAGATGGAATATACACATAACTTCTGATGAATTTTAAGCTCTAACACATTACCATGAGATCTAATAGATAAAGAATAACTGCTGAAAGAGACCATCAACAATCCTTGGTACAGTACCAATTGTTTCAATATAGATGCTTCAATGGATATGCATTTCGCTCAAGAATTTCAGATACGTTTTAAACGCTTGACTATTATGATACTTAATACAAAACTCACACTTACCACAAACAAAACTGAAATTATCGTCAACATTGTGTTTCCACTCTGATGTGTACGACTAAGTAATACTTAATTTCCTGATGTATATATGGACTTAAACATGCGCATTCATAGACTTAATCTATTCACTTGACTGCCACAAAACAATGATGATGTCAAAGGTAATGGAAACTGCCTTAATCCCGCAGTTGTTTTGTGGTCTGATTGTAAATGGATAAATTTAGAGAAAGAATGACACACCTGTAACAGCGATTAATCACTTTTCTACACGTAGACTTTCTTGGAAAAAAAGATAATGATAAATAAGAAAAACATTTGCGCTGAAAACGTGTACATGACAGAGAAATCCACATACAATAATAAACGTTTAATGGCTTTCAATTATCCTTGTATTACAAGGCGGTATCTTAACAAGTATAAAGTGTGTTTATGTTATTCACTAAATAACGTGTGTCATGTTGGAAACTAATTACCGAAATACTGCATAATTGATAATAGTACCATATTGTTAATTACATCTGTTGTTCATTTTCTTTTTACAAAGTCATTCTTTGTGTGGGGGGGGTGGCGGTGGGGGTGTAAGGGTGTGGGGGTGGGTGTGTGTGGGTGTGATTTGGATTTTTAACGTAGCTTTAACAATTTCAGTCATATCGGTACGACGTCTGCTGTGTGGCAGTTTATAGTGATGTCTAGCACTGGGGCATCATGCCGCAGACATGTAGCATGATATCCCACCCAGTCATATTATCCTGACACCAGGCCGACCAGTCCTAACACTAACCTCGTATTGCTGAGCGCCAAGCGAATTAGCTGTTAGCACCATTTTTGTATGTCTTTGGTATGACTCGGCCGGGTATCGAACCCACGACCTTCCGCATCCGAGGCGGACGCTCTAACCACTATATATATATATATATATATATATATATATATATATATATATATATATATATATATATATATATATATATATATATATACTCTTCATCTTTGTCAGTCCTCAAAGAATGTATCTAGCAAATCCTTTATAGGTTATTCGTACGTGAAAAGACCAGATACCTTCTTAATCATTCAAGGGAAACTTAACATAACATTTTATTATTATAGTAATCACATTTTTGGTAAAACTGGATGTTAGGTTTTATATGTCGTTGTATAATGTGTAGTATCTACATTCATAGAATAACTAATTTGTAACTGCTAGTATGAACATTTTTGTAACCATATACAGATATAGCTTGCTATAGTCAAGTTAAATTTAAGCAGTTGCTTATGTCTATCATCGTAGATGGATTTGGCTAATTCTTTTTTGTTTTAAATTACCAGCTAATCTTTATATCTATGGCCGTTCTCTTTCCAAATGCTAAATATTGTTGGTATCTGTGAAACTGTATTTTATCTGCATTATTTTAACCTTTGTTCTCTTCCCTAGATTTAAAATCTGTTTACCAAAGCTTAATGAGTATAAAGTGTCCTTTCAAAGTCATTGATTTCGTTTAGTCTTAGAGTGGTATGTATTATATTCAGTTTAAGATTTTAAAGTTGCCTCTTGGGTGATTAAAACAAACCGTAGTATCTTCTTTTGTTGCAAAACTAAGTGATGCTAACGGGTAATCTTTGAAATGTCTTTCAGATCGGTTTATATCTCTAAATCTACTTATAAAATACCATTTAAAATGTTCAGTCGTCCAAGATGAAAGATTGTTTATTTGACTTTGATACGTTGTTTGCTTACCTGTTAGAGTTCTTATTTTACCTCGTCGCCAATTCTTGCGAATAAAGGATCGAGGTACATAATAAATGACCTTAACATTGACATATTGTATTCTTCGTTATATTTCAATTTACTTTGATCATCGACATAGTATCCATAAACTACTGTATTACTGTCATTAGGATCAATGATTCTAGTTCAACCTTATTTATCTTCATGAGCAGTTCCAATGCACTGCAACAGAATGAGTGATAAAATCTGCAATTATGCATTCACACATTCCTAAAGAGAAAATCAAAACGAAAAAAAAAAAATAGCTTATTCAGCTCATGACGTATGAACATTTCCATTTATGTGCTATTTTATTTGCATTGCTTTCTGATAGATTAAGCAAGGCAGTTGACAGATTTTCGAAAAGCGTTTAACACTGTATACATTTATTATTTCCTTTTGTACGGATACATGTTTCTTTTATGAAACAGAGGTCGTTGCGATATGAAATACGTAAGGTGAGTTTTCTGACGCATCATTTGGCACATTGTGGTAATTTTGTTCTATGTATGTATGTATGTATGTATGTATGTATGTATGTATCTATGTATTAATGTATGTATGTATGTATGCATGTATGCATGCATGTATGTATGTATGTATGTATGTGTGTGTGTGCACGTATGTATGTATGCATGTATGTATGTATGTATCTATCTATGTGTGTGCATGTATGTATGTATGTATGTTTGTATGTATAGGGTTTAACGACAATTTGGGACAATAATAACTAAAAGTTAAATATTACCATGTAAAAATAAAGAACTGCAACAAAAAGAAACTTTATATAGATAAACAAAAGAAGAGAATTAATCACATACGTGGAAATCTGCCGCTATTTAAAGTTAAAATGCATGTAATCTTGTAATAAAGTTTTACTTAGAAAATTATTAATAAGTTTCTGAAACAGAAGATATATTTATTAGCATAAATGCCGCTTCTGCTTATACTTTAATGTTGAAATAAACATAACGAATTCTTATGCAATAAACTATGCAAAAAAGAGAGGGAATAAAAATAGACGTATTATCTTTATTTGTCATAGTCACATTCATCTTTATCAGTGGAACTAGGTAGCTAAATGCTCCTACTTCTTCCACTTTACGAACGGTCGTGTCCTTTAAGGTCAAGGGCATATGGATCTGTTACACCGGGAGGGGACAGGTAGGGTCACTAAAACATTTTTGCCAGTATTCTCTCTGTTTCCGGACGTAGGCAGCATCAGTGCACCTCATAGGAACACAACACATGCCGGTCAGGGGGCGATAACATTCCAAGCCTGGAGCAAATATTCTTTATAATTAAATATTACATGCAGATCTGATTGTGACAATAAAAGACTTTGGCGAGCTAGTTTTTAGGTAACATCGATAACATTGTTGTCTCTTAAACTTAGACCGCTGAAGAGTATAAAACCACTTTGTAAAGCAAGCGATCACAACTCACTAAAACCTAAAACCGACTAAAGACAGAATTGGCGAGGATCATACATATACCCCCTGTACAAACATTCGCAGACGTCCAGTAGAAACCCATATAAATCATCAAAATAATTCCCTAGCCCACTCACCCCGCATACACACAGCCGGAAATATCTTATTCACAGAGACTGTAACGGTTAAGGGAAAAAATGACTAACATTTAACTCTCGAGCTTCGATTTACATGTGAGTACAATAGTCATGTGGTTTTTAATATTAGCTAAATTTCCTATTCCTATCATTTCTTCTTTCTCTGACAAACTAACATTAGATAGATAGATAGATAGATAGATAGATAGATAGATAGATAGATAGATAGATAGATAGATAGATGGATGGATGGATGGATGGATGGATAAATAAATAGATAGAGGTAGGTATACAAACAGAGAGACAGATAGATAGATAGATAGAGGTAGGTAGACAGACAGACAGATAGATAGATAGACAGATAGATGGATGGATGGATGGATAGATAGATAGATAGATAGATAGATAGAGGTAGGTAGACAAACAGACAGACAGACAAACGGATGGATAGATAGGTAGATAGATTCAAATTACCTCGCCGACATCCACAGTCACAAAGTTCTCCCTCACGTCCAAGTTGGCGAGAGCACGTACCAAATGTGTTTAAAACTGCAGCTAATAAATTTCAGAGAGAACATATAAATTTTAAGAGTATTTATTCTTAATATTTATGTTAGCGAGAGGACCTTCGTCCTTTGCAAATATTTACGCACATCTAGTTTATCGTTTAATAAAATATAATTGCTCGTTAAATTATAACCATATACGACAAAGTAGAAGAAAACCACTAAAAAACTGATGACAATAAGACTTGAAACCATACAATGTATTATTTTCTAACCGTTTTAATGACAAACGTATTACTTTTCAATATTACTTTCTTAAGAAATAATTCAGCATATTTTCATTTTACGAATGATTATCATTGTCGTTAATATTATCATTATTATTCTTCTCTTTGATAGCCTTTTGAAAAAGAAATAGATTTTTCTGGCTATTCATTTCTACTAGGATTAATTCTATGCTTTTTTCAAAACGAAAAGACATGTCTTTGGTCCAATCCGAAATGTCAGCTCTGCGCTGAATGATGGCGACATCCCAGGAATTGATGGACCTCTCTCTACTCTCTCTCTCTCTCTCCTAACATACTATTTTATTTTCTAATTTGTATCTTTATCGTCTTATAAATTACTATCTTATTGGTGTGTATTTGCTCACTGCGAGGCCTTCATCAATGTATTTTATCACCAGAACAGTGCGATTCCTTGTCATCCATAATGCGACACTGCCACAATTCATGCAATGTTGTAAACTGAACAGCTGGTCATTTTTCATGGATGCTAATGAACGTTTGAGCCAGTATTATGAACCTCGTATGAGCCGCGGATTTTCCGATTGGCATTTTAGGAACTGTTTGATCCGACTTGTTTACGTTATTAAAATATCCTGTTATTAGACAAATTTCCATAGTTCATCAATCACATTATCCAGCCATTCTGTATTACATTTGTGCCTTTCTTGATCTTTTTTCCGTTGTATTTTTTCACCCACTAATATATTAATGGAACTGGATCGTTTGCCCATCATACTCTTAGGCTCCTCTGGATGGTTTTCTTCAATATAAAGAGTCAATGGTTCCATCTGATTCATTCTTGCTGACGAACTGCTTTCAGCTTAGTTTGAATTTAAATGATATATAAGCTGTTCTTCTTTTTTTAATAAGACTATATAATTTACCTTTGATCGTTTTTTGTTTATATTATTTTCTTGCAACAGCAAAACAACTTTAAAGATGGAGCGTGTATGTGGTTTGTAAAAAAAAAACTTATTTCATTTCTTTATACCACTGTTACTTAGACCGTTGTCCTTTTGACTTTAAAATCAATATGGTTATTCATGCCTTTAGTGCAATCAGAACGGTGTAGTGAGCGTATTTGGATAGAACTAGCTTATTATTACCTATCGTCGTTTGACACCACTGAATATCATTTGTTTTTTCATCTTAACACAGCGATTATAAACCGGTTGTTTGAGGCTCGAACACAAGGCATGTCACATTGAGAGCTGGAGAATGATATCATTTTTTATTTTGCTGTATCCATCCAGGTCTTTTTTTCAAAGAAAGGTATTCGTAAAACTTGGTCAATGTGCGTGGCTTACAAGCAACGTTGTCGTGAGGCAGAAAAACAAGCAGACAAACAGACGAAAGAACATGAGGAAGCGACATCTAATGGTCGCGTATAAGAAAGAAAAAATAAACCACTGAAATACGATGAGAGGAAAAATAAACAAACAGCTTTAAAGGTGAAGAGACCTACATTAGACTATAATCAAACATTTTTGAGAGGTTAATTCGTTGGGTAGACTCAAATATAGCTTTCACAATAAAGCTTTCTGATACAAAATATACACATTAGCATAAATTAACATCTAAATGAAACCTGTTTGTGACAAAACGTTCAGTTACATACATTGTCGTAGCAATCCCTCGCTGTCGCCAGCCAATATTTGTCCCGAAGCATCCCGACAGCAGAGTCCCGGACCACAATCTAAGGAAGTCGTACAATTAACGTCTACTCGTCTCCTTGTGAGTTCGTCCTAAGGACGACAAGCGACATATGTTATAACAAATGTATGCCTGAAAATGACATATCAGAATGAACGATAAGCATACTTCTATTGGGTCCTCTCATTTTAAACAGAGTAATATCTACATTCATAGTTATCCTTCGACCATCGCATTAGTGACTTTCAGATAGCTTGCTTACCATTACAATCAAAAGATAAGATGTCCATGTTTACCTGATCGTATTTAAGCTCCAGTTTCCTAGGCTGGTCAAGCATTCGGTATAGGGCTCGGTCTGGCACATACGAGAATACCAATGTGAAACATAAAAGGTTTAAATTTGTATCACTTTAGTTTTTCACGTCGAAATTTCATGAAATCTTCAAAATATGCCCCATATTATCTTTGAATTAGTAATGTTGTTTAAACGAGACCAAAAAAAGGTTAATACAAAGGTTAAAAATTAATACTAATTATTGCGAGGAGATTTCCCTGTTTTCTCGAAAGATCACAACTACGGAAATCGGATCTGTGCCTGAACTGGGTGCACCATTCCAGCATTCTTTGCACAGATTTAACGAGTCAATGAGATCAAAGATGTCAAAATGCACATTGTGATGTGGATAGACCGAATCACTTTATTTGAGGTACATGTATGAATGGCATATGTATATACTAGTTTTATGTGTATGGTAATAAATTCTGTCATACTCTAGCATTAGTAGTGTGTAGTGAGGTTTTCTTTACACACGCTGCCCACATTAGTTAAAGCTGCCTTGCAGCTGCCAACATTGTGGCTCTAGAGAATCAGAATGTTCAACATGCCTGGCAGATATGTGGAAATAAATATCCACAGGCTATTGTCGGAACATCAAACTATCATAGGAGAGTGTCAGGCCTCACATAGCACAATCCTCTGATATGACGTAGCATTGTGCCACTGGCACACAAAACACACTTACCCAACTGGCACATACCTTCGGAAGGGTGGACGTCGACCAGAGTGCATATATTGCCAGTGTCACCATTCATAGTCAAGTAACAATTAGCAGTGCACACACAGGTACCGATTGATACGTTTGATCCGAGTATTGATATATTGGTAATCAGTTTAAAATGATTTCTAATTTAATGTTCAGGGACATAACATCATATATACATGCACAGTATTAAGTAAAGGATTCTTTAAATAGCTTTTCCGATAGCTGGGTGGTAATGTAACATATTTGTTAAATTATTACGTTTGTTCACATAATCGGAAATGTAAAATGCAAATTTATTTAAAGGAATTGTTTGTTAACAAAGATAGAAAGTGCTTGGAATTAAAATTCTTATCCAACCTTCATCATCGGAGCTAACAGGGTATGCTTTGAGAGATCCATGAATACTTACCCCTTGTGACAATGGTATCTGCAATCATAAGAGAACTAATTAAAATCAAAAAAGTTCCCAGTGACGAATGCAAACAAAACATTTAAAACAGACTTTTAGTTTTCACACAGCTTTTCCTGGAGCTGTTAATATGATGAACGCTTTAAAAAGAAGATGATAAAGCCAAGAGAAAAAAAATTGAGAAGTTAAAGTTGGTGGATTGATTAACTGACTGGTTGATCGAATGATCTTTATGAATCCGTTTATTATTTATTCTAATTAATAAATGATTCTCAGTTGTAAAATTATTTTCCATTCCCTTTAACTGCGTGTCCTTGCTTCATAAACCAATAATTCCGACAAACTACCAGTTACCTATTATAGACTGCACGTTGCCTCAGACTATCCATTACCTCTAATAGATTAGGCGGTACTGCAAACAGACTACACATTACTTCTGATAGACTACATAAGTCTACATATTACATCCAAAGGATATATGTATATATATATATATATATATATATATATATATATATATATATATATATATATATATATATATATAACAAACTCTCGACCACTCCTGTGCCATAGTGTTAGAGTATCCGCGAGAGGTCGCGCCAAAGACTTATCAATATGGTACTAACAGCTGTCTCGCATGGCGCTCATCATTATAGTGGTTAGTGTTAGACTAGTCGGCCTGATCAGGATAATGTTACTAGGTGGGATATCATGCTACATGTCTGCAATGCCCCAGTGCAGAGGCGGCGTTAGGAGTACGCGGGTTCATGACCGCGCGGGGCCTGAGTATCCGGAGAATATAGCTTGACAAACTCATAAGGACGACCTTAGGCCTAAAGCGCGATGCCCCCCTCAAGAGCGGGGCCTGAGGGCGGTCGCCCCACTTGCCACCCTCAAACGCCGGTCATGCCCCAGTGCTATACATTACAATAACTGCCACACTGAAGGCATTTTAGCCAAATGAATTTTTAAAAAAGTCTTAAAGATACGTTAAAAATCAAATTTACACATACACATACACACACTAACAAACTCTGACCAACAAACGTGCCTATCATTGACTTCGCAAAGTATTGTCTATATCGAACTAACAACATATGCTAAACCATTTATCATCTCCAATATGCTGCTATAAATTACCTGTAAGGTCCTTTCTTATGCAGTATCTACCAATTATACACAATATATTAGCTGTTATCATACAATAATTTCGAGTCACCTGACATATTATTTTGTTTTACTTCAATTTGTTTAAATGCATTATTTCTGATAAAATGAAATCGTAACAGAATATTATTTATCTAATTGATTACTATAATTGTTGATAGCGACAACCAATAGACCTTCATTCATCACCATATTGTTGTTAACTTGATGCTATAATGCAATTTTCACATTAATTTCATATACATTTTAAATTCTAATAACTAACATAATTGTCACATACGTACCACAAGCAAACTTGCAAATATCGCCAACATCATATTTCCTTTCTCTCTTGTGTATGACTAGGTGTTGTTTATATTCCTAATTTATAGGCGAACTCGAAACATGTACCTGTCATAAACCTGGCCTACTTACATGAATACCTCAAAACTATAGTGAGGGCTAAAATCACACAATGGAACATACATGTACCTTAAGCCCGCATATTGTTTGTGGTCTGATTGTAAATGGATATTGTTTACCGAAATGACGTAATACATCTGACAACAATTAGTCATCTTAAGTATATGTAGGCTTTTGTAGAATGGAGAAATAATGATAAGCAATAAATAATATATACAAAGTACTTACTCGACATCAGAGAAATGCATTTACGTTAAATCCTCCCTCATTTTAAACTGTTATGATCAAAACCATGGGTAATTTTATAGAGGTCACCAGTAAAAAGAGGTTAGATTTCTGTTAAAACTGTCTTGTTGGGACTGTAATAAATAGTCAGTTATCAGAGGTTTCTGAGTTAACATAGACGTTTATAGACGTTTCATTGTAATTCAATTTTAATTTCATTTTACATTTTTAGATAACATCTATTTTGCGTAAGTGTGTTCCAATTTATCGTAGGTTATTTCAGAACGAGCGAGATTTGATCACTTATCTTATTATCACGAACATTTTAAAATTAGTTCAGATCCGACAAGGTTGAAACTATTGATATATAATGCCTGAAATTTGGTAATATAAACAATAGGTTATCATCGTTAACAAAGATCTCCCAAGATAAGTTAAAATAAAATAATATACCATTTACAACGCGTTAATGTTAACATACAAAAACTGATTAAAGTAAATACACAATGCGCAAATAGAGGAGGGGCATATTGGATATGACCATGAGTAACGTACATGTAGGACTGACAGACGAATGTAGGGATGTTAGATAAAACAAGGAGTAAATGGAACAGGATGTTAAAATTTATTAAATGATAATTCTGAGGCTTGTTTAACATCAACAGACTTTAAATGTAAGGTTTCCCTTTGTTTTAAGGATAATAATGGCCATAATCTTGTTTCGTTGGCTTGAACAATACGTGATATTTGTGTCAGACCCCATGCATGCTTTAACAATAGGAAGACAATACAAATCGGAGCTGAAAATGCCAACACTCATAATTCCTTCTGTGAAATGGAAATGTTTTGTGTCTCATGCATTAAGACAAAACACGAAAACGTAAGACAATTCAGGATAATTCACCATGTCCTCTACTATAAGAAAAATAAAATACCTCGGAAAATGGTAGTCATTTAAGTAACATAAATCGTCTGAATCAACTACAGACCGCATCGTTGTATATGTAGAGCTAAAGAAAAGAGAAAAGAATAGAAACAGCCCATACACTTGACTATTTGAATTACTGATTAAGAGGAAAATAACATGTGATTCAACACTGAAACAAGATGGTTTATGTTTGAATCTATATGTATCCCTTCGTCATCAACACGTACCTACTCTAACCTGCCAGAAAATAGTGTATAACTTTGAAAACCACGACAGCCAAAACTAAATGATGTCGTACAACCCCCTTTGCTGAACAGAAAAATTACGAGTAAATATGTATTGCAACTGTAACTTGTGTAAGTGTCTTATATTGTCGTATCTAAGTGATAAAACAACTTGACAACTAATCACGTTGGGCTTTTGTGCATATGTTCTTATGATTGATGCATAAATCACATACAAACCAAATGAACGCACACCTGTAAGCATGCAGAAGACTTTCCACTAAACATTTAACCTCGTCTGTGCTTTGCAGTCGGAATGCAAATGAATTATTTGTTTATATTTTAATTTAGACGACACCACAACAGGAAACATAGGTGAAATTAGAAAAATATATTGTAATAGATTTAGAGTATGCGCATTTTGTTATAGCGCCCCGTTTTAAGGAATTCTTAGATTTTTTTGATTGCTTGTGTGATTATTTGGATTCGGTGCAATGGAAATATTCTTTAGCCCTAAATAATTAGCCAATTACTAGGAGCAAACGTGACGGAGTGAAGCGTTAATAAGTTTCCATGATGTCATGGTTCACTAGTAGTGAATTCAGGTCTCTGGAATACCAAGGTCCTTATTAAAATCTAGTGTTGTACATTGGTGGTGTGACTTCAGCGGCAGTATTTACGGTAGGAAACCGGTAAATTACACAAAGGAATAAAGAAGAAGGACTGGGCAGACACGGTGTCGCCACGGTGGCAAATATGATGCAGTTTGACTGGCGAAATGTGCCTTGAAACCCTGGATCGACTGGCCTAAGGTGGCGTAGTTAAAATAATTCCCTGATTTTAGGAGATAGTTGTATAGTTTCTACGGCGTGAACTGCTGGCTGTACGGAAACGTGATGAAGAGAAACCATGCAGATGTGCGGTTGATATATATTTGGCAGGTTGGGAGATATGATGTTTTGCATTGATTAGAGTGAAATTTATGTAAAGAACGGAAACGTCTGGCTTTCTAATTTACAACTGAAGTTGTATGGAAGTCATTAGAAATTTGGGATAAACGTGTATGACTTCTAGCAGGAATCGCGCTAGGGTTTGACACTGCTCGGCCAAGTAAAGACCCCTGTCTTGTAACAATATGTTATTTATCCTAAAACGTTTGTAAAACTGTTACATACGTTGCAATTCCATTTGTCCATACCGCGTCGGCGTGAATATTTTTTTTACATATGTGAAATTTCAGACAGATACTTCAAAAACTAGGTTAAGATCATACGCGCTATTATGTGTGCTTAACTGCCTTGCATATTTACAACCATCCTTATTATCTAGAGGGAGAAACGGATGAGTGGTGGTGCTGATGGGGGTTGAGCGGAACAGATGGAGGCGGGGGGGGGGGAAATGAATAACTGAGAACGGGTTATGATGATCTCTCTGTCTCTGCAAGTTAGCCATTACTTTCTTTCGCTGGCGGAGGAGAGGAGCATAATATGAAATGTATTTAATATGCGTTTCTATTTTAAGCATCCATATAGTGTGATTAAAATTTATACATGTATGATGTTACCTGCGTCTAACTATTTTTGCAACTAATCAGAATAGCTCCACCATTTCTTTACGGACTTTAAAAGACCTTGAGAATGCTAGGACGAACTGGTCTACCAGACTTACATACAATTATGCTGTGAAATCACATTTTCATGTAAATGACACGTGCATGAGTAAGTTGTCGTACACCTAACGTCGGTGCTTTCCAAAGTGTTGTTTTGGTTTGGACTGTTCAATGTTAGAAACAAACACATAACACAAACATACGTATCACTACAAAGATCTGTTTGTAAAAGTTCTCAGAATTTGTCCGGTTGAATTAAAAACTGAACGTTGAACTATAAAAAAATTGATGAGAAATTAGAGTAATCTTCCAAGTCATAAACTTTGAACAAATGATGATGACATTGAAAATGAAGATAATGCTTCCTCCCTAATCAAAATAATTAAATAGAACTCGTTGAATGGAATGTAAGAATCCGTCATTTAAAAAAAAAACTATATAGGATTGAAACATTTGAGAAAAAATAATATAGAAAATATCCAAAATTGTCAACCACTTTTTCAAATGAATCTGATTACGAAAAACGTTTTATTCATCTCAGATGGATTACATACAGGTAGAGGTAATATGCAATATCATATGAAAGACTAGAAATATATATACATAAAACAACATATATTCAAGACATACAATCTCTTGAAAACCCCTTCTATTGGTTTCCAACAAAATAAAACCACAAAAGACTGATTATTAAATTGCATCAATATTTTGATCAATCATACTTGTTTCGTTAACGTGACGTATGAAAGATTGTTGTACAAAGTCATATTTTGTCTTCTCTTTCTCTTATACGATTAAACTATAATGTATTATGTTGAATTCTCTCATTTCTGTACCAACTGATTTTAATAAGATTACAAATGTGAACGTGTGCACAGCCCGATATGTCTTCACTAATGTTAAAAAACACAGTAGGGTAATGTCATGTTCGGATACAGCCCATACGTCGGCACTTGTGCATATTGCAAGCAGATTCAAACCTTTCTTTACCTTTATCTTCATGTCCATTTACAGATTTTCATGAATTATCATAGCTGTTTCAAAAATGTTGCCATTATGTGCAAATAACATACAATCAACCACATATTTCACATTCAAGTTAAATTATAAATCTTTTAGATACAAGAAAATAAAAGTCATTATATATTTCGTTCTTAAAAGTTCATTAGCCATATCTTTGTTATTAATTCAATTGCACACTTATTTAACTGTATATCTGCATCATCAACGTGGTTTCGAATTTCTCTTAGAACATTAATTTACTTATTTTGGAAGTGATTTCTCTAGAAATGATGAAAAAATAAAAATGTGTTTTACTGAACATTATGGTAATCTGTTTTCTTCGCACATAAACATGGCATGAATGGCAGGGATACAAGGTAGGACAAAAATGTTGAATAAAGCAGTTTAGAATCAATTTGTATAGCAAAACGTTTGACCTATTTTTATCTGCAAATTTGATGAACAATTTTGTTACGTACGTTTTTAATTTCGAAACAAACTGTGAAATTGGAGTTAATTTTAGTTATATTTGTTTGTTTGCAAATAAACTTTTAATTTCATTGTATAAGCTATATGAGTGAAAATTCAGAATTTAACAGTAATTTTAATTGCTTTTATTCCCTATATATTCGAACTTTAAAGTTAAGATTTAAATGACATATTAACAATTTTAATGTTAATTGTTTTAAAAACTATACCTATACAGCTACTTGTGACTGTCAGATGATTTGTTTGAAAATGTACTAAATTTGTTTTTAATGGTGAAAACGGTGTCACAATGTTCACTTTGGGTACATAAAATGGTACTTTTTATAATCAGTGAGTAGCGAGGAAGAACAAAATGAAATCTATATATCTAAAATTTAATGGTTAGTTAAAATTGCCTGGGGATTGATATGCAGCTATAAAAAAAACAATGAAACTCTTTGGGATTTTAACGGTAAAAATAGTAAATATTTTTTCGTTTGCTGGTGATAAGATAATTATCGATTTAATCTAAATATATCTTGTAAATATTTATTATAATATAGTCAGGTACACAAAGACAACATTATTCACTCATTTGCAATGATCATTCTCATAATTTGATTCATGTTCTTAACATAATGTCTCAAATCTACAATATATTTCATATATTTTGTTAATCGTTGTGTCTGTTTAAATAGTACTATTGCATGAAGTTGTGTTGATTTTTAATCCAAGTTGCACGTATATTTATAATAATGTATATTGCACAGCATACATTTGTTTGTTCTTTTTTGTCAAATAAAGTTGGAATATTTTTTGCATTTAAAATGTTATAATTATTATCTGAGAATATTCTCTTTCGGAAATCAGGTAGCCATTCTGCATGGATTCCAAAATTAGTAACATCAAATCGATAGCCTGAGCACATATCCTCTTTTAATTCCTCGGATTTTCTAAATCGTCTGTAACCTTGCATCCATAATCACAATTATCATATGTTTCTAATATTTGTTTAACAATACGGTTGTCACATACAATCGATTTGAAATCAGTATTATCATGGCAGATGCACCAACACATAAAATACAGTTTATTGTTTATAAATGTATTGTAATGCTTCATACATTTATTGTTTCCTCGGCAATATCTCTTTCTCACAGACATATAAATTCCACCTGTAATAATTTTTCTTGAAATAAATGAAAATTTGAAACAGATATTTTTCGCAACATTTCTGTCAGCATTACCATGTATACTGACATAATTTACTGTAACCAATTTTTCAATTTGCAACATAGTTGATCTCAAATTTTTAAATAAGACAAGCAATATTAAAATATAAAATTTTAAGCATAGATTGTATTAATCTCCAAGTTTGTACCAATATGTTTCAAACATTTTTATCTCGTTAATAACTGATATTTTCTAATTTTAATTTAAAATATGTTTGTTCTAATGCTGGTACACTTTTTGAAGAAAATCACTTCAACGTAATTTAGATCTTCACATGGAAATGAATACTTCTTTCTTTTATGGAAATTATGTGTATAGGTACTATGCGAGCAAAGTTATTAAAATGGTTTCATTTGACAAATATATGTGTTGCTTTTTACTTAGAGGTTGAGCTGGACATATGCTAAAAATATGTTGGCATCATGATCATTGAAAGCAGTACATATAATGTTTATGTAACAACCAAGATTTGGAAGGTTACATATAAGGATTGCTATGTATATTTAATTTGTATTGCTTAATTGACTTTTGTCCATGACTGAGAATAGGGGTTGGATCTACCTGACGAATTTCATTTTTTTGTAAATGACATAGTACATAGCTAATATTATACAATAATTATTGAGTATATATCAACAGAATTATTACTTGGATGTACACAAGCTGATGTGGGATATCAGTTCATCTAACATATTGAAGAAAATAAACCCCAGTGTGATTTTATTATGGAGAAGTATGAACCATTCATATCGATCTGTGCTATATCACTTATGGGTGATTCTACCAATCCTATTCCTATTAAAATAGTAAGGGACACAGGATATTCTCATAGTCTTTATTACCTGGTAATTTGCCTTTACCTGAGAAGTTATCTTCATATACTCAGGGAGTAGAGTGCGCCTTTGTTAATGCTCCCCTCCACTGTGTAAATCTGTCATCAGGCTTAGCCTCGGACCCGTCACCACTTAACAGTAACTTATTTAAGCATAGAAAGTGTTCATATATTTTTAAGCAATGACCTAGATGGAGATAAGGTTGTGGCTAAGCCATTTATGACTGTCAATACTTATTGGAACCAAATGTTGTTCCTACTTAAAATGAAATCCCTGTTTTATATCTTGATTGTACAGTTACTGGAGCTGCGAAAGAAAATGGGCTTTGGAGCTATTTCCCCCAAACATTGAAGAATATGATTCTGTAATATTGTTTTGATACAAAAAATGTATTGGGACAAGGGTGTTCATTTACTGTCGTTTGCTGTTAGTGAATCAGTTCAAGAATCATTAGGTTTTAGCCATTTCGTTTTAGGTCTTGGATATACTGTCTGAGGACCTGTGAAGTTATTAAAGGAGAAATGTCTTTCAGCCGAAGATACAAAGGTAATTTTATTGAACATGTCTCTGAATTCAGATATATGGTGACAAAGGTTTGTGAAGTAACAAGAGCTAGTCCTTGCTCTACTAAGTCAAACATGAAATCAAAGTAAGACAGAATTAAAAAATAAAGGATCTTTCAGCCCGGTGATAAAGTTCATGCTCCATGCTCTCTTGTCCATACCTCAAAATCCTCTTTAGGATTAAATAGCATAGTCCTTATACAGTTGAAAAGAACGTAGGTGACATACCGATACATGCCTGTGAGGCGAAACATAGACAACTGTGCCTTATAATTGTGTGAAAGGAATATGTTGTTAGAGAGAGCCCTGTTAAACATTCAGGCAAGTAGTATCAAACCATAAAAACCATGGCGTGTGTAATGGCAGTGTCACTCATTACAATTCTAGTGTCATTTGGGATGTCACCCTAGGTGTTTCGTGGAGAATTGTATATAATATATAGGAACATTTATGGTGGTTTGATCCCATCTGGGCGCCTCGCAGCTAGTGTCTTGACAAGATCTTGAATTATAGTTTTCACTTTATTTGATAGGGTGGATTAACTAAGCCAATTTGATTGTCAAAGGCACAACGTTCTTAATGCCGCTATTCCGCATCAGTTTGCTACGCGTATCCTCGCTATCTGAGACTTGGTTAACCTTTGCCTCTCCATGATGATAAGTCATTATAATATGCATGAATGCACACAAAGTGACATTCAACCTTCTATTTATATAAAACGAAGAAGAATAATCATTTGGAGAATAAATTAAATTAGTTAATATACAGTAGCTTTGGGAAAATCCAAGTTTAAGAAGACAGATCATTTTGTACATTTCGTACAATATGATTTAAAGCAAGACTACGTCATGTCTGTGGAAGCTATCCAACGTGTCACTTTCAAACGCACTTAATAAGAAGACAATTAGATTAACAAACTAGAGAATATAACTTTGTGTGTGTAAGTTCTTCAGCCATATTGCTACGATGTCTGTCGTGTGGCAGTTTATAGTGATGTCTAGCACTGGGGCATCATGCCGCAGACATGTAGCATGATGTCCCACCCAGTCACTTTATTCTGACACAAGGCGGACCATTCCTAACACTAACGCCTTAATGCTGAGCGCATAGCGAGGCAGCTGTTAGTACCATTTTCAATATCCTTTGGCATAACTCCGCCGGGGTTCAAACCCACGACCTCCCTCGTCCGAGGCGGACGCTCTTACCACTAGGCCACCGGAGCGGTCCCCTTTCAAAGATTGAACTGGTGCGAAAGAAATAAATATGCCCTGGAGTCAAATTCGCTCACCTTCTGTAGAAGCCCCTACCATTCCTCCGCCATACCCCATTCTTACCCCGATACCATTCACAAAGATCCTGTATACGGCTTAGGTATTTGTTGTCGAATTAAAAGAGAAGAGAGATAATGGCTTACGGTAACCTTCTTGCTTCGAATCTGCATTTAGTCTTTTTTTAGAAGCTAAAGGGGAAAATATTGAATAATACATGTAGTTGTTGGTGTTGATGTAATTGCGTGGTATACATTTATATTTCTCCAAAATATTTACACACGATTGATAGATAGATATACAGACATAGAGATAGGTAAATAGATGAAAATATAGACTGAAATTAACCTGCCAGGACAGATACTCACAAATTTCTTCCTCACGTCCAAACTGACTGGAGTACGCACCAAATCTGGTTCTACCACGAACTGGTAAATTTCAGAACAGAAACGTTTATATGTTAAGATTACCTATTTTACTGCATACATGAAGGAACTGCTTTTTGCTTTAAAATCAGTAATATCTATATATCTTTGTTCCAGTATCTATTTTTTTTCATTTTAAAGTATAAACTGTGTCCGTTAATAAGGGCATAAAAACAATGCTGCAGAGTAAATAAAGATAATTAGTAGAAGTTGTCTTCAGTTCAAAATATGATCGAAATATATTTCCAGATCTATTAGCGACAACATTTTAATTTTCTTTTTGAAATGAATTCGGTATGTGTGAATGCCTGTTCTAATCGTATTATTGATCGTTATTAATATTATTATTATTATGCCTCCGTTTCAGATCGTTTTTTCTAAAGGTATTTCAGGCAGGTAATTCCTACTGGAGCCACAACCATATCCTTAGATCTCAGACTATCCAAACTATTTGTTATGAGAGTGATACTATAGGGACTTGGAACATTGTGTAATTCTTTCCATTCTATAACTTACAGTAGTATCACTATAACTGGCAAGACTTCGATGTGAATGTCCCAAACCTTTCTAAAGTATATGGCTGTGTCATTGCTCTTTATTATTTGCTCCCTATTTCTCAAATGTGACGTATGAGTCCTTCGGTATTCGACCGTCTATGACGTAGATGCTCATCTACAGGCAAATCAGTAGATGTATGTCCTTCTTTGATATATCGGTGATCTATATGAATGTTGAAATTTCAACACGATTTGGTCCTGCTGTTCTGAGCACCTCTACCCATCCATTCCTCATTCTATCCCTGTCTTATGACTGTACCACTTGTGCATTCATTCCTTTCTCAAAGTTTCATACAGTCGTTCGCATTATTTGTCGTACCGATTATTGTACTCACTCTTGGTAGACTGGTTGCATTCATTGACCAGAGATTGGCTGTCTAGTACTTAATTCTGGACAATTATTATGATGCTGTGACGTTTTGATTGGGTACACACAATTTCGACCTGTCGCTGATTAGTGCCTGATCCTGCACTGCCTTCTAGTTGGAGGCATCCTTAAACTATTATTTTTCTTTCGATTTACGTTTCCAAGTAGATATACATTGCCTTTTCCTTCTATCATGACATTCCTTCTATGAACTAACATCTCTGGTAACACTTTGTTTATTCGTTTTCTTAAAAAAAAGAATTTTTTATTGGTTTAGACTATATATTCTTGTATCACATTCTATATGTTTTTTTCCTAGGGGCCGCCTTTCTTCCCATGCAAACTATTCAACACTTACCAGCCCTACTTCCACGATTCCATTTGGGAAGATACAGTCTGCATTATTTATCATTTGGTAATAAGCAGTGTCGATCATTACTGTCTATACAAGAAACATTATTTCAAACTATATGCCACCTAGCTATTCGGATCATTCACGAACAGTATGCTCTCTACTGGACCTTTCTAATCATCTTTCCGGTGGCCTAGTGGTTAGAGCGTCCGCCTCGGATGCGGGAGGTCGTGGGTTCGATCCCCGGCCGAGTCATACCAAACACTTACAAAAATGGTACTTACAGCTGCCTCGCTTGACGCTCAGCATTAAGAGGTTAGTGTTAGGACTGGTCGGACTGGTGTCAGGATAATATGACTGGGTGGGACATCATGCTACATGTCTGCGGCATGATGCTCCAGTGCTAGACATCACTATAAACTGCCACATTGCAGACATCGTAGCGATATGACTGAAAAATTGTTAAAGCTACGTTAAAAAGTCCAATCACACACACATCACACTAATCATCTGTCACCATCAAAAGAGTAAGCCATTTCGTCATCAATAAGTTAACACTACTTGCGTCCATATAGTCGTGCAGCTCAGCTGTTAATATATCAAAGAGTTTAGCGAGTTTGTTTAGCTAGACTCAATGAACGTTGTCTGGGCTAGAGGTGTTCCAATCTGGAACTGTTAGTAAATGTTTTCACGGAATTTCACTTTTTAGTCGAAATTCTTTGAGCTCATTTTCACTTTGTCTAGACACTTGCGATTGTGGTTGACTGGTTTGCACAATATGCTACTCCACCATATTGTGGTGTTTTGGGGTGCTTTTCCGCTGACTGGGTGTATTGTTGTAATCATCCTTTTGTTACATACATTTGTTATTCATTTGACCTGAATTGCTCGTGCATTTTACACGGTTTCACCGTTATTTTCATATCATGTAATGTTTCCCAGATATTTCATAGCTTGTTTCATTGTTTCAGTTTTCCATCACTTCCTTCTGAATCTTTTCTTTCTATCAAAGAAGGGGTCTATTTATTTATTACTTGATAGCGTTAAACCCTAGAATAACAACAACAACAACGGTTTTACATTTATGTTTTCTCCCAGGGTTTTATGTATGTAGTTTCATGCAAATGGGTTGTGTTCCCCATCTTAATTCTGGGTTATTCTTCCAAGTCTGCTTCAATACAAACAAAACGACGTTTTGAGTTGATGCTACTATGTTTTGGAATCAGTCACCTTCGTTTAACTTCATTGACATAGAAAACTATTTCCGGCTCGAACTAATACACGTGACACTTAATCTTTCCAAATCTAATGAAGTTATTTTTATTTTCTTGTTCGGACAACTGGTCAGCACGAAAGAATTGAGCAGGTATGTGGCATGTGATTACACAAATTGTATAAATTTATTTCACTTGTTTATTTTTGTTGTTGTTATTGTTGTTCTAGGGTTTAACGCCATTTTTCAGCACAAGATAGGCTTTACATGGCGGCCAGTATAACTGGTGGAGGAAGAACCCTAGAAAACCCAGGGAAGAACCACCGACTCACGAGAACCTACTGGCAAGCTTTCCCACGTACCCCCGCCAGCAGAGCCTTGGACTCGAACCCACGCTGGCAGAGGTGAGATGGCAGTGATCCGGAACGGTGAGCGCTTTAGACCACTCGGCCACTCTCGGAGCCCCCCACTTGTTTATAACAGTCACTTAGTACAAGATCGTTCGAACCTCAATATCACTATGTCTTTCCTATTATATGTGCAAGCCATCCACAAAGTTTGATCAGTGTTTTGTCAATAGAACCAATATCAAATTATCGTTCAAAATCAATATGCTTTTTGAGGTCCGGTCCTTTGAAGTTGAGATTCCACCGTAAGACTCTCGCCCAAATTTTAGGTTTACTTCAGGACGGGGTTTGAAAGCTATCTGTCGTGGCTAAAACAGGTATGAATGGGTCATGACCTGTTTATCAAGTCGATTAGCCAATTAATAATCCAAGCATATGCCTGTAAATAATTTTTTCACAGCTATCGCTCGTGTGGGAAAGAAGGCAATTCATGTAATGTTCTTAAAGTTTAATTTTCTTATACATTGCCATCCCTTCTTTTAAAGTAAGCTATTTTAAAACATGCTTAATGCGATTCGTTTGGAAGCAACGTTATTGCTTTTTATTGTGTGGTCCCTCTCAGGCTTGCATCATATAGAAGATCCCCCTTGTGTCTAAAGTTAAAGGTTTTTATGTGTTTATATTTTCCGCAATATGTCTTTCATTGTATCAGTTTTAATAAATTTGGATTTGATTAAATTTTGTTCTAGGGTTTGTACACCTCCCTAACTAGTGTTTAGATACTCTTGGTATAAATCAATTTTTAATTGATATTTAATTATACAAGATTTAAGTTTTGTAGAAGAAGTTTAATATAAGTAAAAGAGAAGGAAGTAAATGTAATTGTTTGGTGCAAAAAACAAAAAGAATAAGGAAATTGCTTGACGCATGAGTTCCAATTATGGTCGCTTAATTATAAGTTATTCCAGTCTGGCAATTGGTAGCAATTTGGTGAAATCATTTAGTAACTCTAGTAATTAGTTAGTATAAATGAGTAAGCCGAATATAAATTTAGGAATCTTTACAAATTATCAAGTTACTTTCTGTTGAAAACATTAGGTAGATCTGAAATAAGTCTAATAATTAATGAACGTAATACATAAGAAGCACTGGAATTGCTTAGCGCATGAGTTTAAATTAGGGTCGCTTAATTAGAGCACAGGCAGCGCATACGCTGTGCATCATCGAGCTAAGGAGTACTATTCGTGCTAGTTCACATGCTGCGGATTTATTGTCAATATAGCTGATTAAATCTATGTAGGTATTAGTTCAGAAAATTCGGGTTATGGCAATTGATAGCAAATCTGGTGAAATCATTTGGTAAATCTAGAGTAACTCTAACAAATGAGTAAAACAAATGTAAGTTCAGGAATCAAATTACAAATTACCAAGTTACTTTCTGTTGAAATCATTTGGTAAATCTGAAATGAGTCTAATAATTAATAAATGTAAATACATAAAAAACATAAAATGTTGTGTGGTGTTTGTATGTTTGCAAATAGTTTAGACGAGTTGCAGTAGAATATAGAGATAAGGAACCTGTTAAACATATGTCTTCATTCATTCTTTAGAAGTATGAAAGTCCTTAAGTCCTTTCCTGATAGCTTCTCATTAAAACACACACACACACACACACACACACACACACATAAATATGGCAAGTCTCTCAGTAACTTACATGGTATTTCCGCTTTCTCTAAACCTCCATCCAAGAGTCGTCCAGAAGCATACCCACAGCAGTGTTCCGGACCACATTCATCTGAATTTGCGTTTAATTGTCCCTCCGTGACAGGAGCCTAAAAATGAGAAGCGATCAGAATATTGCTATATAAAAATAATAAGATAATAATAGTAATAATAATAATAATAATAATAATAATAATATCTGCATGCTTCCAAATAGTATACTCGAATAAATACAGAACCATGTGGAGCCAAAACTGCCCAGAAGTCAGCCTTTTCTCACTGAAAAATACAAACAATAGTGACTTCAAACATTATATAAATTATATTGTTCTACATTCTACGAAGAATTAAAGATTCATAGACGAGCTTGGAACACCAAACAAATTCTTGGAAAGTTTCATCACTGATATAGATCGAATTGCACATAAGAGTGTATTGTGCAGTTCACGTATGGGACACGTACAATCTGATATAACGAATAAAGTAGCTCTCATACAAAATTAGCTCTTAAATGGTGAGTGACTAAGATTTGATAGCCTAACGTGTGAAACAGCCAACTGAGAGAGAGAGAGATCAACAGAAACATAAGTATGAAAGAAATTTTAATTGTAATGGTCAAATTTTGGTTTGACAAACGTTTTGCTTGCGAACTGTTATAAACGGCCACAAATATCCTCCCACCCCCTAATCACCCAGTTCGTACAGGTATGATCTCAATAACAACAAACAGGAAAATGCCTAAACCGCGCCATTTTTAGAACGGCAGAGAACCTACGAAGCAGAAACGATCTTTGAAAAATAGTTATCTATGTGTTTCATCTCACTTTTACGTGTCTTTTGTTTTAATAAAGTGAGCATCATTAGCAATGTAGTGGGAAGATTTAGAGTAAAATGAAAATCATGTTTTAAACAGGACATACAAATTTTACAGGCAAAATCGAAATCTAACATTAAGCCTCCATGTTGAAATGCTTACGGACATGATGTAATGTGCCGTAGTCTTTACATGATATTTATATATGGCCAAAAATGGTACCAATTTAATATGCTGTGTTTGTTGAGAGGCAGATGTCATTGTTTGGAGTTTTTCTGTCGTCTTACTAAAATAAATATTACGTCCTAGCGTAACAATTTCTGTCTAGACATTTAACAATTGAGAGAGAAAGGTGTGTGTGTGTGGGTCAAAAGATTTATAGATAGACAAGTCAATCATGAAGTAGGATAGATATTACCTTTCAATAGTGACAATCCGATTTCTGATGTCCATCTTTTAAACATAATGGCAAATTATAGGAACGAAGGGACGTTACCATTATGCATCTATTTTTTTGTGATTCTGGGGAAAAGGGGAAAGTGTATGTCAAAATATGTTCACATTTTTCGCATTATGGGTGATTAGTAAAACAAATACTAAATTAAGTTCCCATCTTTGTGACATTTTACCCCATGGTAGAAACGTTCCAAGGTCCGACCTTTACAAACCCTGTATCCTATTCAAACGGAAAGTTTGAAAAAATTTGAATACCCTCAATTTAAGATTATCACTCAAATTAATTCCAACTTATACTGTTACCAGCTGCTTCTATTTCCTGGCAGTATCAAGTCCGGTAGAATTTTCACACTCTGATTTCTTATATATCTACGTTATACCATTATGTAGTTAGCATAAACTGGCTGCGAGCTTACTCAGGACACGGAGTAAGCAATTTTTGTGACTCTCTCTCTCTCTCTCTCTCTCTCTCTCTCTGTGGCAACGATCTAGTAACATCTCAAGCAGATTCAACAGTTAAGCTGTAATATGTTATCCAGCTGGGTACCACATACAGACCGACTTTTTAAAATATAAATAGAAGATTCCTGTTTATTGTTAAAGACACGCAGAGCAAAAATATACTTCCGATATCGATGTTAAGAATTTCACTATCAAATTTATGAGTTTATGTTCCTTGAAAGCCACATATATTTTCATTCATTTCTTGTGACACATTGGATTTATATTTTGCTCGCAAAGCTAAAGACTGATTCTGTAATCTTTCCACCTTTATGTCTTTTAGTGAAACATCATTGATCCGGAGGGGATGTGTGTGTGTGTGTGTGTGTGTGTGTGTGCTCTGTAAATTATAAAATGGGTATTTGTCCGTGTGAATATATTATTCATACTTTTTAAAATAAAGATATACACGTTTTTTTGTTTTTCTTAAAGAAATAGTAAAACCTTTGCCACAATGAATCTGCCGGTTAAGGAATTCGAAGAAATGTATTCGCTAACACACACACGTGTAATGCAAAATTCGAAGGAAGTCTGTAGTCCTGAGGAATAAGGTCTTTGTAGAATCATTCATTATTGAACTGCGTGGTTACTATAATCTTTCTATTTTCATATGTCAATCAAATGTTCTAGCAAATAATACTCTGTTTTAGTGTCACCCAGATATGTTGATCAAAAATGATCCCGTGTCCTACGTCTATTCATCCAGTTCTGACAAATCAACGATGTGCTAGCAGCTAGTTGTTTATTTGTGTATGAAACTGACTGACTTTCAACTTACTTAATGAGCAGACTGGACAGTTATTTTACTCCATGCAAAGACGGCAGATTTTCATCTAAAATGTATTCAATCGTTAAGTAATACAAAATAACCAATCGGCTATCGTGTTCTTACCAACTTCATTTTCAAAAATAATTTCTTAGCTGGAAGAAATGCAATGCGTTATTATTTCCAATGAACTGGTTTGGAATAGCAGTATTTGCTTGTATTCCTGAATTTCGAATTAAGTTAACATTTAATGCAAAATTGTGACTTTGTGGGATTTTATAAAGCCATAGATTCAATGTCAGATCATATCGCGTCACATTAAATGAAGGGTAAAGGAAGAATAAAAGTAATCTGCAAAACCAAGAATCGATTGTAATACTTTTCTGTTCAATTCTTTGTCAGATTGAACAGCAAGTTATGATGTTCTGATATTTCTTTGTGTGTTTTTTAAACCCCAAAACTAACGGTAATTCATTTTTAATTCATGTTACAACCTAACTCCCACGTGACTTCAACATCCTATGTAGATATTATAAATGTTGTATCGTGTTTTCTAACATGGAAATTGAATATAGCGTAAAGAGTAGCATAGTTAATTATATTTACATTTAATGCAGTGACAAGTTCTGAATATTTATTTACAGCGTCCAGAAACATTGAATATTATGCTGCGTAATTTGCATTGTCTGCTGACAAATTGCAAAGTAATGTCCGTTCTGAATATTCGACACTATTGATGCTGAAATTCTTTCTTAAATTTGCATTATAAAATACCTCGTTTTTTATTCTTGGTTTCTATTGGTTCCTACAGCTGAATGAAATAAACACGTGCCTTCGAAGTTTCTCAGTTTCATTTGTAGTAATTGTCCATATGGGATTTAATTCTTATATATAAAAGTACACACACACACACACACACACACACACACACACACACACACACACACACACACATACATACATAAATATATATATATATATATATATATATATATATATATATATATATATATATATATATATATATATATATATATATATATATATATATAGTGTGTGTGTGTGTGTGTGTGTGCGTGTGTTTACTTTTTAGTATACTCATTAACCAATTTTACTTCGATATCGCTTGCTAAAGACATTTAAAATTCATATATTGGCATGGCAATATACCTCCATGTCTTGTCAATATTAAATTTTTTCCATTAGCTGCTGGACCTGCCCCATCCGTATTTGTGATATATTGTCCGGGCGGATTCCTGTCTCAAATAATGGAGTGAATAACCACGACATACTGTAATTATATCTCGGCATAAACCAAAATATGCTGGATAATGGTAAAGATAAGTGCTTGTCGCCAGCAATTAAAGGTCTCCTTTTTTTGGTAAATCCTATATTACCACCTACATACGTGTAGCTTAAGCGCTGTTCTGAAATGTTACATTGGCATCATTTGCAACCATTGATGCAGATGTTAAGTCTGTACCCGTTTCAATAATAGTCATTATCATTCCCAATTTCTCTAAACCATAGCAAATTGGTTATTGGGAAGCTTTCACAATCATTTGAATATAATAATTTTCATAGTATGGTAATAACTTGTGCAAGTTAAAAAGAAATTTGTTCTATCAGATTATCATCCATTAAATAGGGAGCGCTGTGAAATAGATTCCATGCGTTATTACAAGTTACGTTGCGTCATGTGCATCATCATTTACTGACAAATTATCGTCGGTTTGAAATCCACATTTCAATAAAACTTTTATTTATGCATGTCGCATTCCATTTTCTCGATGATAATATATTGATCGTTTTTCTTAGTATTATGGCATCTTGGAAGATATTCTCAATTTTTATTCATTGATTCATCGACTGAACTAAATATTTTTTTCATTCTTCTCCGATAAATAAAGTATTCAAAAGTGTTTTAGACTATCATGTTAATTGTTTAATTCCACTGTATAATAGATTACCTATCTATCTATCTATATATCTATCTATCTATCTATCTATCTATCTATCTATCTATCTATCTCTTCTCCTATAAATAAAGTATTCAAAAGTGTTTTAGACTATCATGTTAATAGTTTAATTCCACTGTATAATAGATTATCTATCTATCTATCTATCTATCTATCTATCTATCTATCTATCTATCTATCTCTTCTCCTATAAATAAAGTATTCAAAAGTGTTTTAGACTATCATGTTAATAGTTTAATTCCACTGTATAATAGATTACCTATCTATCTATCTATCTATCTATCTATCTCTTCTCCTATAAATAAAGTATTCAAAAGTGTTTTAGACTATCATGTTAATAGTTTAATTCCACTGTATAATAGATTATCTATCTATCTATCTCTTCTCCGATAAATAAAGTATTCAAAAGTATTTTAGACTATCACGTTAATTGTTTAATTCCACTGTATAACAGATTATCTATCTATCTACCTATCTATCTATCTATTTAGTTATCTATCTTTCTATCTATCTATCTATCTATCTATCTATCTATCTATCTATCTATCTATCTGTCTGTCTGTCTGTCTGTCTATCTATCTATCTATCTATCTATCTGTCTGTCTGTCTGTCTGTCTGTCTGTCAGTCTTTCTTTCTATCTATCTATCTATCTATCTGTCTGTCTGTCCGTCCGTCCTTCTATCTATCTATCTATCTATCTATCTATCTATCTATCTGTCTATCTATCTGTCTGTCTGTCCGTCCGTCTTTCTATCTATCTATCTATCTGTCTGTCTGTCTGTCTGTCCGTCCGTCTATCTATCTATCTATCTATCTATCTATCTGTCTGTCTGTCTGTCCGTCCGTCTTTCTATCTATCTATCTATCTATCTATCTATCTGTCTGTCTGTCTGTCTGTCCGTCCGTCTTTCTATATATCTATCTATCTATCTATCTGTCTGTCTGTCTGTCCGTCCGTCTTTCTATCTATCTATCTATCTATCTATCTATCTATCTATATATATATATATATCTGTCTGTCTGTATTTATGTCCGTCTCTCTATCTATCTATCTGTCTGTCTGTCTGTCAGCCGTCTTTCTATCTATCTATCTATTTATCTATCTGTCTGTCTGTCAGTCCGTCCGTCTTTCAATCTATCTATCTATTTATCTGTCTGTCAGCCGTCTTTCTATCTATCTATCTGTCTGTCTGTCTGTCCGTCCGTCTTTCAATCTATCTATCTGTCTGTCTGTCCGTCCGTCTTTCTATTTATCAATCTATCAATCTATCTGTCTGTCTGTCCGTCCGTCTTTCTATGTATCTATCTATCTGTCTGTCTGTCTGTCCGTCCGTCTTTCTGTCTATCTATCTATCTATCTATCTATCTGTCTGTCTGTCCGTCCGTCTTTCTATCTATCTATCTATCTATCTATCTATCTATCTGTCTGTCTGTCTGTCTGTCCGTCCGTCTATCTATCTATCTATCTATCTATCTGTCTGTCTGTCTGTCCGTCCGCCTATCTATCTATCTGTCTGTCTGTCTGTCCGTCCGTCTAAATATCTATCAATCTGTCTGTCTGTCTGTCTATCTATCTATCTATCTGTCTGTCTGTCTCTCTGTCTGTCTGTCTTTCTATCTATCTATCTATCTATCTGTCTGTCTGTCTTTCTATCTATCTGTCTGTCTGTCTTTCTATCTATCTGTCTGTCTGTCTATCTGTCTGTCTGTCTGTCTCTCTGTCTTTCTATCTATCTATCTATCTGTCTGTCTGTCTGTCTTTCTGTCTGTCTGTCTTTCTATCTATCTATCTATATGTCTGTCTGTCTGTCTGTCTTTCTATCTATCTATCTATCTGTCTGTCTGTCTGTCTGTCTTTCTTTCTATCTGTCTGTCTGTCTATCTATCTATCTATCTGTCTGTCTATCTGTCTGTCTGTCTGTCTGCCTGTCTTTCTATCTGTCTGTCTGTCTTTCTTTCTATCTATCTATCTGTCTGTCTTTCTTTCTATCTATCTATCTGTCTGTCTTTCTTTCTATCTCTCTATCTATCTGTCTGTCTTTCTTTCTTTCTATCTATCTATCTGTCTGTCTTTCTTTCTTTCCATCTATCTATCTGACTTTCTTTCTTTCTATCTATCTATCTTTCTGTCTGTCTTTCTATCTATCTATCTGTCTGTCTATCTTTCTATCTATCTATCTATCTGTCTTTCTTTCTATCTATCTGTCTGTCTGTCTTTCTATCTATCTATCTATCTGTCTGTCTTTCTTTCTATCTATCTATCTATCTATCTGTCTTTCTATCTATCTCTCTGTCTGTCTTTCTTTCTATCTATCTATCTGTCTATCTGTCTTTCTCTCTATCTATCTATCTGTCTGTCTTTCTTTCTATCTATCTATCTGTCTGTCTTTCTATCTATATATCCATCTGTCTGTCTTTCTTTCTATCTGTCTGTCTATCTGTCTGTCTTTCTTTCTATCTATCTATCTGTCTGTCTGTCTTTCGTTCTATCTATATGTCTGTCTGTCTTTCATTCTATCTATCTGTCTGTCTTTCTTTCTATATATCTGTCTGTCTGTCCTTCTATCTATCTGTCTGTCTGTCTTTCTATCTATCTGTCTGTCTGTCTTTCTATCTATCTGTCTGTCTGTCTTTCTTTCTATCTCTCTATCTGTCTTTCTCTCTATCTCTCTATCTGTGTTTATTTCTATCTATCTATCTGTCTTTATTTCTATCTATCTATCTGTCTTTATTTCTATCTATCTATCTATCTATCTATCTATCTATCTATCTATCTATCTATCTATCGCACAGTCCTAGTTGTCTTTTGTATCCTTAGCCCGTATTACAGTAGTATTATCCATATCTGGACTACCAGTCATCAAAATCGCCAGGTTTTTAACAAGCTTCCTGATTATCGTAAAGATTTGGAACTAAATATGTATCAAAATAGCTTTGATTAGTAGTCATTACTATTAACTGGATCTTTGATAATTTTGACAAACTTATTATTCATGTGGACAGTGTTGAAATGATTGTTTTTTTATCCTGATATTTCATATCTAACTAAATTATCACCATTTAAACGGACTGGCAAACCATCACTTGTTGTTATTATCTTCACAAGATCCTTGTAGTTTCGTATATTATTGTATTTTCGTTGCCTCATTTCAATCTTTTTTGTTTATATTTGATATATCATCACAGCCTAATATTAAATCCGTTGACATTTCTCCAACTTTCATAATAAAATGAGCAGTCTTAACATATCAGCTATTGCATCAAAAAGGGTTCAGTTAATTATTAAATCTGTTGACCAAACTTGATAATTTGGCTTAAAGGACTTTTAACATTAGCATTAGTCAATGTAGTAATTGTGTCAACATTAGGATCAATCTTTGTTGTTATATCATTAACACTAGCATCGATTTTCGTGTCAACTTTATCTGTTGAAGCATCTTGCTCCTTATCGGCCAAACCTAAATTTACAGTCTTATTAACACGTCATATCCATGCCATAATAGATGATTCAAGTTGCAATTCCATACTACAGTGAATGTATACATCAAAGTCATCTCATTTATTTTTTAACACACACTTTGTTGCGAATTGAGTCGCACCATTTCTGCATCTGCCTCAGGGCCTGTTCATGTTCCAAAAAATAATGTAGCTCATTTATGCTATACAATCATATGAGATAAATGGCTTTAAAGAGAAAATAAAAAATTAAAACTTATCAAAGTTTGGTTTCAGTTTGATTCGATAATGAAACGTACTCTGTTTCTCTCTCTCTCTCTCTCTCTCTCTCTCTCTCTCTCTCTCTCTCTCTCTCTCTCTCTCTCTGCTTGTGTGTGTATCTGTGTCTGTCAGGTGGAACATTAATATTTAGATAATAAAGCTTATTCAATTTTCCGAAATAGAATCAAAGTTTATTATTATTTCATTATGCTATAAATATATTTTACGTCATCTGCAGCATATTTCCCAGAATTTATTTAATAAATGTCTTGGTCTCTTTTGTTACAGATTAAATTAATCTAATGTGTATTTTCACAACCAAGTACAATGCTTGATATATGATATATATTAGATTCCTTTTTTATTGGGAAATAATATGAAAACTTAATTCATTTACATACATATTTTTATCCAAGTGGTATGCACAATTAACAGAAAGATGTGATCCATCGGGTCCCTAATACAATATCATGATATTACAGCAAATAGTATGTCATAACATTTGGCTCATATCTTCATTACTGATCTCTTTTAACAGAAGTCGTTGGTTCAGATAAATATCTCTTTCCCTGGAAAATGGCCATACTCATTAAAAATTTGTTATGAGGCTTCCACGCTATATATTGTATACTGTATATTTCTTAACGTTTTTTTTTAAACGTTCCTATCAACTATTCGTATTCAGGATATAAAAAAGTAACCTGCCACCCGATATAAGCACGGTATATAATCATTTTAAGGATCCCGTGTATGGGTTGGTAATTACCAGACATACCACTCAGTGTAAATGCACTAATGCCGTTATAGTTTTCGGCACAGACATAGCTACTTGATGCTCCATTTGTATTGTACATAACTGCATCTTAATTTTCACTCACATATCTAGTCATTAAATCAATTTTACAACTTTAGTGTGCATACTACAATTACTCAGCTGTAATTTATTTTTAAAATGTTCGTATTAAATGAAAACAAAATATATTATAATATTTCTTTTTCTCTTTTTAGGTGCATCAGACTATTTAATAGCTTTTCATTTAACCACCCCCTATTAACCTCCATGAGTATTTTACACTTTTCTACCATAGAAAACAATATTTTATTAAATATTCTTACAGATCACCAGAAAATGAAAATTGACTTAAAAATATATAAAATGTAGTTTTATGAGAATTAATATTTATATATATATATATATATATATATATATATATATATATATATATATATATATATATATATATATATATATATATATATATATATATATATAATTCTTTTAAACTACATGTATATTACCTTTAAAAGTAACTTGAACGTTTTAAAATATACAGTTTACAAAAAAAATAAACATAGTTTTTAAAAGCTTAATTTCAAATATATGGTTTCAACATTAACCATACAAATAAGTTTAAAATTACGTCCAATTTCTACCAAATTAATTTGGAAAAGGATTTGTAAAAAAATAACCCCCAAAGACTGACAATAAAAATTGCTCCCTAAAGTTGACCATAAAAATTGACCAACACAAGGGACAGAAAAATTGATGATACAAATTGATTTTAAAAATGGTCATTGAAAAAATGACACAGAAATAGATCTTTGGTAATCAAGTTTTACTTTACAGCGTTGTCGACATTATATGTATGTTTATGATTAATATTTGGTATCAGTAGACCGAAAGAAAGGGACAAGCCTCAATCTACCCTCTTCATTAATTAAAGTTTCAGCGACGTGGATGTTTTTTTATATATAAAAAAGTGACTTTGAAAAACGTTGCTGATATATCACACACACACATACATACATACATATATATATATATATATATATATATATATATATATATATATATATATATATATATATATATATATATATATATATATATATATGTGTGTGTGTGTGTGTGTGTGTGTGTGTGTGTGTGTGTGTATGGATCCTCTCTCTCTCTCTCTCTCTCTCTCACACACACACACACAAACACACATAGCCGGAAAAAAGAAAATACAGTACATAACACACACATAGTGATATATGTTTTCTAAATCTCGTATTTATATTATATAAAATTATGTAGCGTTGTTCGCATGATGTTTATGGCATTCATACTTTCTTGCATGTCCATAAAAGAATTAGTCGCCTAAAGAAGAAGAAGAAGAAGAAGAAGAAGAAGAAGAAGAAGAAGAAGTAGAAGAAGGAGGAGGAGGAGAAGAAGAAGAAGAAGAAGAAGAAGAAGAAGAAGAAGAAGAACAAGAAGTAGAAAAAGAAGAAGAAGAAGGAGAAGAAGAAGAGAAAAACAAGAAGAACAAGAAGTAGAAGAAGAAGAAGAAGAAGGAGAAGAAGAAGAGAAGAACAAGAAGTAGATAAAGAAGAAGAAGTAGAAGGAGGATGAGGAGGAGGAGAAGAAGAAGAAGAAGCGATTGTTTCATCAAGAATGAGTTATCTCTTTTGTGCCTATTTTGATAAGTTCAAACTGCATTCCGGATTGATCTACGTGGTGTATGGTTGTTCTGTGTCTATCATACGTCTTGTAGTATTTTAGGCTCTTCACTTCACTACCCATAATGCAGTTGGTGGCGCCATAGTATCTACTGATCACCCACGCTAAAAATCGAAAGTTGATCATTTGAGTACTGAAGGCCTGCGAAAATGAGTGATAAAGAAGTAAGTATTTAAGACTGTAGCAGAAATGCAAACTTACATAACAAGGAACAATTATTTCATACTTAATCGCAAGTGGATCAGATGTTTGCGTTCAGGTGTCGGTCGGAATGTTTTCATAGATTCCAGAGTCACTTCACATTTCTTAAAATGGCACGAATTTTGATGTTAAAAAAAGAATATGAAGCTCCACCCTTCGCATTTAGCTTCAGGGTTCTGTTTGTTTGAGCCTTTTCACGTCAAATGGGTGGAAGTCGTTTTTTAAATTTTGATACTTATCGATGCATTGTTCCGATGTAGCCATGTTTTTTTTTTTTGTTTTTTTTTTTATATCAAGGAGAACTCGATTTTGATGCACTTAATTCTTTCATTGTAATGTCTCTTGTTTGATTTGTAAAATTTGTTAATTTAGGAAAATATGCATAATAAATAACATTCATACGAAGTGGAGTCTTTTCCAAGGTATAGAGTACACTAGTCCTACAATGTAAGACGTAACACGTGTTATTTGTGTTTTAATGCTTTGTCTTACTACCCAAATAACGGGATAGTATAGCGTGTTCCGATATCGGTTGACATTGGAATGAGTAATCAACGTTTCAGGAATATCTCACACCTGTCAGCTCACATCAACACTCTTCCACAAATTGATATATAATTAATATATTTATTTGCTGTTTTTAACCTGGTCGAATCAAAATCTGACAATTGCAAATGGACGCATTTTCATGTTCTGTTGACATACATTTTAATTTGTTGAAATGCGATGGTAGTCAAGGTATGCCCAAGTAGGTTCATGTGGGGGATATGTTTCTAGAGGAAAACAAAACGTTGCTTACAGTTCCAATATGCATATATTTTTTTATTCATTTTGTTTAAGAATAATATTTCAAATTCTGCAAACTGAAATGTAGGTCAACGAAACTTGAAAACAGGTCCATTTCTTTTGTGAGAATTTGAATTTATTAGAGAAAAGACATCAGAGTAAGTAAGGTCTGACTAAAACATTATGACTTCACTTTGTAGAAAAGTGTTGTTAATTTAGTTGCCACTTGTGACTTTATGATGTTAGTTGACATCAAAACACTCTGGGGCCCCGAGTGGTCCAAAGCGATCTCCGTTATGGATCACTGCCATCTCACCTATGTATGCGTGGGTTAAAGCTTCGGATTTAGCCAATGTAGGTATGTGTGAAAGCTTGCCAGTAGCTTCTCGTGGGTCGGTGGTTCATTCCGGGTGTTTTCACTGGTTCTTCCTCCACCATTAATACTGGCCGCCATGTATAGCCTATCGTGTGCTGACAAATGGCATTAAACCCTACAACAACATCAAAACACTCTACACGGGGGGGGGGGGCCAAGTGGTCTAAAGCACCCACCATTACGGATCACTGCCATCTCACCTCTGTCCGCGTCGGTTCGAGTCTCGGATTCGGCTAATGTGGTTATGTGAGAAAGCTTGCTAGTAGCTTCTCGTGGGTAGGTGGTTCTTTCCGGGGGTTTTTCCGGGTTCTTCCTCCACCATTAATACTGGCCGCCATGTATGGCCTATCTTGTGCTGAAGAGGCGTTAAACCCTACAACAACAACAACACTCTGCACAGTACCGTTCGTTAGGCAGTAAGACCCTGATGCCCAAAACATAAATAGCATCATTGCGGTCTTACATGTACGACTAAGATTAAACATTTTATACTGAAATTACTTTTTGCTACATGTATTAGCAATACTTAGGCTTATAATTCTGTGAGTGGTTCATGGTAAGTTAGTGCCTATTATTTGGCGAAGGAAAACAGTAAATTATGTGGCTCACAGCTGGATTTTGTTGACTTTTTGGGTGTTGTTAGCAGCATGTGAATGGGATAATTTGTGTATGAAGCCACAGTAGACAAGGCTGAACAAAAGGCCTCTTCTTTGTATCCCTTCAGTTGTAGAGAAGAGAACATCAGCAGTGGATACCTTCTGCATGAAGCAGGATCACCAGTATTCATATGCTATACCACCTTTCATAATAATTTCACGAGCTCTTCACCAAGTCAAGATTGCTTGTGGTCATGGTTCAGCAGTTTCTTCAGTCTGGTGACGCAAAGAAATTGTCACTGAGGGCGGATCTACTGTGAGAAAGCTTGCTAGTAGCTTCCTGTGGGTCAGTGGTTTTTATTCTCAAATGATATAGGGCAGAAACTACCTTACATTAACCGACTCATTCATAACTGTGATCAAAGATAACAGGGCAGCAAAGCGAAAAGAATACTTCATAAAATAAAGAGCTTGATTTCACAGATACGGACCATTGTGGGCAAGCAAGTTTCAGAGAATTCTTGAACTGGCATTTAGAGATATCCACAGGGATGATGAGAAATTTCATTATTACTTCCAATGAAATCCCGACATTAACATTGTACTAATTGAACAATAAAAAAAATTCAGTTTCGATGTAGATGTGTCACAAAATAAATATTGCATGTCTTTATTTTAAAAAAAGGAATCTTGTTTGGTGGTGTATCAACAGTTTGTCTAATTCCCAAATTGTGAACTACCAATTTGGCAAGATACTATTAAATACCACTACAGGAACCAGACTCATCAAGAAAACAAAAAGCAGTGATGCAATACACAGATTTTTTGCGTACACATGATGGTTGTTCAAACCAGGTGGAACGATCTTTCATATGTTGGATATTTTGAGGAAAAAATGTTATTTAAACAGAATAATGAAAAACTTCATTAGAAAAAAGTGCATTATTAAAAATTATTATCGACGTGATTGTAAAATGAGGATTCATTCATTAAATAGCCCTGTTCCCTAAAGCCTCCCCCACCCCCAGGTTTTCTCGATGTCAAATCGATTGTTTTTCAATTTTTGGAGGTAACTCGCGCCTCGCTCGTATTGCGTTCTATGTTTATGGACCCCGATGTGCGCGAGTTATCATATGTGTTTTCATTCTTTTATTTGAATTATGCCCTCTATTTCTCAATATGCAAAGCAGGGATCGTCCTGGGCTTCGCCAATGTCGCAAATTGTGATTTTTTTTCCTTCTTGGCGACAAAAATATCCCATCTGGCGATTTTTTTGGCGACATACGTTTTGGTTATTTAATTTGTACATACAATCATGAATTTGGACTGGATAAATTAAAAGGCAGAACGAAAGGAAGCCACAAACTTGACTAAGCAATGCATTGGTATTAATCTGTTACACAAACAATCCTTTGTTCTTATTGACAACCCCATCTTTACAGTACATTGTTACATCATAATCTGCTTATGCTGACATCTGGGCTGAATACTGTATGCTGCGATACAGTCAATCATGCTACCGCACTATACCTACAACTGACCGACTTCTGAAGACGCGAATAGAACAGATACAATTATTTGTATGGCTAATCCTTCTGTTTTTTTTATACATATACCAATACAATAGTTTTGCTGAACCTTCATAGAAAACTGATAAGCTTTGAAGTACCGACAACTGTGTATAAATACAAAGCAAATGGAAACAATCTAAATCACAATTCATCTGTCGCCAGTGCAGCATTTTACTCATTGATCTTTTCCTTTTGCCATCAGTCCTGTGTTACGGCTGCAGAGACTTAAACTCCGCAACAAGAAATAGCAAAAAAAAAAAAAAGCAGTTTTGCATAATTAATAATAATTATTTATTTCTCAAAATACAGGAGTGAAAGAATCCCGAAGTTGGGTGTGAATTTATGCTTATATATACGGTCCAATATTGCCAGGTGTTGACTCGTGTAAGTTTCATTTGTGGGAATGGAGATCCTATTTTTCTTCTCGAGAAAATTTATACAGCATTCAGTGATCATTCTTGGGATGTAGGAAGCAATTCGCTACAAGCTTTGTGAAGCTAGCCATAAAAGGGGGGGGGGCTGCTGAGAGACTACTGGTGTCACCTGTCAGCACTGTACACTGTGAACGTGGATTCAGTAAGATGAACTTCATAAAAACTGACATCAGAAATAAGCTCTGCATCTCATCTCTCGAGAATTTAATGAGAATCAGCATGTACAGATGTGAAAAATTAGACTTTGAAATTGCATTCAACAAGTGGGTAGCCCTAAAATCGCGACGGATCTTCATGTAACACTTTGTAACATTTTGTTAATGCTTCTTGTAATTAAAGTATTAACTAATCCATCTTTTGTAATTTTCATTGCCTGTTACATTAACAGACTATATTAACACTTGGAAAAATGTACACTACTTTTTTTGGCGACACTTTTTGAAAATTGGCGACAAAATATTGAGGTTGGCGATTTTTTTGGCGACAGCTTTTTAAAAGCCAGGACCATCCCTGCAAAGCTGCATTCTTTTATTTTCATTTAGAAACCTTGTTGCATGTGTATTATAAAAATACATTTTATACACTTATAAAAATTATCATACCATTGTCAAGTCTTTTAACTGATAGAAGTAACTAGACTGCAATATTGTAATTGCCAGTTAGGAAATATGCTTAATTAGCTGCCCTTGAACAAGATTTTTTTATAATGAAAGTTCACTATAAAATAGCAGTTCACAATTTTTAAAAGTTGTTTGAAACAGCCCCTGTAACATGTATAAGAGATCAAATTCACACATCTTCGTACCATATTGTTGATCTCAATTTCTTTGTTTCCAATAAAACATTAACATAACTATTCATAATAAATAACATGGTGAAGCATTAAAGTCCTTATTTGAATGAACTAACACCTTTCTAACCAAATTGAAAACAGCCAACATGTGAGTGCATCTATTTTTAGTACAAACGGCTTTCTTAACACATTAACCCCTAGCAACGAGTTAATGGGGCAGGAGGTAGTAGCCTACTGCCAAGCTCTGTAGCATCATGGTCATGCATGATACACTAAAGTGGGTGGTATGATAGAAAGGTAGACAGATGTAGCTCTACAATGATAGCAATAATCTGGAACATCTAGTTGCACTACAAAATACAAATTAAAAGAACCTCATTTTTTGAACCAGACTTTTTTCTACTGAAAATTTGCCCGTGGTCGGAATCTGATTTTGTGTCCAGATTTTTTTAGACTTTTTGGTCTCAGATCTACGACAAACCAGTATGAACTGCAAACAGACATATGAGCCTTTGCAAAAAGTAGGATAAGATGGGCATTTGGAATAAATAGTGGTCTGAATACAAAACTAATGGCTTCGTTTAGAAAAGAAAAAAAGAATCAACTTTTACCCTTCTGCTCATGCGCAAGCCAAATAGCCACTGAAAAACAATGTTCCTAACACAACTAGACAGAAGTATGTTATTCGCCGAGGATTTGGTGTTTTCGAATCTATTCAGAAATAGCTTTCAAAATGTGTTTCCTACTCGCTTTTCAGGCAAAAATGACAAAAACCACCAGGGGTTAATGTAACCACTCACATTCTAGCTTCATTACAAGTCTATTGATAGGACTGCACATTTTTGGTTTTATTAATAATGCACATGCAGGTGTTAAAATCTTCAGCTCACTGAGTCTGTTCACAAATTGCTATTTATATAGTATTATTTAAGTTTCTAGTCACAAATTTATGTTTTTATCATCAGCTGATAACTTGTCAAAATCAGCTAATACTGATAGTTGCTCTAACCAGAGACATATAACACATCTCTGCTGTAATTTACTCAGGAAAGAATTATTGGTCGATCAGCTAGCAAAACGCCTGTGAATGTGCAAGATTTTGTTTGTTGGCAGTTGAAATCAACACCAGCTATTTGATAGCTTGATACCTACATTTCGCATCGAACAGAACACCAGAAATAGCTGGCTTAGGAGATGCAACATCTCAAAATGTGTGGTCATACAATGTACATCTAAAAAATCACAGGGTAAAGCTGTTTTCGCTTTCCTAACGGAAAAAGGCACATTTTTTTAGATGAGTTTAATGCCCACTCGTCTGGTTGCATGATCCCTTAGCAAAACTGCTTGGTGTGCACTAGATTCAGCCTATAGGCAACTTGAGCAATTTTTGTCTTTTTTTTTCTTAGGTCTTTTTATGCCTTATGGATGCCACAGAGAAAACCTTGCACCAAGGATATAAAAAAAAGAGTCATAGTCTCAAGGGTACCGTCTGGAATGTATTCACTGAGGAAGAGTGAAATTCATGCCTTGTTAGTTGAAAAGGGTTGATTATGGTTCATTGTAAACTATAGTCGATTTGTACTGTGGTGTACTGCTGAATTTTATAACATAGTACCACTGTATACCGCATTCATTTTCAGGACCAACAACATAACTTTCTGAGGCAGGGGCCTTTTTTAAAACGTTTTTGGCTCTCACATAACACGGACAAACATGTTGCTATGATTTAAAGCAAACTAACACCATTATGTCCATCATTTTATTTTATTTTTAAATTAGTTATACTGCGGTAAAAGAAAAGAAAATCTAATAAAAATGGTCATTGTGTTATGGAGGATGAATTTACTTTGCGTGAATTGTTTTACAAGTTGTAATCTAAAATCTGTAACTAAAGTGGGATGATTAAACTTAAAACATAACTGACATCATGGAAGAGACATTGTGCTGACGTAACATCGGTTAATAAAAATAGGAAGTATTGACATACTATCTGCACTATTGATGTAATAGGCAGGGAAACTTTGGGATACTAAGACAAAGACAGAAGGACATATTTGATCACAACAATGAAACCTTTTCAAAAGAGTACTTATTAAGGCATTGTCAGGGTTTTGTGCTTCGTCACAAAAGATCGGTAAACAATACAGACCTTTAAATTGACTTCAATACCTATGTGACAGCCTGAAAGAAGGAACAGTGAATCTTCAGTGAGGATTTACATCACCAGTGTTCATTTGTTTTTAGTGAAACAGTCATTCATAGCAATGCTGAAATGCATTTTTTTTGTCTGAAAATTATGGTCACTGATGACATTGAATTTAAATGGTAGAATCAGTCTGTGCATGATGATTGTAGTTGCAAATGACAGGTGGTCACTCAAGACATGTTTCGCTGTATTTTCAGAGAAGGGATTCACGGTCTCCCTCTAGCGAATCAGAAGGATCTAAGGAAAGGAGATCTGTAAAGAGGTCACCGAAATCTGATCATTCTGCTGCGTCACGAACTCCTTCCAGGACACCGTCAAGGTCAAGATCTGGCTCTCATTACAAGTCAAAGTCTAGGTCACGTTCAAGATCGCACTCTAGAAGTCACAAGAGGAGGAGGAGATCCAGGTAACAAGTTTAAAAGTTTGTTCTGTCTTCAAAAGATCAGTTGATATGCAAGTTCACTTCCTTCAGTTCTGTTATAAATGAGTATATAATTTATTTATAATATGAAACATTTCAGCACATGTACTGTAATATAAAGTAGACGTGTGGTATCTTATCTTTACCAGGCATTGCCCATGCCACAACTTATCATTTCTTACATTTGCTTTATTTTCTGCCTTCTCCCTGTGTAGACTTAAGTATAAAATACTCATGGTACAACCCATGTGTTCCCTGTTGCACAGTTTGGGTTTCAAAATTATCACTTTTCCATCACTGATTGTGTAAAGATCACGGAGATCCACACATTTCTTTTACTGTACAAGACTGTCCTTATTTTAAATTCATAGCAACATATTACAGAGATGCGTTCCCAAGTTGTCCTTGCAAATTGTCTTAGGTCTGGTTTGTTTTTAGTGGCACAGTTTGTTCCAATTAGTAGCATTGAGCTAAAGGCAAATCCTGTACCAAATGTCATTTTTGAAAGCTGTTTACTGTATATCCAAATGTTAGCTTTAAAATTTTAACTTCTACCAATATTCTGTGCCTATGTTTTACATATTCTGGTACAGAGTATTTGCACGTTACAATCCTGTGTTTTAGCAGGTCACACAGACACACATATGCAAAAAGCAGTTTATCAGTAGCTTCCCATTGGTTAGTGGTTATTCCTGGTGTTTTTCCTAGGTTCTTCCACTAGATACACTGGCTGGTATGTATGGCCTATTTTGTGCTCTCAACAACAAAATGTGTAGTGGGAGATCAAAGGCAAAATTAGTTACAACATGCTTATAAACACCATTGTGATCTCCATCATATAGATGAGGAGTTCAACTGGCAGACCTGGCATATTACCTTTGTGCTATTGGCTCTTAGTAAATAGCTGATAATCGGGGGGGGGTAACATAATCCTTAATGTAGACAAATACTGATGTCCAATGTGAATAAAATTCATTTTGGTATTTTACAGCACAGCAGCATGAGTAGACTATAATAAAGTGCCTTGTCGATGCATACACAATGATCCATTGGTAGGAAACTTGTAACCGTTTCAGTCTGAAATCCATCACTTTAACAGCTGAACCATGGTGGCTGCCTAGAATGAAGTAGTTGTATTAACCCTTAAATGATGAAACTGGACAATATGCTGATTTTTAAAATAACAGAATGTATGTGATCGTAACATGAGTTTAATCTGTTGGACCCACATAAAAATGGTACCAATCTAGTATTTCACTATGATTGCCATCATGAATATCTTTTTATTGCTAATTGCCCTAAAAAAATGTTATGTATACTTGATTTAATTTATATTTGATTTAATTTAATTGTTTGTAACTTTTTTTAAAAAATTAGTTTTAATTTCATTACTTGTAAAAGTAATGTAGTCTTGTTTACTTGATTTGGCATTTTTTCAGAAAAATCAGTTTGACCTGACTCTTTTCATAAACACCTAATAAAAGAAACTCTATTTTTGACTTCCCGACCTTGATTCAGAAATCACTCAGACAAGTAAACAACTTTATATTTATATTTTATTCTTGGAGTAAAGTGATTGGTTTTTATCAAGGTCATACTGGGAATACATGATTTTTAATATGTAAACAGCCTCTATTTCACAATTTTTGGTTTTCCCAAATTGCGCAGTAGTTGGATTTAATATTGATGTTTAGAGAGATAGTTCTCAGTTGGGCTTTTACACTGGAAAATGTTTGTTTGTGACCAGTTTGGAGTTACATTATAATTTTTCAGATTATTTGGATTCGAAAAGATTAATCTTTTCCTGGAAATATTTGAGTGCTCATACAGAATTCTTGGACACAGACATTTCTTGAAATTTTATTCGGAAATTCAAACACCGGTATATTGTTTGTGAATCAACAAAGAACTGTAGACACAACACTAGCTACAGTATACGTCATCACCTTCCAGTTGGGAATTTTTGTCAGGACTCGAGCTTGAATTCATTAGAACATTTCATTACTAGGACTTCTAAAATGTAATTCATGGATTATTTCTGGATTTGATTTCTTAAAACCATAAGTTCTTAATTTTTTTATTTTACAGTGTTTTTCCAGAGAAATAAAATATTTGTTAAATTTTTCAAAGCTTGTTGTTTTCACTCTTTCTTTGTTACTGTTTATTAGGCTTAAACATGTAACATAAGAACAGAAAATCTTATCAACCTAGAATTTGATGACTTGCCTTTTTATGATGTCTAGTTTGTCCTTAGTGAAAACAATGCCAATCTGACATCCAGTATGGCTTCCACAAGGGTTAATTTAATAACCTTGTTGCTGCTGAACAAGATCACAGGTGGTTTCAACATTCACAAGATGTGAAAAGAAGAAATGGACTTTTTCTGAATTCTTGGAAATTCTTTTCATTTCTTACTTTTGACTCGGCAGGGCATCATTTGCTTCGATGGGCTCATGATTAATGTTATGTAATGAACTATCTGTATTTATATACTGGATTGGCACTGTCAAATGACCATGATTTTTTGCTTGGTACAGGTCCAAAAGCAGAGAACACCACAAACATTCACGATCCAGGTCCCGAAGCCCCTATTACAAAAGACGTAGGTAAGTGGTAACAAAAATCGACCAGCATTAGGTTTTGATTGACTGCTTGATGTGATCTTTGAGATTTTAGGAAACTTGAAATGCTGTATGGACAGCCTCTTGCCAGTGAAAGTTATAGATCTGTTGATAAATAAATCCTCATTTAGTCTTAAACTTTGTGCCATTTGGCCATTTTTATGAGACATATTTTTCATTGATTTAGTTCATTGTACTGAAAAACTTCCAGTAGGATGAGTTTTAAAATTTTGATTCGCATTTCCCGACTTCCTTCATTTTCATTTAATGGGATGAAAAAAGAACTGAGAGAAGAAAGATTGTAAGTGTCGGTTGGAGTAAAATGTGGAGTTTGTGTCATCTTAGATTGATTGTTTTGTTAACTTGTGCATTTTAAGTTGATATACGTTATTGAATTAAGCTGACATAAAAAATTTTACCTGAAATTAATGAATTTCCTTCATTCTTTCAGGTCCAGGAGCAGGAGGTAAATATTAATTCATTTGTGGCTGTTCCCCAATTGATAGGGTTCTCTGGGGGACTTGTGTTTTCTGCATCTTATTTGTACAGGTCTTTTAAATGAATAATGCATGCAGGATAGATGAATAGGTAGAGATCATATTTGCCTTACTTGCTCTATACTCAAGTTGTAGTTCCTAGTTGCAAACTCAACATGTCATATTCAGCATAGTGCCTATAAATTAACCCATTCAATTATTCGGTCATTACATTCTTCTTACTATTCAATGATTATTCTAGCAGAGTTATTTTATTTAGGATGAAGATATTGCAGATGTGAAAACCCAATTCCAATATTTAGTATTGTTATGTCTCTTTGAAAAAAGTATGATTGTGCTGGACTCTTTACTATGACTGTTAAATGAGCCTTTTTATGTCCTTCTGTAGCAGAAAGTCAGCTTATAATAGACTTTTAAGACAACATTTATGCAGCCTGATAATTATTTAGATGCAGAGGAAATAATAAAATCTACAAAATGTTTTGAGGACCTAATTTACCAGCATGCTTTAACAAAATATGCGTGTTATATATTATGGTAATCTTAATGATTTAAAAAAAATATATATTTTAACCATCTGACAAATTGTTGTAAGATGAGATTGCATTTATGCTTGGTTTTAAAAATTCATGGTTTGAAGAAGGAAAGGGTAATAATAAATTAAATAGGTGGTCAATCCAGAATGGAAAATGATATCTTCCAGTATGTAATACTGGTATATACTGTTTCAGTATTTTTACATATATTGCAGCTCCTTTGATCACTGTATTTACTTTTTGAACATTATCGCTATCCATCTGCCATTTTAGCATTGGAACCCCAGGTTGAGATTTATAAAATCACCTTCAACAATGTGTATAGCTATTTCATATTCCTTTATGTTGAAGTTAAATAATGTTTTTTCTCTTCAATAACTTGCACTCTGTTCTCTCTTGATTAATTTTAACTCTGGTCCATTATTGGTGTTGAGGGTTTGGGTAAATGCTTTTTTTGCACCGCTAGAAATACTAAAGTGCACAATTTTGCATGTCTGACAATTTGATTGTCTTCATATATTCACTAGTACTTACCAATCACTAATTTGCTCACAATATGTGGATTAATATATTTTCAGTCGAGGAAGGTCACCCAGATATGATCGGTATGACCACAGAGATCGATACAGTAATTACCGCAGCCGGAGTCGATCTCCTATGTCATCTCGTCGAAGGCACCAGGGAGATAGGGTATGTATCACTGTCGGTACTTTGCAAGCCAATTAAGAATTTTGTTCGTTGGTTGTTGATTGTAAATCAGAGCTAGTTACGTGTGGGTGCAGCACTTTTGGCTCAGGTCCATATATGAAAATAAAACTTGTTTTTAAAAAAATGTCAACATTGGTCACTCGGGATATTCTGCAACACTTAGTCTTGTTATGAAGGTTTCACCTGAAACAACCCCACATTTTATAATGATGATCACATTGGCATCAATATGTATTTTCCTGTCCATCCATCTATCCGTACCCTAGAATGGGGTCTGTGTAAAATGGTTTCCATGCTTCCAGGAAATGGGGGTAATGTCCGGAATAAGAATATGTTTGTTTACAACTGATTTTCAAAAGCTGTCAGATTCTTCTTTCATGCAGCTGCGAGTTAGCACAGTGTCCGTTGAAGTAAACCACATATTTTGGAAAACTGAAAACACCAAAATGACCTCTGTGACAAACGTCCAGATGTCTCACACTGAGCAGAACATATAAACATGCAATTCACAGGAAAATAAAGTGGCAATAGACAAGAAATTATTGGTGGGTGTATTAAAGCACAGCACATGTGGAGAATTTATGAAGTGGTCAAGTGTTCGAGTCTGGTTCCATAGGAAGCAATTATAAGCATGCCAGACCTGCCGATCCTTAAAACTTTAATGTGTGGGAAGGGAATCAAAATATCTTAACATGGGTACGTCAGATTCTTCAGTTTACCCATTTCCATGTACACAAACTACCCAGTATCATCAAGCTTTTGCTTCTATAGTTTTGCATGGTCTGGAAATGTCATCTGGCAAATGAAACACGTTGATGACCATGGAGACAAGCAGGCTCTTAAAAAGTGCAAACATACTGCACAAAAGGATATATTACATTATTTAGACACATAGCCATGCATGGAGGGGAAGAAGGCAGGAACGGCAACAGTTGCATTTATTGGACAAAATGTTGTGCAATTTGAGTCTTGGTTTCTGTTTGAGAAATAATTTTGTCCACCATGAGAATTGAAAGAAAACACCAAGATTACATTAAGAAATCATTTACGTCCAGTGGACATGGAGTTTCTGATACTGTACTGCAGGTCTGAAATCCGAAATGTACTTTACACCTTTTAGTTGAATATAGCGTTGTCTTTGCTGCATAATATATCATTTATAAACTACAGTGTTCCTGACCGTGAAGTCCTTGAATTTTGCAAATATCTACAAAAGTCGGGGAAAATCCAAGGAATTTTCCTCCACAACGTGATGCCCGAAACAATTACGTAATTGAGTCGTAATTGAACTGATCATGAGTTAAATTTATCGAGTTCTAGCCAGAATATTAGGAGGTTGCAGTATGGATCATTTGGGTGCTTGCCATCAATATATTTTTGGAGACAATCCAAACGCTAAGTAGATGAGATTCATCTAGTAGATTTTTTGTTTCACAGACAGCTCGATATCCGTATTTCTTTTATTGTTGGTATGAAAACCAGCCAAGCATCACAAGATACCAACATGATGGTAATAAAGCATAGCTGCTTAGCTAACAGGCTAGCAAACTTAAACATTGTTAAATCGACTTATACCTACATGAAATTGATATGAAAATATTTATTTTCTCAGAATTTGCAAGAGTATTAAAATTGTTGCGTCTTTAATCAGCTGAAAGACGATGAAACTAGTGCATTGATGAAATTTTAGCAGGTTCTAGCGATTTTGATAGCATTTCGGATGAGCCCACAGAATCTCACAATCGTCATTTTCAGTTATTGTGGGGAAAAAATATTAAATGACAGTCATATGCTGGTTGTAATAAAAATACAAAAACGAAAGAGCACAAAATTCTCTATATTTATTCCGAGACCAACCTCAGAGTTTTGTTGTATCACGTGACTCCCACGTTGACATGTGCTCTCGCGTAGGGAACATATGAAGCAGGGAACCAGACTACTGCTTGATGAATCAGGCTGGCCAAGTTTCTTGTAGTTCTCAGATATGTTGAGAATTATATGTTCTTTCTGGTTTTTACAAAAGGTATCAGACTTTCATTTAATATAATTGAACTTTTGTACAACAACATGAAAAAGGAGTTTGTTGTTGATATCACGTGACTATTGGACTTCCAATGTCGTTTTAGATTTGTTAAGTTATGTGACAATTAACAGAAATGTCAAGTACCAGGTCAGGTTTCATCTATGCTGAGTTTCGTTTATAGTTTGTCCGAGGATTAAAGACATAACCATTATAATACTTGCCATCTGTGAGAATATAAATAATTTTCCTATCGATTTCATGCAGGTGTAAATTGATATAACCTATTTTAAATTTGCTAGGCCCACTGATAAGCTATCTTGTGGTGGTGGCTGATTCCAATTTTTATATGTAATTGCTCTGAACACACACTCCATCCAAAATGTTGAAAATGTGAAAAATGGAGTTGGAATAATTGGTGCAAAATTATTACATAGTGACATATGTGGCTTAAAGCATTGGTTTCAGATCTTGAATGGTACGGGAGCAGTGGGAAATTGTCGTCTCTTTTATTATATCTTAAGAAACGATAAGAGTCCATGTATCTATACAGGTTTGGGGACTGATTTGTTGAACTACGAAAAGACAGGTTGATTTTAACAGAAAATTCAGTCCTTGTTTATACAACAATATATAATTTTGAAGGTCTTGTCAAAATTTAAATCAACCCTTTTGTAAATGTCTTTAAATGATGGAATTTTTAACCAAATCGTCTTAAGGAGTTTAAGTTGGTTGAAAAATCTTGTTTGAGATTTTATTGGCACAGATAATTTCAGGGTTAAACTTTTTTCTTTACAAGATAAGATTCTAAAACTTTGCATTTATTGGGATTTTTCCATACTGTGATGAAATGTTTACTTTGTATAACATGCACACATATTGCTCTAGAATTCTTTGGATTTGAAAGGAAACAAAATAATTTATGCTCATTGTGTTGTTTCTATGTATTAACATAATGCAGGACAGCAAATTAAAGTTAGAATTTGTATTCTGTACATTGAAATGGCTTTAAATGCCAATTTCGTGTGACTCATTTTATGGTTTTCTACATGATCATCTTTTCTGACATACATGTTTTGCAGAGTCTTGAAAGAGAAACATCTTAAGATTTGGAAAATGCATGTTTTATAATCCAGAATGTTCTTTAATTCCATTCAGTGATGGTCATATGTTAACCTTGAAAAAATTAATTTAATCCTGGAAAAGACCTGGAAATTTATATTTGGAAAAGCGTGGGAACCATAGAACTATAAAGATATATTTTTCCAATCAACAATGACAGTACATGACATTTAGTTGCACTTATTGAAAACTTACTCTAGCTTTATTAAAAATTATTGATTGCTTTACTGCAGTAATTTTAGAGTTGGCAGGTCTTGCGCTTAGAGACAGTATTTCAAAGCATATGAGAGTTAACTGAAAGTGGAGGATAATTTAAAATTTGTAAATTTCACCTTTGTGTTAAGCTTCAGGTGGATCATTTGGAACATAAAATCACCCTAATGTGTCTCTCAGTTTGGGCTATGTTCTGCATGGGCAGTGTTGCCACTATTTCTGGAGTAGCCTGTGTAAATGATCCTTACATTTATGTCGCAAGAGATATTATGCATTAAATTTGAAGTTAGAAATGCATTGACTTGAGTGTAGAGAGCCAGGCTTTAGGTCTTAATAATGTAATAATGTATCCTGTATTGATTTTGGCAGCTGAAGCTAGTTAAAATTATTGATCACAAAAAGAAATCTAAAACAGTACTCCCTGGCCCAAATGAAGTTGCCAACTAGTCTGTTTGTAATGGCTCCACATTTTGTAGGTAACTTGAATTGTATTTTTTTTTTAATTGTTTTTGTCAGCCATTATATGAAAATATGCATATTCTTCATTCAATACAAGATCAAGCTTACTTGATCTGATCACAGCCATTAGTGCTTACAAAGTCCTCTTTTCGTTAAAGTTTTGTGAGTCAGTACACCATATTTTTTTTTTTTTGTGTACTCAAAAGCTTGCATCTAGGATATGCATCATGAAATAATCCTACCCCCTTTAAGATTTCCCACACATTTTTTTTATTTCTATGCATGAAACGTGCAGGGAAAAAATTGTCTATTTTTTATGAAGAATGCACTATTTTTTGTTTTTAAAAATTTTATGTAAAGATCCTGTTTGTCACTCTCGGCAGATATGTTGTGTAGATGTGAATCACATCACATATTTCCTGTATGTCACATTCTTAATTCTGATTGGTTATTAAGAAAGGTCAGGAAGGCAAAGGTTTGAGGCTTGCTTGGCAAAACAATGCATAAATGGCAAAACGGTTGAGACCTGGGCGCTTTTTTATTTAGTTAGCATTAATACTTGGATAGCAGAGCTCTGATGTTTATTTCAGTAGGGACAGTGACAGGAAATGAATACTGCAACTTGTCATATATCAGATGATGCTAATAATGATGTCCTGAAATATGTTGGAACTGAAACCGCAGGTCCATCCAGCATTAAGAAATTAAAAACTACTTTTTCAGTTCAGACATGGAAGAAAAATCGACCATAACTGGAAATAAAAAAAAAAAATATGCTTTGTAATTGTTGTGCAAAATCTGACAGAAAATTCCTTCAAACTTGGATATACTGATTTCAGACATCAGCCCTTGACAGACTTGTTGAATTATCAGCTCACCAACAGGTGATTCAAGATTTAAAACATGTGAAAATCTTGATTGTACATGCATCATTCACATGCAGGACACGCAAGAAATATGAGACTGTTTTAGATACATGAATGGCCAAACAAGTGAATTGATTTGCAGCCCATGGATTGTTTCTTTAATGGTTATTTTGTTAAAAAACTTACTAGAAAACACAAAATTGATTTCAGGTTTAAGTGTTATGCTGTAATAGAACATGTGATATGTATTTAGTATTGTACAGTGATATAAATAACTCGTATATATTTAGTATTGTACAATGATATAAATAACTCATGCATTAAGTGTTATACTGTAATATACAGAACACAGTATGCATTTACTGCACTTATAATATTTGCTGTGGATCTGTTGGAATCTTGAAGTTTCTTTTCCACCATACTAGATGCAACCATGTTTTCAGTTGTGTAAAGTTTTTGGTAAATGCTTAAACCCTGATTATGTCTCGTGAATCCCACAGAGGGAGACATTGTATGTTAATCTGTTACTTGTAACGCAGGTAGCTTAAATACAGCGCCAAGCCAGATTGGAGACTTCTATATATTGTGTTGGGTTCTGGTGTCTGATCCCATTTTTTGTTGATTTTCTTGACAGGTTTTGAACTTTTTTTAAAATACTTATATATTTTTTGTTGTGTATATGTTTAAACAGTTTCTGTTGAGCGATTTAACTTCATACATGATAAAAGGTACTGGGTAACTTATATAAAATAAAACCTTGCAATCTCAGCATACTGTCATTGTCCACATTGTGATGTGATTGTGAACAAAGTCTTAATTTCTGGGTAACTAAACAATGGTTAAGAAATTTTGCCATGGATAAATCGTAGTTATTCTTACCATTGGAAATGGTTTTTCTGAGAGCTCTGCAAGGGGTCTGCAAAAATTAATTTGTGCCTTTTATTTTCTAGGATGATCCTGAACCATCAAAGTGCCTGGGTGTATTTGGTCTAAGTTTATACACAGAGGAACGAGAATTGCATGACGTATTTAGCAGATTCGGCTCTCTTGATACTGTTCAAATAGTATATGACAGACAGGTTGGTAAAAACATTTAATGTCTCTGGCACGCGTGGAATAGGGTTAATCTTCATGGAATGTGTTGGAAATAATTTTTTGCCTCTACTGCTCACTGAACAGCTAATCTGTTGTTTGTCCATTAGCACAAGTTTGTTATCTCTACTTTTTCATATGAAATTGAAAAATTGAGCAAAGGATTACAGCTTGGTGTGATGTATCAAGAAGCCATTGGGCTTCATCGGGTTTGGAACAGCAGTTGTGTACTGGAGGCAATTATAGTCTATATACTTTTTTTTTTAAATGTTAAGCATTGTTTACCGTCGCTGTGTCGGTTTCTGATTACACTTCTCAACTTTTTTAATGCATCTTTGTAACTTTACAATATTATTATATGATATTTTATTACACATTACTGAAAATTGGTCTGACTTTGGGGAAAATATTGGTTGCCTTCCAGAAAAGGTCTTGGTTGGGTTGGCTGGTCTAAATCCTCCTGAATGAAAAGTAATATTGCCATGGGAAATTAGCCACAAGACTTGTCATATTTAGTTGGTCTAAAATGAAAATGGTGACCAGCCGATGTCAAATATGGCCCAACGATAACCATCATGCAAATATTATGACAGAAATGATGGTCATTTCAACATGGATCATTTACTATTTTAAAAAAAATGTATGTCTAACTGGTACTAATGGCTCCTTTGAGACATTTGGTATGCCTGCTACAGTGTCCATCATCATCTCCTGAATGAATGGTCTTCTCAGCATGTTTTTTTTTTTTTACAGAACGTTTAGTTGGTCTTAAATGAAAATGGTGCCAATCCAGTATAAAATATGACATCAACAATGGCCATTTTGAAAATCTTGTCACTCCTTTTCATTGATGGCTGGTCATAACAAAATTGTGCTTTCACCCAAAGCTTTCTTATAATATCTAGTTGGTAAATAGAAGCGATGCATATCTAATATTGAATTTGGCCACCATGGCATTATGCTTGAAAATTGTTATTGTTACTCATCGCAAATGGAAGACATATCAGTATGCGGTTTCCACCAGAAGACATTTTATGATGCCTTGATAGTCCTACATGAACTTAGTTCCAAATTGTAATCCAGTATGTCCACCACAGCAGTTAATTTTTTATATATTATTCCTGAAGAATATCAACACTGAAAGGCAAAAGAAAAAATTATCTTAATTCCAGGAAATTCTTTTATGCCAGCATTAGTCCCTAAGAGAGGCTCTTGTTAATAAATGTTTTGGTATTCTTTTTGCTACACTTGGATCTGATTCATTTTAGAGTTTCCGTATGCCATTAGCCCATGGTTTTCATCTCTGCAGCAAGAAAGTTCCTTTGATGGCAAACTGTATTTCACATGAAAATAAAGAACAGTAGAGCACTATGGTTGATTTTAGATTGAATCAGTGCATTTAAATATTTCTGAATATGCAAGCAAATATTTCCTGTATAAGATATAGACGTTAGTCAAAATTCATTTTTATTTAAAGTTTTAATACAAATAATTGACTTCTCGTGGGTCGGTGGTTCTTTCCGGGGTTTTCCTGGGTTCTTCCTCCACCATTAATACTGGCCGCCATGTATAGCCTATCACGTGCTGAAAAATGGCGTTAAACCCTACAACAACAACAAATAATTGATGTGCCAAAAATTCTGATTTCTGGCCAAAAATGGGACTGATTTCCTAGGGGAAATATTTTACCATTTTGACCATTATGCCAGGCTTCTGATTTATATACCCTATGAAAAAGGTGGAATTCTACAGAAAACTGCCAAAGAAATCTCTATCAATTTGTGTAAAGCAAAGTTAGGTCATACATATTCATTAAATAGTGGGAATTGAAAAGAGGATGATCAAGAAGTGAACTCATGTGAGATCACAGCAATGATGTAAAACACTGCATTACATAGAATAGTGATAGGGAGAAAGACAATCACAGGCTCAAAACACAACATGACAATTGCTCAAAGATGGACATTTTTACAATTAAAAGTTTAGTTGCATTTACTTGTATCATTGTCTGTGACTGTTCACCCATCATCATGTACACTTTTAAGCAGGATGTGTTTTGATTCCATTTTTGCAAAGCAGTTAAAATGTCATGCTTTCTCTGGTTATCTTAACTGACAGGTCAGAAAACTGACTTCCAAGAAGTTTACTTATATTCTTAATGCATCAGTAATTCGGTGTCACTTTGGAAGAAATGAATGGAGGATGACAATATATAAAGTCAAATTTGGAAGCAAATTCAGTTGTAATAAATGGGCGCACAAGTATCTAATATTTGAAAAAGTTTATTTCTAAACATTCTGTATAATATATATTCCGACCAGTCCATTTCATCTGTGCCTCAGTTGCTTCTTGTAACTGCTTGATTTGAAGGTAGTTAGTATAGTTAGTATTGAATGATTGTTGTTTTGGGGTTTAACACCATTTCTCAGTGCAAGACGGGCAGCTAGTAAAATTGGTGGAGGAAGAATCTGTGAAACCTCTAGTATAAACCACCAACCCATGAGAAGCTACTGGCAAGCTTTCTCATATCCCCATATTGGCCGAGTCTGAGATGCAAAGCCACACAGGCAGTGATAAATAAAGTCAAGTATTTTAGACCACTGTCACCTAGGACCACACAATGAATGATAAAGAATGAATCTGTCTTCACTGTTCTTATTACTCTCATTACACTGATTGTATTTTGAAAAAAAGAACAAGCTGCTTTTTATAAAGTCTTATCCTCTAAGACTTAACCCCCACCCCCACATTTGTACATTTGATGCGTACACACATCTCCTTCCCCCCCCCCCCCATTTCTATACAACGGACTATATTTATTCCACGCAGAAACCATACAGGATTAGTAATAATGTGTTTAATAAAACAGTCCACCGACGTTGAATGTCTGGCTGCATCAAAGAAATAGGCTGCATAACTTTAAACAGTTTGACTAATGTCTGCTAAAATTCAAGTGCTGACTGAACCCAGTCGAACAGGTAATTTATTATATAGGTTTCACCCCACCCCACCCATTTCCTATGTGTACAAACATTATCAGTTGAACCACCCCCATACACAAGCATATGTATTTGTGTTACCCTCCCCCCTCCATGCATACATTAACTAAATTGCCAGCCCCTAATATTTCAATCAGACTGCAGAAAAAATTAGTTGCACTGGTTGGTGGATATGAAATGGGGCATATGATTTCACTAATACCTTCCACTTCAAAGACATACTCTTGCCAAATGGAGTGTTTGGTTTCTGCTCATGATGATTGGAGAAAAAAAATTGAAGTTTGTATTTAAATATCATAAACTTTAAATGCTAATGATCATATTGGTTTCAATTTTCAGAGTGGTCGATCCAGAGGATTTGCTTTTGTGTATTTCCATTCAGTTGATGATGCAATTGAGGTAAATGTATGATCTCTTTAAATTGCCTGCAAGTGCAGAAATTATCGTTTTCATATCATTAACGTTTTCTTTTACCTTTGGATTTAATGAGACATTTAAAATACCACAGTAAATGAAAATATGATAGAAAATTTAGAAATAGGTCATATAATTGTAGCAGATCTTAATTTTAAATTTAGGAAAATGAAGGGGTCTGTATTTTTTTGTATTTATTTTTAACATACAAAAGCAATTTACATCCTTAGAAATTATTGTGATACTTAAGCACAAAGTTCTTCTGGGAAAAGCTATCTGTGATGTATCAAATTTTAAATAGTAGCAGAACCTTGTTCTTTATAAAAGGTAATTTTTATAAAGGCCAAGTCAGTGATCAATTAAGTCATTATAATTTTATGATCTCCTTTATTTTTTAGGCAAAAGACCGATGTAATGGTTCAGAGATAGATGGTAGAAGAATCAGGGTGGATTATTCCATCACACACAGGGCACACACACCTACACCAGGGATCTACCTGGGTAAACCCACTAGGTGTGTATTATTGGATCTTTGTGTAGCATCTTGTATAATTAGGTTGATCTTACATGTCTTTGCTATGCTAACCAGTAGATGACCCACGTCTTCCAATATCATGGGACCATTTGGACTCTTTAAGAGGCAAACCTTGATGCAAGACTGGTTTTACCTATGTGACATTTTCACTTAAGCCAGACTTGAGCATCAATATTGCACATACTGCTGGAATTTTCTTAAATGGTTCTAAATTGAAAAAGAACATTCAGATTAAGAAACGAGCCTCAGAAAGTCTTTATTGTCAAGCCCACATTAGTGGGAAGCAAGAAATTGAAGTCACTTTTCTGCAGCAGAAGTTTAAGGCTTGATTTCAGATTTTCATTTGCTTATATTTTCTAATGGATTTACTTCATACTTTGTGTGAATTATATTGAAGCTAACACAGTTCATTCTCTGACATGCTTACTTGGCCCATTTACCTTGCCCACAGTCAAAACACATTTACTTTAAGTAAGGTTTTGGTTAAAAATATTAATTCAATAGCATTGGTACACTACCTGTAACTATTACCTCTTTAAAATTATGTTTTATGCTTTTTCAAAACCTCAATATGAATTGTTGGACAAAGCTTAAAATTGTTCTCATGCTCTCTTTGTCCATTGTGCAGTTTTTTTGTGCCTCGACAACAATTTAGGAGTCTGCTACTCGTTTTTGTTTACCTGGTTTGTTTTTGGGGGAAAAAACAGCCACTGGTAGCCAACTCCCTTCAGAGTCACTCAGTCTCAGTTACATCTGCTGGTATGATGGGAATGATCCAGATAGACTCCTCTGGCCAGTTAGGGTAATTAAGGTTCTCTTTGGCTGCATCAAGGGGAGAAAAGGTTGGAAGCATCTTTTCCTAGCTATTAAGGACAGCACTGATATCTTGATATCAACCATTTCCAGGTGGATTGTCTTCGATCAGAGGGCCCTTTCATTCACAAGGATTTAAGCTTGTGAAACAAGGGCCATGCTTATTTTGTGGGTCTGTTTAATCGGTTATCATTGGAAGATGTTACATATAACCATATTTTGGGTGTTGCATACTACTTTATCCCTTTAACTTCGGCCTTTGGTGCACCAGAGTATTGACATTTGATTTCCTTGATGCAACTTCCGCTGGTCAGAAAAAAATAGTGCTACTTTCAAAATTCTTTCACATTTGGCGAGAGATGCGAAGCCTAGTGAAGTCCCTGTTAAGACTACCAGAGTGATTATAATGGGATGAAAAGCTGCCATTCAAGTACTAATATCTAAAATATCTAAAATTTTCAGGTAGTATATTACTGCTGTTGAAATGTAGAGTTTTGTGGGTAAAACTAAAAAATTTAATTATGTAAGATTCCCTCTATCGACCATATTTTGGTTGCAAAAACATAACCTGGATCCAAGTTAAGGAGGAAGCGCATCACACACAAGCCTACAATACGGTATTTAGACTCATTCTGTTTTTTGTTTTTTTCTTCTTTTTCTTCTGTTCTATTCTGTGTGATTGGCGGTAGGAATTCCGAGCTTGGATGAGGAGTCTTTTTTAGGAGATAATAATAAGGGCAATAGTGTAAGTTAAGGACTGCTTTTTATATTTAGAGTTCCCTGCTGCTGTTCATTTTCTTTGATAACCTTCATCTTCCCTACTGTGATGACCTATACAAAATGAACTTCAAAAAACCTTGTTCAAGTTGAGGTCTCAAAGAGCTATTGAAATTTTATATACAGTGACAAATCCTTTTTTGAGAGATACTGCATAATATATATTTTGTTTAATGAGCAACATATAGCATTGTTTCAGTCTTGGGGAAAATTTGTGATATTTTGTAGACTTTTTGTATAGAGTAACACTATTTTAGCAATTTACTCATAGTGGTGTTATTTATACTTTATCACAGTGGATTCAGTAGGAAACGCTCCTCTTCTCCCAACTATGAAGGTACCAAAAAAAGCAGTAAATACTCCAGATCCAGGTCCCGGTCAAGATCATATTCATCACGTAAGCAAAATCACGTTTTTGTATCTGCATGCTGAGCAAGGTTATTGTGATATACTCCATGGTTCTGTACAACCATCTGTCAATTACAAGGTAGAAATTGGCAAGGCTATGATCCCAGTTGGGGTAACAATTTGCAAGAGTTGCATCTGTGGTCATCATTGGCACCTGCCCTTGGATTCCCTTTGAAGTGTAGAATATTAAGAAAAATTTCATAAATATGATATTTTGAAATTTTGGGGATAAAAATTAATATGTGTAATCATAGAATAAAGATGCACTATATTGTGGTCAGTTTTGCATTGTGGTCCCTGGATGATCATCGGGTGGCTGATGGTGGAGACTAGTTGAAGGGGGAGTTGGAACATGCAGTATTAAACTTGGGATGTCCAATGGCCAGCTGAAGAGTTATTGTACTACCCTTACATTTACACACCTGTATAGCCTTGCTGCATCTCACACTTTCTTTCAGTATTAGACAGAAGTTTATATTGGGTTTCGTAGCAGGGGAGAGGGCTAACTTTATATAATTACACTATTTGCACATTATTGGTGAAGTTGTTGTATTTAGTAAAGATTTGTGTTCCCTAGATACACATGGAATTATGAAGCTTGGAGAGAGGATGCATCAGAATGAAGTTCTGCATGCTTATTACAAAAGCATGCCATATTGACCCAGATTTCATATTTATTGACTTTTGTTTAGATTTGTTAAGTTTATTTCACCATAAAATCATCAAACTAGTTGATTGTATGCATCTCACAGTGTGACAGTCTTTCAGCATAGGTCTATGTGACCAATATTTAATGTTTTATTATCTTTTAAGTTAAACTTTTGCATTTAGCTCATAACCACATACATTTTTTGCAATCAGTATGCACACTATTGAACCAGGAATTATGAAACATTACTTAAATTAGGTCATTGTGACCCTTATTTTGAGCACCACTGTTATGTTGTTAGAATGATTGGATCAGATGGTTGTATACATTACTGTTGGTAACACATTTATACAAAAGGTTACTGTGATCTATATTTCATGTTTTATTGGATTCTGTAATATTTACAAGTATTTCATTACCATAGGGGCTCTTTTTTTGCATGTTCAGTATATACTATCCTATCTAGAATGGTCGAAGTTGGGGGTGGAGATGCATCTTGTTGAGTACTACTCTTGTTGAAGAAGGAAGTCATTGTAGTCAATATTTTATACTTCTCTGTTTGAGGTTACATTTTGTAGATGATGTTTCTTTTCTTAGCTATTGTTATTTGATACCTAAAATTCATGATTTGACACCTCGAGTCGATTATATCCTTTATTAGTAACACACTCATACAACAAAAGCTCGTGCTATCCCATATTTCATCTTTTACTTGATTTTGTAAAGTTTTGCTATTTTAGCTAACAACCACACTCGGTTTTGGCGCACTAAATGCATAGTATCCTTCCTAGAGTGGAGTGGATGAATCTTTACAAGCTCTAAACCTTATTCCAAAATGAAGTTTCGGTGAATTGCATTTCATGCATTATTGATTTTGTTGTAAATTATGTTTAATGTTCAGGTGTTGTTCATGTTCAAATCAGAAAACTTGATCGTTTGATGCAAATCGGTTAGTACTGCACCTTTGCAACCAAAGAAGGTACATTTTATTTACTAACTTAGGTTAAGTACTTTTATTTAGCTGATGACCACAATCGGATTAAAATCAGATCCCACGGTCCTAGGTATGATGGGCACCGATGAGCTTAAGTTATGCTGACCATTTGGTTCACCAATCAAATCACAACTTTAATATTTCTGAAAATGACATGCATCATTAGGAACATATCTTTACTAATGGTAAACCTCCCTAACACAATTTCACAAGTTTTTTCTGATATGTTGCTAAAATAAGTAGACTGGAAATTCAAGAGGTCACAGTAACATGTACATTATTGATATCTGTCAGATTTCCATGTATGGCAGTAGAGATCGGATTGCTGATAGTATGTAGATGCGTTTAAATGGCGTATTAAGATAATCCTGGCTTTATATTACTGGTTTAAAGATAAGTTCCAAAACATTTTAAAAGTAAATAGCAACAAAAATCATTTTTGGTTGGAAAATGTACCTTACTTTTATTGTCAACATCAGTTTATTATTGTTTGCAACGGCAGCTGGAGAACAGAAGTAAAGCTATTCTGGTTGTAATCTTCATTTTTTTGAGAGACTTTAACTGTTGGTCACTTGATGTTAATTTCATGTAGTAAAAATATTGTAACTTTAAAATTATGAAATCAGTTGGATTCTGACATAAAGTCTAGCTAATAATTAAGAAGAAAACCGTGAAGCTTCAGTAAATGGCACACAGAAGATTTAAGAAATGCTAGCTTGTGTGGAAGTCACTAATTGTCACAAGAGATAATGTATGGTGATCTACCCTGTCTGTCTTTCAGGTATTTTACTAAATGCAACTGACATTACTTGTGATGGATCAGGTGTAAGTTTAATTGTTTTGTTACCCCAAAAATCAGACTTTTGTCAAATTTGAAAGAGAATCCATGTCACAGTGATCATTTTTGTAAAAATGTCCTGTCTGTTTTGACGATAAATCACATGGAACAGCATTTCTCTAGGTCTGGAATTCAGTAAGCTGTATGAACCAGTGCAACATATTTTTTAACTGGTACCAAACGGATGATTTTGGCTTAGATTGGGAGGAAGGAGAGGTGGTTATTAGGTTGTCAGATATATGTAGGAAAAAAAGTTAAGTGAATTTCATAGTCTGGCTAGATATTGGATGTCATTACTTACTGGAGGTAACTTTCTGAAAGTTGCCATATACAGAAAAATGGATTTTGTCTATGATTGGATTTTACTTGTTAAAATATATTCCGTAAACAAATAGCTTCAGGAGCATAACTGTAAGTAACATAACCTATGGCAGTGTCAAATAATTCACTGCTTAAAATCATAGCAAAAGTTTTAATCACGCTTGATGTATCAGCACCTAAACAGCCACCTGTTCTCGCCTAAATAGGAGAATGAAATTGTTCTGAGATTTGAACATTGTACTTGGCAAAGCAACACTAGTATAGTGTTTATTTGTAAAGTATGGTCAGATTATCCTGGAATGCTTCTAATGCCTGAAATGGAGATATGATTGAAGTTCTTGGCAAGTAAAACTTCCATTTTTTTTTTTCTTACATAGCTGCATTTTTCACCCAAGGTTGTCTGTCAAAAAACATTTCCGGCCTTGTTCATGTATGTAGTACAAAAAAGCTATATTACAGAAACACATATTCATCAACCATCAAGCATTTGAAGGAAATTAATCTGTAGGAATTAGTATAGATTTCCAGAAAAAAAATGTCAAGTCCAAATAGTAATATGATGCTTTTTGTATTTTTTCCACAGGTCGCTATTAGATGTATTGCATGTGAGAACAAAGCCCATACGATGAACAAAAGATTTATTCTTGCTTTTTCATGTAGACTTTAAGAATTGTATCTTAATCACTTTGTTCATTCTCTTGAGACAATTTTTAACTGGTTTTATGACATGTTTGCCTTGAGATTTGTGTTATGAAATGCCAGAAATGGATACATGCCTGGCAGTTGAATAATCAAGTTGATACGTTAAATGTTAATGAATTAGTACATGTTAGTATACAAATTGAAAAGGAGATTTTCATTGTTTGCACTATATTAAAAGTGACTTCAGAATGTACATGTTTTTTGCAGCTAAATGCAGATTTTGAAGTGTTAAAAAGTTTGTATTTTTCTCAGGCAAGTGATATGTGTATTTTGATTTTACAAAAGGATTTTCAGCATAGCTTATCTGAAGCTTTTGATGTATAAAATTTAAAATGTCAATCATGAACAGTTGTGTGTCATAGTTTTATTATTTGTGGGTGAAGAAGAATCATAGACTAGTTTCAACTTTTGATTGCAAGATTTGGCATACATGTAGGTAGTCTTCATTTGTTCTTCATGTATTTTTCCAAAACTTTTGCAAAGACCAAGTTAGGTATATATAAAAAACATAGTGCAGTTTGATAATTGCTTCTTTTTTTTTCTCTCAATCAGCCGAAGACCAGAAGACCTAGGTAATGGGCCTGCATCCATCATCTATTAACATTTGTTTGTTATTACTACTCCTAAACCAGTTGAAGGAAAGTAATGAAACTTGACAGTGACATCCTAAGGTCTAGTTTGTCCTTATTGTATAAGGTGCCCCTGGAATAGCTGTTATGGCGGCTGTGGTGGCCATCTTCAAAATCTTTTTATTGTATCTCCAGAACATGTTGTCAAATCTATATGGCTTTTTCACTCAAACACTTATTATGACTTGTGGGTGGCCTTCAGTAAAAATGTTGCAGATCTGACATCCAGCATAATCTTGAAAGTCTTGTCCAGACTCTTACTAAATGGTTGGTGAAATTGTCATGGGATTTCCATTTGAAGATTATAACTTGTACATAGTCCTAAATGAAAATTATATCGATCTGACATACACTTTTGAAATGTAGAGGGTCCTAAATGGAAAAATGCTGATTTGACATCCAAAAAATGTCTAAAACAGAAGAACACATTGAAAATGGGTTTTCAGTAAAAGAATTTTTATGATAACTTATTAGTCCTTATGATGGTGCTGATCTGACCTCCAACATGGCGACCATAGTAGTCATCTTAAAAATTTTGTTGTTGATTACTATTTTGGAAAGAATGGCATTTGACTTTTGGTCCTTACTTATCTCTTGCACTATGTACTGCACACTCTCACTATAAGGTCCACTATTATAACACAGTTCTTATTATAAATTGGGTATATTCTTAGATCCACCTCATTTATTGATGCTAAATTTAAATGTTCATCATAAAGCTGCATAATGTATGACTCCATTTAATGGCATTTTAATGAGGTACTACTGTAATTAGTCCTGAATTGAAATGATGTAGATATAATAAATATATTTACCGAATTATAAGCAACTTCAAAAATGAGAGCTCCTGACCTTGGGATATAGTTATGGCACTGCTTACTTTCATACCTAATTGAACATGAATGAAATTTTATCAGACATTTTATTTTGTTTGTTTTTTCAGTAAACAAGCTAATTTGACATCAGACATGGCTTTCTGATAAATGTCTGACATTGATTGTTAGGTCAAAGCTCTTGATTGTGTTGGGGTATTTTTAATATGTGATGGCTTGTAAGCAAGATAACATGAGTAAGTGTGAAAAGATTTTATCAAACCCAGTTTGTAGATCTATCTGAAGAATAAGGTTGTCCCTATTTTTACAAATATACCTACTTTTGTACTTAAATTCCGGCCTTGTAGAAGGAGTACCTGTTTTGAGAGGGACAGAATCGTACAAAGTTCTATTTTGTTGTCTGGTAATGTAGCCTTTAATTAAAGTTAAAGGGAGGTGCTTTTTCTGAACCCCTGTCAAGAGGATGACCACTGTACTTGTATTGATGCAAGTTCACGAACTTGATTTTTATACAAAAAGTTAATTTTTGTGGATAAAACCAATCTTGTCCAGTGTATGTTTCAGTATCTGAAAGGAGTTCATTAATTTATCATTTGTATCAGATTAAAGGTCCAAAGCCATTAGAGAGATCTTTGTACTGCACTTAATTGTCAACATTAATTTAGACATGTGAGATCAAATTTGGTGTTTTAGAATATCTGAAAATATGACACGAATTTAAAATTAAAAATTTAAAATAGGAAAAAGATGAACTTGTTTTGAATTCTTACAAATTTTTTATTGGCCAGTAAGCATCAGTTCCTTCAGTGGATCCTGGTCAACAAAAGTGCTGATTGTCCCTTTGTAAAATATCATTTTCATGTTGCATTATCATTTGGGTGTCATTAATTTGCTTTAGAGGAATTTTTTATGTGAAAAGTAAATAACTTACACTCATGTGAGTGTATAAAATTTATAAGCAATTTACCATCATGAAAAAAAGGGATGTTTTTTTATATATTTGAGAGTGTTAAATGTTGGTTTACAGTAATTCATGAAGTAATTTGTTTTATTTTTAAATCCTGAGCTCTTTGAAATGTCATCATTTTTATCAGCAAGAATTTAAATTAAGGTCTCATAACAAATTTTAACTAATTATATAGCGTAAACTACTGAAGAACTTTATGGAGTTCTGAGACAATATGCCAGTCACTGTGGTATTATCCATGAATGGAACAATTTTGCTTTCTCCAAGTTTATACAGTGAAGTGCCAGTGATATGTATGCCAGTGTTTGCTCATATCCTTATATTATTATTGACTCTCACCATGTTCCCATATAATTTACGGATGAAATGTTTGAGGATTTTTTTTTTTTAACTTCATACTTTTGTATAGCTAAGGGTTCAGTCAATCCAGTCACTTGGAGATGTAAAGGTTAATGTGCATTTTCTTGCATTAACTGCTGAATATATATATCCCAGAATAGGATGATGTAACTATATAGTTGTTAAAAGTGCCGTTTGTACTTTTTTTTTAATATCCCCAAAGTAATAGACATTACATTTTTTTTTATATAAAAAGGCATGGGAGACAAGTAGCCTATTGGATAAAGGGTAAAAGCTGTATGAACATTTAAAAAGCACATGGGAGACAAGTAGCCTATTGGATAAAGGGTAAAAGCTGTATGAACATTTAAAAAGCAATCAGAATTGCACAGGTTCAAGATCATAGACTTTCCTTTAGATGTACGAGGAAAAATGTATGTAAATGACTTTTTTCCAGTGTTGCACAGTTACCAAGAAATCGGCTTTCTCTGCAACAGACAGCATTCATGGCTGTTGTATGGCAGGACATTAATCACTAATGATTTTTTTTAGGTCAATCATACTGCTTTTTTTTATTAACATTTAATAGTAATTTTTTGTTGTATATCCTTTATTAAGAGACAAAAGAAATGCAACTATATAATTTACCAATCTCAATGCATTCTTAGCTGTGCAATATACCTAAGTAAAACATGATGTTAGCAGTTATGTCATCAAGTAATTATCACAATTTTTCTAGCAGTGCAGAAGGCATTGATTTAACAAACATTAGTACTTTAAGTCACTGGCTGATTGAAGATTTATTACTAGCAGTCACCAACATAGACAAAAAGTGTGAGAAAATAAGGAGGAAAAACAAAGTTTTGCAGAACTTGCACAAAAATGATATTTATTCCAGCTAATTTAAACTGTTAGCATATTTCTGCCTGGCAGTTTGTGTGGCAGCCCACCAGCCATTATGTGTCTAAGATATATAATTATATGGTGCAGACCATCAGCATAATCTTAACTAATGTATATAACATCTTGTAAATAGTTTACTAATATTCAAAATCTGTATGTATTCATTTCACTTGATTTTTGATAAAATGATGCAATTTAAGATTGCGGTCATAAATATGGATTGCACAGCTTGTAGATCAGGGGTCTCTAACGCGGCCTGCAAGCAGCATGAGCCCCGCCAAGCTGTATCCTGTGGCCCTCAAAACAATTGGTGTCCTAAGGTGTCATGAGAGATAACAAAGTTGGTGTGACCCATGTGCCATTGAAAAGGCCCCCATGTGGCCCTCAGGATGGTTTGAGTTTGAGACCCCTATTGTAGATTATAACAAATCTTTAGAATAGAGAAAATTATTTCTATGGTTATATCTTGCTAAGGATGCACATTGTGCATCATCATCTCACAGAAAACTTGTTTGTTTTGAAGATACAGATTAAGAAACTTTTGGCGCTTTATAGTCCTAATCTAGAAAACAAAATCTAGATAATTTCCAAAAATTATAAACATTGGAGCTTATAAAATAGGTCAAATGCACCTATATTTACTTGGTGCTCTCAATTGTATGAGCTTGAAAAGACTCAAAACATTTCCTTGACATGTAAATATCTATTTCTATCTCATAAATGATGCTTTGTCTTGTAACAAATCATTTGCTGTTATTGTTTTTAAAATTTACTCTTTAAAAAAATGTATTACAAATAAGAAGGATCAAATGAAATGTTCTTAGAAAAACTTGAGGCTTTTAGTAATTTAGTTCATAAATATCAATATCCTTAGAAGATTGAGCTTAGCATGGCTTGATTTATTTTGCAAGAGAAATGATCATTTCATTGTGCTTTTTCTTTGGACAAAATGTTTTTAAAGTTTTCACAACAGATATATTGTGTTATCGCAGATATAATTTTTTTTTTGTATTCCCCAAGCCTATAACAAAAATTTGAATGGGATTTAGAAAAGCAGATGAGCCAGGTACCTCTTGTGTGAAATACATGCTTAGTATTACATGATCACAAAAAGGCTTAAAAAAAACAATTGACTTAGGAAAAATGAAGTAACGAGCATTGTTTACATTTTGTTTCTTTCTGTTTACATTTTAAACTAAAATTGTAAAAGTGGTTTTGGGGGTTTAAGAAATACTTTTCAAAGCTATTTGTCAAGTGGACACAAATATAAAACAATCCATCTTTAGGTTTTCAATTTAAACTTAACACAGGGCAGCAGGTTCTTCGGATAAACTCGATCTTTAGTGTTACACCAGTAAGACCACTGCACAGTAATCATTTCAAGTAAGAACACTGCATAGTAATCATTTCAAGTAAGAACGCTGCATAGTAATCATTTCAAGTAAGAACTAGACTATTTATTGATTGTTTAGCTTTTTCTAAGTGTTTTTATGATTAAAAAGATTTGTACCATTTATGTTTCCAGTGAAACAATCATACAGTATCTAACATTGCATAAGTGCTAAGTAAGCATATTTTTAACTGCCTCTCAAAGCCAGTACATTTGGACTAATTGAACAGCCATTTTCAAACGTCAACATTGAAATGTTTTCTTCAGTGTAAATTTTATTGAAAAACTTCGATGTATCATCAAATATTTCATGAATCATTTCTCCATGTTTTTGTTGTTTATATCATTTTTTTCTTCAGTTCACATGTCTCTATGGTCATATGAGCTTATGGTATGGAGTTGTGTCTGTCTTGTGTTATCCATCTTCTGTTTCATGAATTTGATTATCATCAATCTCTATGCATAGTCATGAAGTAATATTGTATCTGGTTGACTGAGCTTCACACCACTATGGAGACAAAGTTCCAGTTGGATTGGATTTTTGATCCAGTGTGTATATTAATTAATTCACTATGGTCATAAGTGGGTTATGTAATAAGTGAAGTCTGCACACATTGATGTGGTGTTGTGCATCTGACTGACAGCATGTTACCCTCCTACATAGTATATAATTCAGTTTTACAAAACTTTGGAAATATTTTTTAATGAAACCAGGTCAGTTATTTATGAGCAGTATTTGCATTGTTAACATATGCTTGACTTTGAATTCTAAATAAGCCTGCTGGGTGAAATGATCAATGGCTACATTAAATGAGGTGAGTGATATCAAGCCCTCTTTGGTCTCGTGTTTAAAGTAGCTCAAATGAAAAGACCTGTCTATAAAGGACACTCAAAGGGCCAGTCTTGTTCTTAGTAGACAGGTGTCTTTCACAAAATGGTTAAGCATCTTAATGAAAAGAAGAAAATTGGATTCCTACATGATGTCTTATATGAGCAGTTGCCATTTATTTAATGGCATCCATTAAAGCCATGTTTTGGTGTATTCATCCACATCATTATTAGTATTAATGTTGTAATCATGATTGATTTCTTCTCTTTTGTTAACTTTTGTATTTTAACTTTTGTAGCCTTATGTTCAATTTTGTCTTGTGAATAAACATTATGCATACTAATGTTGTATTCTTGCTTTTACAAAAGGTTTTGAAGAAAGAAAAATGAAGTTTGAAGATAGAAAAATGAAGTTTGAAGATAGAAAAATGAAGTTTGAAGTTAAATTGAAGAAAGAAAATGTTGAAGAATGAAATATGAAGTGGTTAAGAAGGAAAGGGGAGAAGAAAGAATTTTAGAAGAAAAATGAATGGTTTAGAAGAAAGGGGGAGAAAAGAGTAGCTTCTTGAATCTTTGGAAAAAGCATTTTGAGGTAATCAGTTGAAGATAGGAAAATCAGCATTAAGGGAAAATATGGAAGAAGCAAATTCATTGAAGTGTGAAGAAGATGGAAGAAAGAATTTAGGGTAATTGTGAAACGAGGAATGGAAGAAGATGTGGGTTGTAGCAGAAGAGTTTGATAGTTTAAAGATAGAGGGTATGTACACATCGGTAGGAAATATGTTCATTTTAATTTTGGACAAATTTTGCTGTTGTCAGATTCCATAAGATATCCTTGCTTCTTTTTCTCTGCATTTCACTAGAGGGTATTCCATCTAAATCTACCGTGGGGAGAGTGAATGCACTTGTGTTTTTGTTCTTGTTGGGATTGGTCTGAATCTCCCCGTTTTCTTTATTACGATATTTTTGATGTCTTTCTGTTAGTGGTGTCTCTAAAAGCAGATGTGTTGCAGAGCTGCCAATCATCACAATTTTGACATAAATTTCATGTTTCTTGATTGCGATTCACCGATTTACGCTGCATGCCAAAAAAAAATCCTGAATACCCTAATTCTCAGTTGACTTAAATAAGAAATAAAATCCAGTTAAGTTTTAGTTTAGCAGTGGTACTGATAATTGCCCCATACTGCTAGTCACAATATTAGAAGAACTAGATCCAGTGTGTTCAATTTGCATTTAACAAGTCTTTTATTGTATTTTACTGTATAGTTACAAAAACTTGTCATACCGCTCTGGTGGCCTAGTGGTTAGAGCGTCGCATCGGATACAGGAGGTTGTGGGTTCGAACCCTGGTCGAGTCATATCAAAGACTTTAAAAGATGGTACTAACATCTGCCTTGCTAGGCGCTAGCATTAAGAGGTTAGTGTTAGGACTGGTCGGCCTGGTGTCAGGATAATGTGACTGGGTGATGCAACATGATGACCCAGTGCTTGACATCTCTATAAACTGCCACACTGCAGACATCGTAGTTTTGTGATTGAACAATTGTTAAAGCTACGTTAGAAATCCTAGTCACACACACAAAAACATATGGGGGGCCAAGCTGGATTTTTCTTTAAAATGCACCACATAGCAACTGTACATTCTTTAAATGCTCAATAAATCCTGCTTTTTCCAAGAATTCGATTAAGATGAGTTTATTATATATGGAGATGCATTGTTGAAAGTACCCATGAACAATTTAGTGCCTGAAACTAAGGCTGCAATAGGGTGGAATCTCAGAATATGTAGGTTGGTTTTATTGTTGATCCAGTTTGGTATTTTTAAAGAAAGAGGCTATTTTAACAGCAAGCAATGTTGGCTATTTTTGGAATGGATGAGTGTAGGAATTTGTAAGATATTGAAAGATTACTGTATTTCATTCTTAATAGATATTTGTATAAAGTTTTTTTATGAATTCACAAATTTTTTTATCACTTAACACTAAATGCGAGTCTTTAGGGTTGGCAGCTCTGGTGCTTTTCCCCTCATTTCAGATTTTTGTTAAAAAATTAGGCATAAAAAATCCACATAAACAATAGATAATAGCCATAAAATTTAAAGTTTTCTTTTTTTAAGATTTCATAATCATGCATTGAATTTATAAGAAGTCTACCAGCATTTAGCAAGTATTTTTGATTACCATTGATGGCTGAAAGAGGTTTTTAATAGGAGGAGAACCGGATACTGGCAGGAAATCCCAAGTCTTGAAACGGAAGTCTTTTAGTTTTAGATACATGTTTGAATAACACTATTTTGGTTCTCACCATTATGATGCAATAACTGACATGTAACATTGTAAAGAAAAACAATTGGTAAACTTTTGACATCTTTTAAAGAGAATGATATTTATCATACTTGCCAAGTCACCGTTACCATGATAAAAAAATGATTATTTACAGTAGTAATCCAATATCTTATGTTATAACTTGCATTTGCAGTTCATAGCACTAGTTTCCAATCCAGAAGGAATTGCCTCTAATGTGCAATTGTAGGTCTACAAAGATGATCACTATCATATCTTAGTTACTTTTGTTATACAGAGTATAGCCCTTTTTTCCTCGGACTTCAGCCGACAAAACTATAGAGGCAGGAATAAAGGAGCCATGTCTGTTTCTAATGAAGACCCCTCCTTCATTCCCTATAGTTTTCAGTGTCATTTCTTTTTGGAAGGAAATAACCCACCCACTCAAATAAGGGAGGATCTGTGGCACTGCCTGGTGTGAGGAAGCCACCAATACCCATATGCAAGTCTTGCCTGTCCAGTAGAAGGAGAGCGCTGTCATCTTGCTAAAGTTGGCATGCATATAAATTGATGGGATCTCATTTAACAGAGTTAAGTTTCCAGGATATTCTTTGTTCAGTTCTCAGGTGAATGGCTGGTCATTGTCTAATGACTGGTCACCAGGTTTAGTCATTGGTCTTCCGACTGCACATATGGCTATTGAACAATGGTCTTGTGAAATTGGCTGTTCCAACACACCACCCACCCACCTAACACTTTCTATATGCTACTGTGAGTTTGCAGTAGGCTTAGCTTACCAGTCTAGGGAAATTATCAGGTCTGTTTACCGCCCCCCCCCCCCCCTCCAATCCCCATGTTCCTGTTCTAGCCTTTCTGGACTAAAGGACTTCCACAACCCAGTAGTAATTCTGTAAAATTTCCCTTTACATCCTTTAGCACCATGAATCTCTGAGTTTGTGAACTAGACTGTACATAGGCCCTCTCCAGCCCCTTCTCTGTCTTCATTATTAAAGAAAACTGGAGGGAGGTGCCACTCCTCCCTTGCAAAGGAGAGAAAGAATGGGATAATTCTGTCTCGACCCATGAGGTGATGTTATTGTAGGGCTTAACACCATTTTTCAGCACAGGATAGGCCATACATGGCAGCCACTATAACTTGTCGATGAAGAACCCAGGGAACCTTGGGAGGAACCACTGACCCATGAGCAGCTACTGGCAGCCTTTCCCACATACCCACATCTCTCTTCTCTAAGTAAGGAGAAAGGAAGGGATTGTCCAGTCTCACCCTTAGAGCAAACTGAATTGTTGTAGACTTAAAATGAGTTCCAGATGAAGCCGCCATCTCTTTCCCATCCTATAAGTCAAGCAAAGGCAGCTGAGGAAGGTTATACTTTTGACAACACAGAAAGCACATATTTAATCTATGTTCATACTCTCCTGGTTTTACAGACACCAGAATCCTCTCCAGTATAGAGACTTTAGGGAGCTACTCTAAAATGGACATTGTGTTAAGGGATTAGCACAAGCTTTGTCAAGAGACCAAGAGGTGACCAGGTTTAAGGTCAAGCCTACTAATGCATACATGCAAAAAATTATTTTGACCATTATTATTATTATTATTAGCTAATAGTTGCTTTTCTACTTGAAATATAATATTTAATATACAACCACACATAGACTGGTTCATAAAATTAGGTGCCTCTGGCCTAACATGACATTTGCAGACTTTTCAATTTTGGCATAAGTCTTACAGAATTTACCCAATAAGGTATATACGTTTTAAATAAAAACACAAATTATGGAAATGCAATTGTTTGCAGTAAAATCCAGATACTTGCTTGTTCTTGTCTGATTAGGAAATGGGGTTTCATATTAGAATCAGCAGAATTATGGGAACCAGACTGATTTTGCCAGGGTACCTCAAATGCTTTAAACTGCACATATTTTTTGCAATTGGAAATGTCTACATGATCAAGCTATTGTTTTTTTTTGTTTGTTTTTTTAAATTGCCGCCAGGATGAAACGAACAATAAGCATCTTAAAAAAGTTTTGATAGAACAGAAGAATAAAATAGAATGTTCAGATTCTTTGGGGGCAAAGCAGGAAGGGCAACAGTTATGTTTAATAGACATCATATGTTGATTTGAGTACATCACATGATGGGGAAACATTGCAAACACCGCAGCCTTTTTTAAGGACTACATCAGATTGAGAGACATCAAGAAGCCATTGAGCTCTGTAGTGTTTGGAACTGCAGTTTTTTAAACTGTACTGGAGGAAATTAAGGTAAAAGTAAACTTTTACATAATGTTTACCATCAGTACATAAGTCTTGAATCAGACTTCTTGACTTTTAAATGCATGATTTCCAGTTTGAAAATAGCAGTACATTACATTTTGTTACTCCTTACTGAAAACTTTCCCCATTTAAAGAAAAAAATTGACTGCCTTAGAAGGTCTCGTTAGGGTTGGCAGGTCTGGATTTTACTTTCATAATAAATATTCAGTCAATAGCACATTCTTGACAATTACTCTTTTGAAACTCTCTGGTATTTATTTCAGTTTGGGAACCAGCTGAAATGATAAAGTGTCAATATTTTCCACAACAGAACCTCTGTCTGCGTGGGTTCAAGTCTCGGTCTTGGCTAGTGCGTGTATGTGAGAAAGCTTGCCAGTAGCTTCTTGTGGGTTGGTGGTTCTTTCTGGGGTTTTCCAGGGTTCTTCCGCCACCATTTATACTGGCTGCCATGTATAACCTACCTTGCGCTGAAAAATGGCATTAAACCCTATAACAGCAACAAGAACTATTTTGGTTCCTGCCTAGATATGTAGTGCTTATCTTAAGCAACAGACTCTGACAAAGGGAGGTAATCCAATATTGTGACAGCTAAAATGTATGCATTTGTCAAGATATTACTAAGGTGCAATGAATGTACTTAATAAAATTGGGATGATCTGACGTTACTTTAGATGACTATGTCAAATGCTGATTTGTAAGTAAGTATATAAAGGGTTTGATTTAGAAAAGGGGAGTAGATTTTGGAATCGACTCCAATTTCATTTACTAGTTTTCACGTTTGAGAAAATCAGTTGCTTTTGGTGTTTGCTCATTGCACCCCTGGGAATTGTCTTAATTTTCACCTGATATTGAGGCAGCAAACATATTCTGGGAGACACTTCTGAATGGATCCAAGCAGTTTCAGAGATATTCAGGTAAATGGATGCTTATGTGTATATAAGATGGTGTTTTTTTTTTATTCGCTATTAGAGCTGTGTATGTGCAGAGGGTGAATGTTTGACTTCATTTTTTCTTTTCTTTTTCTTTATTAGAAAATCTTGTCCTGGTCGCATTTAACTTCAGATCTGAAACCTGTTTTACTTTCTGTAAAGGGTCTCTGGTCTTTATGCATTTCAGACTAGCCAGATTTAGATTTAAGGCCACGAAGTGAAGTTCCAGTAATTTTCAGCCTAAAAAATCAGTCCCTAAAATTGTATTTAGTCCACTGTATTTTTTAAGGCAGCTAGAAAGTGCATTATTTGATAACATTACACAATTACATTGGGGGTGGGTGGGCTCCCAGTGGCTGAGTCATCTAAAGTGCTTTCTGTTATGGATCCCTGCCATCTCACCTCTGTCTGCGTGGGTTTGACTCTCTGATTCTACCTATGTGGGTATGAGAAAGCTTGCCAGTAGCTTCTCATGGGAGTGGCCGAGTGGTCTAAAGCGCTCTCCGTTATAGATCACTGCCATCTCACCTCTGTCTGTGTGGGTTCGAGTCTAGAATTCGGCCAATGTGGGTATGTGAGAAAGCTTGCCAGTAGCTTCTAGTGGGTTGGTGGTTCTTCCCGGGGTTTTCCCAGGTTCTTCCTCCACCAATAATAATGGCCACCATGCATAGCCTATCATGTGCTGAAAAATGGCATTAAACCCCACAACAACAACAACAAAGCTTCTCGTGGGTCGATGGTTCTTTCTGGGGTTTTCCCGGGTTCTTCCTCCAACAAGAATACCGGCTGCCATGTGTAGCCTATCGTTTGTTGAAAAATGATGTTAAACCACGTAACAACTACATCTTGACCATTTTTGGTAATACCACTTAAATGGTGTTTATGTTAGAGAGCTCAGAAGCATGGTGCTGCTTCATGACACAGAAACATGGCACATGGTTTAATGAGTTATTGAAATCCCCAAGAGAAATTTGTCAATGCCCATTTGCATTTTTTTTTTTACCCAAAGCATGGATGCATCTGTCTTTGGGATGTTCAAGACTAACTCTTTCATTCTGTTTATGGCCTTTAATGTTTCTATTTAGATAAATCTAAAGCAAAATAAGATGGTTGAAACCATCTCTTTTTCAGAAAAGTACCTATGATAGTATGTGAGCCACCATTGTCTGGTGGATTGTTCTGTCAAACAACTTGCCATTCTTTAATGGAGGAATATCTTTTCACTTGTGAAAACAAAAACCTGTGATGTGAGGGCTATTGCATCTTTGCTTTTCCTACTTATTCTTTGATGATGATGTCATAAACGTCCCTTGCTGGCAATCTCATTCCACCTTCACTCTGTTCTGCCTTTGTTCAATGTTTTGTGGGAGCACTGTATTCATGCATGAAGCCGTTTGTGTTGGACCAACATTTTGTCAGGCCATCCTCCATTTTCAAAATAGCATTTACAATTGTCAGTAGATGATGTGTTTACTTGGACAACTCACAATAGGACCATCCTTCTTCCTCGAGGATGGAAATTTAGCAAGGTAGTAATGGCAGGTACTGCATTATTGTAGCTAAAATGTAGTTTTGGGGTTCAATGGATTTTAACTATGTCATACTTGCCTGCTATTACTAAAATCCTTTCTCCTTTCTGATATCCTTACAGTCTTCATGCAAGACAACAAAGATATTCCACAATAACAAGAATTGCATAATTTAATTATTTAACAAACAAACACACATATATTTTATAAAATGCCAAATGTACAGACATTTTGATTTGAAATAGATTAATTTCCATATATCCAGCCATGATGGGGAGTGGAAGGATTCATTAAAGACTGCTAAATATATAGACTTCTTTAAAAAAAATATCCTGATTTGGAAAAGCATTTAGTTCATTAATACCTTCAGCAAGATATCAACAAGAAAAGTTTTATTGTGAATTCTACCATTTGACAAACTTCACAAGTTCAGTTACTTTCATATCGGTTTTGTGGACTACATCAAGGATTAACCTGCCTCTGTAACTGAAACACCTGACAAAGTGCAAAAGCTTCATAGCTCTGTGTAGAGTTGACATCAACAGGGGAAGAAACTGAAGCCTGATCCAGAACAGTTTAAAATTGCCCAAAAGAAGAACAGCACATGAAATATCTGGAAATAACATTGTGTATTAGAATAGGGAATTTTTTATTTTTTTATAATTAAGATAAAAATGTGAGGCATATTGTTAGATATGCCAACCATTCTAGATTTCACAGAATGGTTGTAATTTTTTTAATAAAAAAATCCATTGCATTCTGAATTCATGAAATTGTGGAAAATCAATGTTTGTGGGTAACATTTTCAACAGGAATTTTTTCTGTTCAGGTAGAACAGGATTGAAGCATAAGTATGGTTGACAGTGCCATTGAATATAGCTTCTGTATGTGATAGAATAACAATAAATCAGTCTGCTAGATCGTACATAGGTGCAAAATGATGGAACAAGTGAAGAGAAAAAGATCAGATAGTTTATGAATAATTCTAGTAATTTGTAGTTATTGTTTTGCCCAAGAATGATTAAGAATTCGTTGTCCTTGAATTGGATGAACAGATAAACAGTTTATTATCATTGGGCTTAAATTGCTACTGGTTCTGTACTGGTACATATAGTCACATAGGAAGAAAGAATATATTTACAAGTTTGTTACTTTTAACAAGAAAAATATATTCCAATAGTATCATATTGCCCCTGCATTTAACATTCCTGAAAAATTAAAAATGCTACTTGTACTGATTAATATATTAGATATGTTTGATTCATTACATAATCATGCAACTTACTAAGCCTAGATTTGATGACCCCTTTGCAACCACAAAAAAATTTTGAAAATATTTCCAGCGGCATCTGGAAGGTTGTCGGGTATGCTTTAGTTTTACTTTAATACCTTTATTTTAATTGTGGTGACAGTGGATGGCTAATATTGTGGAGGAAACCATCCTTTGCATGATACCATGAAAGCCTCCTATTCGCCGACCTTTTGCAGATTTGGGTAGACTTAACATTATAAAGGAAAAATGTAGAGCATAATGCTGCAAAATAGGTAAATCTTGTTTGCTTTTACAGTTTTGCTACCTTAAGTTTGGCATCTGCATTATACAATCAAGTATTCCTTGGACATTTGCATTATTGCAGTAAAACAATTTATCATGTGCTCAAGTAACTCCTAAGAATATTGAAATGTTTAAAAGTCTGGTTAAGCTGAAATGGGTTGCACCATGACATTTTCGGTTCTGGATCTAGTTCTCTTTTTAATTTTACTGTTTGCTCATTGTCTTCTAGTATTACAAACTTTTAACGTTTTCATTGCTAGATAGATTGAGTTAAACTGTATATTATTCATTGCCATTTTTTTTTCTTCTCACCTTTAGCAACTTTGGTCAGTTCTAGAAGCAACATAGAAATGGGTGGAATCCAATGAAGAAGATTAGTGCCATCATTTTCTAAAACCATTTTCCAAAGAAAAACCATGGCAAAGCCAGTATATAGGGTCAAAATTTGGGAGACATATGACAAAAATGTTTGGAAGCTTGTAATCCTACACTTTTTGTTCAGCAATGTGCCTACACTTTGTGTTCAACAATGTGAATTCAAACTTTATTTGTGCCTCCCAGATGTAATGATTTAACACTAATATTTAAAAGGCTTTCTTCAAATTTTAGAAATTGGTGAAAACCAGATTTTGATTCTCTATTTTTTAAACTGTTAAGAACTTGAACTCTTTATTATGACTTTAATTTCTAAAATCAGAATAAAACTTGGAAACAAGTTAAACTTGCTTGTCTACATTTATGAGGATAAGAAAAGAGTTTGGTTCTTCCATGTGGACTTTGAATTAACAACAGTCAGCTGTAACAGTAGTAAAGCCTTGATGAACTTGCCATCTTCAACGCATGTCTTAACATGGACTCATGTTTTCAGGAAGTTTTCTTTCAGCCTCCAGTTCAGTTCAGAATGTAGCCCATGCAGGCAGGAACGAATGAGTGATGCAACACAGCTTTTGAAATAAATTGTTTTGTCTGAAAATAAAATGTTACGCTAAAAAGATATTTTTTTTATTTCTGATATTAATGCAGCATATGTTGATAAATGATTTTTTTAAAAACCAACGAAGCAAACATACTGTAAGAGGTCAAGTGAGAGAGAGACAGGCTTAGCTCCCATTTATTCAACATGATTTCAAATTTTACATTTAGCTGCCACCATTAAACCACAAATGTTCTGAAATACCTGTAATGCATACATACCTTGACATGATATACCAACATCTAGAAACGTGTTGAATGTCCTATAATAAAACATTGGCTAATCCGGCCGAGTCATACCTAAGACTAAAAATGGTACTAACAGCTGCCTTTCTTGGCACTCATCATTAAGAGGTTAGTGTTAGGACTGGTCGGCCTGGTGTCAGGATATTGTGACTGACGTCATTATAAACTGCAACACTGCAGACATCAGCGATGTGACTGACATTTATTTAAAGCTACGTTAAAAATCAAAATCGCACACGCACTTATAAAACCACCCAACCAAAATAAGCCGACAGATGACCAGCCAAACAGTAATGTCTGTCTCTCTATTGTATGCTGACAAAGCAAAATAATTTATCTTTCATCTAGCAATATGAATTTTACGATGATGGCAAAATGTATCATTAAATATCAAAAAGAGAATGCTACATTCAAATTATGCATACTTGCTGACTCTCCTGTCATCCGTGCATCCTTTACAATATACATGTGTGCATACATAAATTTCAGTTCTTGAAAGATTTAATGTAAGCTAAATAATGTAATGCAAGTTTCCAGGAGAGGGCTTAAAAGTTTACCAGTCTGTTGAAGCTCAACACATTATCATTTCACAGCTATTAAACTCCACCTATTTTCAAGTATTTTATGTACATAATGAATGGATGATGATATGATACGATGAAACTCAATGGTAAAAAAACTTGTCTGTGTACATATGCATGCTGGTATTGCATGCATTGATTGAAAGATCAGTCTCCTCTCTTCAGTTTTCCCAAAATAGGTATGTATACGTGCACATGTATTCTGAAAATTGGGTCATTATGACTTTATTGGCATGCAACAGCAATGCTCCAGCTAATACCATTTCAGACCTTACATTACCTCACACTCGTGAAATATACGAGACGTGTGTAAATACGGTCCTGAACAATGATGATGTCCATCATTAAAACATCAGCCATCATTTATATACCTACCTGCTTAAAGATGCAGTCCATCATTAAAGCAACATTGGTAATCAACATAGCTACCTGCTGAGAGATGAAGTCCATAAAAAAACATCAACCATCATTTATACTACCTGCTTAAAAATGCAGTCCATCATAAAAAACATCAACCATCATTTATATAGCAGCCTGGTTAAAGATGCTGTCCATCATCAAAATGACATTGGTCATCTACATAACTACCTGCTTAAAGATGCAGTCCATCATTTATATAGTTACCTGCTTAAAAATGCAGTCTATCATCAAAATAACTTAAGTCATCATTTATATAGCTATCTGCTTAAAGATGCAATCATAAAAGCATCAACCATCATTTATATAGCTATCTATATCAAGATGCCATCCATCATTAAACAAAATTGGTCATCTACATAGCTACCTGCTTAAAATTGCAGTCCATCGTCAAAACATCAGCCATCATTTATATAGCTACCTGCTTAAAGGGGGCCCCGAGTGGTCTAAAGCGTTCGCCGTTACGGATCACTGCCATCTCACCTCTGTCTGCGCCGGTTCGAGTCTCAGATTCAGCCAATGTAGATATGTGAGAAAGCATGCCAGTAGCTTCTCGTGGGTCGGTGGTTCTTTCCGGGGTTTTCCCGGGTTCTTCCTCCACCATTAATACTGGCCGCCATATATGGCCTATCGTGTGCTGAAAAATGGCGTTAAACCCCACAACAACCAACAACCAACCAACCTGCTTAAAGATTATGTCCATCATTAAAACACATCAGCCATCATTTATATAGCTACCTGCTTAAAGATGCAGTCCGTCATTAAAATAACATTGGTCATCTACATAGCTGCCTGATGAAAGATGGAGTCCATCATTAAAATATCAGCCATAATTTAAATAGCTACCTTCTTAAAGATGTAGACCCTGTTGAAGAAGACATTGTAAATGATCAAAGCAGGACATTAATTTTTGCTTTTTCAAACGTGTATAAACAAGGTGGTGATTAGGTCAGACAAAATGCAACTGTACAAACATTCTTAACTCATTCGGCCCCAATCCTGCCTGTAGGCGTGATGAGGCTGTACCCTATTTCCGAGCTCTGCAGCATCAAGGTCATTTAAGATACACCAACTTGGGTGGAATTACAAAAAGCAGATATAGCTCTACAATGATACCATATAATCTGAAAGTTCTAGTTGCATTACAAAATACAGAAGGAAAAACCTCATTTTTTGGACCTGCTTTTTCTTCATCCACAATTCGCTCGTGGTCAGAATGAGATTTTTTGTCCGGATTTTAGACCTTTTGGCCTCAGATCTAAGGCAGACTGGTCTGAACTGCACACAAACAGGTGAAACTTGGCAAAAACTATGATATGGTGAGCATGTGGAATAAAGAGTGGATAAGGTGAGCATGTGGAATAAAGAGTGGTCTCCATACAAAAATGATGGGTCCATTAAGCAAAAAAAATAAAAAAATTTTATTCTTTTGCTCATGCGCAAGCAAAATAACCAATGGATAACGATGTTTCTAATACAACTAGGCATTAGTCTCGTGGAAAATTTGTTGAACGCCATTGTATTACAATGTATTCAGAAATAGCCCCCCCCCCAAATGTCTTTCCTACTCGCATTTCAGGCGAAAATGACAAAAACCTCAGGGGCCGAATGAGTTAAGGCTGAGTAAAATGTAGATGTGGAACACAAGATCTATTTGCAGTTTCAGCATCAGAAAATGTGTGGCCTTTCTGAAGCCCAGTGTGCAATAGTCTTATTTTGCAATGTGTATGTCAGAAAAGTTGCAGTTCTTGATGATGCCAGTCACTAAAAATCAAAACAAGGCTGTCACTTCTGGGTGTAGATTGTTTACATTGACTAGGAAGTGGGCACTAGCATTGGAAATAGTATATGAAGATTGAAAAAGTCATGTTTCCTGTTTAACTGAATTTTTCTGTAATTACTTTTGACCAAAAAATTTCTGGACTTCCAAAATTTGCTGACAGGAATACCTTTTTATTAAACTGAATGAAACACTCTTGCAGAAAGATGAAACATGCAGAAATCTTAAGCTTTTATAAAATTACCAAGAATGAGTCTGTGGATTATTGTGTGCAAGAGACTGCTTTATAATCTGTAAACTCGAAAAATATTCAATACAAATGATGTTACATAAATCTTGGGATGGCTGAGTGGTCTAAAGCGCTCTCCGCTATGGATCACTGCCATCTCACCTCTGTCTGCACCGGTTCGAGTCTTGAATTCAGCCAGTGTGGGTAAGTGAGAAAGCTTGCTAGTAGCTTCTCGTGAGTCGGTGGTTCATTCCAGGGTTTTCCTGGGTTCTTCACCATTAATACTGGTCGCTTTGTATAGCCTATCATGTGCTGAAAAATGGTGTTAAACCCCACCACAACAACAACAACAAAAATCTTGTATATCACAACTTGTCATATGAAATGATCTGCTACTATCAACACGAAATAGTTCATCAATACTAACCATCATGAAAAATATTATTCTTCAGTAGACATTCCTGCGCTTGAAATAGGACACTTCTAAGCACCTGCAACTACCGTTGTTAATATCAAATATTTTTCCATCTACACGTGCTCTAAAGTGGGGTTTGACTTGGTAAATTATGATGCCCATTGGCTTGACCTCAATTGGTGCACTATATTTTGTTTTTGCTTCTTTGTTTAGTCTGCCGAAATCCCATTTTGCATTACTAATTTTCTTGTGCAACTGTTAGGAAAATTTTGAAATGTATGACAAACATAATGAACATTTATTTAAAGTTGATAAGTTTATCAATTGATTAACTTAAGACAATCGTTAATGCTTCATTTCTCATGCTAATTTTCCAGTTTACCATGCATGTTAAAGGAGAACTTGACAGTTGTATGGTATACTTTGGTGGTAAGACGATTGTATTCTATAGAATGAGCTACATAAATAAGATTGTTGTCAAGGTCACCAACATGAATCACTTCATCACTAACCTGGACAAAACTTTGTGTATGGCATGTATATGAGGTAAGGAAGAAGCTTATTGATTTGAGGATCAAAGATGTATGTCGCTGCGACACAAATAGTAAATGTGTTTCTGCAAACCAATTTTAGTTCAAAACCATGTACTTTACCAGAGTTTGTGACCATCTTCAATGCTAGGTTAAAAATGATGTCGATTTTTGGGTCTAAACTGTCACTAAAGGTCACTGAGTAAACAGTGTTGGTCACTTGCTAAACAATGGTGACTTTGCATAATAGCGTTAGCACTGAACCAGTGTTTGCAGATCTTGTGCACTTAAACACACGAGATTCTTCGAATGTGGGGTCATTTTCAGCGAGAAATGGTTATTGCAGAATATTGTCTGCTTAAGAATTACCTTTACCAAGTTTTGTGGATGGCTTGTACTTGGGATAGTCGAGAAACAAAGAAGTTTATAAGTTCAGGGATCTAGCTGTGATGTTTACGGTTTAGTAGATTAAGTAACTAATGGTTTTTGCACAGTAATATTAGTTAACAGCTACAGACTCGGACCAAAGTTCTGGGTCATTGAAACCCACTCATCAATAATCACCTTAATCAAGCATGTTCAATCAGAACCTACATATACGACATCTAAACAATGGGTGGACAGTAATGTACATTTTATGATCCTCATAAAACATTTCCTCGAGCAAGACTTAGATACCCAAAGTCGTGTTGGTATTAGTACTTGCAGCTGGCCCATGAATTTATTGAGGGTTTTTCCATCATTTATTTCAACATTATTTTCTTTGTGATAAGTATTTACTTTATCATCTGTTTAAATTAGTAATATTTTCAACATCCTATTCTGATCTTGTAGTAACAGCCACACAGTGGCAGCGTGGGGCAAAGCACTTGAGGTGGGGTAATGCTCTTTAGTTTTTGCCCCAGCAAAGGCGCTGAGAGACGATGTTCTATAATGGTGCTGTATGTTGCTACAGAGAACAGGTTTTATGTTGGTTGCCATCTGACATCTCATGCCCCTCTTAAAGTTTTGTGACGTTTTCATCCTGTAATATTTATACAAATTAGCTGAAACCACGCTGACAGAGGTGAACACTCTTTAGACCACTTGCCCACTTGTAGTCCCATTATATATAGTGCTAGTACCATTTCAAGAGTAGGGTGAAAAGACCTTTGGTTGGGACATATACAGAACATTAAATAAATCTATGTATATTCACCTAAAAAGAGAAACCAGTTGTGCGTGGAAGTGGATTTGTCCAACATGAACAAGGATCGCAGATGGATGGAAGAAAGGAAAAAGCTAAAATATATCTTGTGAGGTTACATGCACCTGTTTGAAAACTCGTAGGATTAAAACTTTTGCTCTTTATGGATATTGAGAAAAGCAGAAAACTGGAATTATGTTTCATTTTGCACTCGTTAATCTCGGGGCAGGTAAACATTTTGTGAAAAGGAGCATTATAAAAATTACTAATGTACTTGAAAAGATTGATTTTTTTCAAAAGCACAATGCTGCCGTTACATGCAAAAACTCATATATGCCAAATCATTTTAACAGTATTGAGTCTTTAAAGATATTGGTCATAAACAGCATTGGGTTCCAATAAAACCTGATAATATTGATGTTTCATCATATTATGAGCCATGTAATTGCTTCCATGAACAGAGATATCCAGCTATTTTCCATGTGCACAGATTATTCAGATTTTGATTGGTGACGTCTGTGGTAAAATGATTTCAGTTGAAAGCTGGCACACAAGATTTGATGTCACCATTGTAAACAGAAGAAGCTAACACCACTCTGTGTCGATTTGTCTTCAGACCACATGTGAATGTTGTTATTAGGTGGTCACTAATGAAATTTGATTGAAAATCATATCACTACTTCAGGAGCACTCCAGAAAAAGATTAAAATTACGAGCTACTTCGTTGACTGAATTAAGGGGTGGCACCTATTAATTCTAAACTGAATATTTGAACGTCGTTTAAACCTAACATCATAATTATGTCAAAGAGCGCATTATGCCAGGTAGCCTTTTTATGAAATCATTGTTTTCCTTCCGAGCTTTAATTAGATTGGAAGAATGGTGAAATTTATGATAAATAGTAGCTTTGGCGGAAAACTTTTTCCAACGTATCTGGAGAAGTTGCCCCAATTGGTTGAAGTCATCCCAAAACTTGTCACCCAGATAATCTTTTTATAACATAATTAAGTCATCTTTTACGTGATTCATATTTAGATTTATATATATACGTGATCACAAGAGAGATAATAAGTGGTAATCATAAAAAGCAATATCATGGTGATATTTCTAAGGACAAAATTAAGTCTTTATTAATGTAATGAATGACGATAGTATAGTGATTATAAAGGATAAGTCAAACTATTATTATGAATCAAGATGATTGTTAAAGAAGTCGAACGTCAATTAGAAATTAAAAAAAGTCAACATACATTAATGAGGTCGCTAATTTAACAAAATCTGTATATGAGGAATTTGTCACTTTCCCTCTTAACATACGTACACCTCAATTCTACATATTACCCAAAACTCATAAAAATCTTGACCATAATTTTCCTTTAAATTATCCAATCCATTATATGAGTTTGTGATTCATATACTGAACACCTATCCAAATTTATTGACAGTGTTTTACAACCTTTAATGAAATCACTTCCTTCATACATTAAAGATACAACTACTTCATTAAAATATTGAAGTCTATTCTACATCTATCTGATAATTTCAATCCTGGTATCATTAGATGTAACATCACTATATACCAACATTCCGCATGCAGATGGTATTGAAGCGTTTAAGTATTTTCTTGATAACAATCCTAATAATAGCACACTATCTAATGAAGATATTTGTAAAATAATAAAACTTATCTTGGAAAAAAATTATTTTCAATTTAATAATACAAATTACATACAAATAATGGGTATTAATATGGCTCCTTCATACTATTCCCTTGCATGTGTAAATTAGAAAAGGATTTTCTTCAAAACGAAAGTTTAATCCATCTCTTTGGTTCATATTTTTAGATGACATTTATGATCTGGAAGCATTCAATTGAAGAACTGAAAAAATGTATTGATCGCCTAAATCATTTTCACCTGACGATTAAATTTACTTAATATTGCATCTAGTATGCATGCTTCATTTTTAGATGTAAATGTAATTAAAAAAATATTGATAACACTATCTCTGCAAATATTCATATCAAGGAAACTAATATTCACCAAAAATGTACCCGTGATCATGGTGTTTTTATATATAATAAAATAACGTAATCTTGTTCAGTTTGCTTTGGTAATTTAGTAGTGAAATATTTTTTAAACTTCTCGTTCAGCTCAAAATGGTTTGTTATTATTGAGAAATAATAAAATTACAGACACTGACAAAAAAGAAGAAATGAACTAAATGATGGGCATAGTACAAGTGATCTTTCAGAAACTTAGAGAATTCTGCGCATTAGCCATAATGATGAACTCTGTAGCGACCGCATTTCCTGAGGAGGCGTCGATGATGCTTTTTATCGAATTCAAGCATCATTCGTCAGTGGTTAGGAAATCTCAATGAACAATCAGATTAAATTGTTCAGTTAGAGAGATGATAGTATAACCCTTTGGCTTATTGACGGTCATCGCCAATTCAGTCGATTTCGGATTATAGAGGTCCATGCCATAAAGTCACCTCAGGATGACTTGGGGGTTTTTAGGTTGGAACCCCTACATATATAAAACTGCAGACATCACATCATGCTTACACCCTCTTTTTCCCCCAAATAAAATGCGTCTAATGATTTGAAGAGCAGAGCAAAAGGGACAGATAACACTTATTTTTCGTTAAGTACAGAAGCGGAGTTGATCAAATGGAAAAGTTAAAAAGTTGCAAATTTTATTGATTTAATAATTTATTAAGTTGAAGAAAACAACAATAAATAAAGCCTTAACAACCATGTGGCGACATCTCAGAATTACTATATATGATCCTTTGGGCGACGTCTCCTGACACCTGTGATGAGTTCTTCGCTATTCCTTTAAAAATAGGGCCATATATTTAAATCCATAAATAAAACTGATAAATAAAGAATGACTGACAGCAGACATATATATTCTGATAAACAAATACATGTAATAGAGATACACATAATAGTGATGAAAATATCACTTGACATGTAATACTAACATTCAGTTCGGAATTTTAGGTGAATGAAAATGTGCCTAAGACACTTAACAGTTTCTGCTCTAGTTATTTTCATGTTTCGTTAGTCGTTCAGATGTTTTAATTAAATGTACTTTCTTGTGCCCATGTACACATGCTTTTGAGTCTCACCGATGTAAGAGTGTGACACTACCAAGGTAGAAGAACAAAACTAAAAGAGTAGAATAGGACATGTATTTACTTGGCAAGGCTTGTCACTCCTCATTGATGTAGGGGATCAACAACTCTTGTCTAGGAAAGATGAAATGGGATCCAATTGTTATTATATGATTTGGATATTGCCAGTATTTACACTACAATTGTTGTGGTATATTGAGAAATTAATCAACTTTGTTGTAGTTCAGAGTATCTGCCTGCCATGAAATTGGTCTCTAAACATATGCTGTCTCTAGTATATCATTCCATGCCCTGGCTGTAGTTGTTTATGGCCGTTTAACATGTATTCAGTTAAATACAGAAATCTCATTCTTTAGAAATGCTTCTTGTTGAATTAGAGACTTTTGCAATTTAATTGGAGAGCTAAATGTCAATTATAGATCTCTAATTCATTTAGAGATCTAGATAATTATTGACATATATAATTGAAATGTAGACCTCTGTAATTAAGTTGGAGAACCATACAACTTAAAGAGAACTCTTTTAGTTCAATTGCAGATCTCTATAGTAGAATTATAGACCTATCTCTAATTTAACATTGGTTTAGCAGATCTATAAATGAATTGTAGACGTCTTTAAATCACTTATGGAACTTTTTTAATTCGATTACAGACCTCACATTTATTTGAAGAGGTCTCTAAATAGTGTTTCCAGCCTTCCGAACCTATCATTCTTAAAACAAAACAACTTTTATTTATTGGAGAGGCACCAGTATGTATTAGGTTCACGCTATCGCTATGAACCAAATGGCTGCACCACAAGAAACAAATAATCGGGACCAGTACTGTAGAAACATGGCATCTTCGGCCTAAAATTGAAGGAAATTAGCCAGGTAAATATATTGAGTTTTATGTGAAGTTGGACTTCATTAAATACGGATTAAATGACAAACACTGTAAAAAAAAATTAAAAAAAAATAATAATAATAAATTGGATTGGTTGCTTGAAATCGAGTCCCAGATATACTAATTGTCTCATTTCATCTCAGATGAGATGTTATATCATTACGATACAATTTCGGTATTTTTGTGTGATGTAGAAATAGTGAAATGATTAGACCAAAAAAAAAAAAAAAAAATATTTTCAAATCTTTCACGGAAATCTATTATTGAAAACTACAGTTGAGGAATTCCTCAAATTTAAGAAATTCCTTAAAATTTCCACAAAGAAAAGAGAATTTTCTTTGAAAAAATTCAGGAATGTATTATTTATATTTTTTATTTATTAATAGGAAATTTACCAGGCACAGTGAATCAAAACTGTTTGGGGCCCCGAGTGGCCGAGTGGTCTAATGCGCTTTACGTTACGGATCACTGCCATCTCACCTTTGTCTGCGTAGGTTCGAGTCTCGGATTCGGCCAATGTGGATATGTGAGAAAACTTGAAAGTAGCTTCTCGAGGGTCGGTGGTTCTTTCCGGGGTTTTCCCGGGTTCTTCCTCCACCATTAATACTGGCCGCCATGTATAGCCTATCGTGTGCTGAAAAATGGCGTTAAACCCAACAACAACAGCAACAAAACTGTTAAAAACTTCTGTCCATGTTGGAATATGCCCGTGTTGTATGGAATTAATATTTACTTGTCGATAGATTCAGGGGAAAAAAAAGAGTGGAAAAACTACCGCTATAAGCAGTATTAATAACTCAACATTATTCAAAAATACACAAGTATGCCATCTGTGTAGAACCTGGGAGTGAAAGTGCAATCGAGATAAAGAAGCAAAAATTATTAACATTCAAAACTGTAAGGTCTGTCAGGGATTATACTAATGAATTTGTTTAATGGTTAAATAATAACAAACGTCTATTAAATCTGTCTATAAACGCTTTACGAATTTATAAAGTCACTCCATTTTTTTTTCACTGAGACAATAACATCTTAAAGGAGACCAGAAACCAATGGAAATATAGAATAATAATAAAAGTACTATAGCAGAAAACCTTATTCTGAAATATCATCTGTGACCATAATGCCAATATTTAAATATTGGCCTATCTTCTATGAGCTGAATTTCCGTGACCTCGTATGCAAAATTTCCGCGCCTATTCGGTTACTTTCGGGATGTGACGTCATAGTAGCGACTCCAGCAGCCCAAGTGGGAGTTGCCATAGTAAAAATACCGTTTTGCGTTGCTTACGGGTGTAATAGAACATTAAGAAAAGCCTGTGGACATATTTTTTTCCGAAAGACAAAGGCATAATGAAAGAATGGGTATATTATTACAAACGAGTCGATTTGAAGGCAACACCATACAGCACTATGTGCTCGTTACATTTCTCAAAAGAATGTTACCAGAGGGATCATGAAAAAATGACAGCTCAAAAATACGCAAATGCTTGGCCTAGACTAAAAGTTGGCGCTGTTCCATACATACCTTTGGACATTTTAAATCCTAGGAAAAAGTGTTAAACGTGTGAGTTACGAAAATAGGCATAGCCCGACACCCTGGGCCCTTCTGGTTTTAGTCCCGGTCCATCCTGTATTCAAAGTGAGGTGCCCGTCAGGCTTGTCGAAACAAAAATTGTTTGCCTGAGGAAACTTTGATCGCGCTGGTGAAATGAGTAAATGTATTTTCAAGATGTTGACATACATGCCTTAACACGGCACAATCTAAATTAAATCACCACTGTCCTAGGTGAAATTTAGATTTGATTTTAACCAAATGGAAGCTTTACTAAAAATAAGATTCTAAACCTGTCGTGTTTCGAGAAAACACAATTTTCTGTAATCTTATAAAAATTAAAATTTAAAAAATGTAGTATGTATAAACGGTAATCTGTAATAATTTTAACTGATATAAAATTATTCCTTGGGCAGTTTAAAAAGCAGCGATTAAAAGAAAAGAGGTCAAAGTTTCACATTAACTGTCTGACAATAGAAACGGGGGGGGGGAGCCTATTGACCCCAACCCCCTTGCCCCAATGTGCGACCGCCCATGTGACGTGCCTTTTCTCCCTGTGATACGCCTTATTATTCCCCCATGACAAGCCCCTTTTGCATATTCTGGTCAGCTCTGGCTAAATTGCAAAATAGCTAAAGTTTTGATTTGAGTACGCAAACAATAAAGCCGGTGTGGGGGCCCCGAGTGGCCGAGTGGTCTAAAGCGCTCTTCGTTACGGATCACTGCCATCTCACCTCTGTCTGCGGCGGTTCGAGTCTAAGATTCAGCCAATGTGGGCATGTGAGAAAGCCTGCCAGTAGCTTCTCGTGGGTCGGTGGTTCTTTCCGGGGTTTTCCGGGTTCTTCCTCCACCATTAATACTGGCCGCCATGTATAGCCTATCGTGCTGAAAAATGGCGTTAAACCCCACAACAACAACAAAAAGCCGGTGTGACTAATGAACATACTCCTTATCCTTGCATTGATCTTGTGAAAAGGACTGCCCTTCGGACATACTTCAAAGAAACCATGTTCGACAGCGTGTGTATGTGTAAGCACCAGCAATTGAATACCAAATAAACGATGCCTATTTTGTTGTTACTTACGATGCCATGGACTTCATTTTAACAGTTCAAATCTGCAGTCACAAGTTACCGTACATCTGGCAACTGTTTTTCTCAAGTTTTATGCCCCACCTTATTTCCTTAGGTTTAAGTCTTAATGCATGTAACACTGTTTGCTGAATAAAATTTTTATTCAGAATTAGTTCTTTAGGGCCACATATGCTGCATGGTATATTTTGTTTTATTCTTGTAATTTAATCATGGTAATTAAACTTTTCATATACGGGAGAGGAATGTCAGGTGGTAACTGGCCGAGTTTCTTTGGCAGAAATGGATATGCGATTTTGTTTGCAGAGAAAATTTCAAAGTGATCATTCGTTTAAGCTAATTGGTGACAATTTTATTCTTTTAATTTTTTGTATACTATAGTACTGTTGTAGTTGTTTAAAAACATCTGAAATTTACTTGAATAATGTTTAATCTTCACGTTCTATTTACTGAAGAAGAAAAAAAACGAAAAAAAAAACTGTTGTATGATATTTATTATTTCGTCCAGTGCGGGATTTAGACGTGTGTACGTGTGATTTGAATTTTTAACGTAGCTTTAACAATTTTTCAGTCACATCGCTACGATGTCTGCAGTGTGGCAGTTTAGACTGTGGATTGCATACGTTATATCTATTTATAAATGGTTTGGGGTTGTGGTTTTTTGTTCTGACAAATGAAAATTGATAGACATAATGTAATAATCGGGACTTCGCTGCGCAAAATTGAGAGATATTACGAGATCGGGAGGTAGATGAGGAAATACCCCCCAAATCGGGAGGTTTTTTCTCCCGTCTTGAGAGTTGACAGGTATGAACTGTCCGGGCTTGTGGAATTTCATTCAGGACTTTAGTTTATTTAAGTCACCAGCCCGGGGCCTGTGCCTAACAAATTTCTTTTAGCACTTACCAGTACAGTACATAAACTATTATATCAGACTGCAGATTCAACTTTTGAATGTGCAACCCAAATGTGGTCCCCTCCTGTCTGCCTCGCTCGCCAATGTTTATGTCTGTATTCGAGGACTGGCTAGTATAGCGTCACGGTACCACGTGATCTGTCGTCTTATCAAAACTCGGAAAAACTCGGCAATTTACGGAATCGTGGTGTCTTCCACGCAATATAATCACTACCCGCTTACGATATTTAATTTATAAACATGGCAGTCGAATTAAAATCTGTACATTTTGATTTCTAGTCTCCTTTAAAAGTGCATTTTAATTTTGTTTATCCAAAACAAAGTTTTCGACGGACTGTAGTTTTGGCAAAAATTATCTAATCCATGACTATCGTTATATAAATGCGATAGTCCGTGAAATGAGGTTGAACAGCTGTCAAGACCACCATACTTTGATCTTTTTCAGTTTATGTCTAAACGCGCGCACACACTTACAAACTTTAAACAGTTATTATAGCCATTTTTTTTCTAGTATCACTTCCCATGAGATATTTACCTCGTAGGTCATTTAGTATTTGCTGTAGAAATGTGTGTACATTGTTGTTTCCGAAGCTAGAGACTCCCTAACTTCGGTAATACTATTTTATTTAGAAAACAATTGAAATGATTTTTTTAAACTTTAAACATTTGAAACTACTTCTAAAACAAACGGGGGCAATGGTGTCAGATTTGACAAATATCGGTTTAATTATAAGCGTAACATGAAGCTATTATGGGTTCAACATTTTGTTTTATTAAATCCTGGTTATATAGGCTACACTTGCCGATTTGGACCCATCTATTTTGCTCGTTACCAATAGCAAATGCTACACAGCTGATATCGAATCGTTTATGACATACCAGATATTACCTGTGCAAAAGATGTACACAATACAATTCTATAAAAGCTTTTCAACTCGTGTTAGCTGTTTCCCATTTTCGCTAGCCAAGGTTCCGATACTTTAACCCTATCTTTTCCTTGGCGTATCGAGCAGATATTTCTGTGCTTCGGGTCTGTGAATTTTATTGGATGCGGTGGCAGACAACATCATCCAATCAAATTTAAATTGTTTAGATTTGAACACTGTTCTTACATGATCGAGACAACCGGAGCACAAAACTAGAATGGACTCGTAAATAAGCAATTTTCCATTCCGTATTTGTGCAAATACATGTCACTCAAATCAACATATAATGGTTTCTGGGTATGTAGTCGTACTTTCGATGTCAAACTAACAAAGTATCCTTTTGAATTCAATTAGCTCCACCATTATCGGCTGACATACAATACACCGCAATTCAGATGAGTGGTGAATATAGGGGAGCAGACAATTATATGATGGCGCTGAATGTGGAACATCACAAATCTATATGCATGTCAAGATCTAGTAGAGACGTGATCGCTTTACATGATATTTAACTCCTGTGCTCTATGCAAATTAGCATGTCTTGTAATTTCTAAAGTTCTAGATGTATTGATTTGCTTGGGGCGGTACCATTTATACCCATTTCTTGTTGCTGTAGCTGGAGGTGACTGACTGACTAAACACCGTTTATTGCTGACGCTGTTGTGCCAGCATGGTATTTATATATAGTAATCATTGTTCCGTTAGAAATGTACTGGTTTCTGGTAAAGAAAGGTTGATACAGTTCTACGATATCGTTCCCCCGGTGTTACTGCCGCAAATGCATTGTTATTGTGCGATATGCTCAGTCAAGAATCATTAAAACACGCCAAAATAGGCTGATCAGACTTCTAAAACACATGATATCTTTCTCTGCCCAGATTGTATTGTTACACATTTTTAACTTAAAAGTATAAATGGACCGTGTTATCGTGTAAAAAAAAATGTTGGGTTGGATCTGTTTTCTTCTGCTGTTTGATTATTGACAATTATGTTGAGTAATTTTGAACTTGAAGAAATTTAAGTTTCTGAGTGTTATTTTCTGGAGGGGGATAAACATATAGTTTTATCTATGGATAACGTTTGATCTTTTCTTGGCGTTATTTGTGAATGTCAAAGGAGTAAACATGTTTCTAAACCTAGGTTCTAATTATATATATATATATATATATATATATATATATATATATATATATATATATATATATATATATATATATATATATATACACGCACACTCACACAAGGAGCAGAATAGTTATACGAAAATTAAAAGCCATATGTTGCGGCTGCTGTATGATGGAGGACATATCAGTATAGTCCGATAAATCAGTCCTAAAACTCTGTGTTGATACTGATGGACGATATGAGGGTATCATGTCATCTGTTCATTAAAATCTACAATTTTGCTGCATTTAATTCTTTCCGGAACAAACCTGCGTGCACTTTAGACAACATGTAATTGGTAACAACCATTATTATTGCTACATTTAAAATGACCACATGACAGATGGTTGTGCATTCCACATGAATTTAGAAGTCAACATACATAGTATATGCTCCGGAGATATAATGTACATTTCACCAAAACAACTATCCACGGCTTAGAGAAATACTGGTAAATGTATAAAATGTACACCGATGTGTGCACTAAGAAGTTTATGCAGATTTGTGCAGCTTTTAATAAATATACGATATCAGCCCCTAAACCGAAAATCAATAGCATCATGGACGTGGGACAGGTTTATCGGCCTAACCTCAGTATTGCAAAGTATGCATGAATTTATTTTTCGTTTGGTTTTTTCTTTTTTGTTTTTTTGTCTATTTTTGTTGCAAGCTGGAAAATTTTCATTGACTGAAAATCATTTAATTCATCTTATTTGAATCCTTTCAATAACCTATTTTTAATTTTTATAATCAAAGTTCAGCAGAACTCTTGAAAATCTTGAAATTCTCTACTTTCTGGGAACGGTTTCTCCGAGTCATTAAAATGTCTACTCTTAACAAAGAAAGTTTTATGAACTAGTGAATTAGTGTAATGTAAACGGATTACACATTTTGATTTTATGAATTTTATGGGTTTTGAAGAAAATAAATAACGAAAATAAATAAAGTTTCAATTGGAATAAAGATGATTGAATTGTAATTACCTCTCTTGACAAGTGAAGTTACATCGACATTATGATTATTCAATTTATTCAGTCATTATTATATTTAATTGTTTTCAGGGATACAAACTATATTTTATGGCACACGCTTGCTGCCGCCACATCACCATAACTAATAATTAAAAACATTAGGTTTCGTGGTCGGTATTGACATAGATTTGACAGATATTAAGGGGAAATACATTTTGGCTCCACGTTTCTGAATTCTTTATTACAAAGCAATGTTGTTAAAGGGAAAGTTGCAGTACAAAAATAGAGGAGAAGCAGTGTTTGTTGACATTGGATAATCTGACGATAACAGGAAGTGAAATTCAAATTTGAATAAAGTAGCCATATCGTAAAATATTCGGTCGTAGATTGTACTGATAAATCTCTTGCTATATTTGTCTCTGTTTATTCATCCGAAATGATTTTTAAAAGGGGCTACATTTTACAGTAGTCCGCCATCAAAGAAAGAAAAGACGTTTTTGAACCTTTCCGAATGATCGCGATTTCAGCGTGTGTGTTTAACACTTCTACATCAAGTGTGTAGCACTTTTTCTTTTTCGTTGAAGCTAAAAATGCGCACGCGGGAAGTATATAATTTGCAACGTCAACAACAAACGTAAGATACGCAGCAATTGAAAATACTGTTCTGATTATTAAAACAGTTATTTAGAAGAAATATTCGTATCTTTTCGCAAAAAGAATGGCTCAGACAATGATCAGTACGTTCTAGGGTCAGTGAAAATATAGCATAGAAAAGCATATTGAGTCGAAGGGCTATCGCATATCAATCCGAAACGTTCCATTTTACAAGTCGGTCAGAATACTAGATTCGAGAGAAAAAAAATTGCAACTGAAGGTTTTGGTAGGAAACTAAGAGCTTTAGAGCCAATAAGCCAAGACGACAAAAAATTATTATATCCGTTGGCTAAAGTGACTGTTGCACAACAGCTGCTCTGCAATTTTCCTCGTGTAAACTATTTTGATAAAATGTTAGGCTAGCGATAGAAGACACACACTGTATGATACTGGTCAAAGCTGGTGTCCCTAAAACAGTGAGATGCAAGTAAGAGGGCATACATATTTGCTTTCTTTAGCTGGTATTAAGTATGGTAAAACATATACTTATATTTATGCATATTGGATTTTCTCAAAATGTACGTTCCTAATTAGTTATGCAAATCCGAATGACATGTGATGCAAAACATGATACAAACCGAAACTGTACCGGACTTTCGAGTTAGGTCAACATGAAAACAAAATCCACCCATTCCAGACTAAATGGAAAAGCTTTTGCAATTCACATTCATTCACAATATAACTCTAAATTTTACTTTTCAGTAGACTAAAACAACAATTCTTTTTATAAACTACTGTCGAGCGCGCGACAAAGTTCATAGGTCACTTTTTCGGTGCTGTGTGCGCAAACAAGTTATTGTGTATTGATGAATCTACGGTTGTGTATGTATTTATTCATACAGAATCAATTCAATTATTCTGTTTCTTGATGTGTATCTTTTATAATTAAACATTAGGTGGAATAAGAAACTGAGTATATAATAAAATGGTTACTGCATTTATATGGGAAGATATGAACTCGGAATGTCGTGCAGTATTAATCAGAAGAAGAAAAAAAACCTCGTTCATATTTTTCCATGCAAATGCAGTAACCTATACATATTAGTTGTACCTCTCACAAACAAATTACGGATTTCGTAACTTAACTTAAGACAATTGGAAGATTGCTGCTATCGTCGTGTTAAATACTATTTCAATTAAGAACCTACTATATTATCATTTGCTGATTTTATCGCTATAAAGAGACAATATGTTCCATACAGCAGTTTATCTGACAATTAAATCTTTCCAATTGCATTATATATATCATAATGAAATGTTGAAACGTATTAGTGTGATAAAAAATTTTTTCTCCAAAGTGACGATATAACGTTTGGAACTAATTTCATTCCCCATTTATGAAGTCTATATGTTCCCATCTGTGCTATTCAAATCTGCGTTCTCACATGTAAGCGTATTTCATTTTCTTTTTCTGCTCTTTCTTCCTCCCCCCCCCCCACCTCTCTCTCACAGATTCTAAAGTTCGTCAAAGCTTAAGTGTTACTTTACGTAACTAGTGAGGAGGTGTCATCAAAAATTGCCGTGTAAATGTTATTGCATCTATTTAATATACAGTGTATCCATCGAGTACCATATACCTCGTACACTCTACAACAAACAGAATAAGTGTGATGGAAAACCCATGATTAATTGTTGTAATACAGTTGTTTAAGTAGCGACTTTAACGTGCCACCACAATCATAATCATGTTTGAAAACAATTGCAAAATAAATAGATGAGACTTGACGCAAATCGAATTGAGTGCCAAATGAAATCTGTGTGCAACGTCGGTTACCGAGCAAGACAGCAAGCTTTTCAAGGTCACACAATTTAAGTTTGTATGCAAAAATGAACCAGACCGAGACCAAAATCTGTATAGGTAAATTCGTATGTTACGCTATAAAGTCCATCAAATGCGACCATTCTGTGATGTTTCTACAATACCCCTAACGTAACACTATTATTCAGTAGCCTTTATTAATGCGGCAAAATATTAAATATCTTTATTTTTGTCGTATGAGAACAGTCATCATTTTAATGAAATACACAATTTAAAGCAATGCTTGTATGAGCTAAATTTTTTATGAGTAACTTTCCAAAACTTATTGTAAAATTTCGGAAATTCTATATTGTTGTAGCAATACAGCCAGTGCAGCAACTGAATGTGGAAAAATATTCATGCAACTGGATGTTTGTTGTCATTAAATATAATTAAAAAAGTTCTAATTTGTGCTTAGCTTTTTATAGATATAAAGAAAATATCAACAGCAGTGAATTATTATAACCATTTCTATTTGAAAATCCACTAATTCATTGGCTGATATAAAAATAATTCCTTATATCTACCCAATAAAACGTAGATATCCTATATATATCGTCCAAACACATCATTCTTCTTCTCTCACTTTCTGTGAAGTACGCCTATCATAATACTACCAATAATAATAATAATAATAATAATTGTTACAATCATTATCATGTCTTAAACATCGTTGTTACACTTATTATAATCATCGTGTCTCTCATTGTAATCAACATCGTCCTCAAGATGCACGCTAAAATGTAAGAAAAGTCATATATGTTCATTGATATGAAAGCTGACTTCATATATTTTTGTATACGGTTGGTGCCAACACGTTTTGAAGAAGAAAAAAGCATATTGTTGTCTATTTTTAATATTCTAATATGGAAAGGACTTTCATTCATGCAGAAGAGTATATTTCTTTATTTAAGAAAAATATCAAAAATATATTCTATACGCATCCATAGATACTGACAGAAATTTGTAAAATTAAGGATTTTAATATATATATATATAGAGAGAGAGAGAGAGAGAGAGAGAGAGAGAGATTCAAGATCTAATAGAAAGATATCATTGTCGATATATTACACTATTTATTACATATGTACTTTCACGCATGATTTCATGCTGTTGGGAATGTTTGCACATTTGCAGTAACATGTCACAGCTGGAAGATTAAGTGCCAGTCATGATGTTACATCATACATTCTGTACATAAAGAAAACTGTGCTTATAATTATATTGCATACAACGCTACAGCGATTATAACGACGCACGTTGCATAGACTCTTCCAGTCTGTGTTATAATATATAATATTTGCTATAATGCTTTTTGTATATAATTATGCAACTTTTGTTAATCTACTACACATCGTTGTATTCGAAATATACCGTTCATTATAACTATCATCTAGCAATTGTTGTGTAAATAATGTGCGCTATGAATATCATTATTGTTTACTTTGAGCATTTCCTTTACATACCCATTTTCATAACTCCTGAACACAAACGGATAATAGGGATGAAGTCGTCTGCATGGCACGGAGTGCTGCCTGCTTGCCTCAAAGTATGATTCATTTTTGTGGGAATAAATAGAGTTTGAGCACAAGTGAATGTTGTAAGTTTTTGATAAAATGATCTCCGTATTGCACGGCACTGGTAGCAGTTTCCTTTCAAACGGCCTTAGCTGTAAAGGAAAAATATCAATTTTCTTGTAGGAATAGGCTGTTTTATAATTTGGCAGGCAGTCCCAGATGTGTGTTTCATTTTCCTCATAAAAGAATATATCGATAAATGGCCACAACTTTGATCTGCTCACATTAATGCTTTCATCTGACTTCTGTTTATAAAATTTCCATTGCCAGTCTTTTGGTGAGTGCAGATGATATGATCTTATATTCCGCACTGCATGTTGAATCTTTGCTTTATCAGACATATTCAGCAAAACGTCTATATCGTCATCCCATGGAATTATTCCGTGATGTCTATAGGCGCCAAGTAGTGTACCACCGTAAAGCATAAAGCTGATATTAAATGAATTGCAAATCTCCACAAAGTCGAAAAATATATCAAGAAGCTCTTTAAATTCCATAGCGGTCATTAATGCTGTAAAAGCCCCATATCGTGTATGGTTTATATATTTGTAATAATCATGAAATCGATTTAACGAGTTCCAGTGATTACTCAGTCCGCTTCCATTTATGCGTATAAAATTAAAGGATTGATTTGAAAGAAATGTTTTCTTTTCCAAAAGTACGGTCCCATTTAACGTTTCTACATCAATGGAACTGAAGATGATTATCACTATTAAATGAAAGGCTGCGATAAGAATGGCAAGAGATCTTCTGCGGCAGTAAATACAACCTAAAGAATTGTGCTTCTTTGCAATCATATTTGATCATGTTCCAATAAAAGAGTTATGTATCATCGTCGTACAATGTCCAGATAACATAGGAAAGTATCAACGACTTTAGAGAAATTGATTGTAACAAATATAGTGTCTCCGTTCAGCTACCCTGGAGAAGAGAATTTACATCAGTCTGCATTCCCGTTGTTTCATCAGTGGATTCTGTCTTTGAAGATCAAAGAGAATATGCAGGATAAACAAAAGCTTCATGTTAACAACTTCTGCGCATGTGCAAGTCAGCAGTTAAATACATTTCAAACTTGATGTACCGTCCAATGGAAGTTGTTGCAATGCAGTACCAGAGTATTTGAAATACTTCCTTCAACACCAGTAGACAGTTTCTTGACCAGCATTTTATTCGACTAATATCTTTCAAACGAAATTCGTGCAGATCATCTCAGATTTATCATTAATAGTGTACTTATAACATCTAGGTACTTATCTATGTAGTCAAACATAATGGATACTATGAAATATTGCGCACAATTTAAATAATTAGTATGTAAAGAGAATAGTAGAAAGGAAGACATGCTTTCCTTTTGGGAGCGTTGTATGCTTTCAAATCCGAAACTGAAACACTGGAAAGCACAATGAACCGCACCAGTTAATCCTTCAACATCGTAAGATTTTGTGACGCGAAACTGATGTAACTGTAGTCGTTAAAAATGAATTTCTGAAAATTGATCGTGTATCATTGCTCAAATGGGTCCTATAGCAGATATGCAATCCGAAGCAAAGCCATCGTGGATTGAATTGAAAAGATGACTGCTAAAATTAGTATAATTTAAATCGATATGTCATATGTTTTTAATATTGTTCTTGGAATGTGTTTCGCATGGTATAAACGTTTGAAACATAGCTGATTTAAATACAGAAGCACTGAAATCCCGTTTACTGCTGAAGTCCTTTTCATGCAATGTCAAAACGACTTGCAAAATTGTTTTATGCGAGTTATTACCTGTCAAACTGAACGTGCAGTTGGTGAATTTAAGTCAATCTCCTACTTGAGAATATTTAACTTAGTCATTTGTTTCCAAGCTATCATTGTTCACCACTATTTGTAACAGTCTTCCCTTCTCCGAGTGCGTGTACCCATGTTGTAATTGCTGTAACTTCCAGATGTATTGATTTATTCAGAGCTGGGACCATTTATAGTTATATCGAATTGTCGAACCATGACAGCTAAAGCAACTGTAAGGAGCAATATTAGATAACAAGTGTTGATAAGCAAAGAAAGAAACTTCACTTGCTCCGGATGATGAGCCAGAAATGATTCAATCATAGTCACGTCGTTTTTATTTTTTCAGCTCTTCTTGTCCGACATTGGTTTTCGTTTATAAAATGCCATTATATCGTCAATGAAATACAAATGATGTGGCGCACTACTGTATTGCCTATGTTGCGTTTTTATTCACTGTTTTCAGCAGCACAGACAGATAATACACAACCAAACGAAGACCTACTTGCATAGTCGAAGGAATTCCCTTTGTGAAACAATTTTAGAGACTAAACTTTAGAAAGAAAAAACGATAGAATAGTCTTGGAAAGTATAAAAACAAAACACCCCACAGACCAAAGAAAAAAAAATAATAAATGAATCTTCTATAGCAAACAGAATTAAAATATGGAATTCTTATTCAACTATTTAAGTGATATCATTATCATATATGTGTCACTACAAATTCAGACTTACGTTTTGCGACTGGTATCTATCTCGAAGCATTTTCCTAATCCTGGCGGTAGCGATAGAATAGTAACACATATATTGGACTGTGTTAAAAACGCCTACTTGTTCTTCTTTAAAAAAAGAAAGTAGTGTAGCAAAATAACTTTTGGGGCACATTTTGATGCCTCGGATAGTATGTCTTTTTCCTTTGCCTTGTATGATGTCATGATATAATTTGCGACGCAATGAGGTTGTTGTTGTTGTTGTTGATCTAGGGTTTAACGCCATTTTTCAGCACAAGATAGGCTATACATGGCGGCCAGTATAACTGGTGGAGGAAGAACCCTGGAAAACCCAGGGAAGAACCACCGACCCACGAAAAGCTACTGGCAGGCTTTCCCACGTACCCACGCTAGCCGAGCCTTGGACTCGAACCCACGCAGACAGAGGTGAGATGGCAGTGATCCGGAACGGTGATCGCTTTAGACCACTCGGCCACTCGGGGCCTCCGTAATGAAGCAATATTGCACACGTGTATTAGGAAAAGCTATCATAACGAACAAATAGCTAACATAACGCAGTATACATGTGATGAATACAACTTTAAGAGGTTTATTATTTGCATTATAGGTGTATATTTACTCAGTCTTTATGCTGTTGTTCTGTACTTTGCATAGTTTTGATAGGGCCAAGTTCTTTGTCAAACAAGTCACTTGGACAAAATAAATAAATTCTTAACGTTTATTCCTCAATAAAGCTTACATTATATCAAAGCAAGATATCTAACCAAATGCAGAATCGACATCAATGTGTCAGCGACCCTAATGTTTAACTTTATAACCACGTATTTAAAAAAGATACTAAAATTAATAACTGATGCACTAGTTATGGGTGGGGGTGGGGGTGGGGGTGAAGAGTCGGGGGATCATGGGGCTGTGCTATTTTATTTCTTTCCCTGAAATAGGGAATAGAACATAATTAATATCAAACAGCTAAACGAGGGCTGTCGTCGATGTCCACAAAAACATTTTAATTTATTATGTCTCTTTCTTCATTGATGTGTGACACAACAGAACACTTTTTAACGAACTGATCATATTGAATTTAGAAAAATCTGTCACGTGTGTGTGTGTTTGTGTGTGTGTGTGTGTATACATACTGTAATCGAAAGCTAATTTAATCACACGTTAACATCGCGACCACGACATAAAGACAAAGTAACTTCGTGAGAACAACAAGTGTGTGAAACTAACAGCTTCCCTTTGTGAAAATGAATTGGTAAGATAAACGTTGTCTCCTGCGACAATAGGCTAAACATGCCTTAACCATAAATTGAAGTCCACTGAGACATTGCACTTACCATGCTTTAACAATAAATTGAAGTTCACCCAGACAATCACGAAACACTCTTTATTTATAAATTGAAGTCCACTGAGACAATCCACTAAACATGCCTTAACCATAAATTGAAGTCCACTGAGTCAATCCGCTTAACATGTTTTAACAATAAATTGACATACTATGTACTGGCATCCGATCATATTTTTCGAACTAAATTGTTGGAACGTAACAGCGGCTCTGAGGGTCAAAACTTTGAAAGGAATTAGTAATGAAAATGTATGCATGCTTACTAAAACATGCTTCGTACGGCACGACAGGAAAACTAAAATAAATTAAATAAGACGCCATGAACAGCATCTGTAATAATACAATATCCTGTAATTAGGATTGTCTGTATCAACATGCACTGTTAAGTTCTTTAACTACTTTCACTTGGCACACATTACAAACGGTTTACATGGTGTACAATATGTTTCAATTAAACATGATTTATAATTTTGTTACAAATAGAATGGATTGTTATTCATTACTATAGTCTGAATATACCTCCCCGTTTTTGTGTAGGTTTTTTTTTTGCTGTTGAAATATTTTTTTTTGTCTGCCACCTTACTGATTTAAAAGACGAAACGCACAAATGAGATAAAATATGCACATAATTTAGTCAGTTTGTTTATTAATTTATAATTTCAAACCTGATTATGTCCAGATGGGGCCCTATAATACCTTATCGTCTTGGCATGTGATTCCAAACGGAAGTATTCAGTGTAAAACACGACCTGTTCGCCAGTCATTTCCAATTCCTGGACAAGTCCATTTTCATTGAAGGTGTGTAATGGCCACTACACCAATATGTAAGTAGAAGGAAAATACTATGTTGTCTGCTTCGATATTTACAATCTCGAATCAAGCAAAGGAAAACAATGACAACTGCATATTTGCCTTTCACGTTGATTTACAAGCGGTGTAATTTCTATGTACAAGTGTGCAAAGGGTATACAGTAAACTCTCAGCATTATGGTAATTTACAGAATTATCCGGCAGTTAACGAAGAGGACGACTACGTCACAATGTTGTCTTAAGAATCAAGTTGTCCATAGTGTACTCATTATAGCGGAGAGTTTGTATGGAAAGTCCGTTAAGTAAGAAAGGCACAGGAATGGCTAACGTTAGGGCCATGCTTGTCAATTCAGCTCAGAAGCTACAAATCAATGAATCAGTTGATTAAGTTCTGTGCACTCTTTATCACATTAAAGATTATCGTTATTGAAATCGATAGGGATACAATCAAACATGAAGTGTAGTCAGACTATACGTGATTACAAAAACAATTCCAATTGTTTATGAAAATAATTATTTAATAATTATTAGATTTTAAAACTATATTCTCCCATGGAGACCATCATTTCCAATTCAGTTTCTTTGGATGTTTATTTTCTAGAAAATTGCTGCAGCATGGTTAAATAAATGTATCGGATGACAGGAAATCTACGCTCTTAAATGACAAAGCCTCTTTATGTTTATAAGGCCTACACAATTCCAAGTTGCACAATTCTAAGTTGCAATACTCTCTCTCTCTCTCTCTCTCTCTCTCTCGATCATTCGAACTGTACATTGGCAAATATAAAATATGCAACTGACATTTTTTGTCATGAAATTTTTATTGTATTAGCCCAGGGTCCTAACTGGCCACCAGGCGGTTTTATTTGAAATATGATATGACTTGTTGTAGCTCCTATATTTTGTCCTGAAGAATAAATGGATCTTTGTTAAATAGGGTCACAAGTGCATTCTCGTCATTACGATTGCCTGATTGGGTTATTCTGCATTGGAACAACATGGATCCAGAGAGATTTGGCAAACAGATCGAGCCGTCAAAAATAATTGATGTTATGGCCATTCTTTACAGTCTGGTGATTGCTGCTTGGCGTCGAGTTGTTCCCTGGCTCCGCAAAATTCGAATCAATAACGCAAGAAATGCCCCACTAAAAGTTATGATGCTTTTTGCATCAAATATGCATAACAGACAAACAAGTTAATGTTTGAATAAATCACAAAGTTCTTGATAAAACCATGCTCCATGCTGTATTGTTTCACAACCACATTAAAGTTCATTTAAAGATACAACAGAGCCTTTATGCCGCAAAACTCTGCAGGTTTTCCCCCACGTGTCAGTTATTGACATAGATTGATAATATGCACATCATTATGTATGTTCAAATAAATGCACGAAACCAAATTCACAATGGATACAACGAAAAGAAATTACAAGGTCTTGTTTTCTACAGTGAGTTCCTACAGATTACGCTGCCAATAGTAGGTAGATTGAAAGCTAATTAAATCTACCTCACTCTTCGAAACTTTCTATATGTAAGGCCATAACGATATGTCGTGTATGAACATACACTTCAAATGCTTGCTAATTGGCAAATAATATATATCAATACAATAGCATATGGTCCCTGTGAAGTTTAATGATTTTAAGTTTAAACTTTTCATATATAAATAATAAATAAATGCATAGGACACGATTGTTTAGTCATCCCTGTTGCTGTTAACAAAACCGCCATATCCTATGAAGAGTGCTGAGACATCCACATTACAATGGTGGAACTATACTGCGCCATCACAAAAATATTCATCTCCATTTTTCTTTGACTTTGGTTCTAACTTTAACCAAATGAGTACATATCTAACAGATCCGATAATTAAAGCTGGATTAGAACGCAGTTTGGTGATCAATAAAGACTAGATCTTCCTTTTACCAATATGGGGAAGGAAGGCATGTCCTGAAGAGCAAAAGACGATTAGCGACATATCAGGCTATTATGAACTTCAACAACAAATAGTGATATTTTGTGATCAATATATATGTTCGTATGTATGCATACATGCATGTGTGCGTGTGTGTGTGTGTTTGCCTGTCTCTCCTTCTGTCTGTCTGCTTGTCTGTGCAATTTCCTGTCTACCGATATGCTTGCATGCCAATAAATTGTAAGCAATTACAATTCGACATTGATGGATATGTGAAGAAAGCTGGTGATCCAAAATCACACATTATAACTTCCTGACAAAGCTATATCAAGTCTACCGCTTAGCACCAGAAGGGAGACCTTATAGAAAGGAAACCATTTTAAATGTACAAAGAAATGCTGACAGCCATGTACGGATCTCATTTCCACAGCAAATAACACATGAAGGCACATTTATTGGCTAGTGCATCAAGTAAAAAATCAAAGCAACAATACTTTAAAAGAAGAGAATTACAGCGTTAGGAAGAGTCCTAAAGAGATATATCCAATGAATGGCTTTAATTTCGTGAACATTTCTAACATGGAAAGTGAAGTTCATATATTCATCATTATCTGAACCGTATGAAGGCTTGCATTTTATTCATATCTGTGGGATGATAGGTATGTAAGTGGGTGAATAGTCATATGGATGAATTGTGCCTAGTTTTTATATATATATATATATATATATATATATATATATATATATATATATATATATATATATATATATATATATATATAGATAAATAGATAGATGGATAGGTAGATAGATAGATGGATGGATGAATGTGTGTGTGTGTTTGGATTTTTTTACGTAGCTTTAACAATCGTTTAGTCATATCGCTACGATGTCTGTAGTGTGGCAGTTTATAGTGATGCCGCAGACACGTATCATTATGTCCCACGTAGACATATAATCATGACACCAGGCCAACCAGTCCTAACACCGACCAGTCCTAACACTACCCCCTTAATGCTGCGCGCTTAGCGAGGCAACTGTTAATACCATTTTGATAGGTCTTGGATATGACTCGGCCGGGTTGGAACCCGCGACCTCCCGCATCCGAGGCGGACGCTCAAACCACTAAACCACCGGATAGATAGATAGATAGATAGATAGATAGATAGATAGATAGATAGATAGATAGATAGATAGATAGATAGATAGATAGAAAGAAAAAAAAACACAGGAAAGATAAGAAGCAAATGAGACTAAAAAATATCACTACTAACACCAAAAATGTTGTCGTAGGTTTAGCGCCACTATAACTGATGGAGGAAGAAACCTGGAAGATCACGGCAAGAACCACACACTCACGGGAAGCTAATTACAACTTTTCTTACGTACCCACAACGGGAGAGAGGTAAGATGGCAGTGACTGGTAAAAGTGAGTGATTTAGACCACCGGCCTTTTTGTTAAAATGTGTTTTCAATATTCATGAATTAAGAGAGCTAAATTTTGTGGGGAAAATGACAGAGAGTGAATATAATTTTCTATTACTCTTTCCCATATATGATGATCTCCGAAAATCTCGCTTACTTCCGTATAACTGGCAAACACTAAGTATGCATAAATTGTCACAATTATTAAAATCTCACGATTCTTTCCCTCCATCTCTCTCTCTCTCTCTCGTATAGTTGGAAGGTAAACCACACACACACACACACACACACACACACACACACATATATATATATATATATATATATATATATATATATATATATATATATATATATATATATATATATATATATATATATATATATTATTTACGCAGGTTTATTCTTTGTCGTTGTCGTTGTTGTAGGGTTTGAAGCTATTTTTCAGCACAAGATATGCTATACATGGCGGCCAGTATAGATGGTGGAGGAAGAACCGGGAAAATCCCGGAAAGAACCATCGACCCACGAGAAGCTCCTGGCAAGCTTTCTTACGTGCCCACATTGCGTGTACTCTTTACTGACGGCTCCCGTTTCTACTCAGTCGAGACTGACAATTAAGCAGGAAAATCGAGCCTGACAATCACGATCAAGAAACGAAGAAGAATGCACCGCACAAGTGTGAACGACATGGAATGAAAACAGATGGACATATACACAACTAGAAATCTAGATTCGAAAGGCTTATACTAGTCTGTTTATTTGACACTTGAGGCGTATATGACAGAGACGTGTAATGGATTGCTAGACATTTTCAAATCCCTTAGGAAGAAAAAGTGTCATTATCTATAGAATGCGAGAAATTATGTTTTAAAGTAAAGGCTTATTATATTTAGAAACAAATGTACATATAATATGAACTACAGGCTTATTATTGTACCTAATGAGGATATGAGGACATGGGGTCTTATCTATCTATCTATCTACCTACCTACCTAAACACCCACCCATCCATCCAACCTCTCTCTCTCTCTCTCTCTCTCTCTCTGTACTACCTGTCTGTCTGTCTGAAGATCCATTTATTTATTTAATTTATTTATTTACTTATCCTTATGGGAGACTCCGAGGGGCCGAGTGATCTAAAGCGCTCACCGTTCCGGATCACTGTCATCTCACCTCTGTCTGCACGGGTTCGAGTCCAAGGCTCGGCTACGTGGGAAAGCTTGCCAGTAGCTTTTCGTGGGTCGGTGATTCTTCCCTGGGTTTTCCAGGGTTCTTCCTCCATCAGTTATACTCGCCGCTATGTATAGCCTATCTTGTGCTGAAAAATGGAGTTAAACCGTAGAACAACAACAACAACTTATCCTTATGTACCCTGAACTGTGAAACACACGCTATTTAGATATTAACTGACCCCGTGCCTAATCCACTTACAGCGTGCTGTGATGATCTTAATTAATAACTTTCCCCACTTGCGCCAGCAGATTATTTCTGCCATCTGTTCTTGATCCAAGGGATGGTGGTGGCACGTTTTGATGAACTACTAGTAGTACTACCAATTGTTAAGGTTACATATGTAAAGATCGCTCACTTTCTCTACAGCTGCTGCTACTACGTTTGGTTACATAGGTCAAATTACCTGTATATGCATCTATAGTTCGTACCTAGACTTCTTGAGCAGATATCTTGATTTTAATGTCTTGTCCTAATGATACCATCATAAACAATAATCTACTGGCTCATGATGCGCAGGCAAGGCCATAGTCTATGTGTTTTTTTTTTGTATTTTTGTTTTTGTTTTTGTTTTTTTTGTTTTGTTCTACCAATTACTCCTGACAAACTTGATACATCCAGGTCAGTCAGTGCATTATGCAACGGAATGATCTGGGTTTGTGCAATTTGTGGTTGGATTCGACTTATAAGCGAGTATTTACGGCAAAGCAGGGTGGTGTAAGGCGGGGAATTAGTCGGTAACCATATTGCCAGTTGTTAAGTCTTCTTTATATCACAATCTGTAATTTACCAAAACTGTTAAACTTGTCCTCCGTTTAAACTGTACCTGCACTGATAGAGACCGTCATGGGGCGAGGGCTACTGGCAGAGTGGTCTAAAGCCCTCACCGTTACGGATCATTGCCATCTCACCTCTGTCTGTGTAGGTTTGAGTCTCTGGCTCGGCCAGTGTGGGTACGTATGAATGCTTGCCAGTAGCTTCTCGTGGGTCGGTGTTTTTTCCCGGGATTTTCCGGGTTCTTCCTCGACCATTTATACTGGCCGCCATGCATAGCCTATATTGTGCTGAAAATGGCGTTAAACCCTACAACAAAAAGAGACCGCCATGTATTTCTATAGGTATATATAAATCTGAAATATGTACCATTAATGGATAGTCAAGTCTTCTAAGAATATTGAGAAAACTAAATCAAGAAAATACAATAAATGTGTTTTCCCCCGCTTTAATCTGTATTTATATGTCTATATGAACAATTTCTCATGTGACAGCTCACTAATTGTTTGATAATGAACTTTTGCTTCCATCAGGACATGTACCCTACGTTATTGGCTATAGATGATATAGCTCCGCGTGGAGCCCCGGATGTGGGGCGCACATTGGAAATTTTATTTACTTCAAAGAAAGAACACATTTGGTTACTATTCAGTTATGAAAGCTATAAAAAAAAAAATGTGTAAATATTTGCAAATGCATGCTGCATTGAAGCTGATTGAGAATCATATTAGTATTCAAAGTACAAATTCGAACACTTCTTATTGAACTTGTTCATTCTGACACTTTTTATTATGCATATTAATTCGGACATTTTTTTATGAAACATATCAGTTCAGACATTTCATATTAAACATAAATTCGTACACGTCTTATAAACACATTAATTCGGACACTTTTTTAAACATTCGGACACTTCTTATTAAACATTTATTCGGACAATTCTTATAAAACATATTCATTCGGATACATCTTATTAAACATATTCAGTCGGACACTTATTAAACTTATTCATTTGGACACTTCTTATTAAACGTATTCATTCGGATACTTCTTATTAAACATAATCATTTGGACAAGTCTTATTAAACATATTCATTAGAACACGTCTTATTAAACGTATTCTTCGGAAAATTCTTATTAAACATATTCATTCGGACACTTCTTATTAAATATATTCATTCGGACACTTTTTTATACATATTCATTCGCATACTTCTTATAATATTCATTCGGACAGTTCCTATTAAATATATTCATTCGGACACTTCTTTTTATGCATATTCATTCTGACAATGCTTATTAAGCACTTATATTTGCAATAAACTGATAACATACCCTTTGTTTTAACATGCATCCAAGAGAGGTAGTTTTTCTGTATCTTACCACTTAATTATGGAGAGGCTCCTTTGTTCAATGTACCGAAAATGTTCATGTCGAGGTATGGTAGTAGTGGTTGGTTCGAGACCATTCTGGGCCAAGGGTTTCTACAGTCAGTAAAACTTTAAATGGTCTTTATGATTAGTATTATTTCTTAAGAAGCAAATATAAATGTAAGAAGTGACGATATGTACGATTTACTTTGACAGTCCGTCCGTCTTTGTATTATTCCGACCATCCAGTCGTGTATTCTATATTTTATCCCGCGGCGGTATGTTCTGTAACGAAATCTTCCTAATCATACTTCTCTTTTATCATAACCTTTTGTAAGTTTTTTGTATACATTATAATTATACTATCCCTTTTGCAGAAGAAGAGTAATTTTATTGTATGTCTATACCCATGCATTTCTTCGAAATATTTTGTTCTGATAATCTTTTACAGCGTAGTTCATCTTTTCTCAATATGTTTACAGCGCTGTAGAACGGGTTAAAATTTATAAGCAAAGACCTTTTTTGAATGCCCATTTTAATGTAAATGTGACAGCCATATACTCGACCGCTCCGGTGGCCTATTGGTTAGAGTGGCCACCTCTGATGCGGAAGGTTGTGGGTTCGATCCTCGGCTGAGTCATACGTAAAACTGTCATTTTCTTATTGGACTGGTGTAAACAAGAACAAATTAAGGTCAGATAGGAATAAGTGGTGCATTAATTATTACAAATCCACAACTCATGAATTCCTTCAACATTATTTTTTACCAAAATAATAACCATAAACATAAACACTACCTTTCCTCATGAATGGACCATTCTGGTGATCGAGTGGTTAGAGCATCCGCCTCAGATGCGAGAGGTCACGGGTTCAATCCCCTACTGAGTCATACCAAAGAAATGGTACTAACAGCTGCCTCGCTTGGTGCTCAGCATTACGAGGTAAGTGTTATGACTGGTTGGCCTGGTGTTAGGATAATGTGACTGGGTGGGACATCATGCTATATGTCTGCGGCATGATGTCCTAGTGCTAGACATCATTTTAAACTGCCACACTGCAGACATCGTAGCAATATGACTGAAAATTTGTTAAAGCTACGTTAAAAATCCAAATCACACACACACACACACACACACACACACACAGCTATATACGCAAACAAAAATGCCAGAAGCGTAATCCTATTTCGCAATATCCACTCACAAATACTTTTCCTTTCGGTTTGTTGTTCAGATACATGTAAGCATGGATCCATGACGTTCATTTATAAACATCGAGTGTATATTTACGATCATCACCAGTTGACAGCAACTCTCATTGATCGTCTATCAAGATAGATAATTTTTTTTAATATACTGCATTTTGTTCTTATCGGAAATAAAGTACAAAGAATTATATAAAGTCCCGTGCAGCAGGATGCTTTAAGGTTGCATATATTAAGGTAAAACAGAGTGCTGTATCCCTATAGGTCATCTGCGAAATGCTTATATCTGTCAAAAACGGGGAAAGAAACTATCGTTATCGCTTTAAAGTCATCCATCTTGACTCATGAGGCATATTAATTAGAACCTGAATCTGATAAAGATACATAGAGACCGTATGCCGCATTGTGCACACAGATGCGTAATCCTATTTCGTAATATCCGCTCACAAACACTTTTCCTTTCGACCTGTTGTTCAGATACATGTACGCAGTCGCCTTATATGTCGATACTATATTAACAGTAACATAACCCCACCTCCCACCATATTGTATGTTATTTTATCTCTAAATGGGAATATCATATTAGACTCTCTTGAAACTCAAAAGTACATCAACATATTTCCTATGGACAAATACGCAATTGAAAACACTATTTACATGTTCCAGCTAACTGTAGTTATTATGAGTATCACTTTTCATCCATTGACTGCAATTAGGGCTGAAGGGCAATTCAATCACTTCAGGACGAGCCCATTCTAGTTCGTGATAACTGGTCAAGTAAATCGGAATTAGTTTTTATAGTGATAATGCAAAAGAGTGTTGCCTCGAAATTTATTGTGCACTGTATACATGTATATTATACATAATATTCTGTACATTTTCATGTTTCTATTGCTTTAGATCCAGAGTTTCCCCGCTGGCGTCAGGCACTCTTAACAACCTATACACCCCCGCGGATGAAATGAAAATGTTCCATGTAAACCAGAGATAAATAGAGAATCAGCTAGTTTCTTTTGTTCGCTTTGCGGCAGTAGCAGCAACCAGTCGATATAATGGTAAGTTACCCTAGTTACTACTATTCTATGTTTTAACGGTATTTGTGTTATGAGTTAATGAATAGAAATATTTCTTTGTGTTAGCCTTATGCCAGTCTGTTCTAAATTTCAAATTCAAACTTTCGTAAATCTATACCTAAAGAATTTATGTGATGTGTATCAATCGAATTTTAAACATACTTCAATTGCTGGTATTAAAGATTATCTTTAGATCTGTGTTAGCGTTTATCGACATTGACCTACGAACGGAAATAGTTGTGAAAACTTTCTTTATAAAAAAAAAACACTTTGTTTAATTATCAAATCACAACTTTAAAATGTCTCAATTCTTCCAGGCTAACCTTACATCTTTCGAAATCGAAGGTAAGATATGTGAATTTGTGATACCCTAAAGCACGCTTCTAACAGTTCCGTATATAATGAACAAATGCTTTTTTATTCCCCAGTTTTATAGTTAACTATTTGTTGTTATATGTTCTCTAATCCATTCCAAATTCATTCCGTTAATTGTATTTTTCCTTCGTTTGTATCTACGCAAGCAAATTGAGCCGGCGTTTCCCATGGTTGGTGTCTTCCATATTGATACCAGTGCCATGCAAACGGTTGTGTGATTTATCATTTCAGTTTTGTGCTTGGGTATCTTTAGGGGGGTTTATATTGTAAAAAATATTTTTAAAAATAGCTTAGTTACAACGAAAATATGCTGCGAATATTTGTTTCGTCTTAAACCACGGGTTTCAAACATCTTTATGAAACAGATGGATCCATAATAAACACTGAATTTGGATCTTTCGGTCAGAATATGCGATAATTTTTATTTCAATGTTGACCTAATTATGAATTACGATATAAATAAACCATTGAAATAAAAGGGGGAGGGAGAATTTGAATTTCATTGCCACATACAATGAAATATTATTTTAACTCCATGTATGCACTCTTACAATGAAACTTGCCTGAACAATATCGTCCATTTCGCATTCTGAAAAAAAAAAAGTGGAGAGCCAACACATTTAGCATTGTAATAGACTAAACATGTTTCATTTAATTAATGCACACATAATAAAGGAAAGATTGTCAGTTTTCTTGTTTATGATTTATTACTACTAAAAAGTACCATGCATGGTATTAATATGGTTCATATTAGATAACCGTAGAAGAAGAGAACATAATTGACAATTAACCAATAATTCATCCCAGCCCTTGCTCACGCTGTTCTGTGCTACTTAATTATCACTGTGTGGCGTCTGGTACACACACCGAACATGTATGTACATGTCTGGCCCAGTTTATGCGTAGTAACTGCAATATTTCGGTAGTGGCTATTGAACAGCCTGTTTGGTATATGCATGTATGGGATATAGGAAGCCTATGTTCAGTGCTTGCACGTAATTAATCCGATTCCACATGTTCAACCTGGTGTAAGTGTCTACTTACAAACAGTTAGAGTTGCTGAATGGAAATGAATCCACGCGTTGTCTGTATCATATCTCAACGTATATCTCGGAGCGCAGATTTTGTTTCTCATGCATTTATTTTTTAATTCATGTCTACCTGCTAAAACGCAAGTTACTGATCAGAAAGTAAAAATCAAGTCCTAACTTAAACATTAAGTCTAGATGAATTCAGGGACTACTAGCAATAATACTATTTTTTAAAATAAAATTTAGACCGTGATTGTTGTGTCTTCGCTCATATCCTAACTCTTCATCTGAATCACAGACTTGGAAATGTATTATACACGACTCCAAAAGTAAAAATAAACTTTGATAGGAATTTGATAACTGGCTGAAATTGTAAAAGTGATTAGTTCCCACTCAACACTATGTTAGAACAGTGGCCAGCGTGCTCAACAGGCCCTCAAGATTTAGGGATGCCCCTATTTATGGCATTATAAATTGAATACTGCATGACATTAGAACAAGATGCGGGTACTTTGTATTTCAAATGCAACGAAATGGCCACTGAAACAAATGTTGCCATAACAAAAAGGAAACAAAAGTGCCTATTATGTGGAGATGAACTAATGCTTAAATATAATTGTAAAAAAGTTATATAAAAATGTAAACTGGAGCAAATCTGTTTTTGATATCAAATACACACCAATGTATGTTTAATGATTGATGAATTGTGTATCAATAATACCAAAATTAGTAGGTAATATACAATATACATATGGAATAGGCTTCCGAAATGATTAAAATTTGTTCATTTTGGAGGTATCTATTTCGTCTCTTTCGGATCTGGTTTTTTGCCAGGTTAATCATGTACATCACACTTTGGACTCGTGTCAAACTTGGCTTTGGAGTCAGCTCGATACTGTCCAAACAAATTCTTTATAGTACGCTATCAATATTTTCATCGCATGCTAGGGGTGAAAAAAACTTATGTAAATAATAGCAATTTTGAATTGCCGTCAAGGAGATGATTGTTAGTTCGCCAGAATGACTTAATAACGATCTATCAATGCGACAATATCACGACTGTTTGGTTTACATTCTATCTATCAAAGATTACAGTGTGTCAAAATAAATGGCAGTTTTTCTAAACAGCATTCAAATATATATTAATAATCCAAAACTTCATTGATTAATCAGCGTAACGCAAGTTGGGCCATCCATTTATCATATAAAATTTTAAAATGTGTCACGGAAGAAAGTTCATAGAGACATTGCTTGTTGTCTCATCTTGACATTTTGTATGATAAATCTATAACTTCAGTTCAGACAAGTTTCATTTTAGACAATTTATAATCCATTTGTTTCTTGAAAATGTATGAAATCGAAAACGCGTTCTTGCATCGGAAAGAGAAAATGATGGTCCAACAGGTAAAAGGTTAATAGGTCGTTGTTACTGATAAGGTGTGCTTTGGTCTAACTTTGGACAACTCAAACTACATTGCAGTTCGCGCAGGTCTGAACTATTATAAAATTAAATTATGCTACATTTCGTAGACTTTATTATTTTGCATGTGGGTTGTTTCGCCATTATGTGCCAATGTGATTTATAGATGCATTATTACATAGATAATAATAAATTTTGTGACAAAGTTTTACAAAATTTAATTTCCAACTGTGTTCTTTGCCAAAAATAATGACTATATTCTTAGGAAAATGAAGACATTTTTATCTTTGTTAACATATTTCTTGTGCGGATTGATACTGTTGGGGTGGAGTAACTCGAAACATCTTATAGATTACGACAAGCAACATCTTGGAACAAAAGATTCCAATGATTATGAGCTAACTTGCAAGGATTGTTTTCTTCACTTTGCTTATTTCTACCTTTAAAAGTAAATGCTTGTGTGTCCTTGCCAAGCTTGCAGTTTAGCTCGGCAGCAGACGCTTTATCAAATTTTCAGTTGTCCGTGTATTTCAATTTGCAATCAAAACTAATCAACGCCCGATTTATCCTTAGTTTCCAAACACGAATGTGATGCTAGTTCAACTACCTCATTAACGGCGTAGGGTATAAGAGAGGGTCAGGAGTTGACACATGTTAAGATCTGTTCATCCAGATGTGAAGGAGAAGCGAGAGAGAGAGAGAGAGAGAGAGAGAGAGAGAGAGAGAGAAGCGGCAGAAGAAAAATGAAAAAGGTTTTATTATAGAAATGCAAGTTTGAAGAACTTAAATAAAGGTATATATATTTCTTAAATTGGGAAAAGACAGTAGTTCCAAAGGTGTTATCACCACTGTTGCGATAAAAATATTAATATTTCTCCCACTGATATGTTTCATTATCTCAGTTGAAATATATAATAAAACTGCATATTATGTCACTTAACTCTTAATCAAATCACATTTCAAAACCATGGGAAGGCTTAATTCTGGTGCTGCAGCTAGTCTTGGCCTGTCCAGACTGTACCCGCATAGAGACTGTACATATGTCAGTTTCAGTTTTAAAATAATTATCCCAATAACGGGTTGTTTACATCAAGATATATGTTCCCTTTCTTTGAGAAAGTGTTGACGTTATCTAGATTATGGCGTTGTAATGAATATGAAGTCAAAGACAATAACTGGCTTTTACACAAATAAATTGCACTTACAGTATTCTTACTTATTAGTATATTTCCTCTCTAACCTGGACCGCTGTATTATCGCGGTACCTAATACAATCTGTTTATATTAAAACTGTTCTATTATTGCAGCATTGTTACAAATTGTGAAGTTTCTCTGACTTTCCCTCTATCTATTCCTATAGAAAGAAATATATGTCAATCCAATACCGTAAATATAAATAAAACCGCTTATGGAGGCTGGCCCAGACTGTCGTCCCATGGGGGAACAACCCGATATTATCGCGGTAATTGCCTTACTAACGTAGCACACGCATATTATAATAATAAACATAAATGCCAACTCACCGATAAGAAATAATGTCCACGCTTGCAATGGCTGAATATTTCCATTAGAAATAAGGATCCGATGATTAAACTGAATACACTAATGACAGGTAAGTTGAAATCTGTGATAACAACAGTAGAAATTAAAACAAAAAAATATTATACAACTTTGTCTGAATTTTAAGTGCAATTTGGGCAAACACACACACACACACACAGACATATATATATATATATATATATATATATATATATATATATATATATATATATATATATATATATAATTTGGGCAAACACACACACACAGACATATATATATATATATATATATATATATATATATATATATATATAATTGCAACATTACTGATTTAAAAGAAGTTAAAATATTATTGCTTTCTTATTTTGTTTAGGATAAGTAAGGTCATAAGCAACGTTTAGTCTATTGTAGTCCATTGTATCTATCTTGGAATGAAATTCCAAGCATAACCTGGTAAGGGCATGTACGTCGCCATCAGTATATGACCTATAATCATCAAACATCCGACCATACACTGAGTATATGTCGTAATCAAGAACCACTGAGGATGTAGTAAGTTTGATAAGAGTTTTGATATAATGTTGATCAATGGAATTGCATGCAGTTCAAAAAAAGTGATGTTCGTTGTTTTGCAATGTAGAATTAACAAAAATGTTGACATTTTAGAGGTAATTGTGTTCTGATAGATTTGTGTCTTTCCTGGCTACAGATTTCACTTGTAAATAACCTTTAGACGACACGTGTTCAAAATTATTCGGGAAATCCCGTTTGCTGCGATAATACAGCACTGGAGTACTTATTTAATGATATACTATTTTCCTTCTACCTTACATGTGGGATCTTGCATACCTTACTTTCTTTATCAATGTAATTCACCGTAAAAACAAATAATTGCGCCATGTAGCGCTCCAGCGTTTAGGGAACATCGTTTTCGTTTGCTTCCTTTTCCTCCGCAGGCCCCTTTTGACTGTCCATTGCAACGCGGTGAAAGCAGAATTGGTCTTAACATAAATCTCCTCTGTTATATGCTTTAAACAAATCTATACTAAATTTCCATTCAAGTTACTATTACTTATTTTTCACATGTTGCAGCAGAATGTTTGCACTTATCGTTGTGACATAGGTTTAAAAATATTGAATAAGAAATGCGATGTAAAGAACAATGGCTTCTGGAGACGCCGATATCTGGGTAACCAAACTTAAATAAATTTTTAAAGTGATATCGATGTCAGCATTATAATGGCCATCCCAGATAGTTGTGATGACGATTACTTGCAGACATTCTAATGCTTAATCTTTAAAAATGTTTTTGCATGTGTTTCCTGAAATAATTTGTAAATTTGGAATCTGATAGAAATGTTATCTTGACAACATCTTAGAAAGGTCTCATTTTAATATGATGTAAATTTCGTCGCTGATCAAATAACAGCTTAGAACATTTTGACATTATTGCAGATATGTTCGCAAAATCACCCATCATCTGCTTGATAGGAAAAGTTTACACGATGTCGTTTTCTATTTTATATTACTCATGGCAACCAGGTACTTGACAACATTACTGTAACAAAGAATCGCAAAGCGGAGCGTTTGCAGTTTGACGATCACCTGCCGTTTTGTGCTCATTTCCAATCGGTGACGTCCTATTAGGGTAATGCATTATTTGAGAAAGATTGCAAGGCACAAAACAGGTTTTCCTCATGGTATTATGCACAAGTGTGTTCATATTTAATTACTGTTAAAAATAAAGAATTCAATATTATATTGCAGACTAAAGCAAAGAACTATGTCAAAACTAATGTGAAGGTGAATTAATCGTAATTTGTATTGATTTATTCAAAACCACATTGCTAATTTATTTTCTGAAAAATCAAAATTTATTTTTACGTTGTTATCTGATCAGTGACGTAAGTTTGCCATCTATCAAGATTTGCCAAACGACGATAATCGCCCTGGGCAAACTTTGTCACTGGCATTTTTCTTTCAGAATACAAATAAATACATTATCAACGAAGAACAGCCATAAAAAATGTATTTGGATGGAGCTTAGTATGCACGTTTCATGACAAATGATCCTGTTAATGAGGTTGTTCTATTTACGTCACCATAACGACGTAAGCAAGAATGGGATTCATTAAGAGATCACGATAGTGCTGCGTTTTTAATAATTCAAGAGAAGATTAAAATATGCTGTTTATCATACAGCATCATGTTGCAGTCTATATTTAAATAATCGTTTTTCGAAAATTGATGTTTCTTTATTTGGCCACCTGCATGTGTTTCAGCATAAATTAAATAATTAAATATTATCACAGTTGTGTATGATGTATGCTGCTTGCTCTGATTTCACTTGGAATAATCCATCAATTGTTTCAAATGTATTCATGTAGCAGTGCCTGGTTTAACCGCTCATCAACCATGTTTACAATCATACCAGCCGCTTTTCACTAGATTTTAAAATACCCGTATCTCACAAGATATTTCAGTTTTGGAATAATGACAGTGCTATGTATCTCTGATATTCTATGTCTTCAGGGTTTCCCTAAGATCATCTATCTTGTTATGCAAAGAGCAGTAGTTAAGCTATTCGTTTTGCATTGCTGCCGCTGCAGGTTCTATTTATGGCGCTGAAGCATGCTGATATTAGTGGTTGCCCATCCGCGTCGTCGGTTTTCTCCCAATGATAGTATCTTCGCCATCGTGACCAATACAATATTAAATTGGCGTAAAAAAATCTTCAACTTTGAGTTTTGTTTTCCTTTCAGAGGCGAAAGAAGTATTCGACCTGTTTGACTTTTGGGACGGAAGAGATGGGGAGGTAGATGCTTTCAAGCTCGGAGATCTTCTCAGGTGTCTTGGACACAATCCTACCAGGGCCATAGTGGAAAATAACGGAGGCACCAAGAAAATGGGTTGGTATACATGCAGTGGCCGATAATTCCATACGTCAATCAAACATTGACGTGTTGCAAACGCTGACTAATATTAACTTTGGTTACGTGTTAGTTATTATGTCATCGTATTTACACCGAAAGCTTCTTGGAATTTTCAGGTTTAAAGTCCCCCGACACCCAGGTTTTCACTACGTGCACATTTTTAAAAAATCAAATGTAAATAGTTTGTATTATTCAACATTTAATTTTACTGAAGTACAGTCTTACAAAATCATATTGGTTTATGCGAAAAGTATTTTCAAAGCAAAAATATTAATTTCACTTATTAAAGATTTTGACGTTAAACAGTGAGGGGAATGAAAGGGGAGTAGATGGGGTGTAAACTGAATAGAGTATTATTATAACCGGGTCATTTGAACCAAATTGTAAGGGATCGATGAGAAGTTATATCGCAGGCTATGCATAAAATCATTGCGTGCTTGTAGGGGAATAACTGTGCTGATAACAACATCTTTACAACAGTTGCTTAAATGTTGAAGGAAAGCGACTTTCAATTCGAGTGTATATTCATTACCAAGTAAGAAGTCAACATACATGTTGAGTGTTGTGTGTTCTTAGCATTACAAGTCAACATACATGTTGAGTGTTGTGTGTTCTTAGCAGCATTACACTTATCTTGACGAATATCAAGATGTTAATGTTGTGCTAATTGTATGACGTTGTCGAATCAAGACCATCCGACATTTTTCAAACCAGACTTAGATAACCTTTAAGACACCCCCATCACTCTTTTCATCTAACCACACACATGGCCGGTGACTAAATCGTTACTAGTATATTTTCCTACAGTTAGTGAACACGCACAAACCACGAATCCTTAGTACGTCTTTGAAAATAAAGAAATACAAATAAGCATGTTACGATTTTAAATTGACTGTGGCTGTACTCAACAAACATTCTGAGTGAAGCCCACACTGACCAACAGTACCGGATTAAGATAAGTGTGCAGGAGGTTTTTCCTCAACAATTGTGAATTTGCAAATCGTAAAAAATGGAAACATATGTTATACTACCCTGAACTAATAAAGGTTAAGGTATTTATGAATTTGTACGAGTAAATAAAAAAGACCATGTAAAACATGAATTCAAATTTTTTATACGTATGGTAACTGGAGAAAATGGCTGCTGATTGTGCACTAGGATTCACATCGCTTTGACTTACTCCAAACTATTAGCACAATCCGGATGAATAAAACTGCAAATTGCTCGTTACTATGCATTGTTTCAAATTTCACCGAACATGTTCATAAACACTGAACAGGAAATAAAAAATTTAGACTATACTTAACGACACTTCGGCAAGATGGCGAAGGGTTAAGTCGTATTTATAACAATGTAGGTTGGCGCTGAAAATCGCCGAAGTAGCAGTCCAGTTCGTAAGCTGGTGGTCAGTCCTATTAAAATTGCCTATCTAGTGTTTAAAAAATTATAAATCTGTCATATGGTCTACCGATTTTAATCACAAGTTGATATAAATTTGCAGTGTAACATTTTCTCGCCTTGAGAATGACGTCACTAAGTACAGATTACTACTTCCGTCATGCTGGCAGTGCATATTCCGGTTTGGATTACACGTCTGACCCACTTATTTCAAAACACAATTTCACGCAAAGCGCATTAGTTAAAATTTTCAAAAAAAGCTTAAAAAATATTAAAATTATTGCCCTTTCGAGAAATGTATGCTTAGATAGCGTATTTGGCCGAATATGATGATAAAAGCAAGCTCATTACTTCGTAGTGCCCTTGCTTGCCTTAAAACGCGCGCTAAAATTAAAATAATGCCAGTTAGGCAAGATTTGGGTTTTTCACTTAACATAAAAGCGAATAATTCCATGCAAGACGTTATCACTTTAACACTGTATATGGTACAACAAGTGACCTGCTCTGATCTCCGGGACTAACGTTAATTATTTAAGCACATTAAAGTTATACCCTCCTTGCTTGCGCATCGCTAGTTTAAGAACATTTTTCAGGGTGTCTTTGTAGATTTATATCTTAAGTGCCCCGCTCCCAAGACATAATTTGCCCCTGCCAATGAACCCTTCATCCCTTCACATCCAGCATCCCCTCAAACCTTTCTTCCCCTATCCCCGTACCCGAACAGCGATATGGGGGGGGGGGATGAGTGGAAGTGAGGTGGAGTGGGGTGGTATAAATCGCTCAGCTATACTGCTTTGCTTCACCGTTCTAATGTTAGATGATACTTGACTTTGCAGGTGAGAAAGCATACAAATTCGAGGAGTTTCTGCCCCTTTACCAGGAACTATTGAAAGAGAAGGACACAGGAACCTTTGCTGACTTCATGGAGGCTTTCAAAACCTTCGACAGGGAAGGACAGGGTTACATTTCCGGTGCCGAACTGAGGCACGTGCTCAGGTCTCTTGGTAAGTTTACCAAAAGTGGTTAGGGGTGTATAAATGTTTCGATTTTGGTGTAAACAGTGGGGTTACTCAATTTGAAAGAACGGGGTTCGATGTGCTCAATTTTGAGCCTTTTTAGCGATGAATTACAGTTTTAATGTTTCATTAGGTAATATAAACTTTTTCTTTGACTAAGGGTGATGTAATCATAACCAACAAAACCTTAAGACTTTCTCATTCATCTTACGTTGTTTAGTTGGAAATTGCTAAGAGAGGAGATATTTGTTGCAACCCTCATGTACTGAAGTTGAGTTCGAGTATAATTAATTTATTTGCGATCATATGTGATAGTATCAAAAGCTAAATGCCTATATGCTTAATATTCTTCAGGTGAAAAGCTTACCGACCAGGAAATTGATGACATCTTAAAATACATTGATGTGACCGAAGATTTGGAAGGCAATATCAAATATGAGGGTAAGAAACATAATTGTTTTGCATATGTTTTTGGACTTGGTGAGCTAATATAAGAAGACAGAGGATCACATAATATGTATTTAATATTGTCAACTTTCACGTGAAAGATAAAGACACGCGCAATGCAAATATCTGACCATTCTAATTTCGCCTTGCAAGACCTGCTTCTTTATAGTCTCGGCCAATACAGAATTGAGTGGATGGTGTACATAGTTTCTATGTTCTGCAAATCTTTCTTGTAGACCCCTGTCTTTTCAAAAATTATAGACCAAAACAGCTTGCCCATTCTGGATGTGAGATTATTTTAAACACGTGAAACTGATAAACAATGCTTAAATATTTATAATATGTCATACCTTGGCACATCCCCAGGTCATATACTAGTAACCGGACAATTCTGCAAACTTTTGATGATGTATTATTACAAGCTCTCAAGTCGCTGAAATTTAAAGTCTTTGATTTTGATGTCATTGCATAAGCATGTCTGATGTGCCTCAGCATGATAAATTCAATTAAACTCTTAACAATATGTTATATACGTATCAAGGAATTTTTTTAAGAAACAACGTACATGCATGCTGAATACGTATCAAGGATCTTTGTAGCTGCTGTGATCATATCTTGCACATGCTTCAATATTTATCAAGGAGTATTGTTAATAAATTGCTAAAATAGTATATTGTACATTCCTCAGTACGAATCAAGGTCTTTTGTTGATAACTGTCAGGATAGTATATTGTCCATGCTTCAAAACGTAACAAGGCCTTTTTTAATATACAACTAGGATAGTATACATTCAGTATGTATCAAGGCCTTATATTAATAGACTACTAGGATAGCATACATTCAATACGTATCAAGACCGTTTGTTAATAGACTACTAAGATAGCACAAGTACAGTATGTATCAAGGCAGTTTGTTAATAGACTACTAGGATAGCATACGTTCAATGTGTATCAAGGCCATTTGTCAATATACTTCTAGGATAGCACACGTTCAATATGATCAAGGCCGTTTGTTAATAGACTACTAGGATATCACACGTTCAATGCGTATCAAGGCCGTTTATTAATAGACTGCTAAGATAGCACACATTCAATACGTATCAAGGCCGTTTGTTAATAGACTACTAGGATAGCACACGTTCAATATGTATCAAGGCCGTTTGTTGACAGACTACTAGGACAGCACACGTTCAATATGTATCAAGGCCATTAGTGAACAGACTACTAGGATAGCACACGTTCAATACGTATCAAGGCCGTTTGTTAATAGACTACTAGTACAGCACACGTTCAATACCTATCAAGGCCGTTTGTTAATAGACTACTAGTACAGCACACGTTCAATACCTATCAAGGCCGTTTGTTAACAGACTACTAGGATAGCACAAGTACAATACGTATCAAGGCCGTTTGTTAATAGACTACTAAGATAGCACACGTTCAATATGCATCAAGGCCGTTTGTTAATAGACTACTAGGATATCACACGTTCAATGCGTATCAAGGCCGTTTATTAATAGACTGCTAAGATAGCACACATTCAATACGTATCAAGGCCGTTTGTTAATAGACTACTAGGATAGCACACGTTCAATATGTATCAAGGCCGTTTGTTAATAGTCTACTAGGATAGCACACGTTTAATACGTATCAAGGCCGTTTCTTAACAGACTACTATTATAACACACATTCAGCACGTATCAAGGCCGTTTGTTAATAGACTACTAGGATATTACATTTTCAAAACATATCGAGGCCGTTTGTTAATAAAATGCCGGGATAGTATATTGCTTATTCTTCAAAACATATTACGATTTTTTGTTAATAAACCACTGAGATAATATATTGTTCATGCTTCCATTAAAAGAGCATAACCTGAACATTATCTATGATTTATGCTATAAAGAACTGACATTTATCAGATTGCTCTGAATGAAAGAAAAATGTTTCATGTTTATGGTCCAATGCTATCTTGGCGAGATTATTTGCTGAAATATTATCATTCCTTAAGAGAGCATACTGTATGAAAACAAAACAAAAAATATTTGATTATTTTCTTTCTTTTGTTTTTACTATTTTGCAGAATGCGTAAAAAGGGTGATGGCTGGACCCAACTAAACCACCTTATCAAGCTCATCTACTCATTCTATTCCAATACGGTCGTTATCCAAATTTAGAACTGTATAGTTTTATTTTGTGCTGTTTCGTTCATCGATAAGAGATATTAGTTCTTTTCCTATTAATACAGTCTGGGGAATAGTCGTATAAAAGACTGACAGCGCCATCTACCAGCAACTAGAAGCGACACCATACTGTATATCTCCAGTACCAACCCGAATAAATTCTTAACTGTCAAGTTTGCGAATGTTCATGTTTTTACTTTATTATCTGAGAGATCCTGTGACCGCTACTGCTTAAGGCTGCATTGCGTCATCCGGGTCACAAGATCCAGCTGACGGGAACTTTGCTGAAGACTATTTTGTGTCATTTCATTGTCAGTATGAGGCTGTGGCTTGAGGGAACACAAGGGAAATATGGACAAAGATACCCATTATGTCTCCCTCTATGAAACTCAGGAAAAGTGTAATAAATTTTCCCCGAATAAACTTGTTTTCTCTACATATTACTTTAAATTGAAGATTTCTTACTTTCCTGTTAGCAGGATCAAGTGAGCTTCCAGTATCGCCCTGCATCCGGATAGCACTATGTATCGTTAGTCGTGCGTCGTTCACCTTTTACCCGTCAACATTTGTAATGAGCAATTTCATATCAATAACACTGTTGGACTTTGAAAAACATTTTAGCGGACTATATTGAAATTAGAACCTTTGTAGGTTATTCAAATGATGTTGTTGCATCATCAATTAAGGTCACAATTACATACAAATTAAAATGCAACAATTCCAACTACTTCTTTGATACCAAGACCAACAGAAAGAATTATAAATACCAGTTTTGTCATACATTAACCTAGAATCAAATGAGTTGCTTTTTAAAGATGATTGCAACACAACCTTTTAAAGGACGTCATCTCTCAAACACCAGCCTACAGAATATGACAAATATAAAAGAAATCACTCTGATATTAAGGTATTTCGAATGCAAACGATGATGTAAAAGCCTCAAAGATTGCGGCAAAAACATAAAATTGAGAGGGAAAATTGACCAAACCCTAAGTTGACCAAATTTGAACAAATTGGATCGAAAAGATTAGAATAGTTCTTTTTTTAACACGCTTATCAAGCGCATGTCTGGTGTGACGACTTTTGCTATCACATGTTCACTTTGCGTTTTGTATATTTGTTTAAATTCGTTGTATGTCTCAGATTTATTGACCATGTTTTGATGCTTGCATGAAAGGGTTAGAAAAACTACGTAAAAACGTATTAGGTGAATATCAAATGCATGTATTATGGTCAAGATCCATGGGAACAGAAATAAAAGCCAGTTGTATTATTGCCATATTTCAAACCATGAACTACAGGTTAGATTGTCCTTGTTTTCCTTGATGCCTGTAGTAACTTTTATGATGCAAATTACATAATACGTTATGTAACTTCATATGCAAAACAAAGCAATCTTTGTGCCCACCTCTTTCCGGACCAGTATGAGTGATAAATTAGCCTTGCCTGAACCCCACACTCATTACTCATACTGAGTGTGATAATGAACAAGTATCTTACTATCTTTGAGATATAAACATCTTAAAGATTTAAGTGAGCATAAATCAGACAGTTTAATCTATTTATCTATAAATAAGATGCAAGATATACGTTTCGGTTTGCCACACGCTCACTGAATATTACATGGCTGATTTAGTGCTGTATACAGATGTTCAGTCTGTATTTGTATATTAAACACCTTCATTATAACTATATAATTGCAATGCCAGTAGCTGGTACAGGAAAGTAACATTTCCACTGGTCAGAATGTTACCACGTGATCAAAACGAATTGCGTTCATTTCTGTATGAACTGTAAGGAGAACCACTTTTCCACTTCTATAGAGTCACGTGTACAGCATAAGATAAACACTGCCAGTGAAGGCAGACAAGAAGTAAGCATTAGCAGCAGGGAGGGCGAACCGGTTCTAATTGGTTCACCTGTATTTCACCAAAATACGACTTCCTGGGGGATCGCAAAAATCGTAACAAAAAAAAAAAAAAAAATGCGCGATTGTCGGTGACGCGTTGAGAGCGTTGCCCTCCCTGCTGCTAATCATGTAAAATGTTATCTAACCCAATTCGATACCGTGTTAGGGGATCATGTAAGTTTAATGTTACGAATCCGTATGGGGTTGTTTTAGAACGACTAAAGAAATTTTTAAATTTATTCATGTTCATATCACCACTACACCAGGTCTGATGAATATTTCGTAACGTGTGAGTATCAACTCCGTTAAAGACAGTAAGAATATTACAGTTATCCCTGATCACTTTAGGAATTTGTGTATACCGCTGGGTTACATAAATTACATCTGTGTTTTTGTGTCTACCTCTGGAAAATATCCTGGCGGGATTTGATTGTTTATCCAACATTACATCATCGTAAACAACTAAATTGTTAATTGACCCATCAATATCATCAATACTTGGCGCTTCATTGATGTCAGATATAAATACAACATCGTCTCCGCTTAACGATTTTGCGCTTTCATTAAAATCTTTTAACACTTCGTAGCAACACTGATCGTCTACAGATGGAGCTACCAGATATAATTTATCCCACTTCATCCACTTCATTATTAAATTCAACAGTAATTGTGTCTTGCCACTTCCAGATGGACCAATGATAATCATTCGAATAGAATTTGGTAACGCAGCAATATGCTTAACTGGTTCTCGTCGTTTTGTAGCAGAAAAGTCAGTGATCTCCATTAGAATAATATAAAATAAATATGGATTTATATTGTGTTAAATGCAGGGCGCGTACGCCAACAAGTGATCTAACAACCATTACAACAAAAAATAATAGATCTGCGGTTACGGGCAAGTGTGAACGATGCGGTACAAAGAAATTTAAATTTATCTCTACTGGCAAGTCAGGTGAAAAACCAAAACCAAAGTCAAAATCAAAGCCAAAATCAAGTAAAAAAAAAAGCAACAGGGGTGTGACATCGCAGCAAAATTGACAAAACTACCTGGGACTCCGTGGGCTAAATACCTAGGAGAAAAACATCTTCCAGGATATAATTACTGCGGCCCAGGAACTCGACTTGATATCAGACTTGATGACCAAGATCAACCAAAATCAGGTGAGTATCCGATAAACGCTATTGATAAGGCGTGTCATGCTCATGATGTAGCTTATAAAAGTAAAGATCTGCAGCATAGACATCTCGCAGATGTGAAATTAATTCACGCGCTAAATTCCATCACTGATAAATCTCTCAAGGAAAAATTAGCTAGTTGGTTAATAAAATCGGCAATGAAAGGTAAATTAGCGCTAGCTGCTGGTAATTAATTATAAATGGAGTCGATTTATTATTCCCCAAAAGGATACTGGAGGGGTAGCGCAGCAATTAGTAAACTCGCTGAAGCAGCAAAAGTTACGCGCGTTACTGCTAAAAATTGGTTATCCAAACAGGCAATATGGCATATCTACCAACGACCGCCTAAACAAATTCACTTTGCTCATTTCAATGTCAGTATTCCTAAAGAAGTTCATCAGGCTGACATATTATTTCTGCCACATGATGCTATTAAAATCCAAAGACGTCAAATTATATAAGTGCGCTTTAACTGTAGTTGATGTTGCAAGTAGATAAAAAGATGCAGAACAGTTGTCAACAAAGACATCAACTGAAGTAGCCAATGCTTTTGAACGAATTTATCAACAAGGACCTCTATGATGGCCACATCTCTTACAAGTTGATCCTGGCAAAGAATTTCAGGGTGCAGTATCATCGCTGATGAAGCAACATAATGTCAACATCAGACGAGGACATACTGAAATTCACCGTGATCAGGCAATTGTTGAGCGATTTAATCGAACACTTGCTGAGCAGTTATTTGGATATCAATACGCGAAGGAATTCATTCAGGACAAGAGATCTCGTGAATGGATTGCAAGATTACCAAATGCATTAAATAATGAAATTACTCGAACAACCAATATGAAACCTATTAACGCAATATCCAAAAAACATATACCACAACGACGTGATTTTTCAGCACAACCAATACTGGGTGATGTCACTGTGAGATATTTATATGAACCAGGTGAACTTGAAAAAGGTATTAAAAAAAGCGACTGATCCTATCTGGAGCATCACGACACACAAGATATCTATCATAACTAGATCTACTGGTAGACCAGCAATCTACATGTTGGATTCGTCTGCTCCTCAACGTGGATTCACACGTGAACAATTACAAGTAATTCCCGAGGATAAACAATTAAAGCCTAGATCACTTAACTAGCACCCCGTCGTCGATTACATTCAAGACAGGTCAGCATCACATTTTTGCGTGTATGACCAAGACGATTATCCTTTCTATCTGCGGTAAATTGTCTAGGGTGTTTACTCGAATACTGCCATAACATTATACAGTTACAGCTTGCACAATGATTATTCTGTTGTTGCTTCAGTGTCATAATAAATTCAACATCAAGGTCAAAATCGCGATTATTTTTTTTTGTCACTCTGTTTGTAACCAGTTAATTTTTTTCTGATTATATCACTTTTGTTTTCATTATTAAGTTCATCAGCCATTGACTCATCCAAAACAATCCTTCGCAGTTGAGATATTCTTCTAACTCTGGACACAGCTAAGTAAACTAAGTTTGACCACTCGATTCGATCATCAATATTCCAAACAACTGTATCAGAGATAGTCAGTCCTTGAGATGAATGAATCGTCATTACGTATCCTAGCTTCCACGGGGATTTATCGGCGCGCAGTGCATTTTCAACAACATTGACATCAACTGCGACAATATCATTCAGCACAAGATTCTGCTTCCTCCCTGACTGTTCTGGTATATCAACGTCGATATTCTGTATCCGCGAATCAGCTGGTCTATAACACAATGGCACCGGCAGTGTTGAAAATTTTTTCTTGTGTAATTGAAATAACTGCCGTTGAAGTGTGTCTCTGACTATCTTTCTACTTGCCACTATCAAATCGTTTGGTCTCCACGTTTTCCAAAAGTCGTTCAAGGAAGTTTCTGAAATTTTTTCACGCATAATTTCACATTGAATTTTATTCGGTTGTAGTCTGATTAATGTTTTAAATTCCTTTAATTCTGCATCGAGAGATCTATGATCATCAGTAACTACTTCGTAATAATCAACAAAATTCTTCAACCAATCGTGTGGGGATGGTCCAACAAACGGAGGTGGCTGACCGTGATCACTGCAGTATTTTTTTAAATAACCAATCGAGAAATGTTTTTAATTTTTCTAACGGTACCGTACATATTTCATCCCAAATTATAACCTTTGGAATATATTTATCTCCCATTCGATCTGAAATCCACACACCACCGCTGTATTTGAAAAAGCTATGATAAGTACAAGAATTGACTTCTCGTTGTTTCATCTCCCTGGCAAATCTGTGTGTAGGTGTTAGCACAATCATATCTGAATTCTGGCGAAATAATTCGATTACTCGAGTTGTCTTACCAGAAATTCCCGGCCCGTTCAAATAAACGGTTTTGTGTCTGGATACTGGATCATACACAGACGGTGCCGACGACATTTCTGATAATTCTGATTTGCAATAACTATCCTTAACCGCAACATCAGCGGATTCACAATAGCAATGTAACATCTCCTTTTTTATTCTCCACGAACTCCATGATTCATCATTGCTTGTGAAACGAGCCAGTAATTCTGAATATTTTTTATCGATATAAAATGAATCTGTTGCAACTCTAACTGCAGTGTCAGGAAATCTATTTATCATCAATAGCAAATTTATAGAAACATAAGCGAGCATCGGAGATCTTAAATGTGTGTACTGAGGCGATTTTACATTGATGTAACTAACAATTGTGCCCAACCGTGTTCCGTCAGACAAGTAAGCGTCTTCCCGATTACAAAGTATATTTCTCGCAGTGGTATCAATAATTATAAAATCTAATTCAACATCATCCATAATCAATCATGAGTGATGCCGTTTATGGTCATATGCACCACCCTGAGTAAATTTACCGATTATTCTTCTACCGAGATCTTTTGCGGTTTTTTCGTTGTTGTTGAGTTTAATCTTAAGAATTTTAGGAGCATCATTAACAATGACATCCGCGGACAGGTCCGGATATTACCGCGAATATTCTTCGATGACTTCATCGAGACTGATACGCTCTGGTGTTGGTAATCAAACCGAAGTCTGAGGTCGATATGATATAATTGCTTCACTGACAACCAACGATATCAATATTTTACTGTCAAGTATATATCGTAATAACACTATTGGCGCCCAACGTTTCTCCGAAAAGTGTCTGCCAAACCAAACATAACACAAGGATGAAGATTCATAGTGAATTTGAACGACACTACACGAGCAAATCCTGTCAGATCAAAATCAGGTAATGGACCATTAATTGATACTCTTACCATCTCATGACAAGGATGACCACATCTTTTAAAATATCCGGCGCACTCGCCCATCCCAAGAAAACTTCCGGGATAACACGCGGTCATGTCCACGGAAATCATCTCGCCGATATTATATTCGGTGTTCCACAAACCTCCGTGTCCGTATTCGATACAACTATCCTGGACATCTTCAAGGAACTCAGCGTGTGTTGGTCTCCATGAGTTTCTCTCTCTCGCGGCGTGGGCAGCAACTGAAGGAACTGTAAAACAATTGGTTAATAACTGCTCAGTATTTTCTGAATATCTCTGTGCGAGTTTTCTCATTTCTTAGTGGAGAGATTCTTTACGATATAATTCGCCGTTAGGTCTTACAAATTGATCATATTCGCCATCTTCGGAACTTTTAAACAACCACAATGACACAGGGTCATTTCTGCTTATTCGGCTAATAGCATCAAACATTCCACTCCGAAAGCTCTCTGACGAGTAATATCTCACAACACGATTTCGTGGAAATATTGTTACGTGTTAGTCCAAGCGTGAGCGTTATGGTCAGTAATTTCAATTGGTGCTCCCATTGACTTATTTACTGATTCACATAAAACCCCCCCGGTTAATGTTTTTACTACCATTGGAAATTTTAATTTACTTGATAACTCAGCGACATCGTTTATTGACGCTCCTGTATCCTTAACCGATTCATCCCATTTGTTTATTTTTTCACGTCGCAGATCAGTTAAACCGTTTCCACGCTTCGCATTTTTAAAATGTTCCATTACTCGCTCGGCTACACAATTCAGCTTTGAAAATCTCATCGAAGTAAGATCATTAATGTTTGGTCTATCATTTAGCTCATAGAGTCCATAAATGACCGCTGTTACAAGATACGATCGAGCGTAATATGGTTTATAAATCCCAGTTAACATTCCTGGTTTGGAATCTTTACTTAACAGAGCGGTTTTTCCATTAGCAAGGACAGGGTCACGTTTGTCACGGATAATCCACCTGTCATCATCCGAACGCACAATAAACCTTATTCTGAAATGATATTTGTGATTGAGGTAATCGATGATTGTTTTCGCTCGTGCATCACTCATTGTAACATCAATGATAGAGTCAACGCTGACTTCGTCAGTGTCGCGTATAATATTGAATGTAGACCAAGATGCTCCATCATTACGAAATTCTTCTTTGGCATCTCTGATAATATGAAACAGACCAGTCGGGCTTGCCTTCGCGAATCAGGGGTTAGTCTGTCAAGATCGAATCTAGAAGCTTTCCGGGGCTTGACTGCAGATAATCTCTCAAACTCCTCCGTATTGTATTTAAGACAAACATTTAAATAAGAAATGATATATATAATGCCTCAAACCAATCAGTGCAGGTGGCTTAAAGTGGGATCTGTAACTTTGTGTAATAAATCCTGTAGAAAAGAATTCTGCGGGGAACATTCCCAAAGTGTTCGAAATGGGAGTTTGGGACCAATACCGTGACTGCGATGTGGTGTTGGGGTCAGGGGTAAAACACAGTTATGCGCAAGTTGCGGGGGGAAAAGATATCGTGAACTTAAGCAATATTATAACAAAAAAATAACAATGATGCGCTGAAATGTGAGCGCGATTATATAACTAGGTTTCAGACAAATTATAAATTAGACAAATGACATTGTTATATGAAATGAATCAGGAATTTGTCCGACACCGTAACATCAAGAATTACGAAGGATCACGTGATGGCACAATTAGAAATTGCAGGTAAAAAAAAACAGTTGGTGCTGTTAACAATGCTGGTTACACTGGACAACAAATTTTTACAAAAGTCATGTTACTGAAATAAAATTAGTCAATTCTTATCAATTTTTATGTGCTGAACACGAATATGACAGTCAAATTGCAAAATTGGCTCTAGTTTTTTTGTAATCTGCAAGAAATTAATGTTTACATAACGAAATGCATTCCAATAGTAAAAGGTCAACTGTAATAGCCTACCTATAAAAAATCAAGTCATTGACTACATCTTAGATTTCTTCGCCTGTCTCTTGTACAGCTGTTCGGGAGCATCTCTGAGGAGTGTCCAGCAGTAGTCAGCCAGCATTGTAGTGGACCATTTTCCCTGGTATCTTTGTTCCATTGTTGCGATATCTTGATGAAAACGTTCGCCGTGTTCATCACTAACAATACCACAGTTGCTAGGAAAGAAATCCAAATGGGAATGAAGGAAGTGAATCTTTAGAGACATATTGCAGCCAAGTTTCTTATACTTCATCAACATGTCTTCTACTAGTTCCTTATAGTTTTCTGCCCTAACATTTCCGAGGAAGTTTGTAGAAACTAGGCGAAAAGCATTCCATGCTTGTTTCGCGTCACCTTCCAGCAAGTTGTTGAACCGGTCATCTTTGAAAAGCTCTCGAATCTGAGGACCCACAAAAACTCCCTCTTTAATCTTTGCTTCGCTGAGTCGAGGGAATTTTTCATGCAGGTATCGGAATGCTGGCAAAGTCCGGTCAATGGCTTTCACGAAGTTCTTCATCAAACCTAGTTTGATGTGAAGGGGTGGTAGCAAGATTTTCTGAGCCTCAACCAGAGCTGGGTGTTGGATATTCTTCTCTCCAATGGCTACATTCTGCCTGTGAGTCCATTCCTTCCTCATGTAGTGCATTTCCCTTGCTCGGCTATCCCACTCGCATAAGAAACACATGTATTTTGTATATCCTTGCTGCAGTCCCATTAAAAGGGCAACTACCTTCAAATCACCACAGAGGTGCCAGCTGTACTTGTTATACTCAATGGAATTCAGTAGCTGTCTTAAGTTATCGTATGTCTCTTTCATGTGGACAGCATACGCTACTGAAATAGATGGAAGAATGTTTCCATTGTGCAAAAGCACAGCCTTGAGACTCAGTTTCGAAGAGTCCACAAATAGTCTCCATTCTTGTGGGTCATGAGTGATTTTTAAAGCATTCATGAGGCCCTCAATATCGGAACAGAATATCAGATTACTTTCCTTTCTGAAGAAAGGCTCCAATTGCTGGTGGCACTTTCGATATGCAGTAATTGTGACATCTTCTTCTAGAAGATTCCATTGTTGGAGTCTTGATCCTAGCAATTCTGCCTTGTTCTTTGATAAGTCCAAATCACGAATCAGGTCATTTAGTTCTTCCTGTGTTATTCTGTGTGGGGTTGATGATGCACCACAGTGAAAATCTGGATCACTGCATGCTGATGGACCAGGAGAAGAACAGGTCGACTCACCTTTGTCTTCGTCAGATGAATCAAGAGAATATTCTGCTGGAGGTTCTGGAATAGGAAGTCCCTCACCATGTGGAACTGGTCTCAATGCAGACGGAATGTTTGGGTAGACTATTCTCGACTTCTTTCGCTTCGTTATTCCGCCGGAAAGAGGAGGAACCAAGCAGAAGTAACAGTCATTTAGGTGGTTGCTTGGCTCTCTCCACACCATTGGGACTGCAAACGGCATTGATGACCTTTTGCAATTCAACCACTGTGAAAGCTGTGTTGTACATGTAGCACAGCATATATGCGGAGCCCAAGGCTTGTCTTGGCCACCAACCTTGCATCCGAAGTAAAGATGATATGCCTTCTTCACTTGAGAATTGATACTTTTCTTCTGGTTGGCAAATGTCACTTCCCCACAAATATAGCAAAAATTGTCCGCGGTATTAACACACTTTCGAGGCATTACTGTTCTTTATTGTACGTAAATGGATAAAATAATAAGTTTTATGTAACAGTAGCTTGAACTGTCTCGCACAACGTCTAAAATATTTTAAATGCTGAACCTATCTGATTGGGCTTTATATAGTACACTGCTTACGTCAGCTTCAGCAGCCGCCTGGCATTAGTATAATAGGCCTACACATGTATAGTACACTGCTGACGTCAACTTACTTCAGCAGCCGCATGGCATTAGTATTGCATTGCATCAGAAAATGATGCAATCAACTGTGGATGATGTGAGTATGATGGTATTATGCAATGTTACATCATTATTCCGGATGTTGCTGCAGTCCTACTGGAGAAATTTACACAGTGAAACATAGAAAATGAGGTATATGAATATCTTCAAAACGAGAGCCAATACAAATTTTTCACAGTTATATTCGTGTTCGGCACACCAAAATACTACAGATTAGGGCCTTTTCAAGTCAGTAATGATTTCACTGTTGACCAGTGTTATCGTATGTTCAACGTTGGGAATAAAAGAATATATTACAATCACAGGTTTGTATTCGAATGTTTCTTTGGAGAGGTTAAAGACGGCCTTGTGATCGATCATATTGACGGACAAAAACTTAACAATAATTTATCTAACCTACAAGCAATCACACAATGCGAGAATGTTGCACGTGGAATAGCTGGTCGGTTTAAGAGCATTGGAAAGAGAGCGGTTCAATCTTTAAATATAGCGACCGGCGAAAAGATCAATTTTCAGTCAATGAACGCGGCTGGCAGGTATTTCGGTATTAACCAGAGTTCACTCCAACGTGTTGCAGAAAATATAACCAAAATCAAGTTTTTCATACGAGTTTAATAGCTGGATTTCGTTTTCCTATGTAGATGCAGATAACGGAGTCGTGCAAGACGGTTGAAAAAAATTATATCAGATCGTGAGTTAAACCCCTTGATAAAATCAAAGATTTCATCAAGGCGATTACTGGGAAATGAAGTCAAGTACGTGGAAATGAAATTGAAAGTAGATGTCGGTCTGGTTGCACTGACAGTAAAAAAATATATTTTTTACCTTCATCAATCTGATACAGAATATTTTTTTTAACCTACATCAATCAATCTGACCTGCATCTGATGAGTTAAATAATATTTCCTTAAGCCGATCAAATTTAATGCAGGAATGCGCGTAATTTAAAATCTGATCTCTGTCACATGTGATCACACAAATACGTTTTTGACGCAGTTCATCTAACTGTCCCTGCGTTAATAAAAAGTCTTCATTACCGAATACATCAATAACCAAATCAACTGTGCTGACCGGGGACTGCATGAACACCTCTTTGATGTAGTTTTCAAGTGTTTGCTTGTCGTGTATAAAAACCTTCACGTGCTGGTACATTATATAATACAGGTTTGATTAATTAGAAATCAGGGTTTGTCAGGAAAAATAAATTTATTATTCTGAGCGACAGTAAAAAAAATGATCCACGCTGACTGTCAGGATTTTTTTTGAATGAGATTTTTAGGATAGAAATCTTTACGATAGCAGATCGTTACGATCGCACAAGTAGATTAATATGTAGCGTTTCATGCCTTAAATCCAGAAGGTGGCCAGATTGGTCTGTTAGTTTGAAATTTATTCTTGATAACAGTGGATTATAACACCTTTAATAAACCGAATTGATCGGCTCTTGCACAATCAGATATCCAGGTGGTATATCTTTCGGGGTGAATGAATAAAGAACAAATCCTTGCTGGGCTTGATTTGATACTGTAGTGTCCGTGTTGTAGATGCCATCGATTACATCGCACACAAGATTGACCGCGACCACATGGGTTATATTTACGATTTCCGGGGATACATGTCGCCCTGTCCCTTCTGGGTCATTGTTGTGCAGGAGAATAGTTGCCGGTGGCAGTGTTTTTCTCCATGCAGTGATTATATCGTCAAAGAAACCATCAATGATTTTGGAGGTGGATTTTTTTAGTTCGTCTGCGTTATACCCGGGAAATTTAAAATTCGGTAGATCAGCCTATGTTGTTTTATATATGGATAAAAACTTGTTTATTCCATCCCACTGCTGTTTGTATAATAGCTTGATGAACGGTTTCCATGTCGAATACAAGCTGATTTAATATTTCAATTTGCTTAATAATTTCATTTTTTGCCGACGACGTGTCAAGGAGATACTCAGTAAATAATTGACGTAATTTTTTTTGTTGCGTTTCATACTCACGGCTAATATTCTCGAGAGTAATTTTGATATCTTGCTCGAGATACGGTCGCTGCGGCGATCCATAATACCACCCCCAACGTTAAGCATCACCCCGTGTAATATGAAATCTGCTGTTATCCGGTTTAGTATTTACACCTTTCCATAACAGATTATTTTCATATTTTGGGATATAACCATGATACGATCTTTTATCAGTGACATAATCAGACTTTTTAGGTTCTGGTGGTATTGGTGGTGCTTCAGGTGGTATTTCAGGCCATCCTAACACTGTTCTGATCGAACTCTGATATATATCCACGGCGTAGTCTGGGGTGCTTATTTCGATCGCAGAAGACAGGGTTGGTTCATGAACGGTTGTTTTAATCTTGGATTCTTTTCCTGTGATATTTTTTATTCGACGTTGTAATTCCTCATCGATTTCTTCGATTTGATAAGACCCGGTTGGTATCCCAATGACGTTCCAGTCGAGTGTACCATCGGGTCTGTTTTTATTTGCAAACACAAACGAATTATTCGCTGGTAATCCACCAAATGATTTTGATTTGATATTAAGCCAACTGTAATATGCTCGTAATTGTGCTAGTGCGATTTCTTTTACGGGAATCGCAGATGGAAAATTAATACTAAATTCAGGGTTAGTCGAGCTTACCGTTATCATCGAAGTTCTTTGGGGGCTTGTATTTTCGACTATCTATTGAAGTAATTCTGTCATTATTTTTCTTTGTTGTTTTTAAATAGGGGGTGCAGTCTTCGTATATCTTAACCATTGACGCGAATTCGGAATCTGATATTGTTGTATCGTCGATGCTTGATGATATCAACGACGACAATTTTGAGTATGCGGCTGTTGCTGTGTTTAGTTGTATGATATAATCGTTCAATTTTGTGTTCGTGCATGAGGATATTTTTTTTGCGATTATATTAAAAACTCCTGCGATTGCCGCTGATGAAGAGACGCATATTGTTACTGAGATTATTACTGGTGTTAGCACTGATAATACTACTCCGGTGGATGAAACTAACGCGGATACTGAGTATACTAACGCATCCAGGATGACTACTCGTCGTTTATATTTTTTTACTTTTAGGTTGTATTTGTCGATGAGGGTTTTTAACTCTGATTGCCATTCGCGTACTTGATCGTATCTATATTGTTGCGCATCTAATGTTGTCGTTGATGCTGTTGTCGTTGACTTCGTCAGGGGAGCCATTTATTATCTTACGCAGTAACCAATTGAGGTGCTACAGCTACAAATTCCAAACACCACCAATAAGATGTTGCGTTTAATGTCTTATAGGCTGCTTCCAGTATAAACTCTTCTTCGGTTCCGCTATTTATTATTACAGTCACAACCCCGGAAAACTTGTCGGTGGAATGTCGCCAGGGATATGTTGTGAAAATCTCAAATGTTGCAGCACTGAACACAGAAAACCTGTACACGCCAGTGGCTGTTGCGGTGTATTTGATAGTATTATTTTGCTTAGACCATGTTGCGAACCCAGATGATACCGTGTACACTATATTGGTAAAATGCCCGGGAGTAACTCCAGGTGGAATTTTAATCAAACTGGTTTTGTTAACGATCTCAGGAATCCCACTTACGATATCTTGCTGTGTTTGTTTGATCGTGTCAATGTTGGTTTTGATATCAGAAAGATTTATGTCAACGGTGTGCGGAGCGCCGAAGAATTCCTCTGCGGTTTCATTAATTTTTTGAAAGTTTCTACGAAGTCTTGAAAACGCGTTTACCTGAACGTCATACTCGGCCCGCAGCGTGGATAATTTACTGTCTACGGTGTTGACGTATAATTTGTTTGCGACGTCGTTGTCAAATTTTGGAGTTGTTACAGCTACTATTTTGTTCCCGTTCATGTTGAGTTCACCTGTCATTGTGTCACCAGTGTTTTTTAAACGATTTGATAATAACGCTTCTAGGGTTGCGAAATGCGCGTCAACATATTGTTTGTTTGAGGCATCTTCCGGGGATGTTGGATTTCTTAACAGTGTTGTCTTGTTTCCGTTCATGCTGAGTTCACCTGTCATTGTGTCACCGGTATTTTTTAAGCGATTCGCTACAACCTTTTTCATCTCGTCTCTGATGGTTGTAAACGATATACTTGAATCCCTGATTTTTCCGCTGTCAGTAAACACAGGAATGTTGTCCGGGACAGCTCCAAGAACCCTGAGAACTATGTCATTCAATTTGATATCACTAGTTTTTAGCTTGCCATGTCGGTCTTGAAAAATAACAACCTCATCTGGGTCTATCCCGGATAACGATAAAAGATTGTAAATTTCATCTTTGGTCGCATATTTTGATAAATTTATCTTTGCTTCGATGAGAGATCTTCCGTAAATATCTACCTTTATTCTTTAAGGATTGTTTAAAGCATTAAATCGGCCCACGGTATACTCGTGCACGACTTTGTGAGGCGGTTTGGTTGATTTTGATATCGCGTCAAGAACATTAATTACTTCACGGCCACATATTGGTGGATCAGTTAGCGTTTGTGTTGGCAGCGTTGAATACCAGACTGGAACGGGAATTGGAGTACTTCGTGCGTATTTGAGGAATTCAACTGGCGGTGCTAACCCATACGAATCGAAATAGATAATTCCACGTGGATCGATTGCGTAAGCAACCCAATGAGTTCCAGGGCGTTCGCTGTTATCGAGATTAATAATTCCAGTTTCTGGATTATTCGGTTGTTGTGATAATTGATCTCGCATAAAAACACCTCTGAATTTTTTTATTTTAAGTTGTTTAGCAGCATCGAGCAAATCAAAATTTGACATCGGTGCGTGCAATACTTCGTATTATGTTAAAACCGTTTTGGGTACCATGAAGGTGGAGTTCCTGGAAGTCTTAGACTCGCTCCTTTTTTATATATCCTTTTCCAGTTGTTTTCTTTAATGCCATTCCAGCAGCTGTCCCAACAGCTCCTAACGCGGCTGCTTTTGCGACAGCTGGGGCAGCAGCAGCTATCAGCGCTGGTTTTGCTGCGAGGAGTGGAAATATACCACCGGTTTTAACCATATCCTTGATAGCTTTTGGAGCGAAATCAAGTTGAACTCCGGTTTTTGCTTGCTTTGCTTTATTGAAATGTTTCAGTTGGGTTTTAGTCAACGATAACTTATTTGGGCCACCATTAGCGATTTGATCATTTTTTAGTGTTATCGTTGCCCCCACACACTCGCGTTCTTTGATTGTAATTTTTTCGCCTGACCAGGAGTCAAAGTGACATTAACGTGACTGTATAACATTTTATAATAAACGCGGTTGTTCTAATTGTCTACATGTTTTCCACTGGCGCATCAATAACTCTCATTCGCCCACCAACACCTTCAAGTAACATCGTTTTATCACTTAGTATGACCGCAATTGCTCTAGCGCCTCAAGGAACTTCCGGTGGACCAACTACTCTTACTGGTACTCGAGCTAAGCGAGCCCGAACGGTTATATCAACGATAGATTTTCTGAATAAATCCAAATGTTCCAACGAAAAGTAATAGATCGGATACAACGTTGTAAAATCACGCTGAGATATTTGCAACCCAGTGTCAAGTTTTTGATCACGCCCATCATAAGACATCAATCGATAATATGCACGCACAACATCATTGTGTTCAAAATCCAGATTTATATCTTCAGCGGGCTCTTGATGTCTGTTTATTCTTAACGAAACCTCAGAAACTCCAAATGGGTCAAATATCGTTGGACTTGCTTCTTGATTATTTATTCTATAATTTCCCTGAAACGCGATAAATATATGTCGTGGCGCTGACACCCCCTGTTGTGATCCTATTTGCCACGTGAACAACCCAGGAGCGTTAACAGAAGTGCTATCTGTTGTCATTGTATGCCATGATAATATTGATTTTCCACCCTGATTCATAAAATAAATTAGCCGTTGTTCTTCAGTGACCGATGGAGTCATTGTTGGCATCCAGAGAGATAGTTTTGATAACACTACCTTACCAGGATCAACTCCATCAGCTCGCCATATTGCATCATTGTCAGAGTTTTTTTCTGACGAGTACTACTGCATGCTTAGCACCAAATATAACCTTTCGGACATCTCTACAAAATCCAAAAATATGAGATAGTGGAATCGCGCATGAAAATTCTTCATTGTCGTTCAACATCATTCGACGTACAGCAAAACCCAAGCTGAAATAATCGTTCATTGCTGCAACTGCATCCCCAGCCGCAGTCATCTTACATTTCTGTTTTCTGGATGATTAGTTGTGTCCTTTACAAACATCATTGTTGGACCAGCCGATCTTGCGTAGCCATCAGAATATCTTGCAAGACCAAGTATCGTCGTGGCAACGTCGACGTTTTCCAAACACGATTCAATATCTTTTCCATCAATCGAGTATGTGGCTCTGCTAAATAGCACCATTATGCCGTTATTAACAAAACCAATACGATCACCTATTCCATATCCAGTATCATCCGCTTTTACGATTCTACCTACGACTTCAATATAAGCTTCACTGGGCAGAAAATATCTACTTGTGTCATGAACTTGAAATTCAATTCTCCCCTGCGCGTTAGGTGTTTTTGCATCATAGGAATAATATTGATAATCGCGCAAGGATTCATCTTTTCTAACTGGTTTATCCATATCGAATGCTACGTTGGATACACGTTGAAACATCTTATTGTAATTGTGTTGATTTAAATCATTGTCTAACACGAAGACCACTTCCTGCTATTAAACTCGAAGTTATATTTTTTTCTATTTCTTTGGAGAAAGGCACACCAACCTGTTGATTTATTAGTGCTGCTAGTTTTTGATTTGCAGCCTGATTTATTACTTTACTTACATCCGCAGGCATAGCCTCTGTGCTTTGTAATTTTACTGGTTGCTGCCGAACCATTTTTCGCCGTCGTAATAATTGCATTATTCTGTCTTTAATTGACGAAAACGCCTTACCAGCAACAACACTGATTGCGCCAGGTGCTTTTTCGCGAATAATATCAATAGCTTTTGCCGATAATTGTTTTGCAATTGGCCCCGCCTTTGGAGCTATTCTTGTAAACAATCCTTGAATAACACTTCCAAGTCCATCTCCGTAATGCGCGCTGTAGACAGGATATCGCGAATTTACCACCCTAATTCGTTGGGGCATGTGATGAGAGGCATGTATGGTCATCTTATCTAATTATTATTTATCTAATCGCTGTAATCGTCAATGAGCTCATCAATAAATTCTCGGTAAATATCAGCCTCAGTGATACCGCCTTGAAATAATCGTTGAGAAATAGCAGCCGCTTCATTAATGATTTCCGGAGAATTATTTCCAGCTCGTTTACGTCCTATGAGAATCTCCAGTCGTTCTACGTCAGAAAGAACACTGTTAGGACAGGGAATAAAACCACTTCCTGAAAACCCATCACCGGATTTTTCATCCGAGTCGGGCAATGCTTCTCGTCTCCGTGACCGAAGTTTCCGCGCTGGCGGTGTTTCAGCCCTCCTTAGTCGATTAACTTGACGAATAAAATCATCATATTCCTCCTTATATTCTTGACCGATCCGTGAAATACCTTTAGACTCACGAAATACTCTTGCGTTCCACTCGTGTTCTGGAGTATTATGAAATTGTGGTTTCAGTAACTGACTTTTTTGTCGATATCTCGTCGCCGCAAACCTAACAGGATCCTTTAATATTTCCTCGTAACCTTCCTGAATAAAATATTTTGTTTTTATTTCTGGTTTAGGTAGTTTATCGACAATATTTTTAACATCATCGATTTCAGCGCGTGTCTTATTGGCAGCCTCTACAGCTTCAGCAATTTGGGTCGGCAGGGTTTTCATAACATCTTGCGACGCCGCCGTAACCTCCGCAGTTTTTTTTTTTTGATAATTGAAGAATATCCTCCTTGTCAGCCTCGATATCCCCTACGATACCCGTCACAATTTTACTGGTATTTTTGTAATGGGTTTAAATAACTGTTCTGCACCTTCTGTAAACTCAACTTGCGCTTCTTGTCTTGCTCGAAGTTTTTCTTTGACAGCATCTGTTAGCGGTATATATTTTTTAATTGCTTCTAGCCGCTCTCGAGCTAATCTAGTAGTATACGCTTCTCCGATATTGGCCATTATTTGTTATAACAATTTTTTAATTCATTGCATCAGGGAGGGCGACGCTCTTAACGCGTCACCGACAATCGCGCATTTTTTTAAACGATTTTTGGGATCCCCCAGGAAGTAGTATTTTGGCGAAATACAGGTGAACCAATTAGAGCCGGTTCGCCCTCCCTGCTGCTGCATTAAAGGAAAACATCATTCTTACTTTCTTGTTTTTAAAAATTTGAATAAATTTGGCTTCCATTGGTTGAAGGACTGGTATTATGATGACCTTATTACGATCAAGCAGGACAATCCCAAGTGCTATATATAGCTGCGTAACAGAAAAACCCCAAACATGTATTATTGTTGTTGTTGTTGTTGCTGTGGGGTTTAACGCCATTTTTCAGCACACGATAAGCTATGCATGGCGGCCAGTATTAATGGTGGAGGAAGAACCCGGGAAAACCCCGGGAAGAACCACCGACCCACGAGAAGCTACTGGCAAGCTTTCTCACATACCCACAATGGCCGAATCCTGAACTCGAACCCACGCAAACAGAGGTGAGATGGCAGTGATCCGTAACAGAGAGCGCTTTAGCCCACTCGGCCACTCGGGGCTCCATCCAAACATGTATTACTACGTTCAATTAAGATTTCTATTTTTTTTTTAATGATTCAAACAAAATAACATAACGAATAATTGAAATTTCAATTATAAGAGTTTAACTTTGTTTTTCCTGAGTTTATCGTGGTATAAACTGTTTTTTGCTGATTCACACAGCAAATAACGCCTGAAGGGCGTTATGTAAGCTGTGTGAGTCGGCAACTTACTTATACTTTTTTGTCTGACCTTCACTGGTCGACGTTCTCAGGCGCGCCAATGCGAACTTGTATAAATCCCAGTTTGTCTGAATTTCATTCACGCTTTAAAGAAAACATATTTATAAAATGTAGAATACTTTTTATATGCAAAAGATACAAAGCATCATTCGTGTTTTTATTCTGGGGTTAAGAACTCGTTGATATAGCTTATGAATTCACCTTTATAAATGTTCTTTCCACTGATTCGGGAGAAAAAACGTATGCAGTTATTTATTTGCATTTCATTATATTTCACGTCCTTAATTACGGATATATTTTTTCTTGTTTAAACGTTTCATATTTTCTAATTATTACTTTCTTTACAAAAGTATTTTGCTCTCCTTTCCAATCTTCCTTCCCTCCCCCCCCCCGTACTTTTTGTGAAATTTGGGAATACATAAAAATGTACGAAGTTCTAATAAAAAATACGTCCCAAAACGTTATTCATCTACCAAGGTCGATTGTGGAAAATGAAAGAGATCGTCAACCCCATATCATGTGCATCGTCATATGGAAGGTGTTAGGGCAAGAGATAAAGGAGGGAATGGGGGGGGGGGGGTCGGGGGGTCGGGTGAGGCATGATATGAATGTGAGAGTAAGCACCTTTTACACTATCCTCGATTTTTTCCGTCTTTCACTTCAACCTTTCACTCCCTCGTAGCTGCTTCACCCGCTTCCTCACTCCCGTTCTCTCCCGTTCAGTTTGTATCATCATGTACCTCTATACTTCCTCTGCTCTTCCTATCTTCTCTCTCCCCTGTCCTCTTGTCCTTTCTCCCTCTCAACCATCTATACCCCCTTATTAATGTATGCGAAAGGCTTCGCACTGTAGATTAATCGATAGATCTATCAATTGATTGATCGATCGGGAGAGATATTGCATAATATTACAACGGAATTTACAAGAAGTGTATACTTTTCATTACTCTTTACATTAATCTTTGGTGGCCGAGTGGTCTAAAGCGGTCAGCTTTACCGATCATTGTCATCTCGCCTCGGTCTTTATGTGATCCAATCTCGCGCTCGGCCAATGTGGGTACTTGAGAAGCTTACCAGTAACTTCTCGGCGGTCAATAGTTCGTATCGGTTTTTTTTCTCAACCAGTTAAAACGACTGCCATGTATATATCATGAGCTGAAAAATGGCGTAAAAGGCAAACCAACAATAAAAACTAATTTAATGATTGATATAAACCTTGATATTTGACTGCGGTTTTGAAGTTACTACAAATTACATTTGCGTCGTCCATTTTTTTTCAACAGGAGTAGTTAGTAACTTCTAAAATTAATATATCTGACAAAAATGATGTTTCTTATTCCACTTAATTCGTGGTGGTAGAGTGGGGTGGTAGGGAGATATATGATATATTCTTAGAATTATCATTATCAGTAATTTAAGATGAGATACATTCGAAATATTAGGGGTCATGCAGCTATAAATTTCACAGTACTTAGTCTTAGAATTCTTCCTACATATATGATTAATAGAATATACGCTGGGGTTTGCACAGAGACAAGGAAATCCCAGTCAAGGGGTTACATTATTTGCATCCCCAAGAGGCTTGCCGAGTGAGGAGACATATAATGTAACACCGCGACTGGGATTTCTATGTCCCGGAGCAAACCCCAACGTAGATTGTTTTTCTCATTCAATATTTTCCTCTAAACTGAAAATAATTGTTCACTTTTGCAAATGTGCACATGAGGCGCATTAATACCAATACGTTAATGAGGGCTGTTGCCTGACCGTTCCAGCCGACGTACGCAATTTATACGTTAGACCAAAAAAAAAAAAAAAGAAAAGAATAACAACATAAAACCGTTGTTAGTACTGAGGTATCATAACATTTATACCGATGCTATTTGAAATTAAGAATAAATAATTATTATTTATTACAAAAAATATTTCATTTTCATTATTTACAATTGAGAAGAGTTATATTGTAAATAATGAAATGATACTGGTACACAGCTCTATAAAGGCCATAACGAAGATTTACATTAGCATGAGTGACAGTGCTTGGATTATTCACGGGTGACTAGAGATCTGTGTCACTATTTATATAACTCTCCTTTTCTTTGGAGGAGGTGAAATTGTTTGTAACATCCTGGTGTTGTAATTAATATAGGTTGCAAAATTACCCCCGTGTATGAAACACACTCCAAATGCAGAACCTATCGGATAACCATGTGCGGATCTTATCAAGTTCACGGTTTCTTGGAAAATTTATATTTTCTGTCTTGGAAATATGGCAAGTGCTGCTATTAGTAGCGAAAGGATATACTACACGAAAATCTGCTTGTGGAATAACGTGTAGACGGATAAATGATTCCTTCTGACTGGTAAGTGCATTGTTTATGATCAATAGATGCAAGTAGGTGTTTGATTCAGCTGGGTTACAATGGTATAAACATTAACGACTTTTACATGTACTAGTCAAGATGTTCCCTAGCTCGTAGACCATTTTCTTTTTGTTTTATCTTTATCGGCATTTTCAAATATTATTTTTGCAAGTTATTTGTTTCTCTCCTCCAAAAACTATTTTGGTAAATTTCCCTCAGTGTCGGCGTTTGCTTGATCGGAAAACAACTCCTTCAGGCCAAACAGAAGGCAACAATGCTTGCGTCCCTTGATAAAGTAGTCCCTAGCGCGTGGTCACCATGACTGAGACGGCTGGTCTGAGGTAACCAGACTGAAATAGGAAAAGTAAGGTTAACAAAAACAGGTAGATTTCTCTGTCGCGTGGGTGAGATTATACTCTCTATGCTTCCAGAGCGTTCCGTCTAAATAGAGTGGTGCGTTATTACGCGTGTGAAAACAAAATTATTTTTCTCGGTGGACGGAGCAGATAATTCTTTTCACAATCTTTTCATAATATGTTTTAGAAGTGATATGAAATTTAAAAAAAAACCTGATTTCTTCTTGTCCCATTTTGCTTAATTCGTAAAGACGAATATGGATTCACTTAAGCTAATCTTGGAATTTTAAACAAAACGAAAAAAATCACTTGGGTTAACATTAAAAACAAAGAAAAGAAACATCTTAGTTTTGCAGATAAATCATACATGACAGACTCATCCAGCTATTTGAACAACCGATATTGTTGACCTAACGTTGGTTTAATTAAACAATAAAAAAACTTCCAATTTAAATGATTCCATCCTCCCCCCTCTCGTTTAATATGCTGGTAGAAACCGGTTAAAATGTTGAGTAAACAATACATGTAAGACAGTTGTGCCGCCCATTCAACAACACCTAACTGCATTATCGTACCTATCATACAACGTCTTATATATATATATATATATATATATATATATATATATATATATATATATATATATATATATATATATATATATATATATATATATATCACTTAGCTTGTGTAGAACAGATGCAACTTTTGAGTAAGTACCTTATTATTGAAAATGTTTTGAAGCGTTTACAATTTCCAATGATACTATATATTCTATATTTTCAGTCAAGTATAAATTCATTCATCAATCGGTCCGTACATTTAGACACAAAATTCTATCTTTGCATTCAAATATAAATTCATTTGGCAACCAGTCCAGTCATTTATACAGCCCATGCTTCTGTTCTACCATGCACCAATCCAACTGTATCGCTATTTAGTTAACTTTCTAACTATATATATATATATATATATATATATATATATATATATATATATATATATATATATATATATATATATATGCTTAGATCTGTCTAACTCTGTATACGTCTATTCTTAATAGTGTAATTATTACATGTATATGAGGTAGAACAGCTTTAGTAAAATCAATTTCATATTATTTCCTTTAACTTTGTCTTTCATTCACACACACAACTGAAATAAGTATAACCTTTTAAAACTACATTCGGTTACCATTCTGAACAATAGAAAACAACATGGAGGCATGAATCATTCCATACTGACAGTACCACTCAGAACAATGGTGCTTTATAGTTATTTGTCTATTATGAGCAGTTTGCTTTTTTGTTTTGCTCTTTCCTTCCTTCCTTCCTTCCTTTCTTGCATGTTGAACACCACATCTAATTTCTATACACCATGGCGCGCATTCTATTTATTTGCATTCTATTTACTTGCATTGTATTTGATAATATGGGCCGATGGCATAAATTACTGAATAAAGTATTATTATTATTTAGCAAATTTAGAGGGTTACGGGTCTTGCTGGTCAGACCGGCCCCGTAAAAAAAGAAAAGAAATTATGATCTCATTTGGTATTGCCAGAGAGAGAGAGAGAGAGAGAGAGAGAGAGAGAGAGAGAGAGAGAGAGAATATCATGTTATTAAGTGTGCAGATGTTTATTGCAGATAAGGTTGAAGGAAGAACTTCACTATTAATAATCACTGGTCGTTTTACGCAGTAGATTACGGACCGTAAAGGTGTGGTTTGTCGTCACTATGAGCACGTGGTCACTGTATGCTTGGAAAATATAATTGTAAATGGTGCGTACAAGTACGGATTACAGTTTTACCTCATTCTCTGTCCGTCTTTCTTATGAACCTATAATGGAAAACTAGTACGGAAACGGACCAAAAGGGAGAAAGATGATGGAAAGATGATGGACATAAATAACTGTCAGTATCATTCTTGAATCAAGCATAATGACTTGGAGCAAAGGCAAATAGCTTTAGATGTATGAATTACCGCCTATTTGTCATTGTCCTAATCGTAATACCACTCCTGCTGCTTACCAGTGATAGTTATTGATATAGCATTCGTCGTTTACATTCGTTACTAACAGAAAGCTTGACAAGCCTAGTTTCCTTATAATGAAAAATGTGCACATCTCTAGTAACATACACTGCACTATAGACACGATAATTCCATCGTTGATTTTATTCAACTTTGTTGGCGTGACAGCAGCTTCAAACAGATTTGTGATGTACACATGTTGAGTCCATTTTTGTTATTAAAAGAATATTTCACTAGGGAAATGGAACAATTTCATTCTCGCGAGTAGCAAGGGCATGAGTGACAAACCCAAACGGTTTCTACTTCAAAAATATGTTGTTTCTTTAAATATCATTCAAACATGTGTATCTATTCTTTTTGTTATACAGTTTTGAAACTGTCGACTTGCATTTTATCTTATGTATTGCCGCAGCGTTAAACGGCTATATTACTATACTGATATAAAGATGTCCCAAACTTTAACAATACTTTAAAACAAAGATTTTAAAACTGTATCCCCTATATACGAAACTTAAAACTGTTTTGTAGATTTAAGGCAGTTTTCACCCGAAAAATAAAAAGATGTTTGTTGTTGATAGCGTGGGAATACTAGATATTTTACTGATTGTGAGTTTACATAATAGGATTTCGTTTATTTATTTGTTTTTTCAGCATTCATACGTCATATCTGAACCTTAACAAGCTTACACTAGACGTTGGTAATATACGCTGCATCGATACTCGCATAATGTGTGCACTCAAACAACACCCAGTCATTTCCAAATTTTCCATCCTTTGAGAACATGATTATTAATGTAATGCGACTTAAAATTCTAATAAAATATTTATAATAATATTTGTGTCAATAGTTTTGTATTAGAATCATGTACTGATTGTATAAAAGTGTAACGAGTGACAGTGAATATCGAATCGAAAACATGCAATACAGTGTTTCCCTTTACCTTCAATTGCGCTTCAGAGAACCCCAAATATTTTATTTGACCCCAAGTTTTGATACCAACGCTTGTTTTTTTACTCAGTCGGACCCCTAGTTTTAATACCAAGGAGATTTGTTTTTACTCTCAGTCTTGCACGCCAGGAATTATTTCACGAACAAGTTCAATAGATTTCATTCCTAGTTGTTTTGCAATCGGTATAAACCTTTAACAACATCGCCGAGTCCATCACCGTAAAATGCTTTGTAAGTTGGTAATCGTGAATTTACTACCCTGCCCGTGATCGGTCCACGTTGAGCGTTATGTATAATCATCTTATTTGTTATTCATTTATCTAATCACTGTAATAATCATCAGCAATTTCATCAATGAGAGATACATATTAATATCCATGATGCCGCCGGTAAATAATCGTCGACAAATATCAAATATTTCATTAATGATTTCTGGAGAATTATTTCCAGTACATTTTCCTCCAATCAGAATTTATAGTAGTTCTACATCAGAAAGAACATTGTTAGGACCAGTAATATGACCACTTCCACCTGATGTAATAAGGGAAGAATGACCCTTCCTCTTCACTTGTTTCCGCTTTTGTCTTCCATAGCCTTAAGGGTGATTTTACTACTTTTGCTTTTTCAAGAAGCTCTTCAGACTTTTCAAATTCCGACATCAACTTTTGCTGCGGTGAAGAAGATTGTTGTTTTTCTATTTGTTGCAGAGGTGGAGGAAGTTGATATGAGGGCTCTTGCTGTGGTGGAAGAAGTTTTTGTCGTTCTATTTCTTGCTGCTGTGGAGGAAGTTGATACGAAGGCTCTTGCTTTTTATTGTTTCCTCTAAGTAAAATCTGTTTATATCGTCAATATATTCATTACATAATTCATCATCGGCTCTAGCCTATTTTTTGTCGTAATACATACGAAATAACCATTTAAAATAATTATCATTGTTTATGTTAACATATTTAGGTTTTAAAATTTCAGACTTTCGATAAATACTATTATATGCAACACGAGAAAAGTCCTTCCTTTTAACTTTGTCTTTAAGTTCTTCACCAACACCTTCTTTAAATTTACTAATCAGTGCAATATTTTCTCTTTTCTTTAGGTTTAGGTGCAAGATCTTTTTTCACGTCAGCGATTTCAGTACGAACTTTGCCAATACCTTCAAGTATTTCTTCACCGACGGGTGGAGGTTGTACGGCAGCTATATCAGTTGGAAGTCTTCGTAAAATCTTCTTCGTTTGTTTAGTTCGTTTTGATATTTTTTCAGTTTACCTCACAGTTTGTCGTACTGATGGAAGAGGACCTTCAGGGACCTCTGCAACTCTTTCAGTTACTTTTGTAACAGGTTTAAATAACTATTCTGTGCCTTCTGCAAATTCAACTTGTGCTTCTTGACGTTCTTGCAATTTTTGTCTAACAGAATCACGAACAAGAGGAATATTTTGATTGCTTCTAGTCTCTCTCGAACTAATCTAGAAGTGTAAGATTCTTTAGCTAGTGGCATTATTGATATGATAATGATTTAATTATAACAGTACAGAGGGTATGACCTCAAGTTGGTTCAATTTTGTAATATATTTGCGCTTATCTTTGATAAGGTTTCAGTTCGAGAAAAAATAAATAAAAAAATGAACTAACCCAATTAGAGAAGCCTCAGCGTGGTTAGAATATTTTGATTTTTAAAGTTATTTACGCCATTTGATTTTTTTGTTTGTTTAAGAAGGTTTATTTCGGCATTTGGACCCTTCCAAAAAGTGGTCTGTTCGTCCTCTCTGCTGCTTGATGAGAATATCTTGATCCGTGATTTTCTTCATCGTTCTACCGTACTTTCGGTTTTTACTATATTAACTCAGTCCAAGCTGTCATCGGTATGTAAAATACCGTAGGTTGTTCGTTTGATCCGCTGTTTCAGAGTGTATAGTTTATTCTCCTTTCTTGTTTGTTATTCTTTAGAAATGATATATTGAAAATTACAAATATGATAGTAGTAAAGTGGGGTACATTAGCGTCAATGGGAATTAGCATTACAGAGACCCCTGGGTCAAATTAGCGTCAAGGGAAATTTAACATGGAGAAAAATCGTGGGTCAGATTAGCGTCAAGGGAAATTAACATGGAGAAAAATCGTGGGACGGTTTAGCGTCAAAGGAATTTAAACAGGGTGGGACTTTATAGCGTCAAGGGAAATTGAACATGGGATTTTTTTTTTTTTTTTTTTTTTTAAATTTTTTTAAAAAAGGGGTAGGCAATGGAAAGACTATCTCTTTTCGAGAAATATGGCTGGCCCTGAAAAGGGCCTTTGGGTTTCTTCTTCTTCTTCTTCTTCTAACTCCTTAACTTCTTCCACCAAGTCCTCACTTTTTCCATTATTCCTTTCTTCTTCTTTTTCTCCTCTGGCATCCAGTCTGGATGGCCCAAGGCTCTAAACTTTTCCTGGACTTTGATCCAATTCTCATTCATCCTCTCAAACTCTGTCTGTTTCTTTTTGCTTTCCACATCTTTTCTTTCTTCCCTCCATTTCACTTTAATCTTCTCTACTTCTTCCTCCATTACTTTTCTCATCAGATCTTCCCCTTTCTTCACCTTTTCCAATCCCCATTTTACATTTCTCCACTCTGTCCAGTACAATATTTTTTCTAGGAAGCACCGGACTTGGATGACATGATCCAGTGCTTCTTTCAAACTTCCCACTCTGAAGTAAGGTGGGTTAATGAAGCCTCTTGACTTACTGACTTCTTCTTCAATCATCCCTGCTATGATATCTCTTGCTGTCTTTAGGCCTTGAACTTGACTCGTTATAAAGTCTTTCATATCTCCATGCCTCCATTCCTCTTCTATTCTTCCTAAAACATATTCTACATCCATTATCCAGAAATAGATGTCTCTCAATAAATTAAATAGAACTGATACTTGAGTCATTTTTGTCTCAGTTATTCCTTAGAATGGTTCCAACATCAAACTTTGTGGGTTCTTATAGTGAAAGCGCGGACGTGATGGAAAACATCCCCTAAAAAACATAAAATTGATCTTACCTAGATCATGACCAAACAACGCGCGGACGTGAAGGAAAACATCCCCCTACTTTCTCATTTCATATAATAGAACCAAAACTATACTCTCCACATACGCTAAGAAACAATTAACAAAATCCATAATCTACTATCCACACAATCGTACGTGAGAGCTTACAAAACCCTAACTATACTCTCCACCTACGCTAAAAAACAATAAACAAAATCCATAATCTACTATCCACACAATCTTACGTGAGCGCTTACAAAACCCTAACTATACTCTTCACCTACGCTAAGAAACAATAAAGAAACCCATAATCTACTATTCACACAAACATACCTTAGCTCTTACAAGCACCAACACACAAACACATACCCTCACACTATCTTAAAAAAGAGTTAGTGTTTATATTCACACTACTCTACCAACACATTGGCAAATTGATGGTTATTTCTTTTCTAGAGTATTGGGTAGCCCTGAAAAGGGCTGTTTTTTTGTTTGGAACTTCATGGACACCTGGTTAATGGTGGCACCTTCTAGGCCTGGCGCCGCATACACATCTTATCCCCCAGTTACTTTTTACCTTTTGGGGGGAGAGAGCAGAGGCAGGATATGTTGCTTCAGAATCCCAATTTTCGCTCTCTGGGATTCTAAAATTTCTTCTTCTTCTCTCCTTTTCCTCCTCCTCCTCTTCTTTGTGTCTTCTCTCCTCCTCTTTGTATCTTCTTTCCTCTTCTTCTTTATATCTTCTCTCCTCCTCTTCTTTGTTTCTTCTTTCCTCCTCCTCTCTTATCCTTCCCTCCTCCACAATGGCTTCCGCGGCCAGTTCATTTAATATGCGCCTGGCATATTCCAGATGCACATGAAGTTCCAACAGTTTCTCCAGTCTCGTGTTCATTTTTGGTGTTGATCAATCAACAAGAGTAGCTGGACTGCTGAACGAGTTTCAATTTATAGTGAAAGCGCGGACGTGAACGAAAACATCCCCTAAAAACATACAATTGATCTTACCTAGATCATGACCATAAAACAACGCGCCGACCTAAAAGAAACACTCACTCACTTTTTTATGCTACCCATCACTATTTTAAAATTTTTTATAAATCACTTCAATAGACTATCCACATACGCAAAGCAATCCAATCTAACTCCAAATATACACCTCAAACACCAAAAAAGACATCATTTTAATCTACTATCCATACCAACTTACTTAACCACTTACAAACACAAACACACAAACACATACCCTCACATTTTTATAAAAAAGAGTTAGTGTTTATTTTCACACTACTCTACCTACACACATTGGCAAATCGATTGTTATTTCTTTTCTAGAGTATTGGGTAGCCCTGAAAAGGGCTGTTTTGTTTTGTTTGCTATGGCATTCTTTTTAGTTTCTAAGAATGCGATGTCCTCTGAGGATAGACTTTCTGGCGATAGGTCTGCTTCTTCGGAAAGAGAAGAAGAACTCTTTGGTGTCGATACGACAATCGACAAAGCCTCTGTCAGCTTCAGGTTGCTGCTGCTGCTCTTGTTGTTGTTGCTGCTGTCTCTGAAGTCTGTACTTCTCTGTCCATTCTTCTTTTTCCCTGTTCATTTCTTCTCTGAAGAGCTCTTCTATCAGGTCTTCAGTGTTTTTTAACATTCTCACATTCTCTATTTCTTCTGGCTTCGGTATCAGACTGTGTCTGACCCTATGCAAATTCACGTAGGCTTCGTTGAGTTTAGCTAGTTTGGAGCACATCTTCTTAGGAGGATGAGTCGACAATGGATGGTTAGACTGGAAACAACCCGGTTCTTAAAGTCAAAGCGCGGACGTGAAGGAAAACATCCCCCACACGGTTTTGGAGTCGCAACGTTTAGTGAGTGTCATGAGAGGGATAGTAAGAAATGAAAGAGCATCAATCCAACATTCTTATAGCTAAACAAAAGACAAAGGCATTTTTTTCAAAACACAACATTTTTTATTCAAAAATCACTTAACACTAAACAACAACTCTAACATTTTTAACAATAATCCAACAATATAACATCAAACAATTTTTTCAAAACACAACATTTTTTATTCAAAAATCACTTAACACTAAACAACAACAACTCTAACATTTTTTAACAATAATCCAACACTAAAAGTTTCTCCACTAGGTAAAGAGGGATAACAGTCTTCCATGGTTTCTAGTAATCTAGGATGACTTCTCTCAAACTGTTGATTTCTATCGTATTATCGAATTCTGCATACAGGATGACGTTCACCGTTTCATCAGGGTCTCGGTCTTTAAACTGAATTTCCACACGAATCTGGCCGGATTTTATAGGGTGGAAATGTCCCTCGTCGCTGCCTTGGTCTGGAGTGAAATCGAAAGCCCACAAAGCGTAGCCTCCTGCATAATCCTCGTACGTAATACCGTGACTGGTATTGGTTCCTAACTGTCCGGTGGCTTCGTACAAGGACAAGTACGATCTCAAGTAATTCTTCTTGGTAAAGTCCGGTTCGAAAGGTCGGGTACACAAGATCTTGCCATCGCGACTGACTTCGATTTTGGACACGCCAAAGTGTTGAAAGTAGAAAGGATTTTTTTCGGCAGCTCCGTTGAAGGCTGTATTCTCGACGATACCAACGATCAAACGTTTGGGTAACTGTCCTTGGAACAGATGATCTTCGATCATGGATCGCTGTCCCTTGGGAATGGTGAAGGTTTTCACTTCCACGCGTCGTATGGGATACTTGGCGGTCGTTCTGCTCAACGTCTGACTGATGTCGTTTCCCACTTTAGGTAACACTTCCACACGGCGTACGTAGAGTCTGGCTTCTAGGATTTTGGTTTTATAACGGTCACTATCAGCCATCAAATGGAAAGCGGCACTGCTACGATTCAGTCTCAGGCGAACATCCACCCCGTTCAGCAAATACTTTTCTTGCAACCACATGTCCAAATGCAAACGATCCATCAGTTCTAAACTTGTGTCGGCTCCCGTGATTCTCTTTCTTCGTTCTACAAATCCATCATTGTTGTCTTTCTTTTCATCAGTTTCCAATATTTCAAACTTGGTAGGTTCGTCAGCTTCCCATACCACACAGGCATTGAGATGAGTGTTCTTGGCATCTATTCCGTACGTCAAGAGATTTTCCAGGTAGGCACGATAAGGGTAAGTATCCATGCTGATACTGACCAGTTTGTTATTCAAGTACAAGTCCACTCCACTGAACAAGGAATGCATGAAATTGTTGACGGGAGCTACTGCTTCATCGTCTATAGCACCTCCAGTCTTATATAGAATTTTGACTTTCAGGTACAAGTAACTGCTATTCAGATCGATGTAATCTTCGGGCTGTCCTTTGATTTCAAACTCGATGGGAGCGGAATCGGTCAGTGAGGAGACGGGGTGAAATTTCACCCACTGGGATTCTTGCTTCGGCATCATCGTGGGGGGCATGGCAAACATATCCAGTTCCGTCTTGGAACAAGCGCAAGATTCTCGGTGCATCATTTTTTTTGTCTCTTTTCTCAATAATCGAAAACGTCTAAGTCTCGAACGGTTCTTCTTTTCTTGGCCTTTCTCGCTTGAAGTCTGGTGAAAGGGTGTTTTCTTCGTCGTCTCTTTCTGCCTTGTCCTTGCTGAATGTCTGACTCGGTAGCGTGCAGGGCATTTATAGGTGTTTCTCGTTGGCCTAAAATGTCTTTGCCCGTTTGCAGCAAGACATTTTTGCCTGCCCTCATGAAGGCTTCTTTAGGGTTTTGTTTGTCGATGATGACATTTTGGAGAAATTCTTTGCCTTGCGTCAGTGCCGCATCTTTCAAGGCGTGCAATCCGCGTGTCACCATCGGTTTCAACACCGGGGCCACCGAACGAAAGGCCGATTTTAACATATCTCCTAAGCCGTGTCCACGCTGTCGAGCAACCCCTCGGTACACTGGATACATGACTTACGAGTCGTGAGAGAACCGTTTTCGAAAATGGAGTTTCACCGTGACTTTTCCTTTGGTGAATGGAATATTTTGTCCCAGATCTCCTTTTATAGCAATGTTGACCGTGTCCAAATACGACTTACTGACAGGCAAATAGTGAGGATGTACAAATTCGCGGTGGACGTGGTAAGTGTTTCCACCTTCCTCGTCAGCGTCCGTGGCAGAATCTACTTTGAAAGGAATGACACGCAGTAACGGTACGGAGGTGTGTCCCACCACGTTGTACTCCACCACATCGGAATACACGAACATCAAATTCAGTCCTTGGTTCAGTTCTACCGGGGCACGAAATAACTTGCTAAAAGACTCGTTGTCTTAAACGATGGGTAGTTCGTTTTTCTTGAGCATGGCCTTTCTCATGTCCATGTCTCCGCCCAACATGTCAAACAATTCAGGACAAAATAAAATGGACACGATTTTACTTCGTTCAAATTTCATCAAGAAGCGACGAGCTGCTTTGTGGTACTCCATGGTGACACTTTTGTTGACATGCTCCAAAGCTTTCAGAAACACGACATTAAACCTGGAGGCTATGGTGCCGACCAAATGATGACCACTAAAATAATAGCCTGGGGGAATGAACAAGTGATAGGTGGTGTACTTTTGTGTACGGGTTTTCTTGTCATATTTGACATTGCTATCCATCCACTGTTGCATTTGCTCGTCATGAACTTCCACATAAAAAAAATTTTGATTGCGAAGGACATTGAGGACTTGGGTCGGGTGAATGATATCTACTAAAGCCACTTCCCAATGGGCTTCGTGATCTAACTGGATGGCTTGAGGTAATTTGGCCGTGTAACAGCACAACGTGTTCTAGGGAAACACCTCCATGGAACTGTCACTGGGTTAAGTTAAGTAAAATTGGTTTTGGTGACTCATAATTCCAGAGTTCTGTGGCTGTCCGAGGGGATATTACTGGACGTCAGAGGCGTGTCTCCGTCTAAAATGGGGTTCTGATTGTGGTTGAAGTGGTGACTGGCACTGGCACTGGACACAAGGTTCCCGGGGTTCCCGTTCGAGGAGAATTTCAGGGAGGGATTAGGAAGCAGGTAACCCATGCAACTGCTCAATAAAATGGTCCACAATTGTTTGTCTCCTTGTTGCAAACTCAAATTGGCAATGGCTGCCCCGATGACACAATACACCACGAAGATTTGGCAGAAAAAGACGATTTGCGTTTTAGGCACACGTTCTCCACACCACACCCACAAGGGTTGTTTTTGTAAATCTTGCACAGAAGAACTAGGTGAAGGAGGAGTGCGAAGCGTCGATCCAAGAATCAAAACTGGATGGATATCCTTTCCAACGTACTTTGACTTCTTTGACACGTCGTTCGCCCACTTTACGGGTTGTGCGTTCGAGAATGCTTTCGATGTCGTACACGTCGTCTTCTTTTTTGGTCACACGTTGTAACTCGGGCAAATAAAACGTTCCTTTGAGCACTTCTCCGTTCATGTCTTCCAATTTATAGACGGCAGGATGACGGCCATGCACTCGTCCAGTGACGCGAAACAATTCGGTCGTCCAGTTAGGTAAGTAACCTTTGTCGAAAGTGCGTTTGGTTTTGCCAATGCGCACCCAATCTCCTACGGCCAACTCTCCACTTTTCTTGGGGACAGCCCTCGTCGGGGACGTACCAAACAGACGCTCAAACACCAACACTTCGTTGTCGGGAGTCACGTCTTGCGGGGCACGTCCGATGCTTCGATGGTAAGATTGGTTGTACACTTGCACCAGGTGCGGTAAGATGTCGATGTACTTCAGAGTGTGGTGATGCGTAAAATATTTCCACATGCGTTCTTTCAAAGTGCGTTGAAAACGTTCCACGATGCTGGCTTTGGTTTCGGGATTCTCGGTGGTAAAAAAGATGAATGTCACGTTTCTTTAATTCTTTTTGGAAAGCTTGGTTCAGAAATTCGGTGCCTTTGTCCGTTTGCCATCGAAGAGGGTGACGACCGCTTTGTTTCAACACCCGTTGCAGGGCTCGCACTAACTCGCTGCTCGATTTGGAAGTCAAGGGCACGACCCAGGCAAATTTGGAAAAGACGTCGATGACACAAAACAAATATTTGTAGCCACGATTGTAGCTGGCCAAATGAGAGACATCGGCTAAATCGGCTTGCCATTGATGATCGATGCCTTCCACTCGGGTGCGACTTCTGGCAAACTTGCGTCGAATGGGTTTGTGTAAAGTGTAGGTAGCTTGTTCTTGTAACCATCGTTGCACTTGAGGTAAACGGAGATTTTTCAGTCGCGTTTTGGCAGCACGATACAATTTTTGAACTCCTGCGTAACCTCCAGGATGGGAGGGATCGAGGTGAATGCTGGCTAAGACTTTTTCCATTTTTTTGTGTTGGTTGGTGTGTTAATAAGACACCCACCCTTGGAGGATGCTACTCTTTTTCTCTTTTGGTATTTTCTTGGATTGCAATGCTTTGCGTGTGCGGCCAGCAATAGGTGTCGAAGAGGAGAAGGATGTCTGAGCGGGGGATATCGGTTCTTGTTTCACTTCTGTCTTCACTTCTGTCTTCACTTTCTTTTTCTCTTGTGAGGAAGAAGAGGTGGCCATCATCTTTTTAATCCATCCAATTCTGGAGGTAGGTGGTGTTGTTAACTTGCGTACTTTTTCTGGTGGAGTTTGAAACCATTCCTCTTCTTCTCCTTTTTCTGTCTTGGTCACGGGTACTGGTGGTACTGGTACTGGTACTGGTGATGGTGCTGGACTTTTCATCAAGGTCTTAAAATCTTTCAGAGTGGGTAGAGCTGTTTCGTCTAAAGCTTTCTGGCGAAAGAGTTGCAGTCGTTGCAAGAGTTGACCGTACTTTTGCGATTTTTCTGTTTCGAACAAATGTTGGCGATCCAACAAGGACTGCAATTCGTGTTGTAACTGGGACATCTCGCTCAAATGGGGATTGGGAGGTAAATGCGGGGTGTGTTGTTCTTGCCACCGATGGTATTCCATCCATCGTTTGTAAGGTACTAAAGCTAGTTTTCGTCCTTCCATGGGGTTGTCAGGGGTCGATTCTGAGATCTTGGAACTTCCGAGGCCTTTTTGTCTTGCTCCCACCAGTCCTCCCAACATGGTTCCCAAGACTCCTTTCAGTATGGGGCCTAACAAGAGAGGTAAAATACCTCCACGTTGCACTAACATCTTCTTTTTTTGACGAATGGGAATTTTCTTTTGAACCATTTGGCGAAAAACGTGACGATGTTTGCCTAAGCATTGTTTCTGGTGTTTGGACAAAGGGATCGTGCCTTTCAAAACGTTCAAACAACATTCGCACACGGTATCGATGACCTCTTTGGAGGCCGTTTGAATGAGTTTTTTTCGTAGGGGTGGAGAAGCTTTGGACAGGACAGATAACATGTCCCCATGTTTGGCTAAACGTGGTGGCAGTCCTTTCCTTTTCTTTCCTTGAGCTTTTCTGGAGGGTGACATCTTTGAGTCTTCAGGAGCACCAAAAAAACACTGATACCCCGACTTGGTCACAGGCCTTTTTTATACTGGAACGCGTCGCCACTGATTGTCTTTACGTCGTATTAGTTTGAGGACAGGCATGACACGTCGTGCAGGGGTACGTAACGGACTAAATCGAGCCAGTTCTTGCTTGGACAAATCCAGTAAACTTTGTAACATGCCCGATCTTTCTTGAACTTTGATTTTGGGAGAAGGTACTTTGTGAGCAGCAGCCACTGCCACTAAATTGGAGGGTCCTGCCACTGGGGAAGTTCTTTTTGGGGTCATCAACGGAGAAGTTCTTGGTGTGATCAACGTCTCTAAGTACTCTTCAGTTCCTGGTGTCATTAACGGAGAAGTGGACAAACGTGAGGCTGCCGGAGACACAGTCACCGCCGTGGCAGGTCGTGGTTTGCGAGTGTAAGGTTGCGTCCTGGCCGAAGTGCCTCTCTTGCGACTAGTTTTCTGTGGACTTTTCTTTTTCTGGGGACTTTTTCTCTGTTTCTTTTTCTGGGGGCTTCTTTCCTTTTTCCGGGGTAGTGGTGTCTGGTCAGAGGAGGGTCCTGACACTGGAGAAGTTCTCCTTGGGGACCTGGTCTTTTTCTTCTTGGGGCTTCGTTGGACTTTTGTCTTGGGGATAACTTTGGGGGCATTAGGATCCCATCTTAAGAGTGAGCGAATGATCACCCCTCCTAGAGTACCGCTCCCTCCAGGTTTCAAAATGATTTGTTTTTTGGTTTGAGTGTCGATGCGGGGATCGGCCAGTTGGACCAAAGCGGCTTTATTTCGATCGAAAAAGCGTTTGGTTTGATGAGGAATCTGAATGATTCCTTGGAGTATTTGACGTGCCGTCACCGTGAACCATCGTAAGACTTCTTTGAGACTAGCTTCTAAGACACGAGCTCGTGTTTGTGGATCTTTTTCTCGACTGATGCCATACAAGGCACGAATCAATTTGACGGGAAGATGCGACTGAATGGACGTCATGTTCGCACTGAGAGTGAGACAGACGAAAAAGGGTCTGAGGTTTTTATAGATTTTTTTATGGGGAGTGAAATGAAGTCGAGGACGGAGACGTGTACAGGACAGGCCCTCCGTCTTGGCACCAGTGGTGAAACAAGTGGGTACGAAATCGCAAATCCTCGGGAGTCGTAGGTTTCAAATCGACGAGTAAATAGGCGTGTGGCGTTTGAGTGGCATCGTCGTACGCCTGAGTCAGCCAAGGCGTTCCTAACTGTTTGGCTAAGACTTGCACTTGCGATTTATCTCGAGGGCTTTTAAACAAGACCACGTAATGCGCATTGAGACTGATGGTGCGATGGGCTTTACTTTGTTGAAACAAATTTTGGGTGATGTAAACGACACTGGCATTACGGTGATGCCCTTTGCGAGTGAACCACAGTTTAATTTCTTCTTCGTCTTCTCCTAACATGTCGTCAAAAATGACCAAATGGGTTTGACGGGAGTCAGAGACGATGCCGTCGTCTTCTTTAGGAATGCCTTCCACAAACACGATGGAATCGCCTTGACTTTCTCGCAAGAGGCTGTACGCCGATTGCCACTCTTTGTAACACCACACGATTCGTTGAGGTGGTCGATCGATCAAATGATGTTTATGTTCGATCAAACGTTTGACGAATTCGGTTTTGCCAGAACCGCTAGGTCCAGCAATGAGCATGTTAAAAGGATGGCGAAGATACAAAGCCTCCCAACTGGCACGATCTAAGTGTTCGTCGATGACTTTGACAGTAGAGGAAGAGGGAGCAGAGACAGCAGAGGTAGCCATAGTGTGAGGAATGTCACTTGTGACACGAAAAACAAACAAGACAAGAGTTTATATACTTTTGCAGAACACGTTTATTGAATGTTTTTTTCAAAACATGAATACGAAAGACAAAAATACATAAAAGCCAAAGGCTTAAGTACAAGAATAAAAGGCACATGATAACCATGAACGTGGAATAAAAACAAGTGTCTGTACAACAACCACATGTTTTGGGTAAAGTTCTAACCAGTTCTATAGTAGGGGGTAAGGTCACACAAGTGTCCTCCCGAAAGGGTCTTTCAGGCCTGTCCACGACAGTCCCGTCCTGAGTGACGGGTTCTTCTGGCACCGTCACTAACACGGGTTGAAAAGTAACTTTTTTCCTTGAATAACTCTCGTGCATACTGGGCCACCTCTTGGGTCCAAGCCAAACCAATCTGGTTTCTTCTTCGTCAACGACATGGTAAGTTACTTCAATGAACAATGAACTATCGATCTTGCCTAGGGTTCCTTTTTATATACAGACCAATACCGACGTGACCGTACGGTAGGGTGAAGTGATTGGGAAGTCGCACTCGCTTCTGGTATACAATTTGATAGACTTTTTCCAAGGGTCGACTGACGATGTGGTGAGTGGGTAAACGTACAATCTTGTTCGGTTGATAAGTGGTCACTTTAAAGTTTCCATCCTCTCCCGATTGCAAGGCTTCTTTCAATACCCCAAAGTTGACCACTCGACTGGTACGATGATTCAGAGTCAGTCCTTTCACTTTGCACGTCGTGTGCACTTCTCCTTGTTTGTCCCGGTATTCGTAGCCGTAATTTTTGGGACCACCACTGACGAAACTTAGAATCTTGTCGTCGGGATGCTTGTCTGTCCAGGCTCCTAAACGGTCTCCTTCGATGTCAGGGTGCTGTTGAATCGGGTGATGGATGTAAATGCAACTGTCCGTGTCAAAGTACAGGACGCGTTCTTCTAACAGTTCTAAAGCTTCGTGCAATTTTAAGCGAGCATGAGCTGTCACGTAAGCCGCAATGATGACATTTCCAAAGGGGTCGTCTTGTACAAAGTCCAGATCTTCTTCGTAATTGACCAAGATCAAATCCTCTCGAACGACGTCCACGTGTTTCATGTATTTGGTTTTGTCGTGAATCATCTGGAAGTAGCGGGAAGGTTCTGTCAAATATTCCGTCTTGGGTAAACACGTTCGTTGTGCCATTTTATCCCACAAGCAATTTAACATCACTTTGGCAAACGATCGCCTGCCTTCGTTTTTTTTGATGTGGTCTAAAGAGATGCCTTCTTGTTCGTAGTATTTCTCTTTGAATTGTATTTGGTCTTCGGGAGTGTGACACCAGGAAGGATAGCCGCTGGCGTCTTGTTTCAGTTTCAAAAAGGCATCCACGTAGTCGGCGAAAATGCCTTTCTGAGTAGGGTCACCCTTGTGGTACTGTTGTGTCTTGGGAAAGTGGCAAATTTCGTACACTTCTAACAGTTGGTATCCCATGTCCAGAGCTTTGAACAATTCCACGCTGACCCAGGTTCCCGTCAAGGCACGTTCTTCCTGGCTGTGATGGCAAGGTTGGTCCTGGTTGCACGTTTCGGCACAAGTACGGCACAATGGAAACATCAGTTTGCCTTGACAATGGTGAGGTAAGACGGGATGGTATAGGTTCGTTGGAGGCAAAACTTTACACTTGATCAAGCCTTCGTATTGTCGAATGTTTTTTCAGGTCGATGTGTTCCGTGAACAATTGCGGGTGCCCTACAGGAAAGCGACAATATTTGCACACGTAGGGATACAGCGAACACACGTCCAAGTATTTGATTTCTTCTCCTTTCTCTTCGTCGGCTTGGTACAGCAAACAGGTGGAATTGGTCCTTCCTCTGTACAAACTATCCCTCGGGTTCAGCGGGTCCATGAACTGGTAAGTTTCCACGAGGCGTTTAAACTCGGGATCGGTTTTCAAACGGTGATCGTACTCGTGTTCCCACATTTCCACCACTTGGTATCCTTGCTGTTCTAACTTTAGGCGCCGCTGACAAGTGTCCTGGTACAAGTCTTCCATGGTTCGTTGCAAAAACTGATTTTTAGTGTCACGGTCAGGGTAACAGACGGGACATCCGTGAAATAAGCAACCGTTAAACTCGTACACGATCTTGGGGTTTTCTAAGTCCCAGCCATCGACCGAATACGTTCCGATGGTCTTTTCGCCTCCTCCGCTGCGGGCATGCTGAATCCATTTGTCTTCCTTGTCGCACAAGTAATGTAACCAACGTAGGGCTTTGACCGAGTATTGACGCTTGACATAGTGGGTCGTTTGAGGACTGATGACAGCCACGGTGTTTTCAGGCATGAATCGTTGGCGGTACACTAAGGAACACGCTTTGGCAATGGTGCAAGCTTCTTTCAATGGATCGACCCCTCCGTGTTCCATGAACAGTTCTCGAAATTTTCCACAGCAACGCCGTAAAATGTCCACGTCGGAACGACAATACTTTAACATTTCTTCCTGAAAGTCGAAGAGGTCAGAGGCATGAGCCTGGTACCAAGCGTAGAAAGCTTCTCGTTGTTCGGTACGCATGTTGTCGGGGTCGTAATAGTGAGCCTCAGGCAAATGGGGTAGAACGGCATGTTGATTGGCTTCCGTATTGAAAAAGTGTGGAAAGTACCCTTTAGCCATTTCTGTCATTCCAAATGTTTTAGGCATTCGACTCAAAGGCATGGCCAAGTAACTCATCGAATCTTTAAACTGTACTTGTCCCACTTGCATGAAAATGATTTTGGCTCCGTTCAAAGTCACTTTAGGACGTTCGGTGCCATGTTCCGTATAGTATCTGAGAAGAAACTGTCCATCGTATCCGGAGAAATTGTGAGCCATCACCGTGGCATGACGATGACAATCTCCGTAACGTTCGATGTCCTCTTGGCTCCACGTCTTGTCGATGGGGTCTAAGACCCATCGGGCAAAATCGGCTAACGTGTTTGGTCCCCGAAAGATTTTTTCACGTCCTCCAGGAATCTTGCTGCAGTGAGGGCAATGACTGAAGATAGATTCTTGAATGCACTTCTCGCACGCTCGATGAGCCACGCAGAAATTAGGAATTTGAATGCCGGTCTCTTGCATGCATTCGAAATCGAAAAAGATGAAATTGCCTTTCCTCTTGTGACCGTCCTCTTTCTCTGGTGGGTGTTGGTATTTTTGCACGTAGCATTGGTGTTTCAAGTCCACGATGTGGTGACAAATGTGACATTTTTTCTTTCCTCGACATACGTGTGCCTTGGCATTATTGGTAAGTATGCCTTGTCCACAGGTAGGGCACAATCTCAGGAGTTGACAAGCACATTTCTTCTGTGAACCTTGTGTTTTCAAATGTTGTTGGTAACAGGTAGGACTGACAAACGTGCGCAAACAAGTCGAACAAGGCACTGGTCCTTCGCTCAGACAGGGTGGAGAGGCCAAACATCCTGGGCATTTCATTCCACAATGCTTGTGTTGCTCTCGATTGTTATAACCATAGTCACATTTCTCACAATAATAACTGTATCCCAGGAATCCAGTGATACTGGTAATGGTATCGAAATGGTCATCGTGATGATAGACATGAATGTATTTTCCGTCCTTAAAATCTTGGCCTCGAAACAACAGAGTTCCACGCATTTCTTGAGAGTGCACTTTCAAGGTGTAGCGTGGAGCTAGGGCATCTTGCAATTTTTGCATCTTAGGAATGCCACAGGGTGTGTCTTTGGACAGTCCGGCTTGTTGCAACAGGAGTTCTGCTTCATTTCGTTGTTTGGCTCAGTCGGATTGTTGAATAGTTTTCCAGGTTCTTTTCCATTCTACCGTGTCGTTCTTGTTGGCATAGGTTCGTCCCACCACGATGGCACGGGCTAAACACGTCTGGTCTTGAGGGTTGTTAATTCGGACGAGACTCTTTTTGGTGTTGCGAAGGTCGTCCAACAATAACATCTTTTTGCATCCAGTTCCTTGAGGAGGAGAGACGTGGGCCATTTTCAGTGTGGCTTTACCATCGGTGATGTCAAACTGGTCATTAGATTGTTGCACCTGTTGTATCTTGTCCATGACTTTGGAAGGGGTCAGTTCTGCGGGTCTGCTAAACTCGATCCAAACAGGGGATTTCAAACCGTCGTGATCTATGGATAGTGTCAAGCGATCGTCTTCTTTGGCTTGACATTGTCGCTTGAGTGCGGTGAGCAAAGAATCCCACATCTCGGTGATAAACCCTTCTGCTTTCTCCAAGGGTACGTCGGCCTTGAAATCTTTAAACTTCACCGTGTAGGTGTAAGCCGTGGTTCTAAATTTTCTAGAGGAGCGCTTTTCCGTCTCTCGAATGGAATAGTACTTTTCAGGGTTGACTAAGGGTGGTGAACTTGGTTTAGAGGGTTCGGATTCTGGTTCACTCATGTCCTCTTCAAAATCACTGGCATGAATTTGTGCCAAGATTTCAGCCCTGGTACGAGGCGATAGATCACGTTTCTGCCTCTTACTTTCTTCTTCTTCTTCTTTCTTCTCGAATGAATGGGATCGTTTCATCTTGAGTGCAAAACGTCAAATGACTGAAGTTTAAACACCATAGACTAATTTATAGTCTTGGCAAACCAGCGTATATAAAAAGGGTGTGTGTCTTGTCCTTTCACTATTCATTTCACTCTCAAGCCGAGCACAACGATGGAAGAGACTACCCAGATGGAACGTTTCGTCAGAGCTTTGCGAGGGGTCATTAGAAAATTCTCTTCAGACCAGCCGACGGACTACTCTTCTTCCTTTCGAGATAAAAGTCAAGATACTTGCTATATCTGTCAGAAGAAAGGGCATTGGTCTTCAGAGTGTCCAGACCGTCAAAAAAGAAAAAAAAAACAGGGGCTAAAAAAGACAAAAGTCAAGATACCTGTTATTATTGTAAAGAAAAAGGACATTGGTCTCCAGATTGCCCAAAAAAGAAACAAGAGGAGTCAGAAGAAAAGAAGGATTCTTCAGAAGAAGAGAGGGATTCTTCGGAAGAAGAGAGGGATTCTTCGAAAGAAGAGAGGGATTCTTCAGAGGAAGAAAGAAGACAATTCTATTTAAAAGAAGCAAAGAAACAGGAGAAGAAAAGAAGAAGGGAAGAAAATGAGGAAAAAACGGTGAAGAAATTCAAAAAACAGAGAGACTAAACAAGGAGAAAGAAGAAGTGTAAGAACTTTTTAAAGTGTTCTGTGGTGAATTGTGAATTGGATTGTAAAAAATGGAGAAAAGAATACATGAATGATATAAGGTAAGTGTCTTTGAGTTTTGATTTTAAAATAAGAAGCTACACTCAAGCACTCATACACAGACACGTACTATAAGGGTAAAATGGGTGGGGTTTATTTTTGAGTTATTGGCAAATTGAAATTGTATTTCTTTTCGAGAAATGTGGGTGGCCCTGAAAATGGCCTTTTTTCTTTATGGTGTAGGAGTGAGTTTAACCAATCAACTTTAACTGCCTTAAGCCTTTGCCACGGCCAAGGCCTACTTCTGATGACTGGGTTGAAATCACTAAGGGTGCTACGACAGGCTTAGTCACAGGGTTGGCGTGTTTAGCTCGGGAAGGTCGTATTCTCTTCGGTCGTGATAAAGAAGTATTATACATTTGTTTCAGACTTCTTAACTCCGCTAAAATGTCCAACAGTACCGTAGCCGTTTGATTTTCACCCTCTTGTTTCTTTGCTGCTACTTCTTCTTGCTGTTGTTGCTGTTGTTTTTTTCTTACCTCTTCTTGTTGCTGTTGCTGTTGCTGTAGGAGAAAAGCTTGTTCCGCTTCCTTTTGTCGTTGCATAAATTTCTCCAATTCTTCTTTCTGTCTCTGTCTAAAATTCTCCACTTGCGGTAATGAAGAAGGTAACGAAGGTTCCGGAACAAATTCTTGCGAGGTAAGAAAATCCACAAAATCCCAATGTACCTCTTCTGAAAGTAAGTCCGGGTTCCCTTGGGCGGTCTCCCCTGCTGGTGCACCCCAATGGATCGTTTTCTGAGTTTCCGTCATGTTGAATCACTGTCGCATAGATTGACTGCACACAAGCGCTAGCGAATCTATATAGACCAAATGACGTCACAGACTGCTCTCTTCGGATTGGATGCGAGCTGACTGAATTTTGTAACGCGTGTTCGGATTGGTGAATGAACTCAATCCGTTTCAATCCTACCTCTGCCTATAAATAAGCGCAGTTCAGTGCATTGATTCACTTGTTCTCGTCGCTTCAAGATGTGGACCGATGTGCAATCTTCTACGCTTGTGTCTTCCATGATGTTTAGGACGGACATGCTCATGTATGTCAGGTCCAAGTGGACTGTTGTTGATAGGACAGATACTAGTCAATGGATGAGGAGAGTTTACATAGAAAGACAAGGATGTCTCAAGATAGTACTTGTGTATGGACCGGCAGTTAGAAGGAGTTTAAGAAGAAGAAGATGTGACAGATGCCATCTATGTTAATATTAATATTAACATAAACCCAAAGGTCCTTTTCAGGGCCAGCCATATTTCTCGAAAAGAGATAGTCTTTCCATTGCCTACCCCTTTTTTAAAAAAATTTAAAAAAAAAAAAAAAAAAAAAAAAAAAAATTCCATGTTCAATTTCCCTTGACGCTATAAAGTCCCACCCTGTTTAAATTCCTTTGACGCTAAACCGTCCCACGATTTTTCTCCATGTTAATTTCCCTTGACGCTAATCTGACCCACGATTTTTCTCCATGTTAAATTTCCCTTGACGCTAATCTGACCCAGGGGTCTCTGTAATGCTAATTCCCATTGACGCTAATGTACCCCACTTTACTACTTATGATTTCAAGAATATATTCAACTATTATATATCTTGGATAAATTCTACTTATTTTTACTTAAAAAAATTCAGAGAAAATGAGAGCATTTGAAGCCGCTGGCGCGGTCAGTAACATGTCACTGATCTTTAAATGTGATATTTTCGGTAGAAAACACATAACAGGAAATCGATTGTTCAAGTACTTTGAAACAAACGTAGGCCAGTACTGAGGTGGAATTAATGCACAATTGCATTTGAATTTTTTTTCAATTCTTGTCTAGTGAAGAGAAAGTGCAATGACAATTAATCAAGTATTGGTGACTAAATAGGGCTAGTTTAAAGAAAGATTATGATTTATGTTCATATGGTCAGATGCGTTAATGGGGTCAGAATGTGTAAGGTTCAGATGGAACGTAATATGCAACACTGATCATTAAACAAAACAATAATTGTGATACTATTGATTATATGAGAACTTTTAGTTTACCTTTTGAAATAGATTTTGACTGGCGTCTTTGACAGTCGTGAAGATCACGACTGATCAAAAATGTCAAAAAGCACATCCACTAATGCCAACACGTATAAAATAGCACATTCAAGACAGAAACAATTCGGCCAGCGTACTTAAGTAACCCATTCGTTTGCACTATCTATACTTATATGTAAATATCATGCTAATTTGATTGCTAACACAATTATTGGTTATATAACCTGCACCAGAGAAGAATGTTTTATTTTTACGAAAGAAATTGTTTTTAAAGGACCATATTTACACTAACTCTCGACTGCCATTATAGACGGCCCGTGGTATTGAACAGTCGGCAGGTGTACACAATGGCTATACGAGCTACGCACTTGAAATGTGTGACCACAGTCATTCTATGATTAGCAGATAATTACTGATACTACGCGAAAATAGGAGCCAATGGTTTATACTTCGCTCCAGATAAAGAATATTTTATCTGTTTTAAGTTAGAATTCCATAGATCAAACCATCGTCTTTTTACTTTCACTAGCGCCCAGGTTAACAATACAGACGCTGAATTGAAATAAAAGCAATCTTATCGCGATTTTTTGTTGTGGCTAAAGATTTTATTTGATAACTTGTTTCACTTGAGCAACAATTTATAAAACACTGTATTGAAAGCATGTCGACTTCCAGAAACTACGAACCATTCGATGATCATCATATCATTCACATAATTTAACTCTGCAATATAGTCCTTCCGATTACACAGCAGATATGCTAAATTTAGAGATGTTAGTATGAGAATGTCGGAACTTCCTTGAACTTCTCTTTACGTTATTATCTGTGTAATAGAGAGTGAAAGTTGTCATCAACTTTAAATTTAAGCAACGCTTAATTTTATCAATGAAAGAGTCATCTTTACTGCGTAATTATGGACTATCACCACCCGTTTCATTTCCGCGATCCATGCTGTACTTTCGTGCAACCTTTATCAAACTCTTAAATCGGCTATTTTTTATTACATATTTGAATGTTATGTATATCTATGTTATTTGTAACTCCTTTTATTTTCATAATTTTTATTCATGGTTCTAACTGCATAGAATATTTTGTTACAAATTGTGTATTTAATTTAGCTCTGATAAAAACGTAAATTGCGTAGGATATATAAATAGATGTTTACGTGGGTGTTGACAGTAATTACACTTAATAATCAGACTTAAAAATGGCGCCTATGGCGTAGATTCTCTGCCAATGATGGGGTATATACGTTTCAAGACTAAATATGTGGTTTTCCCACTGGTTGCACGAGATCACGTGAATAAACTTATTGCGCTGAAAATCAATAGTCTATATTGTCACCTGAGGTCCATTGCGACATACAGTCGAAATATACGGTGTATATAAGGAGACAATTAAGCATTTAGTTTCATTCCAATTTATGGATTGATTCACACTCCTTGTGTTCATGATGCAAGTCTAGACGTGTGTTATGCTGTATTTGTATTTTTCAAAAGGAAAAACATTTGAACTGTTCAGTGGAGATGGAAAGTGCTCATAATTTGGACTATAATATTCTCGAACTGTTATAAATTATTCGAAGTAATTCTGGACATCGCCATTTTGACATCATGGTTCTTGGAGGACCAGTACATTTAAGGAATTGAAATTTAAAAGGAATGTTTCTTTCATTAGGACTTTCGGCGACCTTTATATGGAATAACTTAGATTCATTTCTTAATGTACGTTTTTCTCACATTTCATCCAAGCTTTGATAACTAAATTCTGTGCTAACTTTGATAAAACTTGTTGGTCTTGCTTCTTTTACCATAGAATAGTAGCAATGATATTTATGCATGTTCTCCGGTGCCATGTTGCATGGGGTTTCTTTTCTTTAAATATAACTTATAAGTTTTTACGTTTTTCATTAACTTCTAAACTTGCAACAATAGACATTTAGGTACCTATATAGTGCGTCTCTAGCAAGAAAAATGGAACATACATTTCCTTCCGATTTTTGTATATCCCAGAACTGGCTTAAACATGTAAAGATGGCTCTTGAAAACTGTCAGAAATGTTCGATGTTTGAAGGTTTCCACACACATGAATGTTTAGTTTTCTCCTTATATGGATCATATTTTGCGACTGTACTTCACAATATAACCCACGTGACATCATACACTATTGTACTTGAAGTCGAATTAAACATATTCACGTGACCTCGCGATACAAATGGGAAGGCACATAATTATTCTCGAAACGTTCATACTCCATCTGTAACAATTGAAACCGAGTGGGCTTTGGATTAAATGAATGACACAAACACAATGTGTGTGAATGACGAGACTTGTATATTGTACGATAAGAAGAAGGTACAAAATAAATGAAACAATCTATGCAACACCCGACTCTCGCACACACCCTACACACACAAATTCACAAAAGAAAGAAATTCTCTCTCTCTCTCTCTCTCTCTCTCTCTCTTTCTCTCTCTCTCTCTCTCTCTCTCTCTCTCTCTCTCTCTCTATATATATATATATATATATATATATATATATATATATATATATATAGAGAGAGAGAGAGAGAGAGAGAGAGAGATCTATCTATATCTATCTATCTATCTCTCTATCTATCATAATAATAATAATAATAATAATAATAATAATAATAATAATGACGAGGATTGAGATGATGACTCAGTTGTGAAACTACCAATGATACTGATAATGACGGTTCATATAACCGATATGTTATAGGACTCACGGTACTAATTCAGTTCCCATAGTAAACCTATGCAAACTCCATGATATTAAAAATTCAATAGCTTAAAATGTTTGAGTGTTCATGATCAAACCTATATTTATCAGTACAGATGAAATCTGGATGACAGCTTCTGTGTAGAGGAAAGGATACGAGCCGCGGCATTTTCTGGACCTGCATGTGTTTGAAACATGTGCTTTCAATTTCGCACCAAAGAGTCAGGTGCTAATTTTAGTAATGAGTGTTCCAAAGTCAAGACTGTTAAAAGACTCAAATTCCATCTATAAAACAATGTCTATTTTTTTCCACTTGCAACTAGGGTAAGCTCTCAAAAGGTTCTTTCTCCTACAACATAACAGACATTATTAACCAATCCTGGTCAGCCAAACCCATTTATTGTTTTAGGCTCACCCATATCCAGGCTGGTTCCCATTTTTCCATACCATTAGCACCATGTGTCCTATATAAATGAAACAAATCAAATATAGTTCCGACCCACGCCGGATGCACCCTGGTTCAAAATATCGCAGTAACATATTGGCTCAACTTTCCAGATTCATCAGTCACTGAGAAACTAAGCAAAAGGCACCATTTTAAGTCTTATTAATAAGATTATTATTATTAATTATCAACACATGATTAAACATGTATTAATAGATTCTATACAATGCTCTATTTAATTCAAGTAGAATTAACTAAAGATATTTTATACACATTACAGCAATGATAAGAATTATTAAAATTAGTTAAAATCACGTACCAGGAGTTACAAATATGACAAGTTCTTGTGCCACTTGTGCCAGCGCATTGCTTTTCAGGTTATGACAAGTATCTCTCTCTTGGTGTATGTCTGTCTGTCTCTCTCTCCTATTTAATTTCGATGTATGTCGGATCAAATATTTCCGCGAAGAAGATTCACTTTTTATACAACTTGTTATTCTAGAAGGTACAAATAAAAGTTATATAGTAAATCAAGTTTTAATGTATTGATCGACCTATAACCTAGTCTTATTTACAAAGACACCAATTTCATTTTCTTAAAGATCGTTATTTCCGGTCCTATCTGATGCATGAAAAGGTTTATCATTCATGCGCTCGTTTTTCCTTTGGTCTAACTGTTAATTTATTTAGAGAAAATGATTCCACAATAGTTTATCTAATGAGAAACAGGTAGATGACCAATCTCAAAATATTCGTCAAGGGCAACGTTATCAGGATTTAAAAGATTGATATCAATGCAGTGTGGTTGTTATATATCAGACATTTTAACGACAACATGATTTTTTGTTGAGAACTTAACAGAACTTCGGCGTATTAGTAACACACATATTCCTTCTACATTTTGTATCAGTATCTGAATCTACGTTTAGTTTAATTTTAATAGGCAACGATACTATTGAAAAAAAGACAACATTTGAATATCATAGCAAGAAAATTATTTTAAAATTTGCTTTGAATATAATTTGGCCTCACGTTCTGGTTTTCCTTAGATAAATATCCCAGGCTGCCGATGTTTATAAGAATACATATAGAATCATGATTTTCAGTGTAATTTGTATGACTTTAGTTAAGATTATCAGTGTTTAAAAGAATGAACATTGATCTTATTTGCTTCCAAGTATGGCTTGTCACCAGTTCTTTCATGGAAACCCTTTTAATATAAATATTATGTATGTACTTGTGTCTTACGGCACCTCAGCACAACAGCGGCAATACTTTGTCAATGACAGACCAATTAAGGTAAAGAAAGAAATAGATACTACGTCTTTGGTGGGAGGGCAAATGAAGAAGAGATTCAGGAGAAGACTAAGGTAGAATACCTGTATGGTGTGTATATGAACATATATGATCAACGTTCTTTGTGAGGCTTTTTTACGCACAGCGTAGACAAAAGTGTCAAGAGCTTGTGCGGCATATATCTTTTTAGACTAACATACAGAGCACTCGTTTTAATTTTAACCAGTAGAATTCGTGGTAAATCTTTCATTTATAAAGTTGATATTGAAAGTGTTTATTATTATGGAAGAGTAGCGATAAAACTTCTGCTGCAAATATATTTTCTAAAGGCTTAAAATTAAGGCGGTCAGTAGTAATATGTCATACTTAACCTCCTTTAACAAAATTATTGAATTGCTATACCCATTCAATTTGATATTTTATTCATACGTTTTATGCAGGTAAATGTTATAGAAGATATGACAGCTTGCTGAATGCAAGTAACTAGTTTGTTTAAGAAGTCACTGTAACATTTTAATGTCCAATACGTTTCATATGGTGTCTATTTGGTGATGGCTCTGAAAAATTCAAATGCATAGACAAATGATGACACAATCACCATCCCGAGTTCAAGTGATAGGCATTTAGACATTGATAAATGATCATATAAGGTTTGTGTAAGCAAAATGTTGTTTAAATTCAGGAATAAAGTTACACAAATGCGGTTTGGAGGACACAGGTAGATGGCAAAGTCCAAATCTTTCACGTAATTGTTGTTAAGTGAGTATTAGTCATCCGTGATTCCTTTTAAACTTAATAATGTTTAATTGTATTCGTCCCTGTAATATGTGTAATTGTTTCTTTTAAATAATCGTTTTCTTTTTGGAACTCGCAAAAGTACATGAATAGAAAAGTACCAAGTTCTAAAATATATATGTCATGACTGCATCAAGTGAAGAAACACGAGCAAGATATTATTCCTACAAGACCTTGCCGCCAATTAATGTAGAAAATTACAAAGCATGTCTATTAAGTTGTTCAAATAGAAACTCACAAAATAACCTTCTATAACATCGTACCTTGTCATGTCACTTGTATGTCATCAATACAATGTTCACAAAATCAAATCGAAGACGGTATTGCTTTCATTTAGTCTCAGACGGACATCCATTCCGATCAGCAGATATTTGTCTTGCAACCACATGTCCAAATGCAAGCATTTCATCAGTTATTTGACTTTGTGTTCTGCATCGTCATCTTTGATCACATCTGTGTCGTTGAACTTGCCCTACGTGCGAGGTTTCCATATCACGGATGCGAGTTCTTGGCTTCTTTTCCGCATGTCGAGAGATTTTCTAGGTATTCTCGGTAAGGGTATGTATCCATGCTAATGCTGACCAGTTTGTTATTTAAGTACCAATTAACTTAGCTGAACAACGATTGCATGAAATTGTTGACCGGAGCTACTTCGGCACCGGAAACTGGAAAGATGTTGTCTGTTTTGAGAACATTGACTTTCAAATACAAGTAATTGCTATACTGATCAACGTTCTGTTCAATACGTCATTTGACTTCAAATCCAATGGAGGCTGAGGTCATCAGAGTCTAGACATGATGAAATTTACCCATTGAGATTCTTGCAACGTTATCATGGTCGGTGGCATGGCAAATAGATCAAGTTTAGACTTGGAGGAGTCGCAAGAATCTAGTTGCATCGTTAATGGTTATAATCGAAGACAGACGTCTCATTTTTTGATTGTACTGCTTTTAATGGACTTTTGAGCAACGTATGGGTGAGCTCTGGATGGATTCGACGACTCTTTTTGCCTTGACTTTGCTGTAGCGTGGAAGAGGAAGAAATGTCCTGGTCACATTTTTTCACTTCTGGCTTCTCTTTCTTTTTTTGGGGACTTCTGACGAACAAGGGGCCGACATCATCTTTTTGACCCAAGCTTTGAGTTCTTCTCGCTGGGGAGTGGGGAAAGGGCTCAAGAAGGACTCTGCAATCTTATTAAGGATGGGAGCAGCTTGCGCTGGAAAGACTTCTCGTGCGTTGTCTTCTTCGTTTTGCATCTGTGCGTCTGTCTTGGTCACTGGGGGTGGCTTTGAACTCTTTGAGCTGTTTCATCTAAATCTTTCTAGCGAAAGAGTTGAAGACGTTGAAAAACTTGATCATACCGTTGCGATATACCATTTCTGAAACATCTGTGTGATCCATCAATGTTTGTAATTATTGTTATAACTGTGACATTTCGGTGAGACGAGGATTGTGAAGCAAGTGTGTGGCCCGTTTTTTTTGTGCCAACTACGGAATTAAATACATCGTTTGTAGGGTACTAATGTCAGCTTTCGTCAATCTATGAGATGTCAATGTACGCGTATGATGTCTTTTCAGAAAAGGGGTCATTTACATCTTCTCTTGGTGCATGCAAAAGAGTCCTCAAAATCGATCTAAACAGAAGAGCATCCACTTTCAGCAAGGGTACTGTCAGTGTGAGTAGAAATCCTCCGTGTTGCACCAACATCTTTGTCTTCTAACTGATGCGTATTTCTTGTTTGACCATTTGCCGAAGATCGTTTCGATATTTTTCTACGCCTTCTTTCTGTTGCTTTGACAAAGGCACCGTCCCATCAAGACGTTCATAAAACATTCACACACGGTATCGATGGTTTCAATCGGAGCTGTCTGAATGAGCTGTTTTCGCAACTAGATTTCGTCAGTACCGACAATATGTCGCATTGTTTGGCTAAACGAGGAGGCTTTTACTTTCCCTTTATTTTTCTGGCCAAAGAGTGTTAGTGTAAACTTGTCAAGGGTGACATTTATTCCTTTAGGAGCGAAAAGCACTGAAGCGAATCGCCTGGCAAATGTCTTTTTTATATTGTAAGTCGTCTCCATGAATGGTCTGTGCTTCATATCATTTTCATAATGGGCATCACTCGACGATGAGTTGTTAGCAACAAACAAAGCAATAACAGTCCTTGTATGGAAAAATCCAGTAAACTTTGTAACATTCCCGCTCTCTCTTGGACTTTGGTCTTGGAAAAGAATATTTTTTTAGTGCCCGCCGCTGCCACTAAAGGACAAAGTAGAGGTTGTCAGAACTGGAAACGTTCCTTTAGAAACTAGCTTCCATTTTGTCATCAAACTGGGAATGACGGGTGTGAAGTCTGATCTGGCTGGCTTCATGAATATCGATGATGTCGCAGAGGCTGAAGTCATGGTCACTGAGAGTTGTGGGTTGTAGGAGTACGTTTGCGTTCAAGCAGCAGTGCCTTTCGTTCTGGAAGAAGCTGTTTTCTTGGGACTCTTCTTTCTCCCACGGCTTTTCTTTTCTCTTGGGACATTTTCTTTCCTAGGAGTGTGTCCTGGTCGTGCCACTCTGCTTCTTTTTCTTTAGACGTCGTTGGGCAGAGTTTTTTCTTGATGCTGGAGCATTAAGATCCGATTTTAATAGGGAACTAATGACCAAACAGCCTAGTGAGCGGCTGCCTCCTGTTCGCAAAATGATTTGCTTTGGATTGAATATCAATTCTCGGATCTTCCAATTGTGACAAGGCCACTTTATGTTTGTATGAGAATAATTTAATTTTATGGGGGATGCAAAATGATGCCATGACGTAATTGACGTGAGGTCAGCATAAACCATGTAAGACTTCTTTGAGACTGTCTTCTAACACAATGGCACGCCCTTGCAAATTTCTTTCGCGACTGATGCCTTACAGGGCGCGAATCTATTCGACTGGGCTATAAGATTGAAAGGAAGTCATGTTGACAATTGTAAGACATACCAAAAGTGTCAGAGGTTTTCGTAATTTTGTTCCATGCGGACGGAAACGTACAAATGACAGGCCCTCCTTCTTGACACCAGTCGTGAATCTGGTACGAAATCTAAAATAATAAGGTGTGATGGGTTTAAATCGACAGGTAAATAGGCGTGAGGTGTTTGAGTGACATCTTTGTACGTTTGGTGCATGAATTTATGTCTATGTTTTCGACTCAAATTTAAACCCCCTTTACCATCACTTATACGTAACATTTTCCAAAGTCGAAATGTCTACGAGACAATATAAAGCTATGTGACTTTAGCTTTTGCAAGTTGAATAGACTCTCAACTTTACATATTTACGATAAACTATTATTTCCGATCTTTGCCATTTTCAAATACACTCACACATGCAACTTGACCAGAAATCCTCGCTTCATACAAACTCACAAATTCATTAGTTTGCAAAAACTACCACTTAATATGTAGCTTGTCTCTCTCCATCTATGTGCTTGAATATTTATCAAAGTGTCTAAGTGAGAATTTTTTTTCTCATCAAAATGCGAAACAATATTTAGCGTGCCAGGAAAAATGGTACAATACACCACAGAGGGTTACACATTCTAGAATGTCTGCCCTGCAATGGCAAAAGGTTAGATCATAAGCCTTATAACAACAATAAGTCACTGGTTATAAGCAATTTCATTGGCTAGACATATTTTCTTACCGCGTTCCATTCGAATCGACTTAGAATCGGACGTGTGTTCCTGTGCCTCACCACTCGGCGCTTTACAAATAGAACTAACGCACGAACTATTGTACCATTGGTGACCGATATAAATTATGTCAGTCTTATTGCCAAAAAGATCACGAAATGTTTCGATGTGCTATTTTGTGAGAACTTTACAAGGACATTTTCAAAAGAGAGGGATTTAATCTTCTATGTCCTCAGTTCACTCCAGTGATATTTTACTGAAAAGGTAGATTGTTTCTAAGGATATTATTTAATAAGTGGAATGTATTTTGAAATTTCTCAAGGAAAATATACCATACAACGTAAGTGTCGTGGTAACTTCAAAAGCAAGAATAGCATATCCTCTCTTTCTCTTATTCTCTCTCACTTTCTCTATCTCCCCGTCGTATTGACAATTCTGTATTTCGCAAACACACTCACACTCTAAATTTGTTAACAAGCAAGTTCTTTTGAAGTTCGTTGTTTCTTGTATAGGTAAATATAAATCTAGAGTTGAATTGTTCTTGATTTTATGGAAACTTTGCAACATTATAACCTCATTGCAGAAACATGGCGTCTCTAAAATTTGGCATATGCAGCAAATGTTACGGTAGTCAATTGACAATAAGTATAACACTAACCTTTAATGAAAAAGATGAGTGAAATAAATAATTACCTATTACTATTTCTCACATAGAATGTATCATTGTCTTCCGAATATCTCCTTGTCCTATAATACCGCAATAAAATAACAGGACCAAAATAGTGCCCTACGTTTCTGTCTTTTACCATCCTCTAAACTCTCTCTCCCTCAAATATCTCGTCTCCAGACTAGATTACCGTCACTCAGTGCAGTAAAAACTGTGTGTCTTTGTGTGTGTATGTGGTAATTTCCAATTTAAAATCCTTACCGTTTCCCCATCGCATGTATATGTATGCGTTTTGAGTGTTCGTGTATGTTTATTTTTTCAACTCCAAATTAAAAACCTTACGGATTGCCCTTCGCATATGTGTGTGATGGATATTATACTGGTTGGATTCAATCTCCTTGATTTCAAACCTTCCTTCTTATTCTGATCGTAGGTGTAGGAACACTACACAAAAAGTCGGTGTGTTGGATTGTATATGTTTGGATAGTAATGAAAAGGTAAGCGTTGGATTGTACATGTGGTGTATTGAATTGTTACTAAAGAATTGGGTGTTGGATAGTATGTGCTTTTATAGTAATGATGGACGTGGGTGGTTGATTTTATATGTTGCGTATTGGATTATGATTCCAAAATTCGGTTTTGAATTGTATAAGCTTGGATAGGCAAAAACAAACTTGAGTGATTTTATAAATGGAATGTTTGGATAGCAATCCAAATGTGGGTGCTGGATTTTATATGTGTTTGGATCGTTACTAAAATGTTACCATTACATTTTCCCTTGTTCCTTTAAACACTTGTGACCCCATTAACACTTTCGACTCTATTAACTTTTTGACCCCACTTGCCATTCCCTTGTTAAACCTGTGGCGAAATTTAACATAGGATTCCTTGTATGATCCCAAATGCCTATTCTGACCCCCAAAAGCCATTCCTATTTTGAGTGTTATGGATCATTTAAAATAGAATTTCCCATACTTTCCAATAGTGGCAGAAATTGAGGTCAACTCGAACAATTTTACTAAAACATGGTCATTGAGGTGAGTCACCTGTAACACTGTTACCTTTTGACCCTATAAATAACGTTTACCCTGTAGAGGCTCTCCAATGTTAATTTCCGATTGATCCCTAACAGTCTCTTTTGCTCACATTTCTCCCATATTACTACTCTTTCTTTCATGTGATTGTTTCAAAGCCACCTTATCTCAGATATATTAATATTGCTTTCCAGAGGAGTTATATAATTCTTGTCACAACAAGCTGGCTATATGATTTGTCTCTATGCCAATACAAGTTTACACCAACAATGTTACACTTGAAATAAAGTTAGTCCTGTTCAATGACTATTTTTTAAACCGGCATATTCACTTCATCTACAAATATGAAACGTTACAATTGTCTATATTTTCCTACTATTTTACCGACAATCTAGAAAAGCAAACACATTTTCAAAGTGGAAAAATATTTAACACAAAGAATTAGTTGAAACTTACTTTTAACGAACTTACAGCTTATCTTGTTGCGATATTCGCTATCTAGATATAATATCTGGAGATCGAAACAAAAGTCGAATGAATATGATACATACGTTCGTCCATATCTACTAAATATCAGCTGTTTTTTTTTTGACAACGAAACTTCGCTGAAAATTTACGGATGTTGAAACTGTTTAACTGTGAATTGCCCCTTAAATGATTCGCATCGACAATATTTTCAAGAATAATTACGTAGGAAATTTGTCCTTCAAACTACTCTAAAGGTATTCAAATTATTGCCATGTTTTTCATGGAATCTCCACCACTTATTTAGGAAATGTAGGGAATGAAATAAATATTGCACATACAAGCAACGTATGAAGTCATCATATCAAGTCATGTCCTATCAGTATTTATTGCAATAATCGACACTATCAATCAGTGTGCTCTGTGCTAATATGAATGAGCCAAACGGTAAAAGTTTCTACCTTTATCATTTCAGGTGTGATATTCGAGTATTTTCGTCACTTGTAGATTTAACTATAACTTGCTTGATATCTGTTTTTTATTTGTTCGTAAAAAGGAACCAGTATAAAAGTATTTAAATTATAGTCAGAGAAGTGGCGGTAGCTCGGTGGTTAAGGAGCTGTTCTCGTAACCAGAATGGTGCCAATTATATTCCCACCATCGGATCAGCAAGAATCAACTAATGTAATGGTGTTTGGACAGCAAACGTTACGATGTAACCTTCGTGTGCTGCAGTACCTATAAACTCAACAGCAAGCCAGTGATGTCGGGGATTTAGGCCGAGAGAGAATAGCATATGCATACATATCAAACAGTATCATCCAAGTTGAGATTTATATATTAGGAAAACATGACAAAGGATGGACGAACTAGCGTGCAAAATAGAAACCAAATGCACAAAATACAAGAAAATAATAATAATAATAATGAGGACTTTGTATAGCGCCTAATCTTTGGAAGCTCTAAGCGCTTTACAATATTAGACAACACCTATAAGATAAAAAACATAATAATATTATTACAAAAACAAACAAAATGAAATTAGAAAAACATTAAAAATAAAAAACATGATGAGAATATTTCAGGTAGGAAACATTATTAGGTCTTTAAGTTTGTTCTTGCAGTCGAAAAAAGTGAGTTTTGAGAGCCCTTTTGAATGTGATCACTGTGTCTTTATGTCTAAGTTCAGTGGGCAATTCATTCCACGTTGCTGAGCCCTGGTATGCAAAATAACGCTGTCTATATGACTTTGCTTTCATAGTGGGAATAATGAGTATACGGTTGTCAGAAGAGGAGCGTAAGTATCTTGCTGGTGTGTATACATGGGTGAGTTCAGATAGGTATGTTGGACTAAAGTCCGACAGTGAAATGTAGCACAGAGAACAAATTTTGTGTTTGATTCTGGATCGAATGGATAGCCAGTGTAGGGTACAGAGCAGCGAGGTGTGCTCTGATAGTGGTACTCTAAGTATGATCCGAGCAGCTGTGATTTGAAGTTTTTGAAGTTTCTGGAGTAGATATTTAGATGAACCATGCATACTTGAGTTACAATAGTCCAGTCTTGAAAGTACTAATGAACACAAGTGTTTTAGTGGCATCAGCTGAAAAATATTTGCGAATTGAGCTGATGCGTCTCAGCTCAAGATATGCAGCATTGCATATGTTCATGACATGTTGGTGCAGTGTGAGAGTACTGTCCAGAGTAACACCTAGGTTTCGTACTGATTGTGTGAATTTAATGATGGCGTTGCCGATATTTATTGTTTGAGGTAAAGGATGTGAATGAGAAAGTTTTTGTTTTGTTATCAGAATGGCCTCAGTTGTGCTTGTGGTGCAAATTCGCTGTTAAGATTATAACACTGCCTGATAACTGAACCGGTTTTTAAAGTCTTAAATATCGCTTTCAAAATGTTCGTATCATGGTTATTTTGTTTAACAAATGATTAGCAAACATGACTTTGGAGACGCGCCAATGACTCTGTCATACCAGAACCACTTTAAAACAACCACTCAAGACAGTTTTAGTTCCTCCTGAAAATGACTATATATTTGGTTTATCAAGAGGGCAATTAAACCTCCAAGCCCATCCTACCCCAGCGCAGCTTGAATTACAGTGTTTGCAGGGTATGAGTTATGACTGCTGCAATTTTTGTTACTATTTATAATGAAGTCATCAACGCTGCTTTTTATTGTGGAATGTATGTATACACCGGTTTAAAACTGAAATATATGGCTTATATAATGTTATATAGAAACATCCACATTGTTTTGCCGTGTCCCGGCTACCAAGCAGGAGGTCGCGAGTTAAAAACTCGCGGTGCCTACCCAATTATTTCAATAATTTTGTAATTTTATGTTCAAACTTTCTGTTCAATTCACACATTCCAATTTTTAAAACACTTTTTTCATTTCCATCCCAGGACGGACAATTAACCGAGTCTTGTATTATATAAACACCCACATTTGTCTTGATGTGTGTCCAGGCTGCCAAACAAGAGGTCGCGAGCTGGAAACTCTCGGCGCCATCCCAATGTTTTTCAATATTTTGTATTGTTTGATCAAATTTTCTATTATATTCGCTCATCCCATCCCATCCCCCCCCCCCATCATAGAACAGGCATTTAATCTAGTTATTAAATAATGTCTGGGGAAAAGTTGCGGTACGTCTCCTTACATTCACATGAATGTATTAAGTGACCACGGCTGGAAGTTTTATTTAAAAAATAAATATGCTACTTTCCTCTATATGCTAAAATATTTCTGCTTAGGATCTATGTAAAGTTCATCTTTCCATGGAGAATTTGATATTGTATTTGGATCAGAGTTGGTTTACTTCGGTTACTATTTATAAAAAGGACTTTCTCACAAAACCTTTAAACTGCAACTAAAAAATCTTTATGATACTTTCTTTTCCTAATACGTGTTAAGGAAACCTAACAGAACCCCAAATCGTTTTAATCGGAAAACAGATAGGCCCTTCGCGAGGACTTTAACTTGTTTGGGATAAGTATACATTATTATTTTGCAATCGGTTTCTCACTAAATTTACGCTTGCTTACACTATGAAATACGTGATTTGCCTCTTAATATTGCCTTGACGTGTACATTGGTATTAGTTACAATGTTATAAGGTTTAATTCTTTGCACGCATGATAGAGAGAACAATATTTCCGTTGAATTGTTTTTGCATAGACTGTTTCTTTTCTGGCGAGTAAGCAAAGAAATAAAATTTGGAGTTTCATATCGGGAAGTATTGACTCATGACAATTGTTTATTTACCTTTCTCTCAAAGTAAAATCAAGCTGCATTAGCAGAAAATATGAAAACTTACCCAGAAAAATCGTTTTGCATATTTCAAAGGGCAAAATAATTTTTTAAAGCTTCTCATACAATTTTCCACCGAACTTCATGAGTTTATAGGAGCTAACAATATGTGCTGATTTTGAAGAAATAAATATATATGAACGTTACTTTTTACCACAAACATTATTCTGGGAGATGGTTGCTGTTAACCAAATTATAAGTTCTCATACTTCACAAACCGACCAAAGGTTATTCAAACTATTGCTGCACTTTTAGGCTGTTGTTCTGCCCGGCCCTATGGACTCGCAAACACACATAGATAGATTCATAATACCCTAATAATTAGCTGCAAGGCACTAAATCATCATAAGCGCAACAATGCAGATTTGAATAATAATTATATCGACATTGATATGAAGACCAAAGTCACCTGAACTAAAAACAGTTGAAAGGAAGATGAATTGTAATTACTAAACAAAAGAGTATTGATGTTGAAAAATTACGTATAAAAACAAACATAATTTAAACTGCAATTATCCGAGTCCTTTTTACTCGCACATTCTTTATACCGATACTGCAGCTTTTAATAGATTCGTTCGAATGCTGTCAGTCTATGTAAACCATTAAGGCTGATTATTCACTTTCTCTAATTTCTAATTATATTTAAGTGAAAAAAGGACTGCATAAGGATTTATACATTTAAGTTGTAATTACAATGCATACGAAGTCTCTTGTAATTAACTTTTTTGTTAGGATCGTATATATTTTAATTCTTATTCGAACTGATTTTTTTACACACTGATACCACATAATTTTTCTCTAATTATCTTACGACAACACACTCAATGCACCTAATTTCACACGTGTATGGTATTGTTTCCTTCACATTCTTATAATGTATCAATGCGCCTTTCTAAACCATAGATCGGTATGTTATGACTTGTACCGCTAAACATGACCCAAATACATATTACAAAGAAATAGTCCTATCTGAAATACCCAGAATACTCATGCTTGTGATTATTCAGAGAATTTCTTTGTAAAAAAATAGATGTTACTTTTTACGAAGCAAGTCTATCATATCATAAGGTCCCCACAAACAAACAAATACTATCTTAACTCTGACAAAAGGCATAAACACAAATAACACATAACCTAGGTTTCCTACAATATAAATAGATACATAATCGTCTGCATTTTTTAACACTTTATTCATTAATATATTAACGTCCCTAAAATGAAATATTTGGAATATTTGTTAATGTACATTTATGTATATGTTTTGCAAATATTATAAAAATATAACATCGTGTTACAAGCCAGGGGTATTTGCATGACCGACCGGTGTCAAACCCTGACGCGATTCAGCTAGAAGTCATATGTTTACCCCAAATTTCCAAAGACATCCATACAACTTTTGTTGTAAATTAGAAAGCCCAAAGTGTCCATCGTATACATAAATTTTACTCTAATCAATGTAAGACCACAGATCTCACAACTTTCCAATTGTCTACCATCCGTATATCTGCATGCTTTCTCTTCATCAGCTTTCAGTACCGTTAGCATTTCACGCCGTTAAACTATACAACTTCCTCAAACACAGGAAGTATTGTAAATATACCACCTTAGGTCAGTCGAATCATAGTTTCGGGCCACATGCCGCCTGTAACATTGCATCACATTTGCCACCATAGCGACATAAACGCTGTCTTCCGAGTACCTTCAAGTTTATTCCATTGTGTAATTTACTAGTCTTCTACCATAATTACTGCACAGGGACACTCATGCGGATCCAACCTGAATTCGCCAAAAGTAAACCATAGCATTATGAAATTTCACTAGCACTTCACTCCGTGACGTATACTTCTAGTAATTGTCTAAGGAATATTTCCACTGGACCGAGTTCTAGTAATCAAACAAGTAATAAAAAAAAATATAAGAATTCCATACAATGGCAATGTACGTATTACGAATTTAGATATTTTATTAGGACAGGATTTTTGAGTAAAATTATTAAGATTGAAATTTTCTCTAAATCGTATTAAAAGTAAGTTTCCATTAAATTATATTAAAAGTAATTTTCCTCTAAAATATATTGAGATTAATTTTATATATTTGTGTAATACAAGTGTATGCTATTTTATAAAGATCGCGCTTAACGAGCAGGTGCAGAAAGCCATAAAATATATTTTGCTTGTATCTAAAAGTCAGCAATTTAGATTTGGTGCGAAGCTACTGAACAGGCAAATTATTAAATCAATAATGGATGAGTTACGCAGATGATTCACACGGTTTCCCTGGGAAAGGTCCAGATCCTTGTTTTGAATGGACTGAGCAAAAATGTGCATAAATAGGAAAGCAGATTTACGAAGAATTAGTTGTTCCTCGAGTCAGAACAGCTCTCTTTACCTTACAGGGAAGAATCGTCGGTGTTTGCAAACTTCTTTAAAGAATGTGCACTTTTTAATATTTGAGATTTTAACGGTAAAGTTCATATTTTCTTAACATTTTTGTGAGTTCTTTATATTTTATATTATAATATAATACAATATTTAATTGTATTTTTTGGTATGTATTATTCTAAAAAAATGAATTCGATACCAACTTCATGTTTAGATTTAATTTGGAAATAAAAGATTCTTTAAGTAATAATGTGTAATGTTTAGAAATCTATTCCAAATTAGTATTTTATTTATTTTCCGTAAAATACATTTTTCCAAAATGATTGTTGCATTAATTGAATTTTATACTCAGTGGTTATGATGAAATTAATCGAGATTTAACTAGCAGCATTACATTATAAAAAGCAGAAATTATACAAATGTATGAAGTTGGTAAGACACAAGGAAACGTTTAATCTTATATGCATTTCGTGTATTTGTGTATTTTAAATATAAGGCTTTATAGATGTATCTTTAGAAAGTAGTAATTATATATATATATATATATATATATATATATATATATATATATATATATATATATATATATATATATATATATATATATATATATATTATTTAAATAAACGTTTGTTCCTCGGGTCAGAACAGCTGTCTTTTCCTTACACCGTTTCGGTACCTCATTCCCGAAGATGTACCCTTATATGCACGGTTATGGGTGACACCCTTGTTAGAGAGCCGGAACTCCTTCTTCTCTCTCTCTCTCTAACGATGGGCAAAGTCATTTATTAACTTATGAGTAATCCTTTCTTATATCAAGAGATGAGAAGAAGGTTATGTTACAAACTTTATCATAACAGTTGGCGGTGAATAAACAAAATAATATTGGAGAATATCAGGAATTAAGGTGTCACTCCGCATAATTATGATCTACGGAACAGACTCTCACCGAAACTCTTACGACGGTCAGACATTACGCTGCCCAGCTATGCTACATCAACTCCGGAACGACTGGACAGCTCTTCCGTGGTTTTCGTCCTTCTTGCCCACAAGAAGGTTCTGTTCTGAAACATCTGCACTAGAATCATCACAACGGGAACGTACACAATTACTGAGACAATTTGCAGCATAAAATGTATATATCGCCGGGGAGAATTCTTCTTGCAGTAACACCTGAAATTCCCGACATGTTGAATGCATGCTATACCTAGTCCAACACTGAATTCGCGCTACCTACAACCCAGGCTGAAATACATCTATCCATGGCATAAATAGATTTCCATGGGTCCAACAGCGACATTTCCGTCCGGCCCCAAGTTAACGACAGCCGCATTGACAGTTTCCTTTCCAGTGATAGTGACTTTAACCTTTTTCAATTTGAACTCTTTCTATATTATAGACAATACGTTCATTGTTTACTATTCATTCAATATCAAATTCGTTTCATAGGGAGAATATTTCCGGCTGTGTTAATTCTCACACAGGTATGCCTTTCTTATACGAACTTTATTTCTTGAAATACAAAATTCCAAGGTTAATGCGTTAATTTCAAAATATTTCCAAAAACGTATCTAACTTATGCTGTATTTATTTTTTATTTAGTAACAATAAACTTTTATATACCTACTTTAGTAACATTCATCGCACTTGCAAAGGTTTCTACATCAGAGAGTGTGAATGAACATACTGACTTTAACATACATTCCAAGACTATGCTTTTACATCGAAACTGTTTGTATTGAAATTGGAAACCAGTGTATGCATGTTTAGCTGCCCACACATATAATAAGGTCTCACCGTATTTGCCTGTCTTAGTGAGAATTGTAATTTCCGTCTAGCCGCCTCAAACATATTGATGCTGTTTTATTTTGTCAGCCCAATGGGGTTCGAAAATAATATTGAGGTTTCCCTCTATCGTTTTCTTGCGAATCATATGAATGTGTACCTTATGGTATTGTGTCTCGGCGATAACCCACAGAAACAGCTCTAATGCCTTGAAAGCAGTCAGAACAGGTGCTTCCTTCCCTGGTTTGGCAACATGAACCATTGTTGTCGTGTAGGATATTATATATATATATATATATATATATATATATATATATATATATATATATATATATATATATATATATATATATATATATATATATATATATATGCTGAAATGCTACATTAGTCAAAGTGTCAGAGAGATTCTCGACCACTAAGTTTTCTATTTTGCATAGCTCTCATATGACATGATGACATGCGTAGTTAGTGTCCTACATACGGCTAACTTTTGAGTAAAGTTTGTTTGAAACGATAACGGCGTTACAGTCTCTTTCACATGTCAAAGGTTACTTCGGTAATACACACCCATTTCAAAGTTGCACTGGACCTCACCGTACCAAATTTACGACTATAATGATGATTTTACTTACTACACTTCGGTTGGTTTAAATGCGATTTCTGTTTCATCCACGCGCAGGGCAAGGTTTGATTGCAAGTTAACAGACGTAATAGTTATTAGGGTAGGACTAACAGAATACTAAACTTTTCACTTTCCTTACTCTTGGTTAATACCAAATTCTTACGGAATTCTCTTTGCAAACATTATTACTTCAATGTCGCAATTATTTCATTATTTGATAGTATGTATGCAATAGGAAGGTAAACTCAATATCGGCTTACTAGTACTACCCAGAAGAATGAGAATTCATTCCACCACACTTGGCTGAAGCAAAATAATAACTGTAGTCACCCAAAAATATGTTATGCTGATGTTACACAAGTAAAAAAAAATGATAGATCAAAAAAGAGTTAACTAACATATAAAAAGAAAAATAAAGAAAACAAGAACTGCATGCTAATAATAGTGTTATATTTATTTAGTCGAAAATGTAGATAACGTAGATTTTATTGAAATATTTTGAAACTATTACGTTTGGTCAATGTATTCTTTAAATTTATATTTAGTGTCGAGCCATGTTTTTCCCTTGTAATTTTGAATTTTATTGAATGTAGTGAAGTTTTCTTTTTATTATATTTTTTGGAACTTTACTAAGCATTTGGCAATGTACTTTTCATTGCATTTTTTGTTGGTTGCCTTAAACTGAGCATTTTGCAATTTTCTCATTATAACTTTGAACCACACTAAATGTTTAACAATATTTGTTTTTATTGTATATTTTGAATTTTCCCAACTGTTTCAACAATGCTATTATCATGGTATTTTTGTTCTTTCCCAATTTAACTTTTTTATGAATGTAATTTTTTTTCTCTATATCGAGCCTCGAGGACTCGGCTCAAATGACCCGGAGGGTATTATTAGGATAGAATTTATGAGTAAAAATATTAAGATTGAAATTTTCTCTGAATTGTATTAAAAGTAGGTTTTCATTAAATTATATTGAAAGAAATTTTTCACACAAATATATTGAGATTAATTTTATTTATTTGTGTAATACAACTGTATGCTATTTTTTTTAAAGATCGGGCTTAACAAGCAGGTGCAGATATCCATCTCTTGTATCTAAAGGTCAGCAATTTAGATTTGGTGAGAAAAGGCAAATTAATAAATCAATAATGGATGAGTTACGCAGATGATTCACACGGTTTCCCTGGGAAAGGTCAAGAGCCTTGTTCTGAATGGAATGATCGTAAGCAAATACTGTGTATAAATATAGAAGCAGACTTAGGAAGAATTAGTTCTTTAGTCAGAACAGCTGTATTTTCCTTACAAATAAGAATGAATCGTCTGTGATAGCAAACTTCTTTAAAGAATGGCCACTTTTTAATATTTGAGATTTCAACGGTAAAGTTCATATTTTCCCAACATTTTGTGTTAGTTATTTATATTTTATGTTATGATATAATGGAAAAATTAATCGTATTTGTGGTATTATTATTGGAAAAAATGAATTCGCTACCAATTTCATGTGTAGATTTGATTTGGAAATAAAATATTCTTTAAGTAATAATGAGTAACCTATTCCAAATTAGTATTCTTTTTTATATTTAGTAAAACACATTTTTCCAAAATGATTGTTGCATTAATCGCAACTATTGAATTTTATACTCAGTGGCTATGATAAAATTAATCGAGATTTGACTAGCTGTATTACATTATAAAAGGCAGAACTTATACAAATGTATGAAGTTAGTAAGCTCGAAGGAAAAGTGTAGTCTTATATGTATTTCGAGTATTTTAAATATAAAGGCTTTATAGATGTATCTTTGGAATGTAGTGTATATATATATATATATATATATATATATATATATATATATATATATATATATATATATATATATATATATATATATATACATACATTAGAGATAAGCTTGACACCACAATTTCAATTGACTCGTCGTCACCATACAGTTGGGATAGAGAATTTAAGCGGCAACCATTAGCAGCATTTTAATCTGTCTCTATGGATTTTATACAAACAATCCTGATGAAGAGTGCACCAAAGTCATGTGAACTTCATCCAATTCCATCATCACTGCCGCTTGAGTGCTTAGATCCAGTATTGCCTTCATTAACTGATGTTATTAATACCTCTCTCTCATCCGGCGAATTCCCATCATTTTTCAAAACTGCTATTGTAAAGCCTCTGCTGAAGAAACGAACACTAGACCATAACGATTTAAATAACTACTGCCCAGTTTCTAATTTCCCATTCATATAAAAAATCTTAGAAAAGGTTGTTCTATCCCAGCATGTATCTCATCTAAATTCAAACAGTCTTTTTAGCAATGCACAATCTGCATATTGCCCTTGCCACAGCACTCAAACTACTCTTCTAAAAGTAGTTAATTACATTCTCTCTGCGTTGGATAGCGCAAAGATTATAGTCCTCACCCACCTTGATTTGTCTGCAGCATTTGACACAATAGACTATGATATATTACTTCACCGTCTCCAGCATGTATTTGGCATTCATGACACAGCCTTACTGTGGTTCAAGTCCTACTTGGTCAACAGGACACAAATTGTATCTGCAAATGGAATACACTCCAGCCCAGTTCATCTTTGTTGTGGTGTTCCACAGGGGTCTGTTCTTGGACCTGTTGTCTTCATTCTGTACACTCAGCCGCTCTCAAGTGTCATAGATCATCGTCCAGTGTCTCACCAATTGTACGCTGATGACACAAATATACAAATCTAGCCACCCAACTGACGTTGATGCTACCATCCAAGGTGTAGAGAGGTGCATTTCTGATGTGAAATCATAGATGACATGTAACAAACTGCAGAAGAATGATGATGAAACTGAGGCCATTCTGATCACAACACAAAGACTTTCTCATTCACATACTTTACCGCAAACAATAAATACATTAAATTCACACAATCAGTACGAAACCTAGGTGTTACTCTGGACAGTACTCTCACATTGCACCAACATGTCATGAACATATGCAATGCTGCATATCTTGAGCTGAGACGCATCAGTTCAATTCGCAAATATCTTTCAGCTGATGCCACTAAAACACTTCTGTGTTCATTAGTACTTTCAAGACTGGAATATTGTAACTCAATTCTGTCTGGTTCATCTCAATATCTACTCCAGAAATTTCAAAAAGTTCAAAACACAGATGCTCGGATCATACCTAGAGTACCACGATCAGACCACACCACCCCGCTGCCCTGTACCATACACGGGCTATCTATTCGATCCAGAATCAAACACAAAATTTATTCTCTGTTCTACGTTTCACTGTCGGACTCTAGTCCAACATACCTATCCGATCTCACCCACGTGTACACACCAGCAAGATACTTACCCTCCTCTTCTGTCAATCGTATAATCATTATTCCCAGTATGAAAACAAAGTCATATGAACAGCGTTCTTTTGCATACCAGGACCCAGCAACGTGGAATGAATTGCCCACTGAACTTAGACACAAAGACACAATGTTCACATTCAAGAGTGCTCTTAAAACTCATTTATTTCGACTGCAAGAACAAACTTAAAGACCTAATTATGTTTCCTACCTGAAATATTCTCAGGACGTGTTTTATTTTTTCATGTTTCTCTAATTTCGTGGTGCTTGTTTTTGTAATAGTATTATTATATGATTTTTATCTTATAGGTGTTGTCTAATATTGTAAAGCGCTTAGAGCTTCTAAATATTAGGCGCTATACAAAGTCCTCATTGGTATTATTATTGTTATATATCTCACATAATTAGGCCAAAAACAATAACTTGGTTTTTGCCTTGGAACAATTTCACTATTTTTCGTTGCACATGGGTGAATAAGTTTTTTTTTCCAGGCAAGCGACTGTACTAACATGTACCTTGCCGGAAATTACTTGCGACGAGGGCAATAAAAGCATGATATGCACGGGTCTTTTACCCTGATTATTACTCACTCTCCAATGGATTTAAGGAAGATCGATTTCTAACCGACACACTGGTCGTTTTGGATCTCAAGGAGTGTACGTTCTCCATTGTATTCTCCAGCCATAGGGGTGAGTGTTAAATTTATATTTCATTTGCTATGCGAAGCGTATTCAGTTTGTAATGTCATATCGTGTAATGATGCATTTATTACAACGCAGATTTGAAACGTTGTGATCCTTGAATTACAAGTTGCTGTTAGAGTTTAATGTATTAGCATGTATCTAGAGATTTTTCAGAACCCATTATTATGACCAGTTTGGTATTACTGTAGCTGACTAGAACTGTCTGAAGCTGTTTAGAGCTGTCTGGAGTTTCCAGAGTATTTATTGCTACGTGCTCTCGATACGCATGCATGTATGTACGTATGTTGTGGATCCATGGATGTAGACGTAGCTAATTCAAGGGTGCTGTATGCTGTCTGTACGTGTGTATAGGTATGACTGTACATGTGGCGGATCCATGAAGGGTGCGAGCGGCCGATACAAGTGTAAGCCAACACAAGGACTCGGTGAAACTGTGTGGTTCATCAGTTTATGAATCGTATGACTGTACAAGGGTCAAGAAGCATATGTTTGTTCCAATTGTTGTTTCAATTGGGCACATTTTCATGTTCATGAGATTATTTTGAATCTTAGTTGTATTCCAGGAGATTATGTGAATCTCACTTACAGTGCATACTATTATTTGAAACGTACCTGCAGTCCATGATGTTTCTTGAATCTGTATTTCATATTGATTTCATATTTTTTTTATATATTTTCAATATGTTAATGTTTGTGTAGAGTGATTGGATCAATCGTATGTTGAGGGCGTGAGAAAATCATTGTATTAATACATCATATCTTTCTTTATTAATTCATTTCATAAATTTCCATCTTTCACACATTGTGTTATTTATTTAATCCAAAACCCACTCGGTTTCTATTCTGCGACACTATATATATATATATATATATATATATATATATATATATATATATATATATATATATATATATTATTTATATAATAGGTTCTTTTCTCTAGTAAGAACAGCTGTGTCTTTTCCTTACAGCGATTCCATATATCATTCCACAAGATGTAGCTTTATCTACACGGTTATGGGTGATACTCTTCTTAGAGAGCCTGAACTCCTTCTTTTCTCTCTCTAACCATGGGCAAAATCATTTATTAACTTATGAGTAATCCTTTCTCATATCAAGAGATGAGAAGAAGGTTATGATACAAACCATATCATAAGGCTATTTATGTACTTTATTTCAACTGAATATTCTGCAGCAGGAGATAATTATAAATTATATGAAACCTTTTTTGGTGGCAGGTATTTATATTAGGTTTTAACAGATATCTTTCTAGCTGCGATAGTGTAGTGGTAACGTCGTTAGATTTCCCAACCATTCCTGGTATACTTCGTGGGTTCTAGCCCTGGAATCGGTATATTTCTGGCATGTTTACCGTACGGTTATTTAGTGGGGGCCGCAGATTAAGTGTTTGAAAGTCAGCCGGAAAACGTACTGATGGCTGACAATTTGCACATATCTATCACCAGTCGAAAATGGTCGTGGTACGGTTTTGCACCACTTCTTGTTCGGCCGGGGGTAGGTATGCACAAAATTGTCAGAAATCAGTGCGTATTCTCTTGACCGTTTAACCATGGCCTGCGCAAAATTATGGACAACATTCTCAAGTTCTAGTTTTTCGTTTCGTGTGATGGAATTCACCGTGGGTTTGTCCATGTGACCATAAAAGGGAAACATCTTTCCCCCTACACTTTATGGTAAAAAAGACCGTAGAGTTAAAGAGCCCCAAAAAATACCAGCCATAAATATAGCCAGAAATACATGAGGGATATAGCCAGAAATGTATGAAAGATATAGCCAGAAATACATATGGAAAATCCAAAAGTAAAAAAGACCTCATTGAAGGGTACCCCATTAAGGGACCCAATGAAGGCAGATATTGGAAACGTGAGAAAACCTCATTGAATAGTACCCGATGAAGGGACCCCATGCATGTATATAAAATGGCACAAACAAAAGTAACCTGCAATTAATTGGCAACTAAACTGGCGCAGACAAAACGCTCAGCCTCTTCAGTCTATTTTTTCTTTTTTGCTGCTTAAAATAATATAATAATTAACTATATAAAACGATTGGTTACTAAAACAGAGCCTTTGTGCGTTTGTTTTCACCCCAATCTCGCTATGTTGTTCATATCAAAGACAAAATATTCACATTTTATAGCACATAAAAAACACCATGATGTGTCACATTTAGTTTATGTTACTGGTTTTCGACATTCCAACGGTTCTATGTATGATTTTTGCGTCATTTTTTTCCACTCATGTCTGTCCGCCCCCGGTCGGTTGACCCCTCATGCTGCTTCTATTGACCTTGCACGGATTTTTGATTATAGTATGGTGTAATTATTGTTTTATATTTTCTCATTTTTGTTCTCTACAACTATTGATATGCGAATAAACTCATGTGCGACTTCATACCACCATCAGGACTACTACCATGGTTTCTACCACTGCTTATTCTACTGCTAATACCACAATTTAAAAGCCACCAAGTCCTCCAACAGCATTCACGTTATTCGTTGATTTCATTTATAATCTGAATCTTATTCTTCAGTTTCTTTTATAATGTAATTTATTTAGTATGAAATGTTTACTGACTGCGTGTTCAATCAATGTTTGATTGAAATGCAGATAGTAAGTTCTTCTTTGTGCACTAACACAAAATCCAATGATTTATGGTATTGCGAATGAATTCCCAGGATCATGCACTGGGACCATCATCTTATGGCTTCTTGTTCATAGTTTAGAATATATTTAAATTTCTAACTTTTAGAATTAAAATGCTAAAATTATGCCCCTGGGCCATAACTCCAAAAATTTCTAATATCCCCATCCTATAGCAATATATACACATTACTGAACACGAAAAGATGAATTCAGATATGCAAAACAAATTTGATCCTGCGTCTATTTGCACGCCATGGGCGCACATACTTTGGAGGTGACAGGTACATCGGCTATATTTACGTTACAATTAATGAAGTGAATAATAAAACGCATACAGTTTTGTCTCATTTCTGGTTGTAATTATGTAGACACAAGTTGTAAAATAATTGTCACTACAAACTACAAACATACATCGGGTATTAAAACTTATTTAATGTCTTTCTAACGAAAATCAATTTCGAAATATGCTTATACTCTTTTAAAATTTGTCAGTTGAAAATATACGAATTTTTGGTAGACAGAAGGAAGTAAATTTTATTATCAATGCTGAATAGGATTTGTCAGAGTATTAAGCCGTTTGCATAAATTCAACAACTGGCACTGGAAACCGATTCAATTTATTACCCTGAATGTCTCTTTGGAGAAGATAAAGATCATAAAAGTCATGTAACTTACGACAGAACTTAAGAGTTTGACATTGCTTTAAAGCCATAAAACACACGTTATATCAAAATAGCATGCACAGGAAACGAGCTTTAGTATCGACACCATTTGATATATCAATATTTTCACTGTATATTACTATAATTTATTTCTCCAGACTGCAAATTAAATAAGTAGTAGAAGTTGTTAGTTTAACGAGTCAAATTTCAATTCTGAAAGTAACCACACTGGAGTATTATAGGCCATATAGCTGTGATTATGAAACAAACCTGTAAAGTCTTTACATGTGGTTAAATTAATTTTAGGATGATAGTCTAATTCTTGTGTGTGCAAAAGTCCGTGTTTTGTTTTCTGCTGAGCCTTATGAACATAATGTATATGCTTTTAATAAGTCCTTATTACCCATAGCATAAGAATACCATTTCGTACCACTCATCCTTAGTGGGGTACACTATGTTGAATGATGAAATATTATCCGTGTCCTTATAAAAGTCATCGCCTTACACTGATTCTTATTGTAGTGAGCGTAACGTTTGCTAGACATATATGTGCATGTATGTTATTGTCAATACACATGTACCTACCACAACCAGTAAGACAAAACTTGATGATTTCCTTTTTTATTTTATGCCTGAACCACACATTTGAGATATAAGGACCACTTACCCACTGTGTTATCATTTTTGTTGTCAAAGACTTAAACATTAGAGTTTGCGTGACTTCATTGTTCTGGTACATTTCTATGAACAATATTGAGATTCGATGTGTGTATTAGTATTGGGGGCACTATTCGCATTCGGTTGTTACACTCGAGCGAAAACATTAAGATTTTGCATTTAATTCAGTTGCTCAGCATGTACAGACATGAAACCTAATGGATGTTTTCCCCCATGGAGTGTACTACTCATCATGGAGAAATTGTCACAGTGACCTACTTTCAATGTTCCAGCTATTACATTAACTTTTTGCATTATTCCCTGTTACTTGAACGCTGTATTTTTTACAGTCAGGACTTTTGATGGCCGTGATAACATTATGAATATGATCGACTGTTCAGTCACAAAGATTATCTTTTCTTGATATAAGGGACATGCCTTGCTTGGCGATTGTGTCATTATCTTGGAGACGAGACGCAGCATTCTGCAGAATTCATTTTTTTTTTATTTATAACGATATATTTTTTGTCACACACAATGAACAGATTTCTAGCTAGCCAATTCTAACTTCATGCGAAACATGACACAATCGGCATAGGTTTCATCCCGCTTTGGATTCCTTAATTTCAGGATTACTTGCGTGTTTGTCTCTTCCTGTGTTATAAAATCATTTTGCATGTTGAATACATACATACATACAAACATACATACATACATACATACATACATACATGCATACATACATACATATTCATGTGACAAACAATTTGCCCCTATTGAATTAGGAGAGAGAGAGAGAGAGAGAGAGAGATTTTTTTCCAACAACAATTCAGCATTTCTATTAAATGGTCATTTGTTGCATGGGAAACATAATATATACAAAAGATGGTATACATTTTTTAAATGTCACCATTATTTAGTAATACATAAATTCACATATTTGTGTTATTTATTCTACCAATATAATTCAAATACTTAATTTGGAATAATTTTAACTTCATCCTTTTCAAATCAGCCTTTTGAGACAGTGTGGATAATTCCTAACCTACATACATTTCAAATCTTTAGAAAAGATATATATATTTTGTTACTTCCTTTCTATTTTAAATTTAATAATGGATTACGGGTCATTATAAGCTATATAAACTGTAGTTTAAAATCTCTGGCATGAATTATAATCTGTCCTATCTCAAGAACCACATCCTGTTCATCTATAAACTATTTCCTAAGTCTCATGCCTATTGTCTTCCTAATACTTTGTGAGTGAATAAAATCTCCTTTCTTTCTGTAGTATCTATATGTAGATTGTTTTACTTTAATCTTAGATTGAGAGCATACATAAATTTGAGCAAATAATGAATTAATAACTGTTGAAATTTGCGTTCAAGAATGATTCTCTGTGTGGTAATATCATTACCGCATCAAATAGGTATAACGGGTGGCTTATAGCTTGCACTCCTTGTGTATCTTTATAGTATACGCACGTTTTCTTTTCATGATTTAGGTAATGAAAATTTCGCTGATTTCACATAAGTTTCCTACGTTCTTCTTTCGCACTGGAGAGCCCAAGGAATTTATGTTTTTAAACAATGTCATAAAAAAGAAAGCTGGATGTCAGGTTTCAAATTTAATCCTCACACAGTCTGATATATATATATATATATATATATATATATATATATATATATATATATATATATATATATATATATATATATATATTCTCGTTTCAACTAGAATGTAAATTTGATTGTCACAAGAGTGATAAATTATTGCATTGACAGACTACGCTTTAGAGGCACATAATGTTATAACATATATGCAAAGTGCAAATTTAACAAAAAAGGTTAAACTTTATTCTTATTCCTTATAATACATCTTCAATTATTAAAATAAGTTAACAAAGAGCACATTGATTTGATTTAAAGATCAGGCATTTATTGAATTCTTGAAGAAGAGGAAGTTTTGGATCCGAAACTAATTATGCGCACAATGTTTGAAATGTTATATTAACTAAAAGGAATTATAAATCATTTGACGTTGGTCAATCCTGGTTCAAATCTATTTATCTTATCGTAATAGAGCAAAATTAGTACATCATTTACCAGAAGAAGAGAAAAACATAAATTAAAATATATACCAAGACGCTTTATGTTTCGTTACCGTTTCAAATTTGAACCCACTTAACGGCAAACATTTCAGCAACATGAATCCTATAGAAAATGCATGGGGGCATGAGAACGAATTTTATCAGATTCCAGTCAGACGCAGAAATAACCAGAGTGTGCTTTTCAAAGATAGTTGGATTTAGTCTAATCGCAAGGAAACTGTCATCAACCCACATATAACAGTTGAGAAGCATTAGTAGGAAAAAACATACCTGCAGCCATTCACGACTTTCTAGATTATCCAAAGAAGAAACGTCTTTAAGAACAAGGCAAGTTTGTGACAACACTGATAGTAACAAAATCGTGTCTGCCGCTAGTAACAGACGAAGACTTGCGTCTTCATCCTGGAATCCTGCTTGATCTACATATGTATACGGCGGCACAAATTCAAATGCTGTAAGAACAAACAAGATACAACAAGACACAATAAGGAGAACTTGATTTGGTCCAAACTGTGTTGAACTGGAATGCTCTTTGCGCAGAAGCCACCAAGCTATCAAGGTAACCAGGAGTATGGTTACCTGAATTAGCATATAAAAAACGCAATATACACAAAAAGGTTGCTTTTCCTTGATACCAAAACTAACTGTTATTATAAAAACCACAGTGCAAACACCCATACAAATCCAAAGAAGTGCTCTACAACTGTTTAGTTCTTTTTTCTTGTTCGGATATAAAAGATTACTAGTAACTGATTTATCTGGGTTAGGTAATTGCAGTAGGTCTGTCTCATTGTCGTCAAGAGTAGCGTCATCATCCTTTAAATTCCAGATGGAACAAAGCATTCCTACTGATACTAAGCAAAACTCCATGATGAATGGGTACAAGAAATATTGCGATTTTGTATTATTTATACCACCGACCGTCTCATGATGTAGACATTGCTCTTTTAATGTGCGGTTTCCTGTATCGCTGTCATCAAAACCTAAGGTTATATTATTGCTAGGCTTTAGAGTAGCTGCACTAGTTGAATGTTCGCTAGTTACATGTTCCCATTCCGAAATTAAAATATAAAACCAAATGCAGAAGTCTGCTGTTGGTACCAGTAGAAGAAGTTGTCGCGCGATGAAGGAATCGCATCGTTTATGTTTATATTCAAAGAAGCAGATAAATACAGCTTGCGTTACTATAAAAAGTATTTTTATCGAGTGATACGTTATATGCCAATTCAACTCGTTTCTATTTGGAAATTCATTAAAACACTCTCTCAACTCATTGAGTTCAATACAGTCTTGTACGAAGCTGCCGACGGCAAACACACACAGCACGATAAGCGGTATAAAAATGAGAACCCATTTTTTCATGGATTTATTTTCCATCGCAGGGTGTTTGATTTCTATCACGCATTGGGTACATAGTGGCAAAAGAAAGAGAACAATCATACTAAAAATTCCAAAATGACATGAGAACTACTAGACATCCGTATGTGTAGGAATTGTGAATGGAATACGTGTTTCCTTCCGACATCCATCTGATCAGAATGAGCACCATAGTGATACTTATAATTAACAGCATTGTCAAAATGCTCCATTTCCTTCCTCTAATATTTCTTTCATATCTCTGTGATTTGTTTGTCTTTATTTTTAACTTGGGTTCGAGAGTTCTCTGTAGATCCATCCGATCAGAGACGTGGCTGTTGCTGGCTGTAGGTATTCCACTCATTGCACTGGTGGATATCGTTTACACGTAACTGAAAATATATATAATTTGGGGTTTTTAACTGTCAGTAATGCATGGAAGTAAGTGACTAAGATCTCATCAACGGTAATTTATAGTTTGAGGGTAAATTATTCATACAGAATATAGTGTGCATTTCCTTGTTATTACGATGTTAGTCGTCATACATCAGTGGAGAGTGCGACAGCTGTAGAGAAAAAACAACAATGACAATACTATTAATACTACTACTAATAATAGCGTGGACTTAATACAGCGCCTGACCTTTAGAACCCCTAAGCGCTTTACAGTATTAGATAACACATACAATGCATTTTGAGAGACGAGATTATACAAACAAGCACCACGAAATTACAAAAGAAATATATACTGACAATAGTTGAGGAAGTAAATATTATAAAGTCTTTAAGTCTGCTTTTGCAATCAAAATAGGTGCGTTGTTGGAGCACTCTTGAATGAGAACAGTGTCCCTGTGTCTACGATCAATGGGCACTTCTTTCCACGTAGCAGGTAACTGTTAAGAAAAAGAATGTTGTCCGTATGACATTTGATCAGTGGGACCAATGAGAACGCTAGTGTCGGAAGAAGAGAGCAAGTTCTAGATGCGGTATACACATGGGTGAGCCCATATATATATATATATATATATATATATATATATATATATATATATATATATATATATATATATATATATTGGACTGGATCCAGTCAACGAAATATAACAAAGTGAACAAATTTGACAGAAAGATATATATATATATATATATATATATATATATATATATATATATATATATATATATATATATATATATAAGTAAAGCACATTGACGGGTTGACTGTTTTATTTTAGAAATGATGATTTTCAGGAAATTTCTCCCAACAGGAATACATTTCCTAGCTATCATTTCAAATTCTGTCTTGAAACTGTTTCTTCTCCTTTGATAGTTCACAAAGAAGATGCGGTTTACTTGAATATATATATATATATATATATATATATATATATATAATCTTCTGGAGGCGGTTGCCATCAGCTGTAACGGTCTGTAAGAGACGTAATATTGTAATGTTATTGTAGGAGTGCATAGTACGCTCGCATATAATATATAATGCTAGGTAAGCAGAGTGCGAACCGTAAAAAATAATTTAGTACGAACATAAATATGTGGGACTGTCACGGAAGAAGGCTAGAAAATAACTTTATAATGGCTTAGGACATTTTATGTGCAATTGATTTAGTAGATACATACAGCTTTACATCTGTTAGTTTTATATTTTTCTTTTCTTTTAATGGTGAATGAGTAATGCATACATCTCTTCGTAGTCGCTCCCAGCGAGAAACCGTTATATGACGATGAGCACGGGTACTTTATCACTTTATCCCGTTTTCGGACGTTTCTTTTTAGTTTGTAGAAGAGGCATATTGTCATATACAGGCACGGTAATCGCATAGATCTTGTCATGGAGTGTCTACAGCAGACAAGTTACTACTTACTCGCCGTGTGGTAAATTAGCTGGGAGGGGAAGAGTAATTTGTAACAGAACTTAGTTGAAGGATGTTGATTCCTGATTGTGCAAAAAGGACAGTGAACAGTGATTTGTGAATTATAACAATATCTGGTTGCATAAATTATACTTATCTTTAAATCACATGGTTGCATGAACCATTTTGAAAGCATTGGGTGCTAGGAAAGATACACACCCTTAAAACATGCGGTTGTAGGAACCACATTCATTGTTATGTCATACATGAAACATTCTTTTTTGACGTATTCAATTTGGTTGATTCATTTCATTTTAGTGGTCGTTTTTATCTTCTCGCATGGCTATGCATCGTATGTCTAAAGACTTGTCAGTGTACACGGGTGATCATTATTAGGGATTACGTGTTTGCTTGTCATTTAGTAAAATCTCATTCATTCGCATGCAATGTGTTCGGTGCTTTAACTGGACCCCAATTCCATTCGGTTTGAATCCTGTTACAAATCCTTGCGCTTCAATGTATTACTGATAAAGGTGAATTGCAATTTGTCATTATATAGTGAGCTTACCTTGTTCCTAAAACAGGAATAATTTGTTAAATGAACAACGTCTACTTTGTGATACGAAAAACTGACTAGCTATACCGCTCCTTTAAAACTCCAATCGAGTCTTACATTTGATTTACGCATTCGTTGGGAACAACCTTTTTGAAATATTTACTAATTAACTTTCATAGAAGTGCATCAATGGGCTTGTAAATCTAACGCATTATCTATTTTAAAATTCTTTAGTCTATTATGACTGTAAACGAGCATGCATTTAATAAACGGCAATTTACTTGATTTTAATGATATCAATAAAACGTCCCCTACATGTATTATAACGTTAAACTATACATGCTGAATTGGTTAAATCTATCTATCTGTCTGTCTGTCTATTTGTCTGTCTGCCTGTCTGTCTGCCTGTCTGTCTATCTATCTATCTATCTATTTATCTATCTATCTATCTATCTATCTATCTATCTATCTATCGGGGGTCCTAAAGCAGTTCGATACTTCGCTACTCTGTCAAACATCTCAGTATATCCCCCACCATAAATTCCCCATGTTTCCAACAAAATTTACGAAACTAAAATTGATTTTCGTATTCTTCTATTACGACTATATTTTCTCCGTTAAACTTAGTTTAACATTAAAACGATAGGATAAATACTGCGTTTAAAATCCTCGTTAAAGGAATAGGGAACATACAATTAAACGTGTGGTTCTATTGCTAATTTGTTGTTCAAGATCACTTCAATAATATCATCGGGCGACCCAGTTACACTGAAACGACGTTTTAGTTCTTGATTATAAGCAGTCCTTTACTCTACCGCCACGATATGCATCTTTGTCGATTATAAACGAGGTAGACGTTACGTGACATCATATTATTCTTTGCAGCTTTCGGCCAGTATTCAGCATCCTTTCAATTTTTTGTGCTTGGTACTAAGTGTGGTATCAGTACTTGTGTTGGAGTCTATTTACCACGGATTTACAAGATGCCCCACTAAGCAGTGATCAGATTCAACACTAAGTCGGGTACGGCATAGACTGGGAATCTCTTTTGATTTCTAAAAGACTAGATCGGCTGAAAGGCGCGGATCCATTACTGTCGCCATGAAAACTTTGAGCCAGTAAATTGTAGACTTTGTAGCCTGCATCTTTCAAAAGAGCAGTATGAAGCTGATACAGAAATATGTGCAAAATATGGATATTTGGATGTCAGGGAACGACCGAATCTGACAACAGTACCAAAACCCAAACAGCTTTGTTTAATACAGATTCCCATGCTTCTACAGCATTGTCACCACACCCCCACCCAATGTGTCCAGGATAAAGTGTACAGAATATCTTTCTAAAATAGATATTTATCGCGGAAAGAGTTGCTTAAGTCATATTCTGATGCTAAGATTATTTCTTTGTGCCCCCCCCCATGATATGTTTCTATAAATCTAATGACCCATTTGCTGCCATATGGCTACTTTGATGCTGCAGAGAAACTCCGCAGACACACACAGAACTACAAATGTGGGTTTCCTCGTTGATAATACTGATTCTTTGTTCTTTTCAGACACTTCAAACTTGTTATGAAAACAATGTGCTTGAGACAGTTGAAAGCGTTTACATTACCATATTTCCTCATGATATAGCATAAAGGGATGACTTTTTATAAATCTGTAATTAATACTCTCATGAGATCTAGGAACCAAGAAAAACTGTAACTTGTTTAATGTAATTTATCGAATAGCGGAATTTGAAACTAGTAGTTTCGAAGCTGTTTTCACACTGACTCGGGTTGCTATAGGACAAATGTAAATAATGCCGAAATTTGCTTTGATACCTAATTTCTGTTAAAAGTTTCTAATTTGACTTTGCATAAGGAGTACTTCGCTACACCCCAGTGCGTTAATCTCGCCCATGAAGCGTTGGTTTCGCTCGACCCATTAGGTATAAACGACCACCGGAGTAAGCCGTCATCTTAGCGGGCCTTGGTTGATGAATGAGCAGACTACATTCATGGCATCTGATGAAAATGGTGGGGTAAACTACAAATCTAAGCGTTTATTAAACAGAATCGAGCAATGTTAAACATCGACATCGAAAATGGTATAGGAGCGACGAATTCGCGCGTTATTAGCTGTCACAGAAATAATACGTTGCAAATCCACTGATCATCCCTCCATTTGTTTATTTCTGATTCCGCACATTCACTACAATCAAGGTTAAACAAGATCAGAACTTATCGGATGGTGATTGGTACCACATTTATTCTTAGTGTGAGTTGAATGTAATCGGCAGTATAGTATAACAGGCACATTTATTATAAATAACCTTAATGAAAAGTGATGGTCGTATTATAAGTTCTTTCAAAGATAGCCATCCAGGTATGCGAGAAATGTTGTATGGCTTAGATCAATAACTTGGGTGTTAGAAGGCTAAATATGCCAGTTGAGTCCACTACGTTTGACCCTAGTGTAGAAGGATGCAATTACTTCACCACACTCCTTTTAGATTAAAACAGATTAAGATGTTATTACTGTGCAAGCAAATAAAGGTACTCACCCGTTCTTCCACTTCCCACCAATTTCTCAACAATATTATTTTAATTATAACTAACACTCACCCCTTTTACTCATCCCACATATCTAATAACAGTAACTTTTCCAGTCGTAGCCGTAGACGTCTTTTTGCTGTAAAATTTAGTCTTTAAATTTTAGCCACCATAAAATCTTAAAATAATTAAAAGCAAACTTGTTGAAGCAGCATCATCAACTTTATGCGTTGAAAGATCTAATAATAATTAGTTAATCAATATTTGTGATAGATTAGTCTCTTTTTTGCTATCAAAATAGTAACGAATCAGGCTGAATAAGTAGAAGTAAGAGAGAGAGAGAGAGAGAGAGAGAGAGAGAGAGAGAGAGAGAGGAGGTAAAAATTTATAACTTCACACATTTTTTGTTACATGTAAGCCTATGTGCTACCAAGTCGTCAGGCATCATTGTGATGGATTGTCGGAATATGAATATTTGAGGTCATGAAGTGTAATGTAATCCGCCATAAAGTATGATGTCATATGGTCATGCAAAGCCAGCTTCGTGCTACTTTTTAGTATCTTTTATTCCAAGTGCACTTTGGTTTGAGACATGGCCCTATCAGTTTGATTTATATCTTATTTTACTTTGACATAGTATTAGCAAATTGGTTTATTTAGTCGTCGCAGACATTAAACTATGCAAGAGTAAGAGGTACCATTATCGAGTTGTGCCTGTCCTCTGACTGGATGTATCCATAAATACAATTTGATCAGCAGGTGTGCAAATATAGCTCACACAATTTTACGTTAAATGAAATTTAAAGTCCTTAATAACCTCTTAAATTCAAATCGATATAAGTTTTTATAATCTCATATTAAATCTTCTAACAAGAGACAATTCATATATAATATATATCAAAAAGAATTATTAACTTACCTATGAAAACAATGTAAACTTTGCTATCAAGAGTACGATCAGCTCTTTGGAAGGTGAAAATCAGCGGCAGAACTACCAAATACTTATATTTGCACGAGCTATATGGGTGCCCATAATTTCTTCAAAGAATTGACTGGTCCTCTTTGTGCCTTTATTCTCTCGGTTATTCGGATAGGCTTAAACCTAAAGCGTCATATTAGTGATGCTATTTAAGTATTAAGTACACATATGCTGTATATAACTATTACCATTATATCAGACCTAACTCCGCCTATAGGTCTGACATTGACACAGTATAATGGCGCATTTGCTGGAGTTTACAAAATCACAGTAAATAATAAGATAAGATATAGAACACATATTTACAGTGGAAAATTCAGACCAAGATAAAACGCATTTCACCTGCTTGGCTTTTGATAAGCACGTACCATAAAACAACTCTTGCGGAAGCTAAATATGTCCGTCAAAGTCACTCTCTTGTGTACTTAGATCAGAATGAGTATCTGGATGAGATTCAAGCTATTGCTTCTTTTAGCATGACTAACCGATTAATCCTAATCTTTTATCATGCAAACTGAGACCTGCAAAAAGAAAAGAAACAAGTGATATTGATGTACTTTTAACATTCAGTGAAAACATAATAATTTCATAGGAGAAACTGTATGTATATTCTCAAATACATGAAACTGCCACTTAATTTTAAACTTTCCCCCTTTGTTAACTGAATCTACAAATTTCAAGATATATACATAACACTGAAACATTACCTTTTATCACCCAAGTGTGAGATATGAATCTCTTATGTCAACTTCAGAGTGGGGTCATGAAGGTAGAAATTATGTCAGTGTTCTAAAACTTAAATTCGTCTCACCAAATTATAGCAAGCAATATGCAATATGCAGCACTATTTCTAAGACCGTTCCACTCGTGACATTCAACGTTCATAACAGTATGTTTATGTATGATTCCTCTGAAGTCTATCTACTCCTGTGGAGTTAAGTTACTTTTAAGTAAAGCTACAGAAAGAGCAAGACAATACATTATGGTCCCCATTTTGTTCCCATATTTAGTAAGTTAAGTCCAAAATATGCTCGTTACGGATCACTGCCATCTCACCTCTGTCCGCGTGGGTTCGAGTCTCGGATTCGGTTAAAGTGGGTATGTGAGAAAGCTTGCCAGTAGCTTCTCGTGGGTCGGTGGTTCTATCCGGGGTTTTCCCGGGTTCTTCCTCCAACATTAATACTGGCCGCCATGTATAGCTTATCGTGTGCTGAGGGATGGCGTTAAACCCTACAACAACAACAACCAAAATATGCTACTTTGCCATGATGTAAACAGTTCTCACACTGAGGTACAAAACACAGTTACCTCCCTCTTCAAAGAACATTACACATATAACACTAATGATATATGGAAAAAAGAAGGAATTATAATGCAGCTAATGCATATAAATTTTTGAAATATACACAAAGAAAGAGAAAAGTATAATAGATGTGGGTGACTGCACCATAATTGCTTTTAATCAATTTTCCTTAATGGGGCAGGGCCCAGTTTTTATGTATAAATGTTACGCCGCAATCAGTGACCAAGTATAGAAAACATAAAAAACTCAAATACACAAGTGAGGTCAAAAAGGTCCTTAATTTTAGATACCTATATTAAAACAAAGCATACAAATATTATCCACTTGACCAGAAACGTCAATGGCAGTTCAAAGCGGAAGGCGTTTTTGCACCTCAATCCCAATTTCTACTAACAATTTTCATGTCCGATGGTTATTTTTGACACCATGTGATGCTCACAGTGCAAACACAATCCCTTTTCCTAGATTACAATTCTACAAAACAGTATGTACTAAACAGTTTGATGCAATTGAAAATAGTTGTCATCCAAGCCGTTTTTGAGATATTCTACTTTCACCAGACCCATGTGTTTACTGCTGTGGGAGGCTAACTCTTCTTCCTAGCCGACGATTGGTATTTCACTATCAATATACCGCAGAGTAGCTATGGAAGGCGTACATGCCTGACATCAATTTCAAGAACAATACAAGCTCGAAACACCTAGGTCACAAATATGTCAATATCTTTAATTAGTAAACAATAATAGCTGAAAAAGTCACAACATAGCCTTAAGTTAAGAACTTTGGCAGGGGCCAGTTTACAAAACTGTACCCTGCCAACTAAAATAGCCGCTTTGCAACTCAGCCATGGAACAGATCTAAATTACATTACAAATATGTGATATGCTGATGCGGATGTATTTTAGTCAGAGAGGGAGATTAATACAGACACAACTGATAATAATAACAAAACTGAAAGCACTCAGTTATCTTTGACTACTCTGAGGAGGCAAATCTATTCATAATCAGCCCATAATGTCTTCCAATGCCAACACAAGCATTGAGATTTCCCTTTTATGTTCTGCATTTATTATAGTCTGCTTTCTGGGAACTTTCTTTTCTTATTCTTTTTTTAACAGTAAGCAACATGCCATGCAGTCATAAGGGCGGAGTTATAAGATGCATCGCTATAAAAGCATAAAATGGACTGGCATAATGGGTATTGTAAATTTCACTGCCAAAACTGACATTTTGTAAACGTATATGCCCAAATAAGCTTCAGACATTCCCAATGGAAATGATAGATGCTGAGAGGAGGACAAATGGGTCTCAAACATCAATAGGACATTAACAAGAAATAAAAAGAGATAAACCACAAAATCAGAGGATATGGGGTGTATCAAAAAAGTCATTTTAAGCACGAATGCCTAATTCACTATAAATCCAGATCACGATTTGCTTAATGGGGCATGACAAACTAAAATCACATTATGCTCGGTGAGTGTTGTTTAGAATCGACTCAAACTTGGAACAGAAATGCGCGTGAGAAGAGAGATAGCCATGAATAATATCTGGGATACCGACAAATATAGATTTTAAGAATGCCGACAACATTAGTACATTCCATAATCACGAGAGTTCATCAAATATTCACATAGATGTAGAAGTACAAACTGACGCAGGATGAACGTGCCCTTGTTTTAATAAAACTGCCCATAGGACTCACAAGTGCAGATCTAGCAGACAGAGTTAGCATATCAAATGGATCATGCTCTCAGAGAATATTAATTGTATGAAATTCCTTTCATAGAAATGGAAAGGTTTGGTCCAGTTTCCCCCAAAGGAAGTGGTCATGTGTAATGTTCACAATGCTTTCGAAAATTAATATTCAAGTAAAAGGGTCGTTAAAGAGTGTACGGAGACATTTATTGAGATTACAATAGATTTGTATATCCAGGCAGTCCCGTGGTCTGGCTACAAAGAAAATATGAAACTGTTGAATTTCGTGTTGGAATAATTCCATTACTTATAATTTTCATTTTAGATGCATGGGCATGAACTAGTTACAGCCTATTGTAGATTTCCAATCGAAGAAGAACGTTTTGCTGCGTCGCGCTCGCCTTGCCATTATCCCTGGTTCACAGGGGAAGTGGCAAATTGCCTCGCGTGATGTTAAATAGCCCAAACTCTTATGATTCATATGGAACAAGTTAATCAACAGACATAATGTTTATAATTTCGAAGGAAAGTCTTCCTACTAATCCGATCCCCATTGTTGAAGACATTATCAGTGTATGTGCTTCATCGTGTAATTTGTTTCCACCACTTCTCAGCGGTAAATGAATGCAAATTAAATGATTTACAAAAGACAATAAAAGTCAACATATATGCCATACAAGATAATCTGCAATAAAAGTGAATAATGACATTTGTCGGAATTTGAATTTCATTCATATCACAAATGCTAAATAAACATTCTCCGACAGTATAGCAGCATTTAAATACTTTCACACTCTACAAAATAGTCGAATCATTCTTATTATTAATAGCAATATAATTGTAAAACTATTCAACCATTCATGTAATTAAGGGTTCCGTTTGACGTGGTTGGTCTGACATCATTTGCATCAAGTTGGGGAAGGTCGCAAGCATTTTGACATTATTATATCACCAGTATAAATGTGATTCCATTTAACAGACTGTTCTTTCAAATTTTTAGACACTGCTCACTAGTTAAACGTAAGCTTTCTTTAAACATGTATCTGCATGGATGCTAAATTTTATACTGAAAAAATTCATAAATAAAGGCTTTGTTTGTTTTGATTAGAGATACTTATCATGCTGAACTAAATATCTAGAAAACTAATTCTTCACTTGCAGTTCATATACCAAATCTCACTGTGATTGCCTTCAGTCTTGATAAAATTAGACTACATAAATTTGCAAAAACCACACTTTAGAGCGTAAATATGTTCAAAAGAGTTCGCATATTACATAAATTGACGCTATATGTATGTATGTATGTATGTATGTATGTATGTATGTATATATATATATATATATATATATATATATATATATATATATATATATATATATATATGTGTGTGTGTGTGTGTGTGTGTGTGTGTGTGTGTGTGTGTGTGTACATACATCTTATATAATAAGACTTGTCAGGTACAACTTCTTTGCTTTCGTGATTGATATGCAGGAAGTTCCAATTGTGACTTGAATGTTGTTCTGGAATTGGAGCTAGACTCTTATAATAACCTGTATGAAAAACACTGCTTGACCCGAGCAGCAGTCTAGGACATGAAGAATCAACTTGACTTAGTTGATCCATGGAGATCTGTAGAATTATGAGAGTAGAATATTCACCTGGCGACATGCAAATCATATGAAACAAAGTAGACTGGACCATTGTTTAATCTCTGAGAAAATATTTTTTATATTGTCTTGAAGCATACATTATTCATGGCTATAAAACATTCCATTCAACAATAACACTAAAAGAATCGATATATGCAGTACCCAGGGGTCTTGGGCACTGGAAATTCAATTCAAACCTATTCAATCAAGAACATATTCATAATAAAAATATCTATATCTAACACGGTAGAAGAATATTATTGTGAAGACGATACGAAAAACCCATTACAGGTGAAATTAACTTTCAATGATCAATTGCTTTTTGAAATCCTTAAAATGATTGTAAGGTCAGAATCAATTAGTTATTCTTAACCTAAGACAAAACAAGGGAAACAAGGTTTGAAGAAAAAATCGAAGTTGCAATGCGGTGCATATATCCTTTAGTGAATCAAAATAATAACCACACTATTATAAAAGAACTGAATGAAAAACAAACAGATTTAGAAAAAAATGAGGAAAAAAGAGATGGAAGGTGTAATGCTAAAATTAAAAGTAAGGTGGTATGAGTCTGGTGAAAATAATTCTAAATATTTCCTTAACTTTGAAAAGAGAAATTACAAAAACAAAGCAATAGGCGACTTAATTACGGAATATGGAACAGAGGTAACATGTCAAAATGATATATTAAATAACCACCTGAAAGATTTGTTATAAAAACCTATACAAAGCCAAAACAACAATAATTTGCAAACTCATAATCACCATTTAAATCAGATTAGAAAAAAAATCAGACTTTGAAAGATACGATGGGAAGGTAAGCTGGGAGTATATATTTCTTTGAATTTGGAGGCTATGGTGGAACTTAACTTTTTGGCGAAGTCGAAGGAAGTCTAGGAATTGCTCGGCTGGTGGAGCAGAAGAAATTGTTCCCTTATTGGAAAACTTACTTTGATAAAATCCTTGATTTTTGTTAAAATTTATTGATCTTTTTGCTGCTCTACCAAATTCTCCACCCCATATAGAAAATTAACTGAATATATATTGTTCAAGTTTATTTGGGGTGGCAAATACGAGAGGCTAAACTGAGATACTCTTATATCTCCATTTAAAAAAGTGGGATTATATATGTTTCACTTGCATTTAGTTATGTGTTATATAAAACTTTCCTGGATTAGGCGCCTTATGTGGAACGAAGATGGATGCCACACTTTTCAAGAACAAAGCCATGCTTTTTGCTTTGGAATGTATTCCACCTGTTCTCTAGAAGTATGCGGCACTGTTGTTGACTGCGACGCTGTTGTTGGCTACGGCGCTATTGCTGCAAATATACAATGGATATGTGGCCACATACTCAGAAGCTAGATATTTTCATATCTTGTCTTCGTTGTCTTTGACTCCCTAATATTTGCAACCATCGTTTGCAGCCCCAAAACATATAAATCAATCTGCGTGTTTTCCTAGCGATACTTCGATGTCAATCTGTTTTTGTCTTCGGGTATTCCAAATCAAATCCAACTTTGTTTCCTTTTTTGCTTGCTCGTTTGGAGGAAATAAAAACGTACGTGTGCGTGAGAATAAAATCTACTTGCCGTTCTCTAGTTTTTCTGGTATATTAGATCGTTATTCTGCATGTTTGTTTCTGTAATTCTTTTTGTATATTTCTGTCATTTTACGATTGTTTTCGATTTTTATGTTGTCAGCCTGCTGGCAGCGTGTTTTTGTGTAACTGCGTTGTTGATGGTTTGATTGTTTTGGGATTGCCTGTGTGCTTAGCCTGCACGCTATTGTGTCTAGGATGCTGTTGTGTTTGTAACAAATATGCGGCAAGGTTCTTTTCCTTTTCGTGGCGGAGAAAAAATATGTGTCATTGTTTGTGCGTGCGTGGGTTTCTTGTATTTGGTTTGGAAATGTGTTGTTTTTTGTGTGGTTGTTGGAAAAGGTAGTTAACATGTGGGCAGTTTGGGTAATGATTGTTTGCAGCGTTCTTCTGAACTCAACGTAACCACTAAATAATGACTTTTGGTTTTGCTTAAACAGTTGGTCAAATTCAACTCGTTGGTACTCAAGCTAATTACTTCATCAACATGTTCGGACATGTGTTCAAAAACGTACAAAACATTTTTTGGGTCATGCTTGTTAAATATGTTTGATGCATTCAAACGAAACAGAGATTTAATATTTTCTGTAACGTTTTTTCGTACAATGCATCGGGAAAAAATGATACCTGGACTAGAGATCTCCATATATCCTTTCAAAATACTAATCAAATCGATCTGTGAATTTTTGCCGCTATATAAACCACGGCAAGTCTTCAACTCGAAAGTAGTGTCTGCCGCAGTTGAAAGAAAATATCCTCTGCCAGTATAAAATATTTCCTGCTGCAGAACATTTCCACGCTGTGTAGTTGCGATCAATAATTGTATTTTTATCTTACTACATCAACTGTGAAGTATGGTGGCAATCATTAATATTTACCTGACTGAAACCTTTACCATGCAGATCATCATTATGATAAGCGGCCGCAGCAGTGTGGAAACTGATATTTTGTTGCTTACGAACATATGTCGCCGACTTCTATCACGCCTGAGAGGTCTCTTCTTTGGTCTCATATTGGTTACTTCGTATTTCAGTTATTATAATCCGTGGGTTACACATACGCATTTGGCATTTTACAGTCATGGGGATAGAAGGTTGTTACGTATATAAATAAAAGAACCGGTTTCAACCAAACAAGGCAACACGCCTACTATAAAACTACTTTAGCAGAAGTGATTATTTGTAAATGACTGACAAAATGCAACTATTGGACTTAAGAAGCTAAACCATGCGATTAGGGTATACAATAACGTGACATAAAACTTAACATTCTAGAGAGAGGTCATATAAACTTGCAGTAGTGTTACAATAATGTTATAGACTGGGTAGTATTCAAAAGAAATTCTTGACCTTTATACAGATAGTGCAGGTGAGGTATCATCAGGTCTTGGAACACATTTTGAAGGGAATAGGGACCATGGGTTGGGGCCCAAGGACAGGATATCAATCGATAAAATTTAGTAGTAGCCATATTTATTTTAGGTGAAAATTTGAAGCAAACATTTACCCTTTCACATTGCTAACCAAGCAGTGCTCCACATTATCAGTACGGAATCATGTAACCAAGTCATCACACTAGCGCGTGAATGTTTTTTGGCAGACATTAAAATTTAGTATACTACGGAAAGCAGATAATATTCCAAGTGTACAAAACGCAGTAGCTAGGTCAATATATTTGTCCCTACTGAGTGCATTGATACAAAATAGGGCAGAAAATCTCTCACAGACTCCAATCCACGTACGATATTTATCCACCCAAAAAAATCTATGGACTCTTTCAAGACTCAAAGTCCAATAAAACTTGGAAAATGATGGAGTGAAGTATTTTCAGTTCTTCACAATTCCTTATAACTTAACTCCAAATATGGCCCTATCCAGTGGATCATTATATCATATTTATAGCTTATGCTCTCTTACAAAACATTATATGATCTAACGTAATTAATTGTTGGCGAAATGAGCATTCTCACAAAGAACGGGTAAATATTGAGAGACGTGTGTCATCTACTCCAACCAGTGTTCTGTATGATCTTAAAAGACAATATAGGGATCAATATGTCAAGGCACCTAACCTAGCACGCTTTCAGTCTTATCTAAGCCGATACAGAGTTTTCCCACGTCTGCTTATCAAACTATGAATCCCGTTTATAGATATCAACGTTTTCTTATGGTGTTTTTCTCATTCCTTCGTGTAAGGGACCTGACATTCATGGTGTACCTGAGGTTTGCTATGTTCTTTATTAAAAGTGAAGTAAAAGACCTGATCTTGTTTATAAAATTTAAAATTTTCTGGAAATGAACTTTAGACATTCATCCTGGTCCTCTTATTGTGCATTGGGTTTTATTTTAAGATTGTTTATGCCAGTGCGAATTTCTGTCTTAACATCTAGATTGGTATCAGCATTTCTGTTGTGTTCAATTTTAATTTGAGAGGATTTATTTATTAAAGTTATTCATTGGAATTGCAAAGTGCCAGTTAATACCTGCGGATTCAGTCGCTATTTTAAATTCATTTAGGGACATTTTGCAAAATTTAAATAATTTAATTATAAATGTTATAAAATATCAATTTAAGAGGAACTTGCAGTATTATGGATTGAATCAAAAATAATCCTAAAAATGTTTTATTCGCGTCGAAAGGAATCGAATGTTCCGAATGTATTTCAGATCCTCGAAAGTACCGGTTGCCAATAATCCCGACGTCTCAAAATGGCATTGCCCAGAACTCGTTTGAATAATTCACGACAGTCCTACAATAATATTTTTGTCTGATGAGCCTTTGTAATTAAAACTATCAACTCCTACCTTTATCTTTTTCAATATAATTAGTGTGACTTGAAGACTGTTTTTTTTAAAACCAAAACTTATAATCTTTTAATTTTTTCATTCCCAATTAAAAAATAGCATTTTACCACATCTTCCGTGTATGGATTTTCATATTTAGATTCGGGTACCAGGATCTTTGTCATCGGTGTGCACGATATATATATTTAATACGTAGGAGACCCTGAATTAGTCATATTGCATTGCTGGAATGTGTTTTCATTATCATTTCTTACCCATGCGACAGATAAATATTTGGATTTTATTATTGAGACAATGGGTTCTCGCTCTCTCCCTCTCTCTCTCTCTCTCTCTCTCTCTCTCTCTCTCTCTCGTTTCGCTTAGATTATCAATGATATTACTTATTTCATGTGAAACTGCCTTCTCTTCTGCACCAGATCTGTTGATATATCGGGACAAAACTTGTCCCATGTCATGGTGAAGAATGAAAATCTTGAATCTGAACTTACACCATGTAAACTACAAGAATATGGTATGTCGTAATCGTATGTTTAAATTTGCTTTGGAATTTGTCTACAGTTTTTATATAATCAATGATACAAAGTTTCAACAGCATGTCGACACTACACGGTAAATTTATAGGTCACGAGATCTATTTAATGATTTGTTGTTAATGTATCTTAAACCTATTATAATATTATTATAATATTCTAAAACTTAATTATTATTAATTGAATATGAAAATGTCAAAATGCCGCCCCATCTCTCTCTTTCTGTCCCCCTCTCTCTCTCGCTCTGGACCATCGTAGTAAGCAGCAAGATATGGGCTAAAATCCACGGAAAGACGAGCGAAGCGGATTTTTGCTTATGTCATACGACGATGTCTGTCGACATTTGAATGATTGTAAAAGTTAAGTCAAACGGACCAAAGGAAAATGGAAGAGAGAGAGAGAGAGAGAGAGAGAGTCCTCTGCGTACCTGAGTCCTGTCTACGTAAAACATTCAATAGTCCATCCTATTAGTTATTTATTCATTGACTTTCTTGCTAAACAATCAAGTAATTGGACTTTGGTCAAGTGACCATATACTTAAATTGATAGCACAAGGTTGAACTTGTGATCGCTCCATTAAATCAATAACAAGATATTAATCTGGTCACCTTTCACTTAAACCTTTGACATAATATTGGCTCCATTGGTTATTCGAATAAATCAATTTCCCTAATTGAGAAATTATAATTTTGTCTTGTCATCATCAGCACTATTTTACTAAAATGAACATTCTCCAAAGTCAAATGCATGCATTAGATTAGCAATCCATAATTCACATTTGCTAGTGGATCCTTGAAAGTCCACTTCATAATAAAGCACACGTGTTGTTGTAAACCTTAACCAATATCACAGTGTTAATGATTGCTATAGCATTTGTAACAATGGTATTTTATCATTTTTGAAATAGAAAATATGTCAGTCGGAAGATTACATTGGTAGAAAAATACAATTTTATTTATTGCATATTCAAGTAAATTTAATCAGTAAAAAGGTGTGCTGATACAGTCTGCTGGATTGCAATAATAATGTGACATTTTAATGGTTTTAATTAGTAGGTTAATCATCTAGATTTATTTTGGGAATTTGGCTCAGTTTATATGAGTCTAATATATGCTCAGTCATGAAACTTGATGGAAAATGCCTACTCAACGTGCATAAAAGTAGATCACATTGAGCTGTTTTTCACTTCACAGGGACTACATTAGGTTCATGCCTTGAGCATAGTTTTTTACACACTCTTGTGTCGTGAATTTGGATAGGTTTATTTGTTTTAGGGATTTCAATGATCTCAATGACATACTGTTATGGTTACATTTACCTAATTGACTTGTTCTTGTGACTATGCACGGTTCTTATATTATGCCAGGGCTGAATTCATATTCATTTCCTTTTCACAATTTATTTTCTGCTACCACTTCTATGAACAATGACTCAGCTGTGACTTCAGACACTATCGCCACAACCACAACTACCACTCCTGTCTGCGCTATTGTTTCTACTACTATTAGTATTACCCCAAAACTACCGATGTTTCCCGGTTCCAGTCTCATTCCTTCATGGTACTATTTCTAATCTGCGTTTTTTATATTCAGTTTATAGTTCATTGAATCACTGAAGGTGTAAGTTATTTGGCTTAAAATTTTAATAGACTGTATTTCCAATGAATTTTCAGCTAAAAGTAGATACCTCTTACGCCAAACATTTGCATTAATAAAACAGAGCGAGGAATGCGGTCACGAGGGATCAAAATTCTTTTGTTTTTGTAAAACTCTCAGTCACAACCCAGTCATCATAAGCGTGACGATAACATATTTATCGGCATGGATATGTTTCAAGATAATCTGCGTTTAACTATAGCCTTTTTGGCATACGATACTAGCTACACTGAAACTTTTAAAGTTCAGTTTTACTGGTCTCATTATGGAATGGCCGGGACAATGTTAATTTGCCTGTCCACGTATGAAAAGTGCATTTGTAATTAAGTGCAACTCAAATCCTCTCACTCGATAGAAGATATATATTTCAACCCATGGGGTATACTTTAGGGTTGACTTTTGGTCACTGGCTTTGTGGCAGGAAGAGTGTTTAAATGCATTTGAAATACGTCGCAAAGTAATCAAGAAGTTTGACAATTGGTGTGTTTGATCTCTGGCCCAAGTGACAACAAATGTCAGATGGGGGTTGAATGAGTTTCCAGAGTCATGCACGTCATAATAACGTTGTGCCCTCTTGCCCATAAACTAGAAAATATTGATATCCCTTAGAACTGACAGTGGCAATAAGCCTGTCCCCGTCCATTGTGGTTAAAACCTGGGTGATAACTTGCCCATGGTAGATGTATCCACCCTATATAAATATAAATATATATATATATATATACATATATATATATATATATATATATATATATATATATATATATATATATATATATATATATATATATATATAGATATATATATATATACATACATAGATATATATATATATATATATATATATATATATATATATATATATATATATATATATGTATATATATATGTATGTATGTATGTATATATATATATGTATGTATGTATGTATATGTATGTATATATATATATATAAACTGTGAGACAATATCACAATCTCCATTTTCTCCTGTTCTTGACTGCACTTTGGAATTTTGCATAGATTATACCTGTCCACTCTTTGATGTTATCTTCCCATCTCTTCTCCCTCCTGTCTGTCAGGTTTTTCTCTTCCTCTCACGGTGTCCTGTACGATTGTTATAGTTTGCATTTCTTTACAGCGGTGAGCAGACTTTCATACAGTCCAGTTGCACCTTGGATTCTATTGAGCACCTCCTCATTAGAAAAGTGGTTTATGTATGAGATGCTCAGGATCCTTCGATAGCTTATCATCTCTAAGGCATGGATTCTTCTCTCTAGTTCTGTTGTAAGGGTCAATGTCTCACACGTATACAGGAATATCGACATGACAATGTAGCTCATAAGCGTCATCATGGACCCAATCGCGCTGTTGCTGTCCTTCGAAATAGGCTTCAGCCAGTGCTGCTGCTGTCTGCGCAATCTTGGAAAGAATCTATGGTTTTTGAACTTTCATCAGAGACGATATCATTTAGGAACTTGACGCTTGTCAATGTGAGATTTTGCATGCCATACGGCTATACCTTAGTAATGCTAGGTTCAGTTTTTTTCCAGTTCGTAGTCATGTCCTGTTTCGCCATCGATATCCTCAGCAAAGGGTGGTCATTGTTCTACCTCCAAAACTGACACTGCTCTCGTGCTTTTCCAAGGCATTGGACATGATACTTTTCAGGCAGATGTTGAAGAAGGTGAATGAGAGGAGGCACCCCTTTCTGACACCGATTATGGGTCTGACAAATCTCCTATATTACATTTGACAAGAACTGCTCTAGTCGCTTTGTCATACAGGGTTTATATGGTGTTAATTAATTTTGTACTTATGCTCTATATCTGCATGGTGGTCCACAAGGATGCATGCCATACATTGACGAGAGCCCTCTTGAAGTCCATGAAGACATGATAGAGGTCATATTGATGTTGCAGGTACTTTTGTTAGAGGTTTCTAAGGTTGAAGATCTGTCATATAAAGATTCTGCACAAGAGGCAGCTGTTGCTGTCAGAAGTTTAGAGAGACTCATTCAAACGTTTACTTCAGAACATCAAAGCAAGACTGGAGAAAAGAGAGACAATGAGCAAGATAATTGTTATCATTGTCAGGAGAAATGACATTGGTCTTCAGAGTGCTCTAAGAAAAACGGGATATATAATAAGAAACGAGAGGAGGAGAGGGCTTACAAAATGAAGAAGAACCCTCTAAAAATGAAGATGAACCCATACCAGTCCATAAAAATAGGAAACGAAGACGAGGAGAAGAACGTGATGAAGAGGAAAAACCTGTGACCGTGAATTCAAACAATGGAGAGAGAGAGAGAGAGAGAAAGGAGAAGCAAAAAGTTGTTTTGGTGATGTGTTGTGAAATTTCATTATTGCTACTAAATGGAGAGAATATACAAGACAGAAAACCTGAGTGTCTTGGTCTTGACATTGAATAATACGGATGGTGTGTTTCGTTTTACTTGACACTGTATGAATATATGTTCTTTCATCTCTTTCTATCCCTCATCGTTATGTTTTAGTTAGAAATGAAATGGAAGGGATATTTTCCTTCACGTACTCGATTAGGCATGCAAGCGGGATACCATTTGTCAGTCGGTACATCCATCATTGTTGTGTCCTGATTTTTTAAACTTAAGATAAAGTCTCACACACGCAGACACTCTCACCATATGCATATGGGTAGTGTAGTTTTGAATAGTGTGTATATGCGTGTAAGGGGTGCTGGATGGTATTCGAATGTTGGATGGCATACTGGTGTGATGGATAGTATTTTTTGTGGCATAAGGGATAGTATAATTTGTGAGATTTCATCCGCTTCTCTTGCACTCTAAGCTAATATATGACGTTTCTTGACAGTGTGTGGGGTGATGGATGGTAGAGATGGTGTAATGGATATTATTTGTATGGGGGTTGTTGGTTGTATATAAGGTGTGTGAGATTATGTTTGTGAAATTTCATGTCCTCCTTTTACACTCTAAGCTAACACGAGGCTTATTTTGGAAATGTGTGGGGTGACGGATGGTATAGATGGTGTAATGGATATTATTTATATGGGGTGTTAGAAGGTATATAAGGTATGTGAGAGTAAATGGTTTTACACTCCAAACGAACACCGAGCGCTTTTGGATAGTGTATTGGGTGATGGATGGTATAGACATGTAACGGAGGATATTTTGTTGTGTAAAGGATTATAGGTGGTGGCGATTTGATCTGCTTCTCTTAGATTCTAAGCGAACAATGGGTGTTTTGGATAATGTGTGTGTGTGTGTGTAAGGGGTATTGGATGGTATTGGGATATTGGATGGTATAGCTGGTGGGATGGTTAGTATATTTTATGATGTGAGGGATAGTAGATGGTTGAGATTTGCTTTGCTTCTCTTACACTCTAAGCTAACACATGACGATTGTGATAGTGTGTATATTGGTGCTGAATGGTATTGGGAAGTTGGATGGTATAGTGGCGAGATGTATAGTATGGTGCAAATTTGTTTTCAGAAGATCTTCTCCTGTCAAGGATATATTTGTCTTTATTTTATTTTCATGCCAATAAAACATTACGCCATGAAACATTGCTGTCATTTTGGATGATGAAATTACATTTTCATCTCTTAATAGGGACAGAGAGTTAATCACATATTTCACACACACAAAAACCCAATTCAAATTTCTATGAGATAGAATAACTCCACAAATCGACGTTTCTCTCAAAGCTAGTATAAATCTATCGATGTCTATCAGCGACACTTGGTGATTCGGTTTCAAGTGAAAATAATCTATTTTTTGTGCTCGATGATGTAATATTTGAACACCACATCAATCCTGGGTGGAATATTTTCACAGAGTCAACACAAAACATGATTTATGGCATAAAACGATGCGCATATGTGTCTCATATAATGCGAGACAACTGTAGCAAATTGATGAGATTTGTGGTCTTGCAAATATTTCTTGGATCTGGTGTGCCGCCGATTACTCGTGGGATGTATTTCATAATGTGTTTGCTGTGATCACTAAAATCCCTATAGTTTTCTCACTATTTGTACGAATCGTGGACCATAACAAAGGAATTTAATAATCATGATAAACATATAAAATGTCAAAACCTGACATTGATTTTATAGTCAAGTACGGGGAGCAACGCCGTAAAACTGCTCGCAAACACCAGGGACTGATCTGCAATGTTATCGAGAGTCACAACAGTGTCATATAAAGGTTACATTCGATACATTCTGCACGACATGACCTCACAGTGGGTTTTGAACGAACAAACCAACAAAGAAAAATGCGGAACTAAGAAGGTTTCCGCAGATCACCAATTACTAAACATGTTGCAATGTGATTCCTTAATCAAGACCGTAGACAGCAATCACGGGCCCTGGGGCAAGAAACACCCGGGCCTTTCCTAGTTATTGTTCAAAGACAATTTTTCTTTTATATTCCCGGTTGCCCCCACCCCCCACCCCTTAATAACACAGATATTTCCGCGGATCCATTAAATAATAGGGATTGCAAACGGTTCATATGATTTGATATTGACTACGAAGATTAGGTACTCTACAAACAAAACGCGATTACACTACCATCAATTGCAATAATATCTTCCGCGATTCGTAAAATTATTAATGAAGCCGCTCAAAATCGACTGTCAGATTCGGTAGCCGCTCGACAGCTTATAGCTGATTCGGCAATTGCAAATATGGAAATGTAACTTGGATTTAGACGGCGAAACGGTCAAGGTATTTAGACAAAATCAATATTGTATTTCACCTTGGTTCAATTAAAGGTATTTAGACGAGATCGATATTGTATTTCACCTTGGTTCAATTCAAAAACATGTCAGATGCCGCATTTGATATGGGCGATCCAATATTAGTGGATCAAAGCAAAGGAGAGTTCACTATTATTTCTACCTGGGTAAGGTCCCTGCACAAAACAAAATATAATTGTAAGTGAAAAACACGTCCAGGGCTTTTCTTCCATGTGAAACCTGCTTAGAAATTGAGGGAAAACTTGTACAGCTTGACCTAAAATCACGGTAATTTGCTTACTACTTTCAAGCGAAAGAAAGCCCATAGAGATTAAAATTATTTCAGTCAAATGCGATAAAATTGCGATTCGTTTTAACCGACTACATTGCTTCAGGAATGTTTCATGAATGGTTTTGAAAGATGGCGTCGGATAGACAGGAACAAATTGCATACTATCATCAGGTCTTCGATTACCTGGAACAACTCGCCAAGGGCCACGCGTCCATTAACCAGTGTTGATTTACTGATGGTGATGGTAAAATTAGTCAACTATTTTCGAGGTGTTGTATGCGAAAAAAACTTGCATTGTTAGTTCTGTGTCATTCCTAACCTGAATTTGACAACATGACATGGCACACATTGAGTTGCATTCGCAGTGATAGCCAAATATTTATTATATTTCGACTCATTTGGACTTGCATAACCATTTGAAGTTATTAGTTATTTCACCATAGACGGACATAGTCTTCTACCAAAATTTGATTCCACTATGACGATGCAAGCTCGGTTTGATAGGCAAATGTATGGTCATCTGCCTGTTGAAGAATTGCTTGCACTTGAGCATTCATCAATACAGCAAACACTTAATGAGTGTGCATTAAAGTAAGCTTAACATTTTAAGACATTATTCAGCCCAATGTGGTGCTGATGTGGATTTGAGCACGTTTTCCACCAAAGCTGACTCGACTGCTTTTTCCAGTCAGATTGTTGTTGGTATGGACACTGGCGAAGTTGTGATTTTTCAAGAACAAACTGGAATATTATGAACATCGCAGAAGGGCCCGTACCAACACTCATAATAACTTCATGGAGCAGAATTCAAAGGGAATGTAATCAAGGACTGATAGGAAGAAACTGGCATCATAACTTGAACAAATAGTCGACTTATTTCCATTTTCCTGATTGAGACTTGTTTCCAACCTCTTGATTGACCTAAATGTTGCATTTTAAAGGTAAGTGAGCCCGGATCACACCTGTTTATCGTAACCGGAACTAAAGGTACGTTGGGTGGATTGGGGATACAAATAAATGACAAATGACATCTTGGGCTTGGTTTTGTACCAATAACATCACGTATCATGAAAATGTTTGCTGACAAATTCTGCACACATTCACTATCAATAATATTAGTCTCCAGCGATGAAATTCAATTTAAACTAATCAACATATATTCCGAAGGGTTCCTAATCATCTTTGGTGTTTGTGTTTAAGATTAAATTTATCATCACAAATAAGTAAGACTTTCTGATTGTTTTTTCAGTTCTTGATGCGTATCGGAATGTAAAGGGTGTTAATAAAACCCTCTTAAACACGGAAATAAAAATTTGTTAGGGTCAAATAAAATAAAAATCAACCGCAGAAACCACTCTGATTTACCAATCATAGCATTATCACTTCAAAACGCCGAATTGATGACTTCTCCATCAGGCGTGAAATCACTCAGTGTTTGTTTCTACAACTACGGAGTGGAATTCTCCGCTGTATCCACCATGGTTACATTTTCGAACGAATATGGCACGCCAATATTGATTCAATTAAGACTATAAATGTCCTCGACGGTTATTTATCAAAGATAAACTTGTCAGTATAACAGTTTTTGGGCAAAGAAGAGAACGAAAGAAACCAACATAACAAAACTGCATTTTAACGCGAAATTAAAACGTGTGTTGCCGTAGATGAGATTTTCGGGCTTGCCGATGCAACACAAATTTTTCCTTTTCTGTGTAACTAAAACTGCGTCAACCAATATTGGTGCACCAATTGGAAATATTGTTGGGTGTATACCAATAGTAACCGGTGTCTCTGGTGGTGCTAGCAAATTAATTTCAACACAATTACATTCATGAAAACTTACTTTTTTCAGATCTTCGTGCAGAAGCTCATAATAGTTTCAATACGATTATAACCCTTTATTCAGTGGCTATTGAGGATAACATGATTAGGATGGCCGAGATCAAGATAGTGTTGACGAAAATGGAAAATCAACGACAACTCCGAGCACAGATATGAACTGTTGGGTAGCGAATTTACAGACAATAAAACTGAATGTCCCTTGAAAATTAAAAAGCAATATAAATACCAAAAACGATTTTTGGTCACGTTACAATCTCAAAAAACGCGTACTGTCATGATGTGACTTTTGTCAGTTATTGATATAGATCTCGGCCTTCTATCCCCCATGAGTCAGTCCTCTTGTTTATTCGTATATTGGACACCTTCATTGATTGCAATCCGTAGGCTACATAGACACGTGTGGCCTTTAACCAGTATAAGCAAAAGTCATATTGGGTGAAAGGCCGTGACCTATATAAGTAATGCTGTGCAAAATCTTATGATGATGTTCGTGTTTGTATTTGCTCTTGAATTAATCAGTATTATGAGATAAAGAAATTCCACCCAGCAGACCAATCTAACGACACACCTATTGTAAATATATAACATTATTTGTGTTTCGCGTATTTACGGGTACTGTATTTTACTAATAAGACGTTATAACTGATATTACTTTTCACATTTTGTTGATATGCCGAAATTATACTTGCAAGTATGAGTGAAAGTTATGTACCTCCTATAGGCGATTCATTATTTTATCTTTCTTTCTGCAGCTTAATACACTGTTTTTACCTTCAAATATTACCAAATTCGTTTCCTCTTGAAGTATTGTGTAATTTAGTGTATCCTTTTATTATTTATTTAGTATGTCATGAAAGAGTATACGTTTTATCATTCATCAAAATCAAAAACATACTCCCAAAATGTACCTTGTGACACCTGTACATCTTGTAAGAATCAGTCATCACCTTGAACTTCCAGCCCGTTATCTGGAGTTAGAGTGTGCTCACGATATTTATAGGCAACTGAAGTGTTACGGTTATCCTGTACTGTAAATTCCTTTGTTAATGCAAATGTTCTTTTCATTTGTCAAGGGCGTTGAAATCACTTATCGACTCCAGGACCTGGCACTCATTGGGTTGCATATGCGACTACGAAGCGGCAACACATGTCAACTGTTGAGAAAGTGAACATGCAGTTGTGACAGAATATATCGTATGTTGCTGTGTTCAGATTCAGAGCAAGATTGTCGACTAAACTTAAACGTAGGACAAAGATGTATCGTGAAATATGTCTATATTAGCAACTCATTCTTTGACAGCAAATAAAGTTTACAAGTTTCCCTAGCTATAGTATGTTGCCTCTCTCTGTCTGTCTGTCTGTCTGTCTGTCTGTCTGTCTCTCTCTCTCTCTCTCGCTCATTTGTCTTCTTTTTTTCCTGTTCCTTCATAACGCATCAAAATTTAGTTAGGAGTAAACATTTTATATACTCAATTAAAAATGTTAGTCTTTTTCAGGGTGGCTATTTTGAGACCAATATTGGAAAAGTCTTACATTATCCTTTGTTTATTTGTATCGTTCAGTGCGATCAATCAATACTTTAGCACGTGATTTCTAGGATGTTTAGAATATGATATAGTTTCCCGTTATCTTAATTCTGAAAAAAATTCAGTTTCAAAAATCGAAGGAGGTTTCCATATCGGTTTGGGGGATGTCACCAAAGTTATGAAAATGTCCCTATGCTTTATCAATCTGCTTTTCAAGTAGGTCAACTGCCTGAGTGAAAGCTCGCCTAGGTAGACATCGAATAAATGGATAAACTTAAATCATTAAAGTGATTTATGTAATCTGATTTCTGATAACCAAAGCTAATCCGGAAGTGGAGAGCCCACGATGATAGTCTTCACAGGAATCAACACCAGTTCTATCACTAATCTCTGCAGTAAGCCATATATTTGATTTGAAGCTTGGTTGTTAAAAAGTAATAAAGTACATTAAAGATGAAGCATTATCATATGCATGAACTCGGTCTAACGTATACAAAGACAGGAACGTAGGTGCAGATTGTTTTATGTATTTAATTTGTTGTATGTATGTATGTATGTATGTATGTATGTGTGTTCTATGCATGTATGTATGTATGTATGTAAGTTGTTCTATGCATGTATGTATGTATGTATGTTTGCGCGACAGTATGCAAATATATGGAGGTGGTACAAAAATACCTTCGAAATTGACAATGTTAAGACAAACAGTCATATATAATACTATGGGGCAGAAAACCCAGCGATACGGATATTTAAAAGGGACATCGATCAGGAATAACATGCTAAAACTGCAAACATCTTTGAAGACATGGAATTATTTCTATTTGACTGAAACGTTTAAATGAATGATCGCATATGTCCTTCCTCGCAGCACTGGGAAAATAGCAGTTGTGAAATATATGCATCGTAATCAAGAATGAAATGGATCCATTGACTTACAAATTGTACAAACATATTGTCACATATCGTATTTATAGTTCATTTCTCATTCTTCTTCTGTACATTGTTTATAATCCTTCTGCCACCAAAGACTAATTTATGCCTTGTCAGGCCAGCCATAAAGTCAAGGTTTTCGGTTATCTTACCTAACAGGATGTTAGTTAGAGTGTCACTGTCCTGACAGAAAAGCATGTGTGAGTCTAATTTTGTAATGTGTCTATTATTTCTTCAAACACGGCATATTACGTGTATATATGTATGCATCTATGTATATATGTATGTCTATGTATGCATGATTGACGAACTTTTATTTCCTCTTCAACAGAGATTACATTAAATTAACAAAATCAGGATAATACAAGATCATGAAACACAACTGAAAAGTCACAAAAATAAGAGTAATACTGTGTCAGCTACCGTAATGACAAAACGAAACATCTCAATATCTGCAATCATAGAAATATATAGTCATAGCAAACTAGCATTTGGCTTAGCGTGACGCCGATCTTCGAACATCTGCTTGGTGATGACATCAAAAATATTAGAACATTTATATTGTGATGTGCTTAACATTAACTTTGCAATAGTAAAGAAGAGAGAAAGGAAAACTTATACAAGTGCAACAATATATGTGTCTCTTTATACATGACAAATGTATGCATGTATATATATATTTGTATGCATGTGTGCGAATGTATGTGCCTGTATCTATGGCTGACTGTCTAAAAGACTTCATTTCCTCTTCACCAGATATTGCATCAGGTTAATAAAAACATGGATTATACATATTACAGGATTATGAGACACAACATAGCACGAAGAACGTTAACTAGAAAATACATCTTCAGCTAACGCATTTACAAGATGAAATGTATAAATGCATACAATCGTATAATAATCTCTCGGAAATTTTGGGACTAAATATCCCTTGACATAATATGGCTCCAACCCCATTTTTAAACATATTTGTTTGGAACTGCTATTGCTTCAGCGAATGTGTATATCAATATTAACAATAACCATGTAATCGAATGCAATCGATTTTGATGTGTGTTTTTGACTATATATTAGAAATATGCTATAATTAAATCTAAACCTCATGGCTCATTAGTTAAATAAATCATCCGTGTATAATCTAACAAAAACAAGAAGTCACAGAATCGGAAAGTATATACAAGTGATGACAACATGCGGTTTTCTTACTACAAGACAAATGTATGCATGTTTGTATATACGTATATATGTTAGCATGCTCGTATGTATGTATGTATTTACGCATGGATGCACAGTTTATACAGAAAAAAAACGCAATTGGGTCTGATCACGTGCTTATGTTCTGACCAATGGAAATCTTTCCTTCATTTTTCAACTGATAGCAGTATAGTAGCAATATTAGTATAGTTTAAAAGGAGTTCTGGACCACTTTTATCACTGCGTGATAAAATTGCTTGAGAAGTCCCCTATGGCTCTATACTACTGTGTTGTGGGGTTCTGGACCATTATGTTTTCTGAAGTAGCCGTATGGGCTACTTTGTAGACCTTGTGGATTCTGTACCTCTTTTTCTGGCTGATAATTAGTCTCGTGAGTCTTTGTGCCCATGTACGAGTGTGTGAATGTCATCGGTGGAGTAAAGTGTATCATCAAACGGCCATAATCGGGTTTTGTGAATGAGTATGGAAGATAATTTATGCTGCTGTGATCAGAAAGTTCTCATGGGTAGTAATGCATGTCTCCGTGTAGTCCTTGTGTGTAATACTGGTAGGTGCCTATTTTGGAGGTGACTTTGTTCTACTCCTTGGCTTTTTTCATGACGTTGCCATCGTCGAGAGTGATGCTGTACACTTTAGCTGCAAGGCCGATGAATTCCGTGATGGGTATTCCATGAATTTCATCTTTGAATTTTTCTAACACTTTATTTTGTCGTCACAGTTGATCGACTGTTTAGTGGATAATCGATGAGATCGAAGAGTGTTCGGTGTTAATACAGGTCTGCGTTGACGTCGTCGGTGGGAATTTCGTACTCGGTATCGGTCATGCGTAGCGTGGTCTTTTCTCCGTACTTGTGTTTGATGAAGTCGTAGTGAAATTTGAGCATGAACATCTTAGAGAGATTGAGAACAACAGCTCCGACGTAGATGGGTTTATCCAGTTTCAGATTGTATTTTCTGGATTCGATGGCGACGAATTCTTCGTCAAAGATTTTTATGTGGAGAAAGGTATAGTTCGCCACGAGACTATCTCGGCGTCTTAGGTTATTTACAATTTCGGTTTTCTTTCGGTGTCGAATGTTTTCTATGGCATTTCCTTACACGAAGTCGATGTAGGGTTTCATCCATGGTGACTGACGAAACTAGGGAGCACGATGAACATTATCACGCACGAGTACACGATAGAGGGCTTGTTCGAGCAGTCGACTGTGTAATTTATACCTGGTTTCATTGTTGAAATTGGGTATCAGTTATTTTCCATTGGTGTCTCCGAGTCCAAATTGGCTCTTTTATTTTAGTTGTTGTGGAGACAGCATCGAGTGGGTGACACGAATTTGAGCGTCGTGGAGACGGGATGGATATTCAAAATCGACTTCGACAAAATATCCCCAGTCGTCATGGTATCCCGCTTGTCTTTCCTCTAGGAACTGTTCTCCGGTGATCCAGTGAAGCGGCTGTGACCTCACATCGAGGTTGTGCACATCGAGGTAAAGGATGTACACGGTTGGTTGTAACGGGTCGTAGCACAGTAGCGTTGCATGTGTTTGTTGTTGGCGACGACGTGTCCTTTGCTGATGACGAAGATTCCTCCTCTTACATACTGTTTGGTAAACATGAACATGTCTGGGTCAGTAAAGAGTGCTAGTGTCACTCCGGATTGCTTGAGTAAGGCGTCCCAGAAGAGTCCTGGTTCTGAGAAATACCAGAGTGGATCGAATTGGTAATGTTCTATGCGCTTGTTTATTTTTGTCGTGTTAACATTGAGGCATTAACTTACACATATAGATAGATTATTCGAGCATGAATTATTAATGCGATCACTGATCCAGAGTGATCGCACTCTAGAGCGATATGTCGAGTGGATAACATGTCTTCCATCAGTTAAACAAACACAAAATAATGACATCACAAGCGCGATTAGGTTAGAACCTGCTGTGGCGATGCAGCAGACGACAGTCACCGTTACACATACATTAGTTTCACAACCTCATGTGTTAGACTCGGGAACATTTGTATTGGGTAGCCGTATGCGCTGGGGAAGGTAGGCGGCAGGCAACGTCGTGCTACGGAACCGGTATGGTCTACTGATACATTACGGTTTGTGACAGTACTCATTTTCCGTGACAACAAACACTTTACCATCTGGCACTGCAACATTCAATTCTCAATTCTCACAGACAATGTTCCCATCAAGCAGAAGAATTCCACGTCATTTCCACGGATATATAACTACATCAAAATCTAGTTTAATGCTCTAGTGCATCAATAGTAAGACGATTTATCATCGCGTGATGAACGTAACCGTAGGTAGTATTCTATCGGTGGATAGCCATCGTTTGGTGTCAAGAAGAGACAAGCTCAACTTGTGCGGTGATACACATATGCACGGTGTTTTTCGTTTACCCGATCAGATTGCATCAATCACACAAACATTCCACATGCATGTCGTGTTTGAAATCTTTGCAATAACACCCTTTTTACCTTTTGTTATTGCTCTGTTCTCAGACTACGATCGAGTATATTTTATGATGCACCCAAATGTTCTCCTCGACTGGCTTTCACTCACATTCATCCTTGAACTTAACATCAACCTTATTATTGCTGTTGATAAACAGCGAATAGTCTTTTGGATCATCGCTTTGGTCACATTCGTTTATAAGGATATCTGCATAGACGTCGTCACTAGTGACCTACATAAGAAGTGAATCCGTGTTTATGTCGATTATCTTGCCACAATCCTGGTAAAACGTTTTTGATTCGCTGTAGTAAAACTGATAAATCGAACTCGGATTTTCCAGCGTAGATTGTCTTTGCCAACTTCATTTTGTGGGTGCTTACGTGCCCTTGTCAAATAACTTGCGTGACTGAAATGCCGTGTCTGCAACAATCACTCAAAGCTAGTCGTGTTCACTATCACTGACAAGGTCGACACGTGTACGATTGCAGATGTTCTCTGTCGTCGTACCGAAAACAGCATTGTCCATGAGTATGAAGAATTTTGTTTTCAAACTTGTTCTTGTCCCATTGCTGAAAGATTCGTATTAATTTGAATATAGTTACAGAGGTTTTGACAACGAAACGCAGATATTCTCTGGATTTTCAAGCCACAGTGTTGAATAAAGATGTTCCAATGATAACAACTTATTTTCATTAATTTTGTTCTCCAAAGAAGCTATATGCTCATATTCTTAGCACCTTTTTTACAAGTACTTTTAAAATGATTACTACCATTCCTGAAAGGCAACTCATGTGTTTGTCCAGGATGGAGATGACTCTTATTGGTACATTTGACGTTTTTAGTACGCTTGCGGTGACCCGACCAAAGAGCGCACGACAAAAAAAGAGCATCGACAAAAGAGCGCCAACGTAAGGGCACCGATAAAACGGCACCGACAAAAGAGCGCCGACAATTAAGCGCAATAAAGTGTAGTTTCTTTTCAAAGTTTGAGTAGAAGTTAATTATTGAGCTAAGAATCGACGATGTCATTTTGCATATATAGTGAAAAGTGTAGTAAAAACTATATTTGTAAAACGTTTATTAATAAATAAACATGGACAAGATCGAATCACAGAAATGAAAGATTATATTATTGGTCGACGGCTACGGATATCGCATAGGCAAAGAAAATGCTGATGGAAGTACGTTATGGAGATACGGCAGGAAAGATGGTTGCCTTGGAAGGATGAAAGTGCCGTTTTATCGGTACGTCATGGAGATACGGCAGGAAAGATGGTTGCCTTGGAAGGATGAAAGCGTTTAACAACAACGTTCTATCATCATTGGGACACAATTACGCTCCGGTTGGAGCAAGATCATGTCGAAATAGAAATGGAACATCATCTATCTGGAGTGATTCAGCCACAAGCTTATAAGAACAAATATGTCCAGCTCAACAGAAAGTTACAGGCGCTACTTCCAACATATGCTAACGATAACGTGATGGATTATCTATGAGGCATTGCCCACAATTTAGAAATTTAACTATAAATCAAAGTACGTATACGTTATTAACTTGTTTTCTAATCTTCAAAATTTTTTACACTTCATCTAAGTTATTTAGAATGCTTTAATGTTATATTATTTGTATAACCTGCGTTATTGTGTCTGGCGCTATTTTGTCGTTAATTTGGGGCTCTTTTGTCGGCAATTAATGATCGCATTTTTGTCTATTGTCTGCGCCCTTTTGTCTTGCGCTCTTTTGTCGGTGTGCCACCGCTTGCCTAATCAAGTGACCATCATAAACATGCAGGTTATACATTACTACGGGAATTCTTGTTTTATTTAGACCAGTTCTATGCTATTGTTTACATGTATTGTGTGCAGTTTCTCCATGTGCGCTAATATTATGACCGTGATAATATTTCATTAGTGAATGTCCTGAAGAACATTCAGATTTGTAGCATTTTGGAATCGATAATAAATACGTTGTAACCTACTCAATCGGGGATAAGGAATAAGTAAACAATTCGATGTCAAATTTTATGAATCTGAAATAAGTAACTGGTTACTTATTCCTTATTGAATTGGGAATAATGAATTAGGAATATGTGGCCAAACTTATTTCGGTACATAAAAGGCTCAGCTTGCCCTTCTTTAAGGTTTTCGACATGGACCATCTTTGAAATTTTATCTCCAGCAATACTTCCAAAGAAATTTTAAATTAGTCGAGGGCAATCAGAAAAGAAGGATAGTAAATAACCAGTTACTTATTCCTGAATTATTCATTTTATTCGCTATTCAAGAAGAAATAGGCGTCCAGTTTTGTAATCACTGTTAAAGAAATAGAACTGGTTTCCTTTTTCTTGTTAGCTTAACATCAGTAGTAATCATCATTATATGTTCATTTTTATCTCATTTAACTTTACATTGTCAGAATCGTGCAATATGTGACGATATTGAACATATTCATATTGCACGCACGTGCACAACACGTGTGCCCTATAGTAGTATAGTGTGGTAGGAACTACGTTGTAAACAAATCATATACACTCATAAAGTAGACGCTTTACGTTTTGGTTGATTAAATTTGTTTCTGAACGAACTAAAACAGCTGTTTCGTGAACTGCCCCATTCCAGCTGCTTTGCATTATTGCGCGTTAACCCGTTAACCTTTTTGATATAATATTTCGGATTTAGGCACGCGATAGACGTCAGACAGTTCTTAAATTGCTGGGGTCCTTACAAATAGCATGCAAGTGACAAGACATAAACGTGTCTTCTTTAGCTGGTAATAAGAATTGCAAAATATATACTTACAGTCTTCTGAGAATATCTCTCCAAAACAAATGTTATATCATATTCTAAAACGCAGAAAGGGATCACTTGATAATGTTCTGGAAACGCGTTGAAATTATGTACTTGTCAAAGATCACGTACACCCAGTGCAACCCTGACAAAAACCAATCTTTTTACTGTAAGAAATAAAAATTAAAAAATTGTTTACATCTTAAATCAGTAGTACCATCATGACCTCGACAACAGTGAATCAATTTAAAATAAGATTAGAATTTATTTACGTGGATGCTACTAATTTTGAATCAAAGTCAGAACTTAGATCAACACCTGGTGTTTACCAAACGAACAGTCTAGGTCCAACTATTTTTGCGAAAAGGATCATCTCCCGTGGATAAATTTACATTACAATAGCATGTAATTAAAAAAATGTTCAAATTGACAAACAATTAATTGGAAATAAATATATATTAAATCAGATATAATTAAATCAAATATACATAATAGTCATTCAGTTTAAATGTAGGCTTGTTTGTGCTTTATGTTGGGTGCACAAAACACTATAATCAGTTATAATATTATCCAAGTGACTTTTCAGTTGATACAACTTTAAATAAAAAATAACAGCTTTGCTGTTATCGAACTAACTTAGAGATTTTAAAATTGTTTGAAAACAAACTGCGTGTGAATAAGTGTATGTTTCCATGTAGCCGTGTATACATAAAACACATTATTTTTAGCAGATCATTCAACTAAAAATGTCACTGGGAATATCCATGTCAGCGGAATGTGACGTATTTCCTTGCACCGGATTCCAGGACTGGTTAATAGGCTAAAAATATGATACATTTCAATATATACTGAAACCATGTATATCCGCTGACCGGTGATGATTAATTAAATAGTTGTAATGATATTTATGTGTGATTCTGCACTTGCTATGGAATCTCGTACGACTAAATAAACTCCACAACGTTTAGAGGCAATTGAGAAATACCTTCCAGTACATGAACCTGTCAAACAGGAGTGAAAACAACATCGTGAAACTCAAGTGAAATTTACAGAAGTTACAGAACAGTTACTGAAACCAATTGTCAAACCTACCAAAACAATTGTTACAGCAAGCAGCAAATGAGACAACACAAAAAGCTCTTGAAACATTACCAGTGGATATTTTTGGTTATCTTCAAACCGCTCCACCGCCCAATCAACCGATTCAACCACAACACCAGTTCAACCATCTCAGCAACCTCTATTCAACCGCCACCAAAAATTAGGACTAACATGATATATAAATTTAAGGAGGAATTTATTGCAACTATTAGCGATAAAGACCAAATATTTGATATTCCTGCATTTGGATATGGTGGTTGAGATAAATATGTAAAATCAAAATATATTAAAATTGTAAAAGGTGCCGAATAGGTTAAAGATGTATATCGTATCGCTACTAATACTAATCAGATCAAATCAGAGGAAGATATTAATAATTCTGAAATCTTTAACCAGACAGCAAATGAACATGCAGCAATTGTAAGACACAAAAGAGAAGAAAAACAGGAAGAAATTAATCACAAAATTAAAGAAGCAGAAAAAGAATGTTAAAATAAAAGCTAGGTCTAAAACAATCAAATAAACAAAAAAGCTGAGTCATAGTCACTCCAGCAGCATGATCTGGAACTATATCACTATCTATATCAGTAAATATGTTGACACAGTCACACTTGACATTTGAGCAACGGGTGGTGCGTGGTCAAATAGAAAGTAAAGACGGAAGTGATATGATAGTCAGAAGAGTAATAATAGGAAGGGCAGAAATAAGTAAAAGAGTGTAGGTATACGTTTGCGTCCCTTCATCCTCAGACCAATCCGGCTACCGTAGCGCCAATGAGATAAGGAACCTCAACCGGCATAGCCATGAGAATCACTAGGTCTTACTTGTAGCTGACTAGTGCACTGTAATGTGATTTGGGAAAGCTCCTGATTGTGAGATACCAAGTCAGTAGCTTCTGAAATTATCGATGGTAATTTGTTCCAAGTCCCTGTTGTACATGGGAAGAAGCTGAACAATGTGTCGATGCTGACTTTAATTTGGACCTTTTCCTGTGGTTTTCCCTAGTTTGGCTATGTGCCAGGGTCAGGTATTTGTCTGATGGTATGTCCACTAGGTTATTCGCAATCTTGTCCAACATGGTCATCTGGGCCTTGCTTCGCCTGGATTCGAATGCTTACCACTGGAGATGGTTTAACATTGCACTAATACTACTAGTGTTAATATATTTATTTGTGGAATCTAGAAGCTCAACTACAAATCATCTGTATCTTAATTATTAGATCCTTATTATGTGCGAATCCAGTTAGATAAATGCTATTTTCATGGAAATCCTCTCTCAGTGGATTGTTTATTGCAATTCTCAACATTTCGTGTATTGGATGACCAAATCATGATAAATTGGGTTAGTTTATCTTGCTAATTTGTCTTTGTCTTTAGTGTTTTTCTCGAAATTCGTATGTTTTTTTTTTGCTTGTTTACCCGCCTGATGTCTCATTAACGTCGCGCCCCCTCTGCTGCTACAATTAGATCATTATTATATCAATAATGACACCAGGTACTGAATCTTATACAGGTAGATTAGCTAGAGAAAGATTGGAAGGAATCAAAAAGTTTTTCCTGTTCGTGATTCTCTTAGACAAAACTTTTAAGAACGTGAAGAAGCAACGTTGAATTTTCAGAAAGACCAAAAATGTTATATAAACCCATTACAAAGGTGACTGAAAACGCTTCAGCAGTTGCTAAAAGTCTTCGTCCAACGTTAGAACAGATTGCTAAATATACTGAAGGAACAAAAAAAAGTTTTAAAAAATTTCAGCCGCAATTGTTGCTGCTCAGCCTGAAGAAATATTTGATGAATTGGCTGATATAAAAGATCAATAGAAAAAACAAGAGAGGAGAAAACCAAGGGAAGAAAAGGTGTTATATATATAGTAAAATGTACTGATACGGTATTGATGAAATAAAAAGTCATAAAGATATAGTTTAATTATCTGCTTTTCCTGTATTATGTTATGCTCAAAGACGAAATTTATAAAACCCTAAACATGTTAAAGGTGTTAGTCGTAACACATGGTATAATTGGGTGTATTGCGTACATCAATGAATGGATCAGATAGATAGCATAGATAGCAACGATATAAACTACAATAATTATGCTAGAGGAATAAATAATTTTCTACAGCAGTTAGAAGATGAGAAGAAGAAAAATGCCAAGGCTGCCAAGGCACACAACCTTCCCTGCAAGAACCTACCTCTCAACTTCCTCCATCGCAGCAACAAATTGAGCGAGAACAAAACGAACCACAATCTGCCGGGTTACGATTTACTCGATCACAACAAAAACAACAACCATCCCAGCAATAATCTTCCCACCAGGAAGAAGAAGATCCAGAACTATCATTAAAGATAGATTTACTACTGCAGGTATTAACAAAATCATAATTTAAACCGGCAACAATTATTAAATACAGCATCAGATCCTGCAGAATCAACAAAATGTATATGCTATTTTCTATTTTCTAAAACATATATTAAAAGAAAAAGAGACTAGATTACAGATTTCTCTTCTGTATATAGTAATAGCGTTCCAAGTGATTATAGCCATAAATGTATTCATTTTAACCATGATGCAGAAGATAATAATATAAAACTACAGGAAAAGTAGGAGAGAGATAAAGAAAGAGCCGAGAAAACAATAGAACAAGTAATATTTTATAGTTCGCCTTCAAATAATAAACCTTTTCCAGAAAAAAAGATGGATGATGATGATGACCATATAGGAAGTTGTCTTATTACTTATCCGGACAGTGCTCTTACCGACGTAGATTAGAAGTTCTGATTGGAGGAAAACGCACGGGAAATAATTCGCCGGAAAGTATTATTAAAATATTTGATATTTGTCGAAGATTATTTAATGGCGGTATTATGGATATCAACGTTTATTGCTCTCTCATTGAGGAAATTGCTGATGATTATCACAGCGACTAAAACAACTAATTAATCATCATGTAATTTTAAAAAAAATGATTGTACACAATGCACAACGTGTACCTGTAATGGTCAGGGTAATAAACTCACGATTACCAACTTACAAAGCGATTTACGGAGGTGGACTCGGTTATACTCTTACGGGTTTATTCAAAACCTATAACTTCAGAAGTAATAGCGATCGTAAAACAATTAAAAATGATGGCTATTGAGGATGTTCGTGATAAAAGTATTACTGCTGTTGGTAATCTTGCCGGTAAAGCGTTCTCGACAGTCAGTGATATATTAGCTCGATTAGTACGAAGAAAACCACAATCAGTAAAATTACCTAGCACTGAAGTTATACCTGCAAATATCAGTAAAATAATAAATCAAACCGCCAATCGAAAACTATCAGAGTTGGCTGGTGAAGCAGAAAATATTATAACGGCAAATGTAATGGGAGCAAGTGGTCTTCGTGTTCTACAATAACAATTATAATAAAATGTTTAAACGTTTATCCGATCCGGCATTCAATATAGACGTAAGAGTTCTCAAGGATAAATCTATACGTGATTATCAGTTTTATTCTTACGACGCAAGACAACCAAATCAACGTGGAAGAATCGAATTACAAGTTAACTATACAAGTAGATATTTCTTACCTGCTGAAGCATTTATTGAAGTAGAAGGGGAAAGTGTAACACATGTTGAAGCTCATACGCCTTATGGTAAAAATCTTCCAATGCATCTCATAAGTCGTGCATGATTATACAAGTAACCGCGTTGTTTTAAACAGATCTTAAATTTTAATGGTTAATATATACGAATGATCTTCTATCTAGACAAGACAAAAAGATTATATTGATTTTTCAAATTACGCGATTAAAGATGAACTCGCTGATATTATCAACCTCTCTCGAGTTGACCGAGTTGAAATTGTTATTTTTAGGATAAATATGGTGTCTGAAGACGAGCAACATCAAATGGAATGATATAGTTTGTAGAGTTCTAGGTGCTACTGCAGATAACATTCCGGTATTTACCAATGACGGTAAAATCAGAGACTCGAGTATATCCATTGCAACTATTAAAAATGAAATTACAAAAAGTGTTGCTAATCGTAAAATCAACCGGTTATATAATGACAGGTGAACTCAGCATAAACGGAAATAAAATTTGTTTTAGGAGATCCAACATCCGATGAAGATGCCACAACAAGAAAAATATGTGTACGTTTGCTATAATACATTAGATACTAAATTATCCACTCTACGAGCTGAGAATGAAGTTCACGTATATGTCTTTAAATACTCGTAGAAATTTTCAAAACGTACTAAAATCGCCCATTATTTCTTAAGCTCCCCATTGACTGTTGATAATAATAAAACGGTTATATCAGAAATTGAAACAATTAGTAGAAAACTAGAAGATGCTACAAGTGGAATTCCTGATAACGTTAAAAATTGAACATTAAAATCCACAACTGGCAGATTACCAACATAGTATACACAATAGCGTCTGACCATGCATTTTGGTCGCCACTCAATAAAACCATTAAACATCGCGCTGAGGTTACCGGTATATACAGGCTCTCAGTACTCGGTTTTGTAACATTTATAATATTTAACACGTTTTCACGACGTTATTCGTCAGGTGGATCAATATTAGTGATGTTAGCTCAAAACGACGAGGTAATATTTAATGTGGAACCTGAAGAAAAAAACTCGGCTTAATTTATTTTTGGTGCCTTGAATTAGTAGCCAAATTCACACCTAATTAAATAATGAACATTCCGATCAACGTTCCGAATTATAGATATAATCAAGCACGTGAATGGCAAACAAAATTGAAAAATAGCGTTGACGAGAATATAGTATAAAATAAGAAATATCGCTGACGTGTAGTTATTGTTGATATAATTGTTTATTACGCGTCAGTTGTTATTGCTGGAACCGGCGTTTTTATTATCAACAATAACAATGATGACATCAGTAGTTGTAACAGTTTGTGTTTCAACTGCTACAACGATTGCCGGTATTCTTAATATCATTGCCATAAAATATGGACGTGCACAAATGCAAACTTACATGATTATATAATAAAAGTACATACAGCAACGCTAGTATACTCCAAATTAATCTCGTTATTATCGTTGCCCCAACAATATGAACGTGACAAATGCAAAATTACATGATTATATAATAAAAGTGCATACAACAACGCTAGCATACTCCAAATTATCCTCGATATTATCAACGAACCTTAGTGATGTAAAAATATCAGATTTTGAGTTCACCGAGATGATCAAAATCCACAATGAAGCAAGGACAGTGATTGAGTTAGAAAATCATGATTTAAATAACAATGTTAAATTCCACTGACAACGCCAAGTGAACTACTTTAACAAATCATAACAAACACGACTCCCTCAAAAACAACAATGATATCGGTAATCACAACTAATCCAGAATTTAGTATTACCATTCCAACTACAATTCCAGTGAAAGAATTCGCACTAGCACAATTACGAGTATATCACAGCTGGTCAAATATCAGATCAAAATCATTTGGTGGATTACAGGCGAATAATTCGCTTGTATTTGCAAATAAAAATAAACCAGATTAAACATCTGATTTGCAAGTTGTTTCTATTGCAACAAGAAGTTATGAAATCGAATAAAATCAATGATGAATTTAGCGCATAATAACATCTAACACCGTAAAAGAAGCAAAAAAGCTATTTCAGTTCACGATCCGACGTTATCATCTGCGATTGAAATATATTGTCCAGATTACGTTGTAGATATTTATCAATCATCAATCAGATCTGTTTTAGGTTGGCCTGAAATTCCAGCAGGGTATCATGGATCACCAGATGCAAAACGAGATAAATTAACCACGTGTAAGAAAATGTTGATAAAACTACCAGAGTATCGAAATGTATTTCCATGGAAAGTTTATTGTTTCTGATGGTACGAAGCTTCCTAAAATACCAACAGGTGTCAGGAGGCTACTTTATGAAAATCGAGTGCAAAATATTGATAATGTCATTAAACCTAAATATTTTAAGTTAATTAATGAACTTCGAAATTTGTTTTCTTCTCTATCTCAATATTATAGTAATGCTATAATACAACAATTCATGGAAACTATACAGCACTTAAATCAAGTTATATCATACATCGATTATGTTAATAAAGTTTTCATTAAGACATTACAATTTTTCATTGAGAATATTCACAGTACAGTTGAATATGTTTCCGTCGAAGAACTACAAAAAGAAGATTTCTTGATTATTATAAAATAACTAAAAAGAATTACCAACGTTTGTAATAAAATACTTTAAAACCGATGAAGTAAGAAAATCACTTAACGATATTATCAACGAAAAGTTTCCGCAAATTGTCGAGTCATGGAAAAAGAAAGACATACCTCCGGCTATTCTTAAACATAATAATAATCCGTATGATGAAGGTCATCATTTTTCACCAGGAATCATTAATATATTTTCAAGGATAGCAGTTAATCTTGTTTTTGATTTAATTGATGGCAAATATCAAATAGATCTTGAAAAATCAAATCAGGCTCAACAAGGCTATTTTCTGTATACATTTACACCGCAAGTACCTCCTGGATATTTGACTGTGCAATAACCTTTTAATCCTGTTTATCTGGAATGCCATGATCAGCTATTATCAAGAATAAATTTCAAACCTGCTAACCAAACCGGACACTTAATTGATTTAAGAAATGAAAATCTGTATTTAAATATGTATGTCAAATCTTAAAGAGATATTTTTGAAGAGTGTTTTACAATTAATCATGAAGTATATTATATAATGTACCAACATGTGAGATTTTTCATACACGACAAGGGGGAGGTACTTGAACGCCATTCGAACAATAATGATAGTCTCCAGTCAACACAGAACAATTTAGTGTTGATATATTCATTGATGAATACAGCAACGAAGACTTTTTATCGACGCAGGAACAATTAAGTCATTTGAGGTGAGAACATATTTATATGATCACGTGAGATAGAGACCAGATCATGCATACATTTGATCAGCTTCAAAAATATTGTCTGTTTCTGAATACAAAATCGGATGGTATATTATGCCAAAAGATTAAGAAAAGGATAAAAAAATATATTATAACAGAGTATTTATTGTACTGATTGTCACTAGTTTTCTTTGCTACTTTCACTTTTACTCTCGTTTTCATAATTGATAGCGTTTTCGCTTTCACGATGTGATATATATTTTCTTAGTTGTCTCACGCGTGTATTTATAATTGTTTTGGTTTCGTATTCGTTAGATAATTTTGATCTGATGTTGTCAATCGCGATAGAAAGTGGGACAATTTTCTCCACTTCTGTATATTTTACTGTTGATTACGATTGTAACATAATTTAATGGATGGTCTTAATTAATCGATGTTCGGCTGATAGTGTATATCCACCTTGAAATGTATGCCGTCATGTTTTAATTTTTGAATTGCAGAAATGATAGGTATGGTATATTCAAATTCATTTTATTATATTTCATTTTACATTAACAAAATATAAACCATAGTATGGTAATCATTCATGGGTTCCCTACATTGTCATTGTTGCTTTCGATAGGGTCCTTTTTTGAGACCTTTCTTATGGCCTTCTCGGCACCCATGAGGCATTTCTTTTTGGGCGACATTCTTTCTGAATGTCCTTGTGGGGTACCCTTCATTGTGATTTAGAGCTCACATCACGCTACGGTTTCATGAACATTCCGCCAACGAAACGAAATTTCAGAATATGCAGACGGTTGTCTATGCCTTTCAATTTTATGTACACCCCCGCAATATCAAACCTCGGGGAGAGTGCAAAACAACATTCACTACGTTGTTCTACGTGGTGAGGAGTTCACATGAAACACTTCGGGCTGACACTCCTATCCTTCTATAGAAAAACCTCTATAATCAGTACCGTTGACAGTATGCCATCACGAGATTCAAATCCTGATCCCCAAAATGAGAATCAGACACGCAATCACTGCGCCATGTTTCAATCTTACAGGTATATGTTTCAGAATTATTATACAGGTACCTATGCCGGGTTGCTACAGTACTGAGTAAATTTATTTTCCAAGCTGTATAATATATATATATATATATATATATATATATATATATATATATATATATATATATATATATATATATATATATATATATATATATATATATATATATATATATCTGCTTTGACAAGATCAGTTTTGAAAATTATATCTTCCGTGTAACATATTTTAAAACAGCTTTATTGTGTATGTTCATGTAACCTCGTGTTCTTCTGTCAAAAACTCTGTTGTAATGTACATGTAACGGCGTGTTCTTCTGCCTTGATCTCGTTTGCAAGTTAAAAACCATAAATTATCCTTCTGCTAATTTGAACTATTATACAATTATGATACTTTACTAATATTAATTATCACATAGATGGTTAATTAAATAATTACCATGGCAAAATGAATTACGATCTACAGACATAAATATACTACAAAGTTATCTGTCCTTCCTTTAGGTCGTTGACAACAAGGTAGGGAGGTAACCGCTGAATAATTCTGTCAAGAAAAGGTGAGCTATACTTAAATTTGATTAATATATCTATATATCTATAGACGTTTCCACAAAATGATAGAAATGAATATATATATATATATATATATATATATATATATATATATATATATATATATATATATATATATATATATATATATATATAACGATTTACGCTCGCGTAAGGACATTTATGGGATGTGTGATTGGGTCTACAATTTCCGGCCAGAATTGTCGTGTAACGCGCTGTCAAGGGCCAATATATTTAAAGCTTTCAATCACGTGTTCTGCCCAGCCAATCGCAATACTCTAACTCCGGCAGCGCGCGGAGGGATTCTCTCTGATACGGACCTCGGCGTCAGTTGAGCCAATCTCCTAATGGGGTGCGGACGTGTTTCCTTTTTTCTGTAGAAACTTTTTCTCCGTTGTTATCGGCTCACTTTGTTAGTTACCTTCCTCATTTCCTGGAATTTGGACCGAGTCGAATCTTCCTGGAAGTTAAGTATTTACTTACATTAACTTGTTTCCCTTCCACAAATTCTGCTAACGTTTCTTTTATTATACATTAAGTCATACTCATACTGGGTCATTCCATCTGTAAAAGATTGCAGTGGCATTTGAAATCAGAAATAGACGATCTATTGAGTCCCGATTTTAATATTCGGCGCTATTCTAAAATTTATATTCATGGGGTTGGGGGCAGAATTGTCGACACAATTATCTGGCTCGATCTCTCTGTCGTACGCAACATCAAACCAGAGAACCATAAAGTTAAACGTATATATACTTCCCATCGTCTCGTGCATAAATTCCTTTCACAAATATAATAGCCTAAGAATAATTGCAAACGACTCCACGTTTGTTGCAAGCTTCAGTAGCTCAACTGGAATAGCATTAGTGTGCCAAATTGTTGCGCTTAAGTTCAAATATCCAAATTAATGTATCTACAAATTCGCGGTCTATTAATGGGGGTATATGTATAACCCTAGTCTTTCGGTTTGGTTGATTTATTGATCGGTCTGATATTGCAGCATAGGTGAACCTTCCTAATACCAGGGTTCATACTGTCTTTGAAGGTCTTTGACAGTTTGGCAAAAACGAGGTACCATTTTCAAGGCCTTGAAAGATTGGGAAAATCAATCTGATTACTCTGGGGTCTTTAAAAGTATTTGAAAATTAAAATAAACCCAAACATTTAAATTTCTTTCCAGAATCACAAATAAAATTGCTCAGTGTTTTTAGATTTAGATGTAGTCGAGTTTTTCTGGTTTCTTTCTTTTGAAGACCCGTTCTGTTTCATTTCATCATTAAACAATATTATATTATTTTGCATATTTTGTTTTCTCATATAACATAACTTGTATACAAAAAATGTTAGCGAACCTAGGTCTTGGAAATCTATGTTTGTGGTCTTTGAAAGTTTGGGAAAGTCTTTGAATTCGTCATTCTTAAATTCTGTATGAACCTTGTGATACGCTTTTTTCTGTCTTTGTGTACCTTTGTCATGTTGTGTCGATTATGGACGAAACGTAGTAACATATTGGAAGATTACATTTTCTGTCGATGGTCGGTCGGAGGAGCCGTTTATGGAATAATAACAAACATTTCCAACATGATGGTGTCATACTTTTTTAATACTTTAGGATTGTTCCAAATTCGAACTTTGTCGCCCAATATTCGGTCATTTCGTTTTGCATAATTGTGTTGACAAGTGGTCTTTCGGTTTGGTTGGTTTGTTCATCAATCGGATTGACAATGTAAGTGCGCTTTCTTGATTTGACTTTACGTGGTTTTGTGAGGTGTTGTGTGTCTTTCTCGGGCTGAGCAGTATTTAGTAGGACCCTTTTCTTTTAATTGGTTATCACTGGCCTGTTTGTTTACCAATTGGTTCCGTACCACTGGATTTTGTGATTACCAGTTGGTTCCGTACCACTGGATTTTGTGATTACCAGTTGGTTCCGTACCACTGGATTTTGTCATTACCAGTTGGTTTCGTACCACTGGATTTTGTGGTTACCAGTTGATTCCGTATCACTGGCCTGTGTGTTTACCAGTCTGTTTCGTACCACTGGATTGTATGATTACCATTTGATTCCGTATCAGTGACGTGTGTTTACCAGTTGGTTCCTTACGTTTTACTGTTGCTACGAGTTTCATGTTGGGCGTACTTGGGACCCGCACCTCACTACTTGACACTTGATTAGTCATTCATGCTTTCTTTTTCCACTACTTCTCTCCATGTTAATGGGTATTGTGTTTCCAAGCTCGTTTAGGCCCACTGACCTGTTATTGTTCTGTTGATACTGGTGATGTTGCATTCCGCACCTTAAAACAATGACCCACAATCTTCATAACTTTCAAATTTTGTTCTTTTCTTCATTTTTTCTTTCTTACTATTACCAAGTTTGTGCTTCATGTCACTACAGTGAACAGTGGTTTTCATAACATTACAGTAAGGGTTAATCATTTGCAACGTTTGCTACGTAGTAATACAGTGAAATGTATGTAAATAACTTTTTCTGGCATTCGTTACAACATACCCCTTAAATAGAGGGCTGCATTGCAAATGGCAGTTAAGAGAGCCAGACAATCAAGGTCCAAAATCCAACAGGCGGTGAATAGGCCCATAACGAAGGCACCATTGTCAACGCCAACCCTCAACCTGGATCATCCAGCGAAAGGGATTGGATGGACCCCAATCTTCTTAATGGTATAACTCAATAGGTCTCCGACAGGGTCACCACCCATGTGACACAGGAGATCCATGACAAATATGATCAGCTGGTAGCTATGCGCATGCCGTTTCGGAAAATGGTCTACAAACTGGGTTTCAACTTGGACCCTCCGTAGCAACAGAAAACAAACCAGCAGTATCCATGGCATCGCGCGCCATAGTGGAAACCAAGGCTTCACTTACGGGTACAGCGGTGGATACAGGTAACGTTGTCCAAATCGTTTCTGCCTCCGGGGGGCATTCACAATCAAAATTTGTAAGCTCGTCGTTCACGCAATCAACGCTAATCCCTGATAAAGTAACTGCAAACAAATGGGCGGACTCATACATAAGTTTTACTACCCTCATGAATAACTCGCAGGATGCTAGTTTCAAATTTCAGTTAGATACGCACAGTACTGGCCCTGAACTTAGCATTGTTCTAAAAATTAGGAACGTCCAAATCACAGTAGAACAGTGGATTCTCGCTATATGTATAAACAGCTGGGTAGGGGGTGTTTTATGGCAAAAGCAGACATATCAAATGCTTCCATATTCTTCATATTTGTCCCATGCAATATCATTGTTTTGGCCTTTTGTGGTGGAACATGTATTGTTTTGACAAATGCTTACCAATGGGTTGTAGTTCCAGTTGCAAGATATTTGAGACCTTTTGCAATTATCTTCAATGCGAACACAAAAGTTATCTATAACATACATGACGCATGTTTTGGACGAGTTTTGATACTAGATGCAACTCGTGTGCAATGCCAGCAGAAGCTCTATCTCTTTCTGACTGTATGTGCCGACATCGGCATTACCATGGCTGCGGGTAAAACATTTCTCCCGTGAACAACGATGACGTAACTCTGACATGAATTGGATTCCGTGAGAATGGACGGTCGCCTTCCAACGGACAGACTAGTAGATTTATATCTTGCTTGAAATAAAATTACCCTCAAGGAGTTGCAATCCATTATGTGTACTCCTAACACTTCTTGCGCAGTTGTTTTGCCGGGACAAGCTTTTCTTTGGCGACTCATCAACTTGACAATTGGCATCGCAAAACCACATTAGATTAACAAAAGAGGTAAAGGAAGATTTAAGGGCCTGGTAAAACTTTTTAACCGCTTTTAACGGTAGATCCTTATTATTACCAGACATTTGGCTGACCTCCGACACGTTGGACTTGTACACAGATGCTTCTGCCTCAGTCGGATACAGTCGCCATCCGGGTCACACACTATTTATATGGCATCTGGGATCAGACATGGGCATATCACAATATAACGCTCCTAGAATTCTACCCTATCGTTCTGGCAAATGTGGTCTAGGGAGAACACTTATCCAATAAATGTATCTATTTCCACACTGAAAATCAAGCCTTAGTTTAAACCATAAACAAACCAATTTGACCGTTTTCTCTATATTAGTTTAAATAATCAATATGGCCTTTTCAGATGCATGCAAGGCAAAAGGGTCCCAGCTTTGTAACCCTTTAATCACTTTTTCTAAGATCGCCATTCCGCCGTGTGCTAATTCCTCTTTCAGGTCTCGTGGATTTCATAGTCTTAGAACCGTAGGCATCGACTGTGCTTTGCTGGGATATCATTCACTCGATCCGGACTAATCTGTGTCTACCTGCCTTTTCGACCGCCAGGAGCCTACGAGGGTACTCTAACAGCTCCGGAAAACCAACAGCGCATTCAGGAAGTACGCGACTCCGTTTTAAAATTTCTTCTCAATCCTTCATACATGCTGGATATACCCTAACTACCGGGGAGTATGAGGGTGCTATACTGCCCCGGCAAAACAGAATTCATCGGTTTAATTTTGATCAACATTTATCTTTTCTTTGATACTGGACATTTTTGTTCTTTGCCTCACCCTCCTTTTTGTGGCTGCCAGAAATACAGCATTCTCTATTTGCTGTATTTCTGTTTATGGCGGTTACAGCCTCAAAAAATATCTGTATTATATGCTATGTCTCATTGTTCAATTTCTTAGCACGTTTATGCTATAGACTTTGTCCACATAGTTATGTTATGCTGTAAATACATAGGAAATATTTGGTTCACTAATATCATTTATGTTCAATACAAAGTCACGAAAGTGGCCATCATCAAACAGAACGTTTGTCTTTGTTTTAATTATGTACCCATATACTTTGACTTTGTAATATTTGCACGACTGACCTAGGGTATTCTGTCCTTTCACTTTCTATCTTCCTCTTGACTCTATCGATGTCGTAAAGAGTAGGCTGGTGCATGTACATTTCATTGTACAATCTCATCAAACAACTTAATAATACAAGCCATCGTTCTCATTCACTTTCATTCTGACAATAACTTGCAAAAAACTTCTACATGTGCATGAACACATCACATAAATATACTTAATTATTTTCTTTAATCATTTTAGAAAGAGCATATATCTTATGTAGTCGTTTTCGCGCTATTTCTTCTCGTTATAAATATCTAAAAGATTTTTTTGTAAGAATCCTGGATAGAATATATCATTGACTTTTAATAATGCTAGATCATCATTTATCTTTCTGTAAGTAATTGTACAACCTGGATTAGGATTTTCACTCAAACAATTACCGACTATCATAATAGTTACATCATGTTTCTAATTTGTTTAATCATTATATATATATTTATCACCGACGATAGATATATCAAAATAAAATAACTCTTGTATATAATATTTTAGTTTAAATATTTGTCTCAATTACAAATTTATAAATTCGAGAGATTATCTGCGATTAAGCCTTGTAAAAGTAAATTTATATTTCATAGAATATCCCTTGATTTACCAATAAAAGCTCTTGTTGATCCGAAGAATAAAATCTTTATTAATAAAATTCAAGACTCCAAAAAAGGAATTTCGCAAAGAAGGCGCGTCTCATGTGTTGTCAACTTTCACAATCACCGATGCTACGATGAACGACAAACGAGCGGTACGATCACTAATTATCTCGACAATCGAAAATATCTGTTAAAAGTAAAATGTGTTGTTTTAGCAGAAACAGACTATAATGTCTGGATTTTCCGTGACAATTATGATCTTGTCCATCATAATGAAAAAATACTCAATAAAAATTCCAAACCAGGAATGATGACTCGTATTGACAAACCGTATTATGAAACAGCGTATCCTGTAACCACAGTTATTTTTGGAATTTATCCGATAAATGATAAACCCAGCGTTAATAATATAAAACCAATGAAGTTTTCAAGGCTAAATTGTGTATATGAAAGAGTACGGGAACATTTTTCCGTTTCGACTCCTGGAAACGGTCTAACGGATAAAAGACGTAAAATAATAAACGAGTGGAGAGAAATAGTTAAATATACCGGAGCGTCTGTCAAAGGTGTCGCTGAGCTAGTTAAGAAACTAAAATACAATAACCGGAGAGATTTTGAGCAGCAGAGGGGCTGTACAGACCGAAACTTTTTGCACAATAAACCCCTCCAGGAAACTATTCCTCGATAGAGGGCTTATTTCGACGAAATAAACCCTTCTATTCAGAATACAGGACAAAAAAAAAATGTCCCCCGAAAACTCGAAGAGTTTCCAGGGACAAACTCGTTGAGTTTGCACTGACAACTTGGGTTACTTCAATAAATCTGAAACAGTTTCCGTGGCGGGGTCGTTATTGAAAAATCCATGGGTCGGGTCCATCCCCTCTGCTGCTCTGGGAAATGAGTTTCCAAGGAAAAACATTTTTATGTTAGCGGAATTAAATCATTGACAAATAAATAATGGCAAATATTGGAGAAGCACATACGACTAGATTAGCTCGAGAACGTCTCGAAGCAATTCAGAAATTTCTTCCTGTCCGTGATAGTGTCAGACAAAAATTACAACTAAGACAGCAAGCACGGGAAGGCTTTGCAGAGACTACGGAGGAATTATTTAAACCCGTGACCAAAGCTACTGAAAAATCCGCAGCTGTTACCAAAGAGGCTTTAATAGAGCAAAGGAAAATTTTACAGGATATTTCAGCTGGACTTAAACCCCCGCCTCCACCCGATGAAGTTGTTGTGTCAGTACCTGCTGGTAAGCGAGTAACAGGGAGAATTACTGACCCCGCCAAAAGATTTACGCCGGATTATATTGAACTTCTTAAAAATGTACCAGAAGAGAAATTACCTGAGACAATACTGTTAGGATTGATTAGAAGAGATGTGTCTTTAAACCCAGAACACGGTTCTATGACAGATGATAATTTTATCAAATATTCGTATCGTATACGTGAAAATAAAAAACAAATCAGCAGGGACGATACAAAATACGATAGACTTGTAGATGCTATACGTAAACTTGAAATTCCACCATCGCAACCTCAAGAAGAAAAATCACCGTTGCAACACACAGAACGACAACAATATCCTTCACGGCGAAGAGCAATAGATCCTGACCTAACTCCGTTAAGTGAATACGAGGCTGCATCTGAAGGAAGTCCGCGGGGCCAAAAATTCAAACAAACTAGGTCGCCGATAATTAGCTTAACAACATCTTCTGAAAGTTTGCCTCAAGACATTTTATCCCCAAGAATTGTACCATCAACAGGGGAGGGTTTAGGATCCGGTTTTATTGCCTGCCCTAATAATATCATCGATGATGTATCACGGTTGGAAGTTCTCATCGGAGGAAGACGTGCCGGAAACAATTCTCCGGAAATTATAAATGAAGCCGCAGATATCTGTCAGAGACTATTTCAGCGTGGCATCATGGATATCAGCATCTACCGGGGGCTCATTGATGAACTCGCAGACGGTTACCACAGCGACTAATAATTAAATTTGCTAGCAAATTCAGTTAGATAAACAATAATTAAATAAAATGATACTACACGATTCTTTTCGCAGACCAAGAAGTGTCAGAGTAGTAAACTCACGATTACCAGTATACGAGGTTGTTTACGGAGATGGAGTCGGTGATGTTGTTAGGGATTTAGTCACAAGAATCGCTCCGAAAGCTGGACCGTTAGCAAAACAATTCGCGATGAAAGCCGCTGATGTTGTCAAGGATAAAGCCATTGGCACTGTTGGTAGTCTTGCCGGGAAAGCATTTCAATCAATCAAGGATCGACTAGCACAGCTTATACGAAAAAAAAACCCAGTCGAGAGGTTGGTGCCAGTAAAACTACCATCCACTGAAGCTATGCCGGCAAATGTTAGTAGCGTAGTAAATAAGGCCGTAAATCAGAAATTAGCTGAGATCGCAACAGCAGGAATTACCTCCAAAGCGTTGCAAGATAGTGTAACTGCTAATTTGATAGCTGGTAGTGGTTTCCGGTGACGATAACATTTTAATTAGATCATCACAAATAATAATAATGTTTGCACGAAAATCCAATGACGCGTTTGATATGTCCAAACCAGTACTTAAAGATGATTCTGTACGTGATTTTCAATATTATTCTTATGAAGCACGTGATCCTAACCAACGCGGAAGAATTGAACTACAGGTCCAGGATACAAGTAGATACTTCTTGCCCGCTGAGGCCTTCATCGAAGTTGAAGGTAGGCTTTTAAAGAATGATAACACTAACTACGGAATCGGCGACCGAGTTGGATTTGTTAACAACGGCATCATGGCGTTATTTAAATCCGCTATTTACATGATAGATGGAAAAGAAATTGAAACAATTCATGATAACGTCGACGTTGCCACAACAATTCTCGGGTTGGCGAGATACTCGGATGATTACACCAGATCAGCCGGACCATCAATGATGTTTGCAAAGGATATAACCGACAGCCCCGAGAACAGGAATGTAACAATGAATAATGCCGGTGACGCAGTTGCATCGATGAACGAAAATTTTAATTTGGGTTTTGCAACACGTAGATCGATGTTAAGTGGAGATGAAGAGTTCTCAGGTGTGATTCCATTGTCTCACATCTTTGGATTCTGCAGAGATGTCCACAAGGTCATATTCGGTGCCAAACACACAGTTGTACTTGTGCGAAAACCTGATGATAATGACGCTATCTGGCGAGATGCTGCTGTTGCCCCTGGTCAGGTAATACTAACTAAACTGTGGTTGTGGATGCCAGTGTTGTCTCCGTCAATCACCGAAGAACAACGACTGTTGTCTTTCATGGACACGGGCGGTAAATCACTGCTATCCTGGAAAACAACAACCACAGACGTTATTCAGGGTGATAATGGTGGGTTGTTTACATGGCATATATCATCGCAACAAGGAGTATCAGCACCACGACATATTTTCATTGCATTTCAATACCGTGCTAGAACAGATAGCCAGGAAAGAAATCCAATGGTATTTGATACACTTGGAGTTTCTGAAGTTTCGTTGAGAATAAATGGGCATCAGGAGCCATCTGAGGATATATTAATAGATTTCGAACATCATCGTGTCGCACGCGCGTATCATCGTCTGATGTCATTTATGGGGCGCGACCTTAATGTAGACACTGGCCTGCAAATATCACAGCGAGACTTTATGAGTTTATATCCGATTTATTACTTTTCGCTGGAACATCTTGATCTGGTTAAACAATCTGTTGTCGACCTACATTTCCGAGCTCGTGTAGGTGTTCCTGCTGGTGGTTACAGAGCGATTGCTGTCATACTCTCCGATAAATCAATGCTGCTTGAAGGTGTTGGCGGACGAATGAGGGTCATCGACGCTCCAATCGAGAATATGTAACGCAATTAAAATCAAACTTAGGATATAATGTCATACAGTCATGTTAATGTCACCTTGACTTCCGGTCAAACGAAGAAATTGCAATCAAAGAACGCAAGCACGTGCGGGACATCAATAACACTAAAACGAGATCAGATTACTGGTGGTCCAAACAAATTGTCGTTGACTAATACTCAGCTTAAACATTTTAATAAGGCACTAACAGCAAAAACCGGTGTCCGACTTGATTTCTCTGCTGCAGCTATCAAGGACATGACTAAAACCGGTGGAATATTTCCTCTTCTCGCAGCAATACCGGCGTTGATTGCCGCGGCAGCACCAGCCGTAGCAAAAGCCGCAGCACTCGGTGCAGTTGGAACTGCAGCTGGAATGGCACTAAAAAAGGCAACGGGAAAAGGATACAAGAAAAAAAAGGGACGCGGTCTAAGACTACCAGGAACTCCACCATCATGGTATCCAAAAAAATTCTAACGCCGTTGAGCAATTTTGATTTACTCGATGCTGTTAAAAAATTGCGTGTAAAACATTTCAGAGGCGTATTTATGCGAGATCAATTACCGCAACGACCGAATAATCCAGAAACTGGCATTATCAATCTCGACAACAAAGATGGTCCGGGAACTCACTGGGTTGCTTACGCGATCGATCCACGTGGAATTATCTATTTTGATTCGTACGGTTTAGCACCGCCAGTTGAGTTTCTCAAGTATGTCAGCAGATTTTCTAATGTTCCAGTGTGGCAGTCGACGTTACCAACACAAACATTAATTGATCCGCCCATTTGTGGGAGGGAGGTTTTAAATGTTCTTGATGCAATCTCAAGAAATCCAGCAACTCCTCCTCATAAAGTAGTGTATGAATATACCGCATCGAGAAATGCTAGCATTTGAAAAACAGCAATAAGAATAATGGTGGATATTTACGGAAGACCTTTCACACGAGGAGGTAAACCAAGCACAGATGCTGATCTCTCAAAATATGCGACCAAAGATGAAGTCGATAATCTTTTGAATATAGCTGGAGTTGACCCAGATGAAGTTGCTATTTTCCAAGACAGGCAAGGAAAACTAAGAACGAGCAACATTAAGTGGAATGATATAATTCGCAGAGTTCTTGGAGCTACCAAGGATAACTTCGTTGCATTTAGTGATGGCGGCCGGATCAAGGACTCGAATATATCAATCGCAAGCATCAAAGACAGTATTGATAAAGGTGTTGATAAATGTGTGAAAAAAGCCGGTGACACGATGACAGGCGAACTCAGCATGAGCGGCAACAAAATAACCGCGTTAGCGAATCCCGAATCCGACCAGGATGCGTCAAACAAACAATACGTGGACATCGTCAACGGTAAACTAAATACGCTGCGTGCAGAGCATGATGTTCACGTGGGCGCGTTTACAAGATTTCGAAGAAACTTCGTAAAAACTGATGAGGTCGTGGATAAGTTCTTTGGGACTCCTCCAGTCGTCGATGTAAAACTCGCTGATGTAAAGACCGACATTAACACGATCAAACAAACACAGCAGGATATCGTATCGGGTATTCCTGATATCGTTAACAAAACCAGTTTGATTAAAGTTCCCACTGGAGTTACTCCGGGGCATATCACCAACATCGTATTCACGGTATCATCGGGATTCGCAACATGGTCACGACAAAATAACACTATCAAATATACAGCAACAGCCACCGGTGTTTACAGGTTGTCTGTGTTTTCAGCCGCTAAATTTGAAATCTTCACAACATATCCTTGGAGACATTCCACCGATAAGTATTCCGGGGTTTGCACTGTAATACTAAACAGCGGAACCGAGGAAACATTTATGCTTGAAGCCGAGGACGATAGTTTAACAGCAACATCTTACTGGTTTTGTTTGGAATTCGTCGCTGCAACGCCTCAATTGGTTACCGCGTAATTGAATAATGTCAACGACGCCAGATGCTCAACAATATCGATACAATCAAGTCCGTGAGTGGCAATCTGAGTTAAAAACTGTCATCGAAGTAACTAGTCAAAAAGTAAAAAAATACAAGCGCCGCATAACAGTGCTGGATATTATGGTTTATTCAGTATCTGCCGTTGTTGCATCTGCCGGAGCAATACTATCAGCGGTCACTCCGGTAACTGCAGCAGTCGCCGCCACGATCTGTGTTTCCGCGGCCACAACAACAGCTGAAGTTTTCGGCATCATAGCAAAAAAAATATCATCATGTGCTAACACAAAATTACACGATTACACGACAAAATTAAATACAGCCACGACCGCATATCAGAAATTATCATCGCTGATATCATCATCGTTAGACGTGCAAAGTAGCGACGCTACGATATCAGATTCTGAATTCAAACTAATGTCAGATGCGTACAATGACTATTTGAAAACTAAACAAATAAATAATGTCAATAGAACTGCTTCAACAAATAGTCACAAACACAACACCGGTAAGGACCACAATGATCTCAGTGTCCTCGACGACACCAGAATTCGGTATTAATTTTCGAACTCCAATTCCAGTGAGTGAAATCGCGTTAGCAAAGCTCAGTGTGTATCACAGCTGGCCCAATGTTAGGTCGGCATCATTTGGTGGTCTGCAGCCAAATAATTCATTCGTGTTCGGGAAAAGCAAAGCCGACTCCGGCGAACAGGGTGAACTTGACTGGAATACAATTACACTTCCCACTGGGAGTTATCAGATCGAAGAAATCAATAATGAGATACAACGCCAAATAAAACGAATCACCGGCAAGGAAGCCAAAATATCTATAACAGCTCATGAACCAACGCTGTCTGCGGTCATTGAAATCTCAACGCCAGGATACGCCGTGGATATTTATAACAGCTCAATCCGAACATTATTAGGATGGCCAAAGGCCCCCGAGGTTAAACCTCGTCCACCAAAACCTGAAAAATCGGATTTTATGACCTATAAAGAAGCACTACACGACCTCGAGTACAATTATTATTTACTCCTTGCAGATCAATTACTAGCAAGAAAAAGTACTTTAATGCCCGATACTTGGAGTATAGAAGCTCCACGTGTTAAGGGGGGGCAGGAGCTCCGTGTTTACCGTCTAGATGATATAGAATCTGAATTATTTATTCCGATCAATCTAGTACATAAACAACAGCTACAACTCCTGCGAGTATATTTCCAAGATTATATTTCTGATTTAACAAGTCCGCGTGATAATATTATCACAACCATAGAAAAACTAAACAAACTCGCATCGGCCATGGAAACTATAAATCTAAGAATAATTCAGGCTTTACTGGATCTTAAAGACTATATCGATGATAATTATAGACAGATAGCCAGAGCAGATTTTGCAATTAAATATGGTATTCAAGTAAATGATATTTCAGATTTTAAATTTCCTGGATATAACGTGCCCGAGCTGAGAAAATCAGTCTCTGATCTCATCGATCAATCTTTCGAAGATATTCTTGCCGCGTACGAACGAATAAAACCACAACCTGTTATTCTCAAGCACGACAACAGTACAGCATCCGATGGCAGACACATCTCACCCGGGATCGTAAATATCACAGATGTTATTGCGGTCAATCTTGTATGTGACGTCATCGATGGCAGTTACAGCGCATCAGATACTACGACGGCACAACAGGGGTTTATCCTGTATACGTTCACACCAAGAGACCCCCCTGGTTTTCTGATTGTGCAAGAACCAATCAATCCGGTCTATCTACGGTGTCATAACCCGTGGTTGTCAACGATAAATTTCAAACTCACCGACCAGAGGGGGAATTTGTTGGACCTGCGTGACGAGACTGTTAGTATAAACTTACTGGTGAAGTCCTAAGTCAAGGGATCCATAATATTTATAATAGTTTTTTTTTCTGCACTGATCCATTTTCGTCATTTTATCGTGCAAATACCCTATCAAAACCAGCATAAGTTATCGTTGAAAGTGTTAGCACGCATTTAAAAAAAAACGGTTGTGTATAATGTATCAACCCGAGTACATTCATGCACGAGTTCATATTCATGATAAGCAAATTCTTTACGAGGCAATAAAAACCGCATTTCAAATACAGACATTCCCAGAACAGTATTTCCCCGTTAAAATAGTTATTGACGTGTATGGTGACGAAGACTTCTTGTTAACTCCGTCACAATTAACAGAGCTACAGCAAAATCATATGATCATAGTTTGGTGTCAACGAGAACAGATTATGAACTATTCTCATTCCTGTATTGATGTTGAAACGCTTAAGCAAATCCTGAAAATCTGAAAGCGCCCTTCACTTGAGAAACTCTTTGAGTTTCCAAGGGCAAAAAAAATAATACACTTTTTTTTTTACCCGTGGAAATGTGCTTTACACTCCAAGCGGGGGGGGGGGGGGGGGCGCTAGCGTTCTCAGGTTCTACTTTCACTTTGTGCTGTGAGTCACACGCTATGCGGTTTATACTTCCTTGTCGGCCTCGTAGTCAGAAACACTAGTATTTTTGTCAGAAATGCAAGGCATTTCCGTATCTAGATTCTTTATATAACCTTTTAACCGTCTCACCCTGGTGCTAATTAATTTTCGAGTCTCATACTCTTGTGACAATCCAAGACGAATCTTCTCAACTGCACGGCACAGTGGAATAAATTCAGATACCTGATTTTCAGTTATCCCGGCAAGTGATCTGTAAACACGATCTTGCAAACCCTTAATGAACCTATAACGAGCAGGGAGATTGTTCTTCCCCAAGCGTGATAGCTCATTCAAGGATTCAAAATCTGACATAATTGTTTCAGTGTCTAGTAAAATATTAAAACCTCGCTGTTGTAATTCTTTAATTTCAACAAGTATGGTATTTATATTTTCGTGATTCATATTATTATATATTTTTATATTTTTAATAGAAACACTTTGCATGAGAAACGCTAGCTTTCCAAAACAAAACGAGACAGTCGGAAACATTTATCCCCTGCAAGGGCCTAGATCGTCAAATAACGTTCTAGAACCCCACGAGGACTGCTTCCGACATGACAATACAACATGTAACACGAAACACTTTATCCCCTGCAAGAGCCTCTAGATATCTATAGGCTCAAGAGGACGTGTTTAGTGAATTGACAAGGACAAACATATAACACGTAACTTATCCTAAGGACGGACCCCTCTGACTGCCAAGTGACTCAGAGGCACATTTATTTACAAGACGAGACAGCCCTGGCTTCTAGGATCGAGTTCTCTAGCAGGCCCGGCAAACATTTATTTGACAACACAAACAACCTTTACCTCTGATTCGAGTATCACAGCAAGCAAAGGTACAATGAACATGTAATCTTATCCTAAGAGACGGTACAGAACAGACAACCTTTACCTCTGATTCGAGTATGACAGCAAGTAAAGGCACAATGAACATGTAATCTTATCCTAACTTATCCTAAGACCTTATCCTATGACGACACAAACATACACAGGTGGGTCATTTTCTACGGTCAGCAGCAGAGCAAAACCATCCATTGAATCGACCATTGGATGGTGCACAAAAGACACCCGCCATTGGCGGATTAAATTTATGGTTTTGCTTGCGCGTGCTGACTTTCGATCGACCCAAAGGTCTTAGGGAGCGATTTCGTATATAACCCAACTGTTACTTGCGAGTTGGAAATTCGCTCTAGCAGTGGGCGGGACTTGTTTAAAATATTTTAATTGTATGTTTTCTTAAGCGCGGTCATATAACAAGCACAGAAGAGCAAAACAGTCGGATATATTCAGTAAAACGAGGATATTGTTTGTAAAAAAATATATATTCTACGGTAAATAAATGATTACATGTTATGAACTCGATAAAATATTTTATCAAGGTGGCTTTCTTAGGGGGAGCAAATCCTCTGACCAGCAACGACAACTCTGCAAAGCGTTACACACTCTCGGAGGAGTTATCGTCGTTTGTGTCAACGATAAGAGTTATATAACAGAATGAAATCTTCTGTTTGAGCTTCTTTGAAAATGCTGTTTTGTAGATCCCATCTGCGACATGCTGTACAGAAGGTGGACAAATACCGAAATACCTACCGGCTGCGCTCATTGATTGAAATATTATTTCTTCACGAGTCTCAACATTCACAGATTTCACTGCTCTTCTTATAGCTGTTTTACATTTAACTCTTCCTCGTATGGTATTCTTGCTCTGAGTGATCGCTTGAAGGTTTTCAATACTGTTATCAAGTCTGTTCCCGTTAATATGATCAATGACAAGGCCTTTAGGGATCTCTCCGTTAAAAACCTCATAGACGAAACGATGACATAAATACCTCCCTTTCCTAACAGTAAATCTTAAATAACCAGCATTATCAACTGTACCAACTTGTTTCCTCAGCCTGTAGTTTCTCACTATGCCATCTCGGTTTGCCTCATAATTTGGAATAGTTGGATGTCGGACGAATTCTTGATTCATTATACTATAAGCAAATCATTGTCTAATTCATAATTTGTCTGAAAACTTATTTATGTAATCACGCTCGCATTTGAGAGCGTTATCACAGTCTGGATTTTTTTTATCATAATACCGTTTTAGTTCTCGATAGCGTTTTCCACCACACGCTGAACATAATTGCGTTTTTCCTCGTACTCCAATGCCGCATCTGATACACGGTATCGGTCCTAGACTCCCACCGCGGACCTGTTGAGCATGTTGTCCACAGTATTCGCCTCTGCAGGGTTTGCTACACGGCGCTGATGAATTTAGTTTGATCCACTTGCATTGGTTCATCATATAATATATTTGTCTATTTAAATATTTGTCTTAATTATAATAATGGGTTTTGAAAGACTATCCAGAATAAAACCCATATCAGGTTCTAGATTCGATCTTGACCGGTTAACCGCTGATCCACGACGAAGAGAGTTAGCAGAGGTAATTGGTGTTATCAAGAATGCCAAAGAAGAGTTTCGTCGTGATGGTGCCGCACACACGTGGTCTTCGTATAAAATTATCCTCGGAAACGCGAGCATTTCTCGTGACCGTATCATTGATGCTACCATGAACGATACAATCGCGCGTAACATAATTGGGTATCTCGACGATAGAAGATATTTCGTACAGATAAAATTTATTGTTGGAGTCGGCGAGGGAACGTGGATTATCAGAGACAAACTAGACCCTGTTCTTGATGCCAGAGGCGTTCGTGGAAAAACCGTTCTGTTAAGTAAAGACTCAAAACCGGGAGTACTTGTTGGGATTGATATACCATATTATGCCAGAGCGTATCCTGTGACCGCAGTTGTTTATGGAATTTATCCGATGAAGAAACCACGCGTTGATAAACTCAAACCGATGAAGGTGTCGGTGTTGAATTGTGTAGCTGAGCGAGTAATGGAACATTTTAAAAATGCAATGCGAGGAAACGGCCTAACACCGCTAAGACAAACTAAAATAACAGCGTGGGCGACACGAGTAGCGGATAAAGGAGCGTCAATAAATGATGTTGCTGAGCTAGAGCGATTACTAAAATTTCCTATAACGGTTTCATCGTTAACCGGTGAGGTATTGTATGAGTGTAAATACAATTCCCGTGGAACACCAATAACTATTATCGATCATAACAGTCACGCCTGGACTGACTCGGTTAGGATATTTCCGCAAGACCGTGTTGTGAAGTATTATCCGGAATTGCAAAGCAATTCTGGGAGCATGTTTGATTTTATTTATCAGATAAGTAAAACCGATCCAGTGTCTGTGTGGTTATTCAGAAGTAGCGAAGATGGAGAATATGATCAGTTTGTGAGACCCAACGGGGAAATATACAGAACAATGGCGTTACAGCAGGAAATGAAAAAACTCGCAGAAAAATATCATGCTGGCAACACTGATACGTTACTGACACACTGTTTTACTGTCCCGGGTGTTGTCGCGCATGTAGCCCGGGAACGAAATTCATGGAGACCAACTCCGAAAAGTTTTCTTGCTGATATCCAGCAGAGCTGTGTCGAATACGGACACGGCGGTTTGTGGAATACTCAGTATGATCACCGCGGTATGATATCCGTGGACATGACGGCGTGTTATCCAGGAAGTTTCCTTGGGCGTGGAGAATGCAGCGAATATTTTAAACGGTTTGGCCACGCTGGCAATACCATGACAAGAGTAGCTGTCAACGGTGTTTTACCCGATTTTGACTTGACCGGATTTGCTTGTGTGTCGTCGTTTAAATTCGCTAAGGATTTACATCCTGTGTGTTATGTTTGGTTTGGCAGACATTTCGTTGAGAAGCGATGGGCACCGATAGTGTTATTGCGATACATGCTTGACAGTCGAATACTGTTGTCGCTGACGGTCAGCGAAGCGATTATATGTTATTGTCGTCAAACCGAAGTTTGGTTGCCAACTCCAACGCCGGTTACGTTAGAAGAAGTCATCGAAGATTGGTCACGAGAATATCCAGAAACTTCTATCGACGCTATCATCAAGAAAGCTCCTGAAGTACTTAAAAGCAAACTCAGAAATGATGAAAGCACAGCAAAAGATCTAGGACGAAGAATAATAGGGAAATTCACTCAAGGTGGAGCGTATGATCATAAACAACATCACAGTCGATTAATCATGGACAAGACTGAATTGGATCTTATTGTCGCTGATGCAGCCACGAACAACATGTTCTGTAACCGCAAAGATGTGTTTCTGTCAAACGGGGAAAAACTAGGGACTGTTTTTAGTTATATTGACGGAGAATCATCTCAGTACATACATTTGAGATCTTCGATGCTGGCTTATGTATCCATAAATTTGTTGTCGATGATCAATAGATTCCCTGTTGCCGCAGTGAGAGTTGCAACGGATTCATTTTATATTGATAAAAAACACTCAGCGCTGTTGGATAATGTTATATCGGATGATCCATCGTGGGGCTCGTGGAGAATAAAGAATGAAATGTTACACGGATATTGTAAATCGGCTGATGTTGAAATCGAGGATGAGTATCGCAGCGCAGAAATATCTTCGATGGTTTCGTCGGGGGCAACTTCGTTGTTGCCGCCGGTGCACGATCCTGTTACAAGACACAAAACAGTTTATCTGAACGGTCCTGGTGGTTCTGGTAAAACAACTCGAGCGATTGAATTATTTAGAAACTCTGACATGATTGTGCTAACACCCACACACAGACTTGCCAGGGAGATGAGACAACGGGATGTTAACGCGTGCACGTATCACAGTTTTTTCAAATACAGCGGCGGCACGTGGACACCTGAACGAATGGGAACGAAATATATTCCCGAGAAAATCATCTGGGATGAGATAGACACTGTGCCGTTGGATACATTAAAACAGTTTCTGGATTGGCTGCTAAAGAAAAATACCGCAGTGGTGATGTGCGGCGATCATGGTCAACCACCCCCATTTACAGGTGAATCTCCACACGAGTGGCTGAAAACTTTTGTAGATTATTATGAGGAAATAACTAACGATGTTAGAGCACTCGATGAAACGCTGAAAGAGTTTAAGGCACTGATCAGGCTACAAACCAATAAAGTCCAGTGTGAGATAATGCGTGAAATAATTCCAGAGACTTCGCTGAGCGACTTTTGGGAAACGTGGAAACCAGGTGATTTAATTGTGGCAAGTAGAAAGATAGTCAGGGACACACTTCAGCAGCGGTTATTTCAGTTACATCAGAAGAAATTTCCCATGTTGCCAGTGCCGTTGTGTTATAGACCAGCTGATACGCGATTGCAGAATATTGATGTTGATATTCCAGGGCGCCTGACTGCGTCGGGTCCGGAGAAACAGAATTTAGTATTAAATGATATTGTCACAGTTGATGTTGATGCTGTTGAACAGGCACTGAAAATGAGCAAATCCCCGTGGACGCTAGGATACGCTATGACCATCCACAGTTCGCAGGGACTAACTATTTCAGATACAACAGTTTGGATTGTTGATGATCGCATCGAGTGGTCAAATTTAGTTTATTTAGCCGTGTCAAGAGTAAGAAGGATAGGTCAGTTACGAAGAATTGTATTAGATGATGTTGTCAACGACAGCTCAATCGCTGATGACACAATAAGAAAGAAATTAGCCGGTTACAAACAGAGCGACAAAAAAAATGGTAGAGAGTTTGATCCCAAACAAAGTTTGGATGTTGAATTTGTAATACAATTACAACAACAGCAGAATAATCACTGTGCGAGTTGTAATTGTTTATTGCTGTGGCAGTATTCGAAAAACGACCCAAGGCAATTCACCGTAGATAGAATAGATAGCAGTCGCGGTCATACACGTGAAAATGTGATGTTGACCTGTCTTGAGTGTAACCGACGCAGAGGTGTTGCTGCAGTTATTTAAATGATTGAATCACTTCAGTGCGGATCACTTTAGTGATCGGGGTGGTAATTGTGTATCCTCGGGAATCACCTGAAGTTGCTCGCGTTTAAATCCGCGTTGAGGAGCAGTCGAATCTAATCTGTAGATTGCGTTTCTCCCAGTTGATCTGGTTATGCTGGATATCTTATGTGTAGTAACACTCCATGTGGGATCGGTTGCTCTTTTTTTTCCTCCTTCTAGTTCGCCTGGTTCGTATAAATACCTAACGGTGACATTACCCAGCAGTGGGGACGCTAGCGTCCCTGGCTGCGTTGAAACATTTTGTTGCTGTTGTCCGCGTTCACTGACGCGGGGTATATATTTTTTTGTGATTGCATTTACAGGTCTCATGTTTGTTGTTCTGGTAATTTCATTATTCAGTGCGGCTATCACGTTTGGCAGTCTTGCAACCCATTCACGAGATCTCGTATCGTAAATGAATTCCCTCGCGTACTGGTATCCGAATAATCTCTCAGCGAGTGTTCTATTAAATCGCTCAACAATTGCCTGATCCCGATGAATTTCAGTATGTCCTCGTCGTATGGTAACGTTATGCTGCTTTGTCAGTGATGACACCGCGCCCTGAAATTCCTTGCCAGGATCAACTTGTAATAATCGTGGCCAGTTTAGAGGTCCTCGTTGATAAATTCGTTTAAACGCAGAGGCGACTTCGGACGCTGTTTTAGTCGCTAACGGTTCTGCTTCTTTGTATCTACTGGCAACATCAACTACTGTTAGCGCGTATTTGTATATTTTTCTACGGACAGTATCATGAGGCAGGAATAGTATGTCAGCCTGATGAACTTCATTGGGCACACTAACATCAAAATGTGCAAAGTTGATTTGTCGAGGTGGTGGTAAGTAGATTTGCCATATTGCTTGTTTTGATAGCCAATTTTTGGCAACCTCGCGTGTTACTGATGCCGCGTTGGCGAGTTTATTAATTGCTGAGTTACCTCTCCAGTATCCGATTGGGGAATAATAAATCGCTTGCATTTTTATTTAATTATCCAGCGCCTAATACTAATTTAGATTTCATCGCTGATCTTACTAACCAATTAGCGAGTGACTCCTTAAATGATTTATTTTTTATGGCGCTTAGTGCATGAATTAATTTCACATCCGCGATATGCCTGTCTTGTAGATCTTTACTTCGATAAGCAACATCATGTATGTGACACGCTGCGTCGATAGCGTTTATCGGATACTCTCCCGGTTTTGGTTTAGATTGTTCATCAAGTCTGATATCTAGTCGGGTCCCTGGACCGCAGTAATTGTATCCTGGGAGATGTTTTTCTCCGGGATACTTTGCCCAGGGAGTTCCGGGGAGCTTTCCAAGTTTGGCTGCAATGTCACCTCCGCTAAATTCTCGCTTTTTTTTTGAAATCTAAATTTTTTTGTGCCACATCGCGTACACTTACCAGAAAGTGCTTGTCTGTTATTTTTTGTTGTAATGGTTGTTAGATCATTCGTAGGGGTTCGTGCCTTACACTTCACACAATATAGATCCATAATTATTATTCTTTATATACAAATGGAAATTACAGATTTTTCTGCGACAAAAAAGAAAGAGCCAGTTAAGCATAATTCAGTGCTACCAAACTCTATCCGCGCGATTATAATTGGGCCATCCGGTTCAGGTAAAACACAGCTGTTGCTGAACTTGATAATGAAGTGGATGAAATGGGATAAACTGTATTTGATAGCTCCATCTGTAGATGATCAACGATGCTATAACGTTATAAAAGTATTTAATGAGAGTGCAAGCGCGCTGAGTAAAGACGGTGAGGATGTTGTTGAATTTATCACTGATATCGAAGAAGCCCCCAGCGTCGAGGATCTTGATGAATCAATTAACAACCTAGTAGTGTATGATGATGTTATGTTGGACAAGCAAAAAAATCCCGCAAGAATATTTTCCCGGGGACGTCACAAAAACACTGATGTGATTTATGTTACTCAGCGTTATACACAAATTCCTAAAGTAATCAGGGATAATTGTAATCTTCTTGCGATATTCAATGGAGTTGATACACATACACTGAGAAATATTCATCAAACCTGGTGTGGTGGCGATATGGATTTAAATAAATTTAAAAATTTCTTCAGTCATGCTCAAAGAAAACCTCACGGATTTGTGACAATAAATTTACACGATCCCAGAACAAGATACCGTATTGGACTTGATACACTATTTGCAACATAAAAATGTTTTTCCTTGGAAACTCATTTCCCAGAGCAGCAGAGGGGATGGACCCGACCCATGGATTTTTCAATAACGACCCCGCCACGGAAACTGTTTCAGATTTATTGAAGTAACCCAAGTTGTCAGTGCAAACTCAACGAGTTTGTCCCTGGAAACTCTTCGAGTTTTCGGGGGACATTTTTTTTTGTCCTGTATTCTGAATAGAAGGGTTTATTTCGTCGAAATAAGCCCTCTATCGAGGAATAGTTTCCTGGAGGGGTTTATTGTGCAAAAAGTTTCGGTCTGTACAGCCCCTCTGCTGCTTTTTGTACGAATCAAAATATAAATCAAAAGGAGCTTCGATTGAAGTTACTGATCATAATGCGCATGCATGGGCTAATGCAATAACAATATTTCCACGAAATCGAACTGTTAAATTTTACCAAGGTGATATATTCGATTTTATTAACGAAATAACTAAAAACGATCCGGTATAAGTATGTCTGTTTCAAAGTTCTCATAACGAAAATTATGATCAGTTTGCACGACCTAATGACATTTATTATCGCACAGAATCTATCCACGAAATGAAAAATCTTGCGTTGAAATATGCAGATGATACTGAACAATTAATCAGCAATTGTTTTACTGTTCCTTCAGTCGCGGCTTATTTAGATAGAGAGAAACATTCGTGGAAACCAACTCGGTTTATGTTCATAATGATATAATATCAATCTTAAAGATGTTATTTCGGTTGATATGGTCGCAAGTCATCATGGAAGTTGTCTTCGCATGGGAGAGTGTTTCGTATATTTTAAAAATGTGTTCATATCACACACGAAATGACCAGAGTATCGATAAAAGGACCATTGCCAGATTTTGATTTTGGTTTTACTGGATACTCTTGTATTGAGTCATTTAAGTTTCCCTAAAATCTTCATCCAATTTGTTATATCTGGTCTGGTTTGGCAAACGTTTTTCAGAAAAATATGGGCACCAACAATATTATTATTATGATATATGCTCGATGTAAAATACTGCCATTTCTGACAGTAAGTTAAGCAGTTATATCATATGATCCGCGGAAAGAAGTTTGGTTACCACAACAAAAGAAGTATTCTGATCATGAAAATCCTGATAAAACCGGTTACAAAATTAAAATCGCAAACATTCTTGGCAGAAAAATAATCGGTAAATTCACGCAGGAAGGATGATATGATTATAAACATTTTACAATATTGATTATAGATGATGCTGAGTTTAGAATTGCTGATCCAACGACAACAAATACATTTATAAGTCGAATCAATGCTAACTTATCGGACAGTACCAAATTAGGTACAATTGTGAGTTATATGGAAGGTGAGTCACCACATTTTACTCATTTAAGATCTTCAATCTCGCGTACGTTTCGATAAATGTATTATCGATGATAAATAGAGCTTCTACGTTTGCTGTCAGAGCCATTATGGATTCGTTTTATATCAATAAAAAGTATTCAGATTGTTGGAAAAATTAAATATCGGCACTTATGCATCATGGGGCGAATGGAGAATCAAACAAGAAAATATACTCGATTATTATGAAATCAAAGATATTTATTGCCAAAAACAATCAGACATTAAAGCTACCATCTGCACCGTCTGTGTATGATCCCGTAGTTGGACATAATACAGTTTATCTCAATGGAACTGACGGATCTGGTAAAACAACTCGTGTGATTGAACTATTTCGGAATGTTGATATGGTCGTTTTAACCCCTGCACACAGACTCACAAGAGAGAAAGAAGTATTAAACTATGTACTGATCATAAATTCTTTCGATTGAAAGGAGATAAATGGACTCCTGTTTGAATACGAGAAAAATACATTCTAAAGATTATCCTTTGGGATTAAATATGTACAGAGTCATTAGAAACATTAAAATCATTTCTTGATTGGTTATAAACAAATAATACTGCTGTGATAATGTGAGGCGATCATGGTCAACCACCACATTTTGTTGGATTCTATCCACATAAATGGCCGAGGAATTTTGTTGACTGTTATGACGAAATAATGATGATCATAAAGCACTTGATCCAGAATTAAGAGTTTAAAAAATTAATCAGACTACAAAATAATAAAGGCCATTGAAAAATAATGCGTGAAGTAATTTCAAAACCCCCGATTAACAATGTTAGGAATTTGTGGAGACCAAATGATCTGATAGTGACAAGTTGAAAGATAGTTCGTGATACACTTCAACTACAATTGTTTATGTTACATAAAGAAAAAGTTTTCAAATCTACCCGTACCATTATGTTGTCGATCAGTTGATACGCGACGGCACAATATCGACGTTGATTTACCAGGATCGTCAGAAAAACAAAATCTTGTACTAACTTATATTGTTTTGTTTGCTGTCAATGGTGTTGAGAGCTCGTTAGCTATTGGCAAAACTCAGTGGACGCTAGGATACGCAATGACAATTCATTCATCTCAGGGATTAACTATTTTTGATACGTGAGTTTCGATCGTCGATGATCGATCGAATGGTCAAATTTAGTTTACCTCGCCGTGCATAGAGTTAGAAAAATATCTCAGCTACGGATAATTGTTATAGACTTGACAGAAAGCACTGGTAACAGCAATGTTATTGACAATGATATAATAAGAAGAAATTAGTTAGCTAAACAGTTTGACAAAAATAAGAGCGACTTTGATCTAGACAATGAATTTATCATGACGCTTAAACAACAACAGAATACTCATTGTGCGAGCTGTATTACAGTAATGTTGTGGCGATACTCGAGTTATGATCCAAGACAATTTACTGCAGACATAATTAATAGTAAGTTTGGTCATACACGTGAAAATGTAATGCTGACGTGTTTAGAATGTAACCGACGTCGTGGTGCTAGTTTAAAAAAGTGAATGCGGTGGAAATTGTGTGTCTTCGGGAATTACTTGTAATTGTTCACGTACGAATCCACGTTGAGGAGCAATTGAATCTAGTCTGCATATTGCAGGTCTGCCAGTAGATCTTACCACGCTGGATATTTTATGTTTCGTTACACTCCAAGTAGGATCAATTGCTCTTTTTTACCGCCTTCAAGTTCACTGGGCTCATATAAATATCTTACAGTAACATTGCCAAAAGATTAAATCGTTCAACAATTGCCTGATCCCGATGAATTGCAGTATATCCTCGTCTGATTTCGACATTATGTTTTTTTCATCAGAGATGATACTGCACCAAGAAATTCCTTGCCAGGATCAACCTGTAATAGCTGTGGCCATTGTAAGGGTCCTCTTTGATAAATTCGCTCAAAGGCAGATACAATTTCAGTTGCCGTATTAGCTGATAGTGGCTCTGCGTCTTTATATCTAAATGCAAAATCAACAAAGTTAACGCGTACTTATATGTTAATTGACGTCTTCCAATTTTGATAGTATCGTGTGGTAAAAATAAAACATTAGCCTGATGAACTTCATTAGGAGTGATGATATTAACACGTCCATGCTGAATTCCTTTAGGTAGTGGTATATATATTTGCCATAATGCCTGTCGTACTAACCATTTTTCAGCAGCAGAACGTGTAACATTTGCTGCATCAGCAAGTTTACCAATTGCTGCTCTACCTCTCCAATATCCCCTTGGGCTATAATAATTTGATTCCATTATTTTAATAATTGGTTAGTTAGTTACCAGCGTCTAATGCTAGTTTACCTTTTATCGCGGATCTTACCAACCAATTAGCTAACGATTCTCTGGTATTTGTACTTTTGTATGGAATTTAACGAATTTATCAACATCAGATCTGCAATATGTCATTGGTGCAAATCTTTATTTTTATACGCTATATCATGAACGTGACATGCTTGATCAATATCATTTACTGGACACTCTCCAGGTTCTTGTTGATCTCATTCGTCAAGTCGAAAATCAAGTCGGGTTCCAGAACAACAATAATTATATCCAGGAACATGTTTTCCTCCTGGATATTTAGCCCATGGAGTTCCTGGTAAAATCAGCACCAATTTTACTGGTAGAAGTAAATATATATTTTTGTGCCACATGTTACACAATTACCTCCAAGTGCGCGTCTTTTATTTTTTGTTATTATTGTTGTCAACATACCCGTAGGAGTATGTGCTCTACATTTAATGCAATATAAATTCATATTATTTATTATATTTCTACAACATGGGTGGCATTGATTTCCCAGCGACACGAAAGCAAGAGCCAGTAAGACAACGATATACACAAATACCAAAAGTGATTAGAGATAACTTAATATTTTAGTTGTATTTAACGGAGTTGATACACATACCCTAAGAAATAGTCATAAAACTTGGTGCAGCAGAGATATGGACATAATTCGCTGTAGAAATTTCTTTTCAAAAGCACAATCTACTCCGCACAGATTTATAACAATACATTAACACGAACCTAGAACAAGATATCGTGTAGGTCTTGATAAAATATTTGGTTGATATTTATAGCACCAGAGGAGGCGTGACTTCAATGAGGCGTCAGGCGGATAAACGAAAACATATATATATATTTTTTTACAAACATAAACGACAAAAGTAAAGTTACAAATAAACTAACCCCCAGAGAGAGAGAGAAAGAGAGAGAGAGACTCGTGGAAAGGAACTCTCATTAAGTTAGAGGCTTCGGTTTGGCGTTGCTGACCTTATTTGTTTGATTTTTTTCGTATGAGATTTTAGTTTTCAAAGTTACGTTTCAGCAAAAGGTCTTTTCGAATCCTCTGCTGCTGGACATCACTATAAACTGCCACACCGAAGACAGCAATATGTTCAAGTAACGTTAAAAAGATCAAAGTCACACACATTATTTTGTTAACCATTTTCACACGAAATTTATTTGCTTGTCTGTATCTCGTATACTTTTGTCGAGTCTGGAAACTACACTACTGGTGTAACACGGTGCAATAGAATCCACTGAAATCTGATTTTGATTATTGTTTGTTCCGGTCCACATAAATACTAGCCACCAGTCAGAAATTAATGTAGCTTATTCGCTGCGAGACAATACAGGACAATACAGGAACTAAAGGCAAAGGAACAGAGAAACTTTGCACAAAAATGAACATTAATTGTTATGTAAAGTACTTATCTTTTACGCTTATGACGCTACTGCGTACGGATCGCGCAAACGGTTCACGAATTCACGCACTTGGAAAGCAGTATAGGGCGATAACTCCTGCATATTAACTGAATGTCGCACATATGAAAATGTTCTTGGCGTGGTAGATAATATTTATTCATCCGCTCATCCTTAAAGTGCTTTATGCGTCATCTGTTTTTCGGATGGGCAACTATTTATACATCGGCTTGACATGAAAGGTTGTTAAACTAAATTTAATTAAGGCAATCTATATGCCACACTTTGAAGCTTGTTTCAAAGACATTTTACAGAAGCGTGTTTGAAAGGATTTTAGTTGCCATGTCGCGATTGATAATGGCATGCAAAGATAGACGCTAAGTATATTAGATACTACGTATACGTCTGTAATATGCTCTTTGTAATTACTCAAAGCAGTGATAAGGAGATCAAAGGTCCGAAATTAATTTTTAAATTTTAGGCTTATTTTGGATTCAATTCATAATACAGTATGTTCCCCGTATACTCTTATTTTATGCCTTTGAAAATTAAATTATTTGTTAAGCTTTCCAAAACATTTGTTCGCTTCTTAATAGTGCTTAGCTTATGTCCAATTGATTTGTGGTGGTAAATATTTGGATGATTATATTCTTTGTGATGTATTAGAGTTTTGTTTCAAAATGCGCACGGGTTATTTTAACACTTTCGAACTCGCACTATAGAACACATAAAACAATTATCTGAATATAGTAGTTTTATATTTCATAAAACCCTCTTCCGTCATATGCCGCAAGTGCGAAGTGCTTTCGATGGGAAGAACCGAATGCCTTCAGTGCACAGACGATATCTGTGTATAAATGCCTCACCGTAGGTAAAGCTCTTTACATACGGATAGTCTTGTCAGTCAGCGGTCTACTTTAAGGACTTGCACATCATCGCTTGGATCTTGTTCGGAGTGTTTGGAATGTCCGGAGTGTGTATAGCTGTGTAGAGCTGTCTGGAGTGTCCAGAGTATCTAGGGTGTCTAGAGTGACCAGAGTGACCCGATCATTCAAAGTTGTCAGAGTGATCGGGGATGACGTGGTCCTACCATAGGAATTAACCGTAGCAGATGTGAAGCTGAACTGTAGCAGCCCTAGAGCTGAAATAAAATGTGCTGACAAGGGAGTATATCTCCTTATATATAATAAATTAGGCGTTAGCTAATTTTGGGGTTCATAAAACCCATGGTATCTTTTAGGGCTGTAAAGATAAGTTGTATATCTGTCCCTTTTTGTCAGCATAATTTCACTACCTGAGCAAATTCATTTTACTACATGAGTACAATTCTACATTGTTTACTAGCTGAGTAAACTATATCCATCTTTTCATTGTGAAATCGTTGTGAACTATTCACCCGTTATCTTTGTATTTTGTAAAGAAATTTCATTGTAACTTTCATTATTAAGCCCGTCCTTCTTATGTTAATTAATCCAATATTTGGATTATATATACACTCACATATTCATAATTAATTACTGAGTCAAATCATTCATAATTAAAACATTGTCGGTTATCTTGCTACAGTCATTATATATATATATATATATATATATATATATATATATATATATATATATATATATATATATATATATATATATATATATATATATGTGTGTGTGTGTGTGTGTGTGTGTGTGTGTGTGTGTGTGTGTTTGTATCCGGTTCCATATATGTATTCGGTTCCATAATCCATAACGTTATCTTCATGCAATTTCAATTCATTGTTAATGTTTTTACCACTTCTTACAGAACACGTTACAAATAAGGTCACAACAGTATCGACAAATCATTATCACGCAATAAGGATCTTTTGGTTTCCATGAAACACAAGACATGTCCATGTGAGATGCTCTTTTTATTGCGGTCATTCTAACTCTTGTATGTCTGTTTACAATTCCGTACGTCCGTGCTTATACAATTAGTTCATTTCCATGGTAAACAACGTCATCTGTTTTCATCTGGCATCTTTGGCATGTACATATGATCTCTTGTTGTTTTCATCATAGAATCTAGAAGCATAAGCTATCCTTGTTTAAACTTCAAGCCAGCATTTTTTATTTGCCCTTTTAATGCAATTATATTTGCGATCTTCTCATATTTCTGGTAATAATTACTAAATGTATAAATGTGACTAATTCAAATGGTCACCACATTATCTTTTGCATCTATTTTTCTTCAAGATGAGTAAAGTCATTGTACTGGTATATTTTTAGAGATTAATCTGCTATTTTTTGATTCTAACATTATTGAGACATATATATGATTTAATGTTTTTAAGGTATTTTTATTCTATTTATCTTTATCGGATCAGATTTACTGCAAAAATAAAATGGCAAAGTACTTAGCTTATTTACATTATACGTATTTATCACGTTCTACCCTAAGCCAATAATTACCAATTTGCGAAGGGCTTAGCATCAATATCCGATCTTTTTTTATTTGTGATAATCGACGTTTCATTATTATCCAAAATTTAATTGCAACACTAACAAACATTTGCCTATTGTTTCAAGTGAATAACTTCTCATCATACAAAATCTCATAATGCGTATCCTTCGATATGATTGGTTTAATTGTATTTTTAGACGGTTCAAATTCTCGATTGAACCTATGTAAATTCTTAAGTTCGCATAGCGATAAAACATTTTTAGCTTCTACCCAACTGCTAAATGAGTTATAATCGTTTGATTTCACCAGTAAATATTTGTACTGTTCCTTTTTCAAACTTTTGTAAACCCTATTCAAATCATAATTTTGTCACAGATCGACAACATCTCTTTGTAAAATGTTCTCTCTATATTCTCTCTTTAGGTTTCCTGATTTGCACAGAATTGGGTAATTTAATGTGACTTATCTCAACTAAGTATTACACGGGTACCCTTTTGCAAAGATATTTGAAATAATAACCGTCGTACATGTTTTAGGTAACAAAATAAAATACTTTAACCAAGTCGGCTATCCTAATGTGCCGCTAGCAAAGCCATTTACTCCAATGACATATACAGTGCAAGACCATTTCCTCCAATGACATATACAGTATATAACTTGATGTGTTGATATGCCCAGAAAATCCCAACAAACACTACAGTTTGCAAGGCCTTGACTCTTCTCCACATTCCTCGCTTCATAGTCTATATAACCCGATGTTAATACACTTTCGTGCCACATAAGCACTAGAAAAGTTGCAAATTATTATTGCTTCAACAACCTGGTAAAGCCATCAATCCTGATATCTCATGAACTTGAGCAGCTGGGGTTGATCTCGTAAAACAACATTGTCGTAATTACAAAACGGGAATATATGCTATGTGCACAATTTGTGAGCTAGATATTCACACAATTAGGCGTTTGAAATATCTGTTGCTGTGAAGCATTTTGTATTAGAGATAAAATAAGGTGATGAATTGTTGTCACTTTCATGTGTCAGACGTATAAAAAATAACCATTAAATATATTTGAGAAAATAGGGCAAAACACCCAAACAAATGTCTTTGATGCTGAAAATAAATTAATACTTCTACTTTGTTTTGCTGTACGTATCGTTTTACATGTTTATAAATTTGCTTTAAATATGCTTTAACCCTGAGCAAATGTAAGGAAACACGTTATGGGGTTGCAGTGTCACAGGCACCATTCTTAAGAATACATTAAATCCTCAAATCCTCAGTACTGTGACTAGTGTGCGATTCCTTAAACTATTAATAGGAGGGAGAGATCAAGTGTTGTTTCTGTTAGGAAAGAGGAGAACCTCCGAAATAAGTTTACACATTTATAAACGTATTCCTCATCATTAATTAGTAATATTAATATTAGCGAACAGCATAATTGAATCGTTTTGATTGTTGTTGCTGATTATTTGCTTTTATGCTTCAAAACAAATAAAATATTTTCCAAGCAGGACAGTGAAAATCTGTTACTTAAATTTGCAATAATATTTTATGGCGAATAATATTACTGTTTGGAAAATATCTGTGTACGTAGCGGCTGCACATTATTGGAGTGGCTGGTAGAGCTGCAAAGCTTGTAATAATCAATGCGTTACATCCTCATGCAGCTGTGGGGTTTCAACAATGTGAAGTGACCGCTTCTTCTTTGCATATGCTAATATCTATTCAAATTACACATCGCACAAAAATGAGTTTTTCCATTTTGACAATTTTTGAGAAGTATTTTAAATATTCGTGCTTGCATATTTTGAGAAATAAAGCGAATGCTCATTCTAAGGACAACTCTGACTTTATCTCACAGAACCAGAAGCAGTTTGCCTCATACCTTGGAACCTTGTGAACGATCATATATCTTATCGGGAGAGGGAACGCGGAGGGAATATACCAGCACGTGGCGGGAGGTCATTTCAGGGTATCGTGATTAGAAGTCAGACTGGCTCTAAGTGATTAGGGATTTAAGTGCTCGAAATATTAACTTATTCTCATAATATTTGCTTTTTGCCATAAAAAGCCATATTAGCCAAATAGTTAAAGGATATCAAGAACTGGGGTATTGAAAAGAGGGAGACCATGGTACATTTTATGTTGTAATATATCCACATATTAAAATTATAACCTATTGAAATTCATTGCATTGAAATAAATAAACACAATGAAATTGTACTTGCTATTATTCAATATATATGTTTTTTTAAATGCCTGGACATTAGGTGGCGAATTTAATCCAATGAGTTGGTTTGGATTCAATTCCAAAACAGTTGAGCTATCTGAAGGTTCCAATAATTTATATTATGCGCAAATACCGTAGAGTCAAAGTATAACACTGTCAAATTAAATTAAATATTTGATCTTATTATTTGGAATGTATGTCTCGATTTCAAAACGAAATTGCACATATTTTCTACAGAAAAGGCCCAACAAGCATCCCATATTATCTACTATTAAATATTAATGCATTTTATCTGCTTGATTATTTCGACCAGAACTATTTTCGAATGGATTTCAGCGTAACAAGTAGAATATAAGTTTCATCATTGACCAAACAAAAATACAGAACCCGTCACAGTTTTCAGAAATCGTGTTGTGCAACACGCTTTACTCAGTGAATGTATCGAACAGGTTTTGAAATACTGTTTACAGCTTTTGGATAAGGTACTATTTGTCTCTTTATTGTGTCGATAATGAATAGTTTAATGAAGCAAGAGGGACAAAAAAAAACTGAACACTGAAAGAATAATTCGAAATAAAATAAGCCCTAACGCCTTTTCTATACTCTTTGTACTTTTATTGCCAGCCAGTATACATCTATACAAGTACTCTACTTCACAGCTAGCATACTACGTCATAATTTTTCTCATATAACTCGAATAGGACTGGGACTTAAATGCAAGAAATCTACATATATTTTTTATTGCCAAAGACTGTCTGATTTCTGCAAACATTGGCGCAGAATGACAAGTTCGATTAAAATAGTCGCATCAATATTTATGTTTCTTGGAATCTGGTTTCAAAAGGGAACATAATATAAAAGTAAAACAGGTAACATTTTAACATAAGCATTCAGTTTAGATGTGAACAATAAGGTTACATAATGCAATGACAAGGTCGGTTGGAAAACATTAACAACAAATATAAATCGTTGTATACTAGGTCTCATGAGTTACAGAGAAGTCAAACAGGCTTAAAACATGATTATGAAGAAAAGAATAAAACTCAAATAACTACACTTCATTACGAATTGCAGTCATAGGAAATTTGGACTTGCATATATAGAAGACTGATACGTAATTAGAGACGTTGCTTAATGTGGACTATAAAATAGCAGCACCTTTAATAGAAAATATGTTTAAAAAGGTTATCCCTTCTATTATAATGGATAATGCATAAGAGTTTTGTGAAATGGCGAAACAAAAACATTTATTCGATTTATGAACTAATTTGATGAAACAGATTAGACTGGCCATTTCACTGATTTTCTAAAAAAAAGCATTTGACTGTTTAATGACACGTTTTGGAAAATAAACCGAAATTTTATTACCATTTTTATTGTAGTCAATATAGTGAATAAAAACTAAACTCCTTACGGCGTGTGTTCCGCTGCTTTTATTGTCCATGTGGTGTATGGGCTATGTTTAGAATTACTCATTGGGTCAATAATACTTTCAAATTTATATTATAATAACAAATGGAAACTTTACTTGATTTGTGTTTCCTTTAAATTTAACTGCATAGCTCTCGAAAGGCATTATGTCTATTGTGTGAGCTGTTTTGTTGCCTAATCATATTGAGCTCTTCTTATTTTAATTCGGAATTTCAAAACGTCCAGCATATATTGCAAACGTCTTTTGTTTTAATTTCTTGTTTAATCCTCTATTTTATTGATTTCATACTGAGTTTGGTAAATCCTTAATAATGATTATCTTCATTATATATTATTGACACATCCATGTGCTGTCTCATTCTCTTGCAATTGGACAGGTACATTTCTTTGGAGTGAGAGAAGTGGTTCTTGTGAAGCTAATTCATAAAGCTAATGAAAGCCATGGCGTCCAATTCCGACTTCAACAGTCATGATGCGTTCCTCTCCTATGGATTCAAAGACATTAATAGAAGTACTACATTTATTTTCATATTTTTTATATCGTACAGTGGTTGCTAATTTTATAAAACCAACGTTTATATTATCAAGGTTTAATTGCGTGGTGTTTAGTGATGGTCTTTAATGTTGGCATAAACGTAAACACCATTAGACTTTATTCAATACGTTAATAGAGCTTTGTTTCTGGTTTATCCAGTCTGGTATATCTGGTAAATTTCTGCACGAATTTCCTTCTTGTGGTGGAAATCCATATGCAAATGTTTTTGTTAATAAAAGATAGTACGTTTATCTCAATTTCCTGTCCAAATTTTCTATGTATTCCAACTATCGATTCTTCAGTTTTATTTTCTGTTTTGTGTGTCCTCATTGTGTTTTTTGTATTTGTTCTGTGACAAAAACCTACCAACTGTATGTAAGCTAACCTGCTGCTATCATCTACTAATCTTTGGATGATATTAAATCACGTTGTCTTTGTAAAGGGCCTGAATCTTTGATTTTCTTCCTACTGTTTGTCCATATTTGGTTCAAATAATTTAAAAGATGTTCAGTCAAATGATGCTGGGGACACCCTATTTCTTGATGTACAAATTTATATTGGTTTTAAAGTTTATTAAACGGGTAGTTTAGCTTTCTGGTAATATGTTTGGGCTTCATTTAATAATTCCTTTTAATTATTTTCTAGTTTAAATAGAAATTACGGAAATTTCTACCTACCATCAAAATGGAATAAAAATCAAAAGAAGCTAGTATCCCTTTATAGTTATTATATTAACAATGATACCATTAATTTTATTGCTTTATAGGCTAAGTCAAGCAAACGGTCTCAAGTATGTTATTATCTTTCCTAATTTACCAAGTAATGAATTCACTCTGCCACTACTACATCGACCAGTTAGGCGAGCAAAGTAATTTGCATCCTTTTTATTGCAACATATTCATTACATCAATTTTTTAAAATATATTTTGCAAATTGAAAATGTATTATATTAAAGGGATGCAAGGTACATCAGTTGGTTGAGCGTTGGACTCGTAAGACAAAGTCTGAGGGTTCGATACCCCCCGTAAACTCAAATATATGGTCTCAATGTATAGTTCGTAGAAGCAATTTATCTTCTGTGTTGAAAGTGATGTTATAAACAAAATCATTAGATTGACACAATTTGTACGCCGTGCATAATTAGTATACAGAAGGTCTATGTCAAAAATATACATAACTTGATATAACCCATAACACGTAATTGCTCTCGTGTCTTTGACGTTTCAACAAGTGTATAGCATTAGATATGAATCTTAAACTGAAGCTGAACAGTTTAAATTATCCGTGCCAGATTGAGATGCATTCGTAGTGAATGAATAAAAGGAACAATTGGCTTTAGAATGTGTATAATGTGAACTAATCCATGGCTTCAACAACATTTAACACACAGATGCTAATCTCCAATACCGAAATTAACTAAAAATAACATATTTTACAAAAATCTCCTCATGAATTTCAGGGGAAAGGATTTATAAAAAATGGTTTATAAAGTATGATCCTACCTTTTTCACCTAGTTTATATTTAGGCCTTCCAAATAAATTAATTCATACTTTATATCTATTTGAGTTCTTGCTTGCTTCAGTTGGCGGAAAGTCTAAAGATTGATTACTTTATTAAAGACTACACCAGTATTGACAAATACTTCATCCTGCTTTTATAATACTTGTTTCCATGAAACACTGAACATGTCCATGTGAGTTGCTCTTTAAAGTGGTGTTACTCTGATTTATGAGTCTGTTCTTTGATATGATTGGTTTAATTGTATTTTGAGACAGTGTAGATGATTCTCGTATGAACCTGTTATGACTTCCAGTTAGCCATTCTCGATCCGCTTCAATAGTGAATATTTGTGCTGGTCATTCGTTTTAAAAATTCTGTGAGTTTTCTGCGATCATACTCTGTGTCATAAAAGCTACATTGCCAGAGCTCTTTATGTTTACCAGTATATGTGTATACAAGAGAGAGAACCATGATGTGTTTTATGTTGTAATATATCCACATATTAATATTATAATCTATTCGAATTCATTATGTTGCAAAATGTCAACATATTAAAATGCATCACATTGGAACTGACTGTATTGCAATATATCTGCACCTTCAACTTGTAACATATTGAAATTCAGTATGTGTCGAATTATATGCCTGCACATTAAGGTGTAAATATGATACGTCTGATCGATAGTTTTCCATTCGATTTCAAAACGTTTGAGCCCGATGCAGGACATTATCGTTTATATGATGTAATGACACTGTAGAGTCAATTTCTAATATTACCAAATTAAATTGTACATTTGATCCCGTAATTTAGGTTATATGTTTCGGTTCCGAAAATAAATGGTACACATGTCCTTTAGAAAGACTCAACGAATATCATTTATCATCTGTTATCAAATATATTACATTGTATCAAATACACAGCTGAAAGTGTTCTGGACATAGCCAGTAGTACGGTTTATAACCCGATTACAAGATTCATCCTCGACCAAGAAAGAACACAGTACCCGTCATTTTACAATATATAGTTTCTAGAATAAGATGGTGTACAACACTTTATTTTCGTGGATTATGCAAACAGGGACTTGAAATACAATTTTGCTCCTTTTTAGTTTTTAGACAATGTACTACTGATATCTCTATTGGAGAAGGTAGTGCTTAGTAAATTTCGAAAATAAGAAACAAAATACGGAAAACAAAAGAGGAATTCAAACGATAAAATCACTCCCGTGTTTTCTGTATTCTGGGTACTTTGATAACCAGCAGCATTCATGATATGCATCCCTTATGTCAAGATATACAAGTATAATATTTGTAAATGCAAAGATTGGTACATTCTATGTTCTTTAATTTATGTGCACGCTTAAATCTTTTCTTTAAAAATGCCAAGAACCCAACTTCTGATTCACTGTTTACCTAGCATCGTACAAAATAAAATAAATATTGATTTTGGTAATAAACATGGGCATGACTTGTTAAACGTTCAAACGTATTTGTTATGTCTGTATAATCAAATGGCGTCTCTTTACAAGTTCTGACAGCATTAAAAGGAGACGACCGATATCAATTAGTCAGCGAAACTTATCAAATATAGAAATCAGCAAGCAAGTATACAACAAACTTGATTAGATCTGTATAAAAATAATGAAAAGATATGAAGAAAATCTATTCATGCTTTTGGTTTTTAATTATTCTCTCTCTCTCTCATATCCAATGTCTCAATCACGTGACTCCTTGCTTCTAGCATCTGCAGGTAAAATGGCCCCAGTTTATTCCATAGGATAGTGAAAGGAGCTAAAATCTCGTGTACCTTCCCGGTTTCAAAATATTCTATCTCCTGGAGGGATGTGCAGGACTTACATTTTGGCTGACTGCTATGATTGAAGTCAGCATAATTATATTTTTAAAGCTGGCTGGGGAGTGGCAGTAATGTAGCATCACTTGGTTGAAGGTTATCTTAGGGTATCGTAAAATCCATATCAAAACTGTCCTGAGTGATACATGATTCATTTACCGGAGATATTGACTGATGTGCTGTATAATTTGTTGCTAAATACTTTTGGTTGTAATATAGGGTATTACATACGATTTGGTGTACCTTTTAGTGAGAATGAAGTAAATTCGTGAAAAGTAATACAGATAGAATAGTGCAGCTTTTGAAACGCTAACAGGTCTAGTTCCTTATTGAAGCCATAGTGAAATTTAGGAGTCATTAAATTTATCTCTTTTGCAGATTTATCATGAATTATGAAACTTTGAAAGTTAAACAGAATGATGTCTTAAAAATAATTAATTCACCAAATGAAATCACTAATTCCTAAAATTAATTGCAAGGATTTAACAAGTGTTGGAAAATTAATTAAATTAAACCAGGCATTATTTCCCTATTTACTTTGTTTTAATGCAAAATTAGCATGGTCAGCTAGCAAATGTTTGTCAGTCAAATAAAACTAGGATATTTGTGATCAAAATAAGCATCATGCCAGTTGTGTTGCATGGTTACATAGCTGCTTTTAGGTCGATTTGACATGAACATCACAACGAAGTCTGCGTGCTGCATGTCTTACTCTTCTTGATTAGATCGTCTGCCCCCCCTCGTATTTGTCCTGTCAAAAAAGCTGATTTTGCTTATTTTAAAACAAAGCTTTAACTATTTACTTTTTAAAGGATAAAGGTTTAATCTCAGTACAGTTTACATAAACATTAATTTTATATGATGCAGTGACAAGAAGTGTTGGAACGCATTAAAGACAAATAGATAATCATTGTATAATAGGTCAAATGAGTTAGAAAGGAGACAAACAATGTTAAAATATAAATGCACAGGTAGAAATAATAAAATTGAAATAAAAGAATGTTTCCTGCTAAAAGAGTCTAAGAAATCAAACTGTTACCGACCTTTGTAAATCATGGAATAACTTTCGGTAACAGGCCGAAAGCTATACATTGTGCTGTTGATAATGCATTGTTTTAAACTCTCTCTCTCTCTCTCTCTCTCTCTCTCTCGTTTTGACCCTAAAATCATTGACTCATCTAATACTGTCATGCATTTAATCCTGCACCAAATCCGATTTGTTTATAGATTAGGACATAACTGTCCTAATATCTTGGTTGAAGGTGACGGTATGCAATTACTATTTACTGTTATTAATTTCTGAGGTTCATTTTTTACGATTCATGAACGCGAATAGAGAATGAGGACTTCTTGTCATAAAACATTATAGACAAAACAAAAGTCTATTTTAACACGCAAATTAAAGGAAAATCTTTAATCCATATTCTGATTCAGTGTAGTGAAAATGACTTTTCAACAACACGAGGATGCTATATAATGAATTTATCGCAAATCACAAGATGCTGTTTCCGTCAATGGAAACCTGATAGCTTAGGGCATTAATGAGTGGCTGTATGGTATATTGAGAATGGTCAGATGAATTGATGAATGAATACAGATAGATAGATAGATAGATAGATAGATAGATAGATAGATAGATATGGATAGACGCATGCATAAATGTTATCTGGTAGTCCACTGACAGCAGTGAAAGGCAGCCGTATCTTAAACTGCGTATATGTAATTTACATTTCGCAATGTATTTCCAATTACTTTTGAATGTTGCATTACAGGCACGTTTGACTGGTGAGAACGATACACACAGCAAAAGTCAGACACGTCATTTACAACAAGAAGAAGACATTTACCTTATAAAACGTAAAGAGTAAATCAGTGTTTGTTATAAATTAAGGAAAATATATTTATTTGTATATTTTTGTCAATTCAAAAAATGCACATGTTTGACTCTTTTCAAAGCTTTGTTTTACTTTCGGAAAAATGGTCACTATTTGCTGGAATAATACTCATCCAACTTCATCAATAATCCTTTTTGTATACTAGTAATCTAGTCCATTTTTTATACCAGTAATCTAGTCCATTTTGTATACCAGTATTCTAGTCTGTTTTGTATATCAGTAATATAGTTTATTTTGTATGTCAGTAGTCTAGTCCATTTTGTATACCAATAATTTAGTAAACCAGGAGGTCATTTTGAACTGGTTGAAAACAAGTCTTTGCAAGTATTGATAAACAGAAAAGAATATTACCCTTGGCCGATAACGATGACATCAGACCTCATCAAACATAAAATTCCCAAAGGTTTGTATCCTGGAATGACAATTAATTACTTCGACCAAAATCGGATACTATGATGCACAACATTCGCATGGCAGAAACATCGAATTTGTCATTGCAAAATGTAACCTCTCCCATCTTTGAAATATATCGATCTTTTGAAAGTGTTGGTTCTTTCAGATGGGGATAATTCTGTATATTATGAACTTGTTCATGTTTAGTAGTACGTGCATAGTTGTGTCTCTTGCTGGAACAATGCTTATTATATAGAAATAGGCTTATATTGAAATGCCTCTTAAGGAACACTTGGTCCGTATACATGTATATGCGTCATAGGTTTAACATGACAATGGTATTATGGAGCTAAAATCGTTCATACGGACAAAAGTGTTTATTATGACAAACGAGAATTGTAAGCGGTTGTTGTTTTACTTGCTGTCAACAGAGACATATACAAATACATACCAAAAAAATAAATCACAAACTGGCAATTAAGAATCGTATCTCTCTTTTCAGAGCTTTTGGGTGGCCCTGAAATGTGCCGTTGGGGTTGTAAACAAAAGGTGGTTAGCATAAGTTGCAGATCACCGGTCTTCTACTCTTCCTCAGATTTCGTCTCACAGCGGGTCCAAAAAGCAAGACCCGATTTAGGCACCCCATGTCTCTTCACATAGTCTATAATTTAAGAATCAGTCCTTACTCGTTACTTCATGCAACAATGTGCTTGCTGGTGATTCCATACACTTCATAGATGTGTTTAGAAGGAAGCACAGTACTGGGATTGTTAATATGCTCATGTATCAAAACATGTATTGTTATATTGTAAGTGTGCATAAATTAATACTATCCAGAACAATTTATATATGACAGGAAACTATTTTACTAAGTCTTAAACCATCATATAATTCATGATATCAGAAATTGATTTTCCTTGTTAGTATTATGACTGAATTTGATTTAATTGCTTCGTAAAAGATGACATGTATGAAGACTTTTTGTTAGCTTTGACCTAAGAATTTAACGAATGCATTTACAACGATCCTCTGTACTGATCATTACGAAAGAAAACAATGGTTTGTAAAAATCATGAAGTCTATCGACTACGGTGTATCAAAATCGAAGGAGATATCTTTAAACATATATAATCAAAGATCAATACAAAGGATACTCTTAATTGTTGACAAAAAAGAGACTGCAGACATAATGGACACCTTTACAATGACAGAAAAATATCAATACCAACTAAGTTCACACACAATTATTGAGAACATATGAAAAATGAGGACATTCGTAAATCATGGATATAGAAAACATATTTACACATCTAGACTAAACGATTAGTACAAACAAGGGACTCTCACTGCTAACAAAATCAGGGAGATTGTGAACATTGGTACGTCATGGATCACGAAGATGCATTTTACACATCTAATCTCAACTATCAGCATAAAATAAGGACGCATACTATTTTACAAAATCAAGGAGACCGTGGACATTGGTACATTATGACCAACGAGGACATGTTTGCAAATCTAGTCACATCTTAATAATCTATAAGGAGGCTCTGGTGGCCATGTAGTTAGAGCATCCGCCTCGGATGCGGACGTTTGCGGGTTGGAACCCAAGCCGAGTCATTACAAAGACATACAATGTTGTCAACAGCTACCTCGCTCGGCGCTCAGCATTAAGAAGTTAGTGCTAGGACTGGTCGGCCTGGTGTCAAAATAATGTGACCGGGTGGGACATGATGCTACATGTCTGCGGCGTGATGCAACAGTGCCCGACATCAAATCCAAATCACATACTAGTATTAAGTAACTGTAACCCTCATAAGGGTTTCGTCTACAACTGTTCTTTAGGACAATTGCATTATTGTATGAATATATATATATATATATATATATATATATATATATATATATATATATATATATATATATATATATATATATATATATATACTGATCAGTTTGCTGATTGACTAATTGTCATGTAATCAGACTTTTGTACGACATAACACACTTTGGATTAATCCATCGCTTTGGAGATCATACTGTAGTACTTTTGGAGTATAGGCATTTGGTGATAGCGCCCAATTGTAAAAAATTCTTATATTTGTGTGATTACTTGTTTGATTGTTGGATCTCGGTGCAATGGAAATACTCCTTAGTCCGAAATAATTAGCCAGTTAGTAAGAGCAAACGTTAGAGAGTGAAGTGTTTGTGAGTTTCCATGATGCCATGGTTGATCTTTAGTCAATTCAGGTGCAAACCGCATGAGTGTACCATAGTTCCTATTAAAACATAGTAGTGTACATTTGTTTGTGTGACTGCAGTGGCAGTATTGACGGTAGGAGACTGATAAATTACACAGAGGAATAAACAAGAACCATGAATTGACTGGGCTATGGTGGCGTAGCAGTAAAAATAGTTCCCTATGGTAAGGGATAGTTGTATAGTTTATTTTGCGTGACTTGCTGACGGTACGGAAAGTTGATGAAGAGAAGCCATGCAGATGTGCGGTTGATAGATATTTGGTACGTTGTACGATCTGTGGGCTCTCTAATTTACAATTGAAGTTGTATAAAAGTCTATGACTTCCAGCGGAATCGCGCCAGGTTTTGACACCGCTCAGTCAGGCAAATACCCATGGCTTGCAACAATACCATTTGGCTGGAACTCAGCATTTATAGCAGGAAATTCGCTTTACCGGCAATGACTATTCGCCTTTTGTCAAAGCAGAGTAATATCTTCGTTGTATAATACGCGTACGAATTATCTCTCTCTCATTCTCTCTCTCTCTCTGTCTCTCTCATTCTGTGTCTTTCTCTCTATCTCTCGCGCATGTGCAGATGTAATGTTGAAAATAAGAACGAATGTTTGTGTTAACCATATTGTGTATTTCATGGAGAATTTGTATTTGTCAAGTCGCTTTGGCCAAATAAATCGATCATGCGTACAACATTATTTGTTGTAATCTGCATATTGTTTTATATCAACCTCACCACAAATATACCAAAAACAACAACAACATATCTTGTTTAACTGAATTGAAATCTGCTCTATAGCTATAAAGTCCAAAAATTCCAGAAGTGAAGTACCGAGTTCTTTGAGAGTACATGTAGGTATAGCGTTGGTGGATGTGGATAATTTTCTAATACCTTTCTACAAAAAGTTTGTCCTGTTTTATTGTTTTGGCACCATGAATAAACAAGAATATGTATTAATGGCACAACACTCACACGGTTCACTTTCCAAATAACTTAGTTTATACATTTGCTTATTTAATGTACCTCGTAAAGGTGTTTTATATCACTGATTGGAAGTTTTAAACATATCTTCCGCGTCGCCTTGAATGTAAAACATACTGAAAACCGATAACATAAGTAAGAATATTGCAGCCTAATGCAGCTCTAAATAAATGTTTTTTTTTTAAAGTTATAAATACAAGTAGGTCCAGTAGAACATCTTAAGCGTTTTAACTATTGTTAAAAACATCTTCTCTTTACATTTGGGAAAACAATATAGATGACGACTTGTGTCTACATCTTGTGTCTACATCTTGTGAGTTGTTTTCAATAAGACTTTGTTTGCAACAGAACTTTCGATACAAACATAATTCATGATATGTTAAGCAAATTCATCAAATCACCAAGTGAAGCAAGTATATACATTTAAAAGAACATTGAATGCATTCAACAGGTTACGATCGCTTGGACGTGAAGTTGCAAGTCTTAAGAGCGCGGTATTAAAAAAAAAACGTATTGCTGTAATTAAATGATTCATTTTGGGACTGATTATCTTGATGATAAATGTTTGACCTCTATATAATATATTTGTCTTTCTATATATTTACTGACGTTCTGTGAGTATAACTTCCTAATTCGGTTAGCGATAATTCGATCTCACCTTAAAAAGATATTTCACTTGATTCACATATAGTCTATCTGTTCTATCCTGTTTGAATACTAAGTAGGCAAATAATGAAATAGGGGCGGATATAGCTCATTTAATACTCATAAAATAAATGTTGCATATGAAGGATGCCTTTTCAATATCTTTACGTGTGTAAAATCTCGCCGCAAACAGGACGTTTTAACTTTACAAATGGGTCGGATAATTAGGCAATTATATTCAATAGCACTTGATGTACTTCGTTTATGTCGTATATTTCTTTGCCTGTATCGGACGTGTATGGTATGAATCGATAGCATCAAACATTAATACAAATTACAAGAGACTGTTATATGCACCAACTTTTCTTCTTATAGTTGTGCTAAGTAGTTGGTATTTGACGCTTGGATCTAAAGATAGCTAATACGTTCTTGCAACATGTAATTTAATACCGGAGATCTCCCTAGAAGGTTTACACTGAGCAATCGAGGACATGGTTTCGGGTTTGTGTACCGCCAGCTTTGGATGAAAGATCCACTCATATGTATGAATTAACTTATTTGGAACGCCTAAATATAAACTAGGTGAAAAAGGTAGGATCTTATTTTATAAACCATTTTTAAAAAATAAATCCTATCCTCTGAATGTCACGGAAGCGAATTTTGTAAAATATCTTGATTTTAGTTAATTTCGGTATTGGAGATTAGCCTTCTTTGTGTTGTGTTTTGCTTAAGCCATGGATTAGTTTACATTATACACATTCTAAAACCAATTGTTTAAGCCATGGATTAGTTTGCATCATACACATTTTAAAGCCAATTATTCCTTTTAGTCATTCATGGCGAAGGCATCTCAATCTGACCTGGATAATTTAAACTGTTCAGCTTCAGTCTAAGCTTCAGATCTAATGCTAAACACATGTTGAAAAGTCAAAGACATTGAAACAATTACGTTTTATGGGTTATAAATTATGGATATTTATGACAAAGAGCTACTGAATACTAATTATGCACGGCATACAAGTTGTGTCAATATAATGATTTTGTTTATAAAAGCACTTTCAACACAGAAGAAAAGACAGTTAGTGCTTCTACGAACTATACATTGAGACCATTTATTTGTGTTTACAGAGGCTATCGAACCAACAGCCCTTGTCTTACTAGTCCAACGCTCAGCCAACTGATGCACAGTGCATCACTTTAATATAATGAATTTTCAATTAGCAAATTATCAAATCTTTTGATTTAATGCATATATTGCAATGAAAAGGATGCAACTTGATTTACTCGTCTAACTGGTGGATTTAGTAGTGTCAGAATGAATTAATGACTTGTAAATTAGAAAAAAGTATTAAAATACTTGAGACTGTTTGCTTTTGACTTAGCCTATAACGCAATATAATTATTGGTATCATTGTTAATATAATAACAATAAAGGGTTTAAAACATCCTTTGATTTTTATTCCAATTTGATTGAAGGTAGAACTTGAATGTTAATTAAAAAATAATTAAAAAGGAATTATGAATGAAGCCCAAAATATTACCAGAAAGCTAAACTACCCGTTTAATAAACTTAAAATACCTCAACAAAATAGGGTGTCACCAGCATCTTTTGACTGAATATCTTTCAAATTAGTTGAACCGAGTTTGGACAAACATTACGAAGAAAATCAAAGATTCAGGCCCTTTATGAAGACAGCATGATTTAATATCATGCGAAGAAACGTAGATGATAGCGACAGGTTGGGTTACATGCAGTTTGTAGGTCACATAAAATATAAAGAAGAATACAATGAGGTCACACAATATAGAAAGTAAAACAGAAGAAGTAATAAAATCTTGTATTCATGTCTTTAAACGCATAGAAGTGAACGCATCATGACTGCTGAAATCGGAATTGGACGCCAGTGTTTAGGAATTGGCTTCACAAGGACCACTTCTCTCACTCCAAAATATTTACCTGTCCAATTGCAAGCACATAAAGAGAATGAGACACCACATGAATTATGTCAAAAATATATAAAGAAGATAATTATTATTAAGGATTCACCAAACTCAGTATAAAATCAAATTAGTAATGGATAAAAGAAGAAATTAAAAAGCCGTTTGCAATAAATGCCGGACGTTTTAAAATTCCGAATGAAATTCACAAGAGCTCAATATGATCATGCAACAAAACACATTTCACTCAATAGACTGCCACACGAGAGCCATGTAGTTAAATTTAAAGACAACACAAATCAAGTAAAATTTCCTTTTGTTATTATAACATAATTTTGAAAGTATTATTGACCCAATGAGTTAGTTTAAACATGACTCATATACCACATGGAAAAAAAGCAGCAAAACACACGCAGTGATGAGTTTAATTTTAATTCAATATATCGACAAGACTATAAAAGGTAATAAGATTTCGGGGCAAAAGTCTCATTAAACAGTCAAATGCTTTTTTTAAAACATCAGTTACAAGGCCAGGCTAATCTGTTTCAAGTTAGTTCAGAAAATCGTATAAATTCTTTTGTTACTTCTTTTCACAAAACTCTTATAATTATTCATTTAACTCGAAGGAATTACCTTTTTAAACCTATTTGCTATTGAAGTTGCTGCTATTTTATAGTCCACATTAAGCAGTGTCTCCAATTACTTATCAATATTCTATATATGCACGTCAGAATTGCCTGAGACTCAAATTAGGAAAAAAGTGTAATTATATGGGTTTCAGGCTTTTCTTAATATTCATGTTTTAAGCCTGTTTGACTTCTTTGTAACTCATAACACCTAGTATACAACGATTTCTATTTGTCGTTAATGCATTTCCAACCAACCTTGTCACATCTAAACTTTATGCTTAGGTCAAAATGTTGCCTGTTTTACTTGCATGTTATGTTCCCTTGTGGAACCCGATTCCATGAAACATACACATTGATGCGACTATTTAATCGAACTTGTCACTCTGCGCCAATGTTTGCAGAAATCAGACATTCTTTGGTAATAAGAAAAATACATACAGATTACTTGTAATTCCGCAGGTATTTAAGTCACAGTCCTATTCGAGTTGTATGGAGAAACAACAAAGAAAACCAGGATCTAAAACTTATGAAATTATGTTGAGGCTATCTTTATTATTATGACGTAGTATGCTAGCCGTGAAGTAGAGTACTTGTACAGATGTACATTGACGCTAGCATACTGGCTGGCCATACAAGTACAAAGAGAATAGAAAAGGCGTTAGAGCTTATTTGATTTGAAATTATTGGTTCCGTCTTTTTTCTTCCTTCTTATTGCATTAAGCTACTCATTATCGACACAATAAAGAGACAAGTAGTACCTTAATCAAAAACTGCAAACAGTATATCAAAACCTTTTCGGTGAATTCCCTGAGTAAAACGTGTTGCACAACACCGTATTCTGACAACTGTGTCTGGTAGAGTGAATGGTTCTGTATTTTTGGTTGGTCAATGATAAAACTTATAATTTGATTATAAATAAGTCTATTTGTTCTGTTCAATTCAATTCGAATATTTCTGGTCGAAATAATCAAGCAGATAAAATGCATTAATATTTAATAATAGATAATAGGCGATGTTTGTTGAGCCTTACCTAGAGAAAATATGTTCAAATCTAGACATAAAACCCAAATAACAGCATCAAATATTAATTTAATTTGACAGTGTTTATCTTTGAGTCCACAGTATTCACGCATACTATAAATTATTGGAACCTGCAGACAGCTCAAACGTTTTGGAGACGCATCCAAACCAACTAATTGGATTATATTCGTGTAGAAAAGACCATTTATTTTTGAAATATAGAAGGTTATAATTTCGTTGTGTTTATTTATTACGAAGCAATGAGATTCAATAGGTTGCATTTTTAATATGTGAACATAGTTCCAATAGGCTACCATTTTCATATGTGGATATATTACAGCATAAAATGTGTCATGGTCTCCTTCTTTTCAATACCTCTGTTCCTGATATTTTTTTAACTATTAGGCGAATACGGCTTATTTTCGGCAAGAAGCAAATATTATAACAATAAGTTAATATGTCGGGCACTTCAATCTAATCATGATTGTTATGTATATTAATTAATATCTGATCTAATTGTTATAAGTTTTAAAATCTTTCTATTTTTTAATTTCAATCTATGTTAAAAAATGTAGTTCTGTTTACTAGGAACACATACATTTTCCAGAAAATAATTTGACCCTGACTGTTCATTTTTGTAAACATAACGCTGACCTGGTTCCCGACCTTATTTTAAAATTTGTGACAGGCACGTGATCAAATTATTTTTAATTATTTTGTATTGTGGGAATAATAAGTATGAGATCGAGGCTGTATTGGATACGTGACCCTTGACCTGTACATACATTTTAGCGAAGCAAACAACTATTATTCTCCGAGTAAAATGATTAGTTCTTATCAAGGACATATAGGGGCAACGTTGATTTTTTTATATTTGATTCAAAAGGATTAATTCATCTCTCTGGAAATAGTTTTGAGTGCTCATATATAATTCTTGAACAAAGATATTTCTTAAAAAGTTATTTGGATTTTCAAAACCGGAGGATCATTTATTGTGTTTCTACAAGGAACTGTATACAACAACATTGAACAAGATACAGCATACGTCATCGCCTTCCATCTTGAATTATTTGTCGGGGCTCGAACTTGAACTCACTAGAACAATTCAATATTAGGATTTCTAAAATTGTATTCTCAGATTCGTCTTGGATTATTTTTGATATGATTCTTAAAACCTCAAGTTATTATTTCTTAAATTTTACAGTAATTTTCCAGGGAAATAAATAATTTGTTTATTTTTTCAAAGCTTGTTGTTTTCACTCTTTCTTGTGGTACTCTTTATTCAAGTCTAAACACGTAATATCAGAACTGGGTATCTCGTCCCGTATTTTGAATTTTGGCTAAAATATTTTTAATTGTTTTATTTGAAATTTGAATTCGCTTAGTTTTTGAAATCTTCATTGAAATCGGCAAGCTTTTTTTTACAACAATGTCATCAAATTCTACACAGGAACAATTAGATCTTTTCCAAAAAGATGAACTGATTCAATCTGCCAGAAAATACGATCTTTCTGAGGTAATGGCTTCCTTAATGAAACAAGAAATAAGAAATAGTTTGGTTCAGTATTTGATAGAAAAGAATGTTTTGGATAGAAGTGATTTGGTTTCGATCAGTAAATCTGTATCAGACTCATAAGAAAGTAAAGGAATTATAATTAAATTACAAGATGGAATTGGAGTTGAGGAAGCTGGAACTTCAGAAAGATAAAGAAGAAAAGCGAATGAAAATGCAGGTGCAACTGGAAAAAATGAACAAGTGAAATTGGAGAAAGAAAAAGAACACATGTTATTACCCAAAAAATAAATAAAAATAAAGTTACAATTTGACAAGGAGGAGAGAAAGACAGGAAAGAGAGAAAGGAAAACAAATACATTTACAAGCAGAAGAAAACGAGAGTGAAAGACAAATGCATTTACAAAAGGACGAAAGAGAGAGACAGATGCAAATAGAGAATAAAGAAAGGGAATTTCAAATTCAGTTAAAGGAATTAGAGCTGGCAAAGGAAAAATACTCCCCTCCTTTTGATGTTTTAAGAAATATCAAGTTAGTACCTCCATTATATATATATATATAAATATATATATATATATATATATATATATATATATATATATATATATATATATATATATATATATATATATATATATATATATATATTCTTCGTTTTGAAAGAATTGATGAGAGTTTTAAGTGACCCAGAGAGTACTGGACTCTATTATTGCATTGTGTACTCACTGGTAGAGCTAGTGATATTTACATAATTAAGTACTATATCTTGATGGGTTACGAGTTAGTCCCGGAGCCTCATCGGCAAAAAATTCAGAAACTTTGAAAACGAAGCTGACCAGACATATGTCGAATTTGCGTATGAAAAAGCACGACAATTTGATGGGTGGCTCCTTTTCTACAAAGGTTAATACAGATTTACGAAAGTCTCAGACACCTCATATTGGTTGAAGAGTTTAAGAACTGTGTCCATAGTGACATTAGGGTTTATCTTGACGAGTATAAGATTTAAACATTGGAAAATGCTGATAGTGCCGTTAACAATTATGCTTTAGCGCATACAGTTTTAATAAATAAGACTTCTACTCAACAGTCTTCTGGCAGAAAAGTATTTCATCCTAATACAAGCCCTCCCAAAATTGAAACTTACACAAGATTTAAAAATCAAGCTTCTGATAAGCTTGATTCAAGATCCTTGTCTCCTACTACGTGTACCTATTGCAAGAAAAAAATGACACGTTATGTCTGATTGCTACAAATTGAAAAATAGGCATCAGAATCAAGACAGACCTATTCCACATGCTCTTATTTCTAGGAGGTCAACGTCACGGTCATGTATTGAAAGCAATACATTTGTTGGGTCTAACAAACCCTATTCTGATTTTATTATGTAAAATTATACATACTTGTTCCAAAACCAGATAATACAATGCATATGTCATCTCCATAGGAGAGGACTGATGAAGGCGAAGTATGCCAAAGTTAGAACGTCACAGGAGGTATAATTTGGATATCTTATTTATTGAACGTAATACTATTGCCATATGATTCCCATCAGTACAAAAGCTCATTATGTCCGTTCCATGTTTCTATGACAATTTTTACTGTTCATTATTTTGGTCTTCAACATTTTTCATCTTTTTAATCTAGCTCGTCATATATAAGTAAGTCTTGTTTGTCTACATTAAATTTCTCCAGTTTGTAACCGACTTAATTTCATAGACTGCTTGCCTGATACTAATGTTTACCTCGGTAAAGTTAGGAGCGTAGCCCTTGAAAAATACTATTTCAATATTGTGACTGTTTCGCTTATTTTGAATTTAGTCATTCGAATGTATATTCTGACAAGTAGCTAATTAGATTTAGCAATAGGTTAGATCAGTATCTTTCTTTACTTGCCTCAACTATTCTGTAAGATAATTGCACGATCATGCTTTGAGTCTGACGAAGTTAAAAGTATGCAGTATTTTCATTTTTCCGAACATCCATACTTTTCTTGCTTTAAGAGTATTTTTCTTTATCAGATTCTTACATTTTATTTTCAGGTTTTCGGTACCTTATGACTTTAATGTAAGGCATTTAATGTTTTCTCCATATTATGAGTTATGATTTTCTCAGACAAAGTGTATTAACAAAAATCACAAACAAATATCAGTCACTATCAAAATGCATTATTATCTTTTGTGGAACATTTCATATGTTTGCATGTCAGCAACGTGTGTTCGCCAGTGGCCATTTACCTGACAAACATAGAACCGCATTTACGATTTATTCTTGATTTCTTCTGTAATGCGTATATAGACTATGCATTTCACCTTTTTCGGGCTAGTTATTTTAGTTCTATTGCATTGAATTTCTTCTCACAACTGATAGATATTTGATTAAGCAACTAGATATTCGGGATTACAGTAAAGATATGCAGATAATGTAAACGGGATAAAAACATGCAGGGAATACATTATTCTTGCAAGAGATTAAAAGCTCATTTTCTAATCTTTATTGTTGTGGTGTCGTGTCAATGCATAATTTCGTTGGTGAAATAAACACGAACCAGACGTTCTAGCTGGATATTGTATTTTCTTGGCGTCGTATCCATGTATGCGTTGGGTGCTATACAAAATTAAAATATGATCGGATCGGCATAACTTTACAATTTGTTTTAGTTTCGCCATAATTTGAGTGAATATTTTGTTCTCACTATAAACGTCAATATGATTTTTAAAATGATTAGTTTCTCTTTATTCCTTCATGATATGGTGTGTGTTATATTATTACCCGCTAGCAAAGAGATATCAATATGTCCAGTGTAAGTATGTCATCCAATCACTTCCTGATCACTAACGATACAGAATATCGTTATGTTGAATATAACGCACTGTATGCAGCATTTATAAGCATTTGACTAATATTGTATTATATACATTTGCAGCATGAATCATCGCACGAGACACTTGTAATGGATTTAACTTAATAAAATATATAGGTGTGTGTCTGCGTGTGCATATATGCGGGAGAGAATATGTGTAATTTTAAAGCGATTCAGTATGTTCTACATCGCCTCAAATTTTACTACGCTTGGTTCATATATTTATCTTATTGTTCGTATGTTCTCCATTGTTTCACTATTTGTTATCTTTATTTTGTTATTATTGTTCATATGTATTTCTATATCCAGGTTTCCTCTTGAAATTTATATATGAATGAGAAAATTAAATATTAGAGTAATTTCAATCGAAACTATTGCTATCTCCTATCCATTATATCCAATGACACTCAAGCCATCCCACTAGATACCCCACCATTTAGTGTTTTAGTCATACGACCAGAAGAATGATGGTTCGATTCATGCCCAACTAATGAAGATCGGCCGCAGTGGTGCGTTTCTGAAAAAGGCACTTTAATCCAATATGGTCAGCATAATATAGACTTTCACATGTTCATATGCCGTAAGACATACAGCGCAATTTGTTTGGTAACTAAGATCGCCTGTATCAAGTTAGGTCAAATATGTTTGCATTTTTGTGGCTTTGACCTTTGACCTCCCGCCACACACACACACACAGATACACATTTGATGCCTTATAGACTCTAGAAGGGGAAAGCCAAGAGAAACACACGTCTTCCAAATTGTTACGAAAAATGCAAAATAACCAATATAATAAGTTTTCGACCTTTCGCAGAGCCATTTACCAAGCTTGCATGTAGTAATAGATGAACATACAGAATGTTCGACAAAACTTATTTGAAACAATTAAATTGATATAAGTTATCATAGATGGATTATACACAGCTCTAATACCATGACATTATGAGTCCTAATAAGAAGTTGACGGCAAAGAGATGAGGTTAAGAAAAGCGGTACAGCAATCCATCCAGTCCATATTGATTGCAGGGCATACAAGGGTGGAATTTTTGCCATAAAATTATTGACGGAGTCTATGTAGTGAAGGTCAATTTACAAATACATTGTACATTATGTATCTGTTTGTAGTTTGCAAAAAGATAATTAGATTGCATTCTTCGGTGTCTTTAGATCTATGTATACAACCGAAAGTGATTTATAATTTTGGATTGATTGTGAACCTTCGTATCGTCTCTAGCTTCACATGCCTCCATAATAGGTTTTTTGTTTTTGCTTTCTGTTTTTTAAATGATTAAATATACATAGATAAATGTCATTATTACATATGCAGGTGCCATTATCATTGTAATTAAAGGAAGCAACATACACATATATGACTTAGTTGATAAATGCAAGTACTCTTTTAGAAGTTTGCCACTTTCATATTGCGATCTTTTTATTCACTCGAGAATCTAATTGCATCCCAAAATATCTCCTCCTTAAAAACTTTGTATTTTTTGGTTCCAAAGTAATCTCATAGTGCCACAATAGTTCCTTTGTTTCCGAAAATTGCATCACGGTTTGTCCAATCCAGTATTTCAAACATGCGCAATGGACCAAAAACTCTCCGCAATGTTCTCTCCTTAATAACACAGGAGCTAATATTCGTTTCGCCTAGAGCGGGTGACACCAAAGTAACCATGGTACCTTACCTAATGTCACAAAAGAGTCTAATCAGTCTATCACGTTCTCCAAAGTACTTACATATGATGAAAGTATTGCTTCTGACGTAAATAATCAAAAATGTTCTAAAAGCCTGACAAACCACGCACGCAGTGATGATGAGATCCACGAAAAAAAATTGAATTCAATTACCCACGCGTAAAACATCTGTTTGGAAATGATTTGGTTGGTTGTTGTGGGGTTTAACGCCATTTTTCAGCACACGATAGGCCATATATGGCGGCCAGTATTAATGGTGGAGGAAGAACCCGGGAAAACCCCGGAAAGAACCACCGACCCACGAGAAGCTACTGGCATGCTTTCTCACATATCTACATTGGCTGAATCTGAGACTCGAACCGGCGCAGACAGAGGTGAGATGGCAGTGATCCGTAACGGCGAACGCTTTAGACCACTCGGCCACTCGGGGCCCCGTTTGGAAATGAAAAACGCACTCAGAACGATACTGCACCAGAAAGAAGGTTAAAACATTTTCACCTATAAACATTTTATTTCCTTTAAAAAAACAAACTTTATTGGAGACAGGAAAACAATCAGAAAGAAATTTTTTGTGTGGAGAATTTAACTTCAAACTAAACAGTCAATTATTGAATACGCTGTAAAATGTAATTAAGACATTAGGTCAATGATGTATTATATATTTCTATTGTGTTTTATATACATGGAATATTAAATAACAATAGACGCACTTTCTGTTTTAATCATCCCATTGATAAGAGAAAATGTAATGTATAAATATCATTACAGAAATATGTCTAAGATATTACGATGCTTGGAAAGAAAGGAAGAGCTGTGCATTTTACAAAATCAACGGCAAAAATTAAACAACAACTAGGTTTATTTCAGGTGATTTTTTATAACCTTTGTGATCAAGTTAAAAGAAAATGACAAATAAGAGAGCAATTATAGACTGCAGTATAATTAAAAAAGTATTCTTATTCTAAGTAACGAATACTGCTGGTGTTTAATAGCCAAAGATCGATACATACATCAGCAACACCAGATATGTTTATAGTTTGCGTAGACCTCAAAATGTGTATGTGATGAATATAATTTGGCATAATGTGTATCAGCAATAAAGGTATATACTAACTTTAAATTATGTTACCTTTGTTTCCAAACGTTTTGTTATAATTGATAATTATATATCTGCTATTGAAAATCTAACAAATTAGAGAGAAAGTATTTATTATTTACATCGATATTTTGGAATGCCCCCTTTTTTTCATGCCCTACCGCAACACCAATCTTTTTTACATTTGATTACAGTACAACAGTTCCCATCTCCCAGACTTTTATCCAAACATTTTAGACAAATTTTAAACGCAGTTATTAAGACAAGGGACAAGGCATTTAATATTACCACTGTGGTTGTTAATGACTCATTGTTTAATGATGACGTACTTACATTTGTCTTATAGTCGTTGCTATATAAAACCAAAAGTATCAGGTAAATGAAATTTAAGATGGGACATACTAACCTGCATATAAAGGTCAAGATTGCTCTGCGGCGGAATGTATTGCATCCCATGTTTGTTGATATTTTAAACATGAGGTAATGAGAGATAATGATATTATGTGTAGATACAAGGCAAGTGCCACAGATTCAACGATTGCTACCCAGTCCGGAATGTCGTGAATGTTTGCGTTGGAGTTATTTATTTTACTTATAATACTGTACACTTTTTTCAGGGATATTACAAAGGAGTGCAAAAATAATTTTCATAATCAATTGAAACAGTCCTCATCATTTTTCACAGCATTCTTCAACGCAAACTATCCGTTTACTTATGGTTTCTTCGGTAAGCAACTAAACTGACATTTAATGCAATTACAAAATTCACATCTGCAACAGTTGTGAGGACAATTGCAAGACATGCCGAAAATTGTTCTCCTACACGTCTCACTGCATATGAGGAGAAGTCCAAATAGAATAATGTACATATATTCTAGAAAACGATGTAATTATTTAATTACTCTTCTATAGTACGTGTTTCAGGGTATTTGCTACAAGATTATATATAGCAGGATTGGCCATATGACATTTATTTAGTTTTTCAGTACTTCTGTCTATATTCCCTCCCCCCACAAACAAGCATGGGGCTAAATGTTTACAGTATATTCCTCGTTTCATGGCTAAGTAAGATAAAGTCGACAGACCTTTACAAATGCAGTCCGCAACAGCTAAATTACAAACATGCGATTATATATATATATATATATATATATATATATATATATATATATATATATATATATATATATATATATATATATATATATATATATATATATGTTTATCAGAATTCAATAATACATCATTCATTGATTAACGAATGGACATTAGTGAATGAAGTAGAATGATATGGCAAAAGCAGAGCAAACTCAGTATGTCAATATCATGCAATAAATGTATAAGAGCTACAGCCTCTACATGGAAGAAATGTATACTATACCTGATGATTCTATTCATGTGACTGAATTTGGACTGAACAAAGAAATAACTTATAAAGTCTTAATTATTTTTGTTGATCCGGTTAGTGTATGGTATATATTTGTTATAAGCTTAACTTTTGTCCTTGATTATAAGGTATTCGTTAAAATAACGGTCATTTGGAAACATGTTTCCATGACTAACTTTTGATTATGACTGTAAGTTGTAAATGCCATGTAAAACATAACGTTTTAGTTCAGAACATTCTAGAACTTGATTACTTAGCAAGAGTTCAATGCAAGTCTTGTTTTAAGTTAGACTAGGGCTTTCCGTTGGAAAATCTTCACATTCTATTACGTTATAATTTAAGTGAAACTTTTTATATATATATATCGATTTGGTAAATAAAAAATTCATTTCCGTTTTTAATATAAGACTGTGGAATCTATTTGTTATCAGAGTTTACAGTTGTATTCAGATATCATTCGTGGGGAATAATTTGAGTCATTAATTTGAACTCATACGCTTAGGATCAACACATTTTTAAGAGACATATTGTTAACTCATTTAAATACATCCTGGATTATATCATTGCTGTATATGAGACATTCAAGACTATTGGAATTCGTATGAAAAATTGTTTGCTATGGGACTGATGCTAAGACATTTATGATTATTTGGGATTTCATTCGCAATACTGTAGGTGTCTTTTAAATTTTCACATGTATTGTAGTTGAATAGATTGTTGACTTGATTAAACTTGCTGGAGTTTCTTCTTTGTTAGCTTAAAACATGGAGTCCTAACAGTAATCCTAGCTGTAGAGAAGCAAAAAGTAGGTAGAAACAGTAAATCATTCATAATAATTAAATGTATGTGCTACACTTCCCGAAATGCAATGACCTCGCTGGTCTCAAAATACGCACTTTATCACATATTGTTTCATGATATTTCCTTCTTTTCTTTTTCTCGCATTGTAACTAATTCTGTTTTTCTTTTATACACCACAGCCAGCTCTTTACCTGAAATGTTCTGTGTTTCATTTGTGAACAAGCAAAGCCAAATAGCATGGAAAATTGAGAAATGATCTTTATACAATGTGGAAATAGTTCAACGCCTGCTCTTTAGTAGCTCTAATCACTCTATAATATTAGATAACACATAAAATATATGCAACGACAAGCTTTTTAAAAACACTCTTGAATGAGATCACAGTGGCATTGTGTCTAAGATCAATGTGCAATCCTTTCCACTCAGCTGTTCCCAAATACGCAAATAAACAATAAACATATGACTTTATTTTATCAGTGGGAATAAATAGAATACCAATGTTAAAAGAGGAGCCTATGTTTCTAGATGGGGTATCCGCAAAGGTAAAATCAGATAGGTATACTGCAATGTAGCCAAGCAATTTAATGTGGCATAGTGAGCGGATTTTGTGCTTGATTCAGGATCGAACGGGTAGCCAGTGAAAGTTACAGAGCAAGGGGCATGTGTGTTCAGTTTTTTTTACCTTAAGGATAATCTGAGCATCTGTGTTTTGAACATTCGAAGTTTATTTAGTATATACTGAGACAAACCAGAAAAAGTGAATTACAATAGTCCAGTCTTGAAAGTACTAAGGAACACACAAGTGTTTTAGTGGCATAATGTGAAAGAAAATTGCGAATGAAACTGATTCGTCTTAGCTCCAGAAACGCAGCCTTGCACGTGTTCACTCCATGTTTGTGTAATGAGAGAGTACTGTCTGCAGAGATACATACGTGTTGTGCAGACTGTGTGTACATAATATTCGTACTGCTGATACTTATTGTGTAAGGTAAAGGACGTGAATAAGAAAGTCGTTGGGTGATGATATGGATGACTTCACTTTTATCATCTTTTATCTGTAGTTTTTTCATATCACCTATGACTTCACATCTGAAATGCAACTCTCTACTTATTACATGGTAGCCTCATTTTAATCTGAGCAGCTGAATTGTTTATAGAGTATCGTCAGCGTATAACTGGTGAGACACTGTAGGTAAAAAATATGTCACTTGAGAGCGGCTGAATATATCGAATGAACAGAATGGGGCCAAGTACAAAACCATTCGGAACACCAAATATAAATCAACTAGGCTGGATTGTTTTCCAATTACAAAAATATTGTGCTCTCTTGACAAAGTAGGACTTGAACCACAGTAAGGCTCTATCGTGAATACCAACATGTTGGAGATGGTGCAGTAATATATCGTAGCATAGTGTGTCAAATAGCGCAGACAAGTCAAAGGAGGCAGAGAGCTGTAATCTTTCTCCTATACAAAGCAGAGAGAATGTCTTTAATTACTATAAGAAGTGCAGTTTCAGTACTATGGCGAGGGCGAGATGCGGGCTGTAAATCAATGAAATGACAATTCAAAGTTTAATGAGATATAAAATGGGATAGTACAACAATTTTATTAGATTATTTGCAGAAATAGGAGGCTAGGAACAAGTTGGTACTGCATGGTGAAGAGTCGATTTCTTCAACTGAGGCTTTACAAGGGAAATTTCCACAAATGAAGGAAAGTACCGGGATGGAAGAGAATTATTGATAACATTTTAGCCGAATCCAATAAACTAAAGCAGGTGTCAAATCCATTTAAATGATTTTCTGCTGGTATTCGATAGACAAATATGTACCAGAATTAATGAAATCAATTTCATGTTTAATTACGAAGCAAAAACTTCTGACTGTAGAATACCTTTACCTGGTGACAGTAACAGAACTAGGTAACAGCTGAACGTTAATCTGTTTAATGGACAAATATCATTTGATTACTTATACGTTGAAATATTTAGGACATTAAGATTGATTTAATTAAAGAGATATAATAGTATAGAGTTGTAATGAAAGTAATAAAATAGCCTATCCGTTTTGTAGTTGGTTGGTGTGGTATGCGTATCCGGTGAAAAGGTTTATGACTTTTGAGCATTACGAGACTGAGTATTCATTTAGCTTTTACAGAGTCAGGTGCAAATTCACTACGGTTAAGTGCATCAACTTAACTGACCAGAGAGCATACACTAATTGATTTAAAGATTATAATAAGAAAACCTCTGATAACTAAGCTGAATATTATTTGTGCAATGTTGAGTACAGTAATAACCTATTATAAAATAGTCACGATGAACCTAATACGATAGTTACAAAATAAAACGCATCGTTGGGACGGGGACATCAAGAGTTAACACGCTGTGTTGTTTTAGCTGAGATAATTAGGCTTCATTATTGCAATTTACATTGATAGCAACTCGTCTTTTGCTAATTATATATATATATATATATATATATATATATATATATATATATATATATATATATATATATATATCTAAGGACAGTCTGATAAAGATATATATTGTTCAAATTCCAATGATAACAAAGATGGAAAATTATGTAATGGAAATTATCAAAAGCATTATATCCTACAAAATAACCCATAAAAGGAAACCAAGATCATATCTTATGATTTCTATAATCATAAAAAATACATCACAACATACAAAAGAATGGCTTCTCATGCCAACTGTGACCAAAAAAATAAATATTAAATGTCAGAAACATCATCATAAAACGAAATATGTTTTCATCATTAGTTGGTATTAATTATACTTCTCGATGCAGCTCGTTTTCTTTATTGCCCCTATTTATATAAGCAGATGAGAGTCGTGTCCATATGCCTTATGACTCATAGTGGCATATACGTTGAACATTTATGATTGAAATTACTCTTCTGATGTGCAGAACCTTTTATAGTTTCCGGTTAAGTAATCAAGATATTTCTGATTGGGATATGACACATATTTGTGTAGTTATACAATTATTTTTGTACAGTTTCGTCTGCATGATGTAGCCAGTGATAAGTTATAAGTGTCGTTAGAAGGAAAATTCATAATATTTCTACACTATTTACACCTTTTTCACTTAGTATACAGAGGAGACTCCATAGGGTCAACAAACTTTCGCCAAATCTTGAGCCCATGCACAAACAGCGAATGTTTCAACATACCCGAGGGGTTCGGCTACCGCCGATAGCAGAATAGAATAAGAACAACTATAAGTTTACATTTTGACAGCGATGTCAAGTTCCCGTAGTAAAGGCTCAGATCTGGTAACTCGGCTTTACCTAATCCGCGCACTCTCTGTCAACTTATGAAAAATGGATAAGTATCTCGCAAGGGAGATATCTTCCAAGATAATTTGATAAATAACGTTAGCGAATCCTCTAGTGTACAATCTTTCATTTGTTTCGAAGAAGAAAGCAACTAGCAGATGTTTGTAATGACATGAAGTCATTCAGTTTCAGAACCTATTTTGATTAGTACGCAAATAAAGACACACACGCGTTAAGTATATGAGTCGAAAGATCACCTTAGCGTGCATCAATATTTGTATTTCTCTTTATGAAGAAGAGGTTTCAGAGCACGACAAGGCACGTTTGATTTTCTCTGTCTGGAAAATGTTTCTCTTTGTGTGATTCGTTTGCGTATTTTCAGTGAATACATACACAATCATCAGGCCAATCTATATCAGACTTTAGATGTTTCACACTTTATGTTTCCAATCTAAGTCTGGTCTTTGTAAATCTCTCTCTGAAGATATGAAAAAACCTCTTACTCTTTCTATTGAAACCTCTTCCGTGGCCTAGTTGTTAGAGCGTCCGCCTCGGATGCCGGAGGTTGTGGGTTCAACTCCAGCCGAGTCATAGCAAAGACCTACAAAAATGGTACTTACAGCTGCCTCGCTTGGCGCTCAGTATTAAAAGGTTAGTGTTAGGACTGGTCGGCCTGGTGGATAATGTGACTGGGTGAAGACATCATGCTACATGTTTGCGGCATGATGCCCCAGTGTTGGTCATCACTATAAACTGCCAAATTGCATACATCGTAGCGATATGACTGAAAATTTGTTAAAGTTACGTTAAAAATCCAGACGACATCGCATCACAATAAGCTCTTTCTATTTAAAAACAAATACAACTTCGTCTAGTTCAACAACCAGGGCTTTACGCTCTACCGTATTAAGAACTTGGCCAACTTCATCACAGTATCCTACAAAGTAAGCTTCGACATGTATGTAGACCCTTCAGATGTGACCATTACAAACTGAATCAATTTCTCTCACGTGTATGCAGCTATGATAAAGAAGATGTTGAATACTATTTCATCTACTGCCTATTACTGAATAACCATGATCCATAAGCTCTTTTGCTCTGTTTTTCAACAAACTATTTGTGTCAAGATAGATTTATTATGAAAGGTCAACTCTAAGTAGAGAAACGCACGTTTTAATAGGATTAATATTCAGAAATATGTTCCAAAGCTCGACGTTATACTACATGCAATATATTGCCAGTAATAATGAAATGGACAATAACGATTGCAAGCAGAATAATCTGACTCTTTTCTTCACTGTCTCACATTGATTCCGTGCTTACGTGACTATTTTTATACATGCTTAATCTTTTGTATTTAAGAATGTCTTATCTCTTTTTCCTTATCTTATTCTTCGTATGTACATCTGATTTTAGTAAACTGAATGTCAACTTAAAATCACTTTAATACGTTTGTGAAATGGACCGAGATAACTTTGACAACTGGTGTAATGAAACGGCAATGCCATAGTTAAAACAAAACAAAACATACACAAAGAGGAAGCGCAGAGTCATTTGTCTTGGTGTGACCCAGAAAATAATTACATGTCTATCAAGACAACAGGACTTCAATGTCGCGTGAAATTTGATATTAAAGCATCGATGTACACCTTGTCCAACAATGCGGCGCTCGTATTCTTATGTACGAAACTTCTATTACACAACCTTTATCTTCAAAGAGTTACTATTTAGTTGGACATGAATCAGATAAATCAAGGACAATAGTATTGTTAGTCAATGTAAACTTGGTCGTATGTGGTTGATTAGAGATGAACTAGCAAAACATATCAATATCGAACTAAGTCAAAGTGAGAATACTGTACTGTGTGAGACGTGCGACATTTATAAAGTGTATAAAACGGGTCAAAACTATATTTTTTTAACAGTTTACAAACGTCATTGAAGGTGTAGTGATTTATCTTTGAATGCTATTTTATGTCGATACAACTGTAATTTTTACCACTTAAAATTGCAGGAGTTTCCTGGTCCATCACCGTCCATTCTCGCCTACAGCATAAAATATTTTTTATATCCACCCTGAGAATTAAAGCGTGTTTTTTTATAGCTACATAGCTTAGAAATAGTGTGTTATTTTATCTAACCATATTTCTTTAAATATAATTTATATTTCGTTTTGTCCTTTGCTTAATAAAAACTAATTTACTTTTGTGGGATTTTTACTCCTCAAAAGAAAATTCTATCAATACTAAACCTTGATGATTAACATCAGTAATTATTTGCGATAACAGGGGTCATACCAGAAATCCTGTGTTAATATGGCGCATAGGATTAATATGGTAAATCTTATGTTAAATATGCCCATAAGCTTAACGGTCCAATCATGTACAAGCCATCACCCAATTTTTTAAATTACAAATCCAGAACTTCACATATACCATCCATCACGTCACTTAGACGATCCAATACCCCATAAACACAACTCAAGACTTCTCGTGTAGACTCCATATACCAAGTCTCAAACTAAACCGGAAATGGTTCAAACAAGCTACATCTAAGTTCATAAACTTAATATCCATCACACCATTTGTATCATCCAAGCACACACACACACACACACACACAAATCCAAACGCATTGTGCTGCCTCCATACACCATCTATCAGAATAAACGGGGGAAAGTTTGAAACCAAATCCATCAAACATACTATCCATCACACCATCTATACCTGCCAATACTACATACACACACACACACACACACACACACGCACTCACACACACACACACACACACACACACACACACACACCAAAAAACATTATGTAGTCTCCATACACCAACTATCAGTCTAGACCGAACAATCAGACTCAACGCGAAGCGTTGAAACAAATTGCATCTTTAATATCAAATAATCCATACACACTATCCAAAAATCTCCCGCGTGCTTCTTTGTGTGTGTGTGTGTGTGAGAGTGATTGTTTAATTTTATCCAAAGTTCATAAATCAAGACAAAGCAGTGAATGATGTTCTTACAGCTTAAATATCCACAACACAACACCATTTCAAACATAGACATGTTTAATCATCAGATAAATCTTCTCAAACACATAACACAAAATCAACAATTGAAAACCTTTAAACCTGAACATATTTACAAAGTTGACAACGTTGTGGAGTTGAACTTAACTTCCGTTGAAAATGGTCATTTTGCCATTGATTCACACTACTTTTCCGAGCTAAATACCAAATATAGCCATAATCTTCACAAAAGAATCAGTCTACCGTATAATCCTTTCTAGCATATCCAAGATCGAAACAAGGAGATACATATTATAAGGGATATCAAAGATTGCTTTGATGAAGACAATATACACAATATTGTCAACACCATGGAATATCCAAAACTGCATTGATGAAGAAAATGCACACAATATTCTTAAACACCGTGTTCTTTGTAATCTCACATTATTGAATCGAGTCGATACCCCATGTTTTTCTCTGTAGTCTGTGTTGATGACATCGGATTGAATAACTTTATGTTTGCGATGAGCAAGTTTATCTTTAGTAAACAGTACATGATTCCCAAAAACAATGAAGTTCCCATGTATCCATTTCTGTTTCCAGGTAATAATGAGTCATCAATTCACAACTGACATTTTTCTTGAAAAAGTGTGTCGTGTAAGAATCGTTGTTGCCTTGCATCTTTAGAGGAAATAAACGTCCCAAAAAGCAAAACGTCCTGCAGAATACTCTTTCGAAATGCCATGACTGGTTGTGGTACCTAACTTTCCCGTGGAGTTATGCAGGACAAAAAAGATTTCACCTCGATTTTATGGTCAAAGTTAGGCTCGAAGTGCCTCCGTTGAAGGAAGTAATGGTAATGATGCCGACGAGTAAACGATGAGGTACTGTCCTTGGAAAATATGATCTTCGAACTTGGATCGGAATTCAAACGCAGTGGTGAAGGCTTCGTTGCATTCGTCGTATTAGATACTTGACAATCGTCCTAATCAAACTATGACGGATCTTATTTGCCACATTTTGTAGAGCTTCGACACGGCGCAACTAGAGTCCGGCTTCTTTGATAATGGTTTTGTACTCGTTAGTACTGGCCATCAAATGGAAAACGGTGCTGCTTCGATACTGTCTCACACGGATATCCACCTCATTGAACATATATTTGTCTTGGAGCCACATTTACAAATACAACGTTACGCCCCAAAACTTTGATCAAATCATCACTGTTATTTATTGCTATTGAATCTGACTGCGATGATGCGGGAAATCTCTAAAATAATATTATCCCTCTGTCGTTAAACTTCTCCAACGTGTCAGGTTTCCATACCACGGAGCTATTCAAATGTGTGTTCTTGGTTTCTTGGCTTATAATCTGAACGATGTTATAGGTACGCTATGTAAGGGTGTGTATTCATGGTGCTGGTGACGAGTTTGTTATTAAAGTACAAATCCACATCACAGATCCAAGAATGCACGAAATTGTTGACGAGAGCTAACCCGGCATTGTTGCATGGATTGGTGCTGTCTATTTCCAGAAGTATTACTTTCAAAACCAAGTAATATTTTGTATGTCCTTTGATTTCAACTTTGATAGGAACTATAGGTTAGTCGAAGATAATTCTGGTTAAAATTCTACCCATTGAGATTCATGCATCTTCATCATGGTAGGTGGCATAGCACGCAGACCGGTAATATAACATTAACGAGAATATCTTTTAACGTTAATGATCAAATACGTCCAATTCCTGGTTGTTCATTTCTTACGCTTTCCCGCAAAGCAACGACATCTTGTTCTGTCAGTGTCCTATAATTCACGTAGAAGAGGATGGAATGCCTTAGCCAGACGTGTGAAACGAATTTATAGGGGTATCTGTAAGTAAAAGGTCTTTTCCAGTTCGAAATAACACAAGCTTGGTTCTTCTAATAAAGGCTCATTTGAGCATGTGTCGATGATGACATTTTGGAAAAATTCTTCACTCTACATCAAACCGGCATCTTTTAAAGCCTGCAATTCCCGAGTAATCAGTTTTAATACGGGTTCCACTGTAAAATAAGCAGGCTTGACCATATCTCCTAAACCATTTCCTCGTCGTTGAGAAACTCGTTGTTACACGGGATACATGGATCAATATTTCCTTTTGTACCAATATTGACACTATCAATATACGACATACTGACAGCCAAAAAGTGAGGATTTGATAAATCAATGTGAGCGTGATACGTGTCTTGCTCGAATGCATGAATGGAATAAACCAATTTGAAATGAGCTGCTGTTTCCCACCAAGTTGCACTCCATCATACTGGAATACACAATGATCAAATTCATCATATCATTCGACTGAATGAAATAATAACAATACTTGCAAAATCGCTTGCTGTTGTCAATATATTTTGAAATGTGGATATTGTGGTTGTCCTATCAGAATAACCACAAAAGCAGTAGAAAACGTGATTGGCAACGTTTCGGCACCAGAAACATTCATTTACGAGCTTATGAATAGTGCTCGATCAGTTTTGTCCAGGATTTTTACAAATTTACCATTGAACGTCGTTGCAATTCTTTCGCCCAGATGTTAAATACTAAAATAATTACATGTAGGAAATTTCGTGGTATATATGCTCAACTGAGGATTGGCTGGCGTCATCTTTTGGATTCATAACTGGGAAGATCATTTCTGTCCAAATGCTCTTGAACTTGTTTCTTGAGGATTTCGACGGCGGTAAACGTTGTTTAATTTCTTATGACATTTATGACTTGCTTGGGATGAACAATTTTAACCAAAGCTTCCGCCCAAAGCTATCTTCGTCATCCAATTGTATGGTATGTGGTTACTTGGTCGTGAAATAACTTAAGCTCTTATTAGGAAACATATCCTACAATTGGTTATTCATAATTAGTTGATCTTGCTGTCCAGTGAAACACTCGATGTCAAAAAGGTTTCCAGATAATTCAAAAGTGGGATGTTGCGGCTGTTGCTGCTGTGGTGACAGGCATTGGTTCTGCCCATAAAATATTTCAAGTAAAGATTGTTAAGACGATATCTGATACAACCCCTGGCTAAAATCCTCCATAATTATAACTCTACTTGTACAAATTCAAATTGGTGATGGCTGCTCAGATGACACAATACACTACAAAGAACTGACAGAAAAAATTGCGTTATAGGCACAGGTTCACCCGTTTGCCTCACAACACTCTAAGAAGGAACCGTAGCTGCTGTGTTGAACGGCATGATATTTACATTTTTATCGTCGATGACTTGCGATTCGGCAATTTAAGAATCAAACCTCGGTGGATATGCTTTCCACTTTTACTTCTTAGCGTTGGTGTTTGTCCACTATACGTATTTTCCGATCAATAATTCTTTTAAAAAATATTAAGAACATTACGTTCATTTTAACACTTCACGGTTAACGTCTCCAAATTGATAGTCGGCACGATTACCGGCAGATCCTCTTCCAATAACACGAAACAATTTCATCTTCCTGTTGGGTAACAAACCTTTGTCGAAAGAGAGATTTGGTTTTCCCCAATTAGAGTCCAATCTCGATTCTTGGACACAGAAAGAGACGTCCCAAAACAATTGATCAAGCACTGCCACTTTCTTGACAGGGGTCACTGCTTCGGGTGTGCATTCAATGCTACGATGGTACAACTGACTTGAAGTTTTGAGGATACGCGCTAAAACGTGGATGTCCTTAACAGTGTGTTGATGTGTACACTATTTCTGCATGCGCTCCAGTAGCCTTTGTAATATTCATTTCCTGTCTTGGGCTTTGTTCTTGGGTGAGGCCACATTTAGCGGCAGCAACAACTGATATAGAAGAAGAAGCCATCCTCTCTTCTGCTATAGAAGTTCCTTTTGAAACATGCGACGGGAATGGAATTCTTGAGTACGTTCCTGTTCTAGCAGTAGTACGTCCTCTCTTACGGGCAGGGTATATTTTTCTTGGGATATTTCTTCTTATACCTTTTCATTATCTTGTGTTGTGAACTTGAAATATCTTCTTCTGGACTTCTTTCTTTGCGAGGGGGCTGGGGTGGATTTTTTATTTTCGTTGATTTAGCATTGGGATTAGAATCCAATTTTGAAAAAGAGAAAACAATGACACTGTCAAAAGAACCACTGCCACCAGGTTTCAAACGATTGAATTTTGTATTTGTAGATTCTTGGATCTGCCATTTCTGATGATGTCAAATTATTTGTTTCTCAAACAAGTGTTTGGTTTGATGAGGGATATGAATGATGCCTTGCAATAATCGACGTGCTGTTAAAGTTAACCATTCCTAAAACTTCTTTGAAAATGGGTTCTAAGATATAAGCACGGACGTGTGCCTTCGTTCGCGACTGACGTCATATAGTACACGAATCAGTTTGAATGGACGATGATATTGAAACGAAGTCATATCGAATACAATTTGAAGAAAAAATGTGTAGAATGTTTATTGTTTCAGAGAGACGCCAACAGGTACGTGAAAATGACAAGCCCACCTCCTCGACAACAATGGAGAAACTTATTGATACATCTCAAAGAATCAGCAGTGGTGAGTTTTAAATCGACTAGTAAATACGCATGCGGTGTTTGAGTCTCATTGTATTAAATCATAAATCAGCCAATGAGATCCTATCAGTCTGGCTAAAACGTGCGTTTGAGATTTATATCTTGGACGCTTTTACAAGACCACATACATAACATTGCGACTATTGGTTCGTTGTGCTTTACTTTGTTAGAATATATTTTGTGCACCAAAGTTTAATTGTTTTGCGTCGTCTTCCACCATGTCATCAAAGATGACAAAATATGTTTGTCTAACGCCAGACATGATCCCATCGTCTTTGCAATGAATGGCTCCTACAAACTAAAATCCTACATTAAATCTGCTGAGAAATGAAATTCAAGTATCTAATCACTACCAAGCACACTTCACGTCTTCGCAAATTCAATGCGAACACTTTCCTAAAAGGTTTGACAACCCTCTAAGTTTCGATCATTTGTAATGACTAACTCCTCCAGTGGTACTGGCATAGTGGTAGGCTTTTATGTCAATGTCTGGCAGATTTTGAGTGTGATTCTTTAACGCGAGATATTTATATGAATGTCTTTCTATTAGAGAAATGGTTGTAGTATTTTTGTCACACTATATTGGTAAGCGAATCCCACAAAAGCAGATCAGTAACTCATTTACACACTACACACCGTAAAGAAGTTACTTCCTGAGGCATAACTTCTTTCAAATATTTATGTAATCGTATAGGAAAGGTGCGTCGTTTAGAAATAGTTGTACCACTGCCTTCTTGTAAGCAGAAGTCATAGCTTCCAAATTCGTGTCATTCATGGGAGATTGATCAATGTCTGTTTATTTGAAAAAGTTTCAAATGAGTCCATGCTTTTATAGAATCTACGTATCCCTGGTTGAAAAGTTTAGATCATAAAGGATGTAATTTATATTTTGGTTTCCCTTGAATCCTGACAAACTCTGTGTACAACCGTTATCTTAGCTCAATAAGCAAATTACTAATGTCTTCTTCTATTGTGTTTATGAGGATCATACTATTCTGGTCCGAACGAAGGAAGGCAGTGCTAGAGAGGAAGCCATTTGGCATGATCCAGATCATTATACTTTGATTAGTGAAGTGTCAAACCACAACTAAAACACAATACTTTATCTCCTTTGCCCAAGTAGACAAATGCAGATCTGGCTAAATATTCGGGAGTAGGTTCTTCCAAACATGTAGGTTATTTCCCTTTGATGGTCTAGAATCAAATTTCAACGTGACAATCCCCAAGTACAGCCACATGAAAAGTTTATTCGTTTTGAGTTCAATGAGCTAGTAATGATGTTATCTCGTATGGTTTGCAAGTGCATGCATGAGATATGTAGGTAGATACATGCACGGTATCACTTTTACCAGTTAAACAGAAAAGTCATGCTGCTTCCCTTTCAAGAGTTCAGAGGCATTGTGCACAAAATGTATCACTTCCTATGTCAGCAGTAGAGAAGTGGCTATGCAGTTCTGCACAGTTGAAGGATACGACATATATCTAATTGCAAGGCACAGCGTTCCACTCCAGTTCATGATCGAACTTGAAGTCTGTAGTGACCCCATAACTCGGTTACTATATATAATTCGTCAGTATCTGTGAAGAGGTGCTGGACTAAAATTTACCCATGGACTTCATAATGATTTCCTTGCTCGATTGTTTTGTTGAATTATTCATCTTTCTAAGTTGGCTTTTTCTCGTTCAATGTTGCTTTTGTCTTGGAAGGCGCCCCTTGTTTACACTAGAGGACGGTACCGTCCCTAACGTACTGTATTGAGATCTATGGAAAGGCCAACGAAGGATAAGGACAGTGAGGACACCATCTGGTATGTCCGAGGACTGACGAATCTATTTGCCAATACGGATCGTTACGCCACAACTGAAACACAGTACTTTTCGAAACTGGCCTGGTAGACAAATTCTACTCTAGATAAAGAGATGGAAGGGAGTAATCGCTACCAATCTTTAGGATAAATGTTTAATGTGTTCATTCGACTGGCATAATCCCAGTAATCAGGCAAGAACGTTTATATTAATTGAACCTGTCCGCAGCGGGTCCATCCCTTGATTGATGTGGCGATGTCATCCGCATTATTCGTGACATTCTTGGAGTCAGTTTATAGGGAATCTCGTCGTGTCCGTAAGGCCAACTCTTATAATCTGGAAGTTGCACTCGTTTCTGGTAAACAATTTCAAAAACCTGTCATAAAGGGTGACAGCCGAGTTGGTCGTTTTTCAAGCGTACAAATTTGTATGGAGTTAATGTTGCCACGCGAAATGTTTGATTATCCCTGGACTGTAGAGCTTCTTTCAAAATGTCAATGTTTACCGATTGACTCAAACGACTGTTCAGTTTTCAAGCTGCATTGTGTATTCTTTTCTCACCTTCGGCCTCTGCGTTGGTATCCATACCTATTTATTTCCAGCTCTAGTAAAATTGATGATAGTGTCTTCTCGGTAATCGTCCGTCCATGCACCTAAACGGCCTCCTTTGCTTCCGTGGTGAGGACTATGAAGGCGATAAATGCCCATGGAACTGATGGTATCCAGGTAAGGAACTAGATCTTTTAAACGACATTGTTTTGTCTAGTACACTTCATAGATGACCTTTCCAAACATGTTCGGAGGTGTAAACTCTGTCTCAGCTTCCTAATTCTCCAAGATCAAATTTACACTGAAGATTTACAATTATTTAATGAATTTGTCTTGAAAGTAACGGCTAGAATCAGTCAAATATTCCGTCATATGAAATATCGGGTGTTGTGCCACTTCTCCCGAAAATTATTTAACATGACTGTGGCAGACAATCATCTTCCTTTGTTTTGTTTTCCACTTAGGTAATTCATACAATTTATTCATTTCATATTACTGACTAATGTTTCACACTGATGTGGTCTCACAGCATTGCAATGTGTTCTGTAGGAAACTGAGCATATCTGCACATCCAAGGATTCATTGTGTTTGATTTAGTCTTCCTGAGATTCCTTCAAGTCGTACAATAAGCGTTTCAGATTAGTTCGTCCTCCAAACAAACTTTCAAATGAACACAAAGGTTCCTTGTCCACCACGTCGTAACTTTACGTCTAAATTTGGGATCAGTTTTTAGATGTAAAATGTTCTCGTACCCCCACATTTCTACGACTTATTAGCCTCTTTTTAAATTTCAGGTGTCGTTCGTATGTTTGATCGTACAGCTCTTCTATGGTAAACTCTGACAATGGACCTTTTTTATGGTTTCTTTGATGGAAACACTTGAGGCATCCGTGAAAAAATGATCCATTGAATTCATAAACGATCGGAGGGTTTTATAATCCCAACTACCTATCGAAAGACTTCAAATTTACTCGTCTTCCAGCTTCTTGCATGTTTTATGAATTTGTCATCGTTTCCATACAATTAATTCAACTAACATAAAGCTTAGGCAGAGTTTTGACGACTGACCGAAAGATAAGAGGTACAATGATCAGGCAAATAGGGAAGAGAGGCATAACGTGAACTCCGGTTTCTTGCGGACATAGAAAGTAAAACAAGATGACTTCTTCTTGTTTATGTTAATATTGTGCTTGTATTCCTCCAGTTCATTATCTTATTTTTATGTATTTTATTTTTCACTGAATGTGTAATTTCTTTGCATCAAATTTGATCGGACTGCATTTCCAATAAATCTTCAGATAATTCGCTGAGACATATTACGTCTTGCTACATGTACATTAATAAAACACAAAGAAACGTGGTCAAGAGGGACACAGCCATTTTGTAATGGAAATCGCATACAGCCACATTTCGGTTAACAAGTGCTTGAAGATATCACAGTTATCTGATCGGATGTATTTCAAAGTCGTTCCATTTAAATATTACCATTTAGGTATATGATACTAGTTACACTGAAACTTTGTACGTTGATCTGCTTTTACCTACTTATGAAATGGCGCGGATTATGTTATCTTGCCTGTCCCTCTGTGTATACGTGCGTTTGCAATTAAGTGCGGCTCAACTCCTTGTCACGGTACAAGCTAGAGACTTTTCATTGGGCTATGATATACGGTTGTCATTATATGTGCATAACAGTATTGAAAGTTTGATGTGGGAAGGCAAATGGCTTGAAGAGTTTTTCATCAGGTGGAAATAAGTGCAAAAGTATTAGATCAACAATTTTGACCATTATGTCTGACCTGTGAAATGTCGAATGGGGGTTCAAATGAGATCCCTACGTCATGCATTAGAACAAACCAAGTTGCCACCTCTGGTTCATAATTTTGAAATAATTGATAGCTCTACCAATTAACCGTATATAAACGAATTGATCATGAAAATACAAAAGTATGCATGCAATTAATACTGGCCATGGGGTTCATCCCTAGCGACTACAATTTAGCCAACATAATTTGACAAATATTGAAATCTCCAGCTTATAAAAATATACTTCTCCCTTCTGTGTGTCATAAGGGAAGCGGTGAGGGAAGAGGAAAATGGGAACGCAGAAAAGAATGCGATGGAATTGTGTACAATAATAAATTCGTTTAGAAAATGGGCATTAGTTATATTTGATCGTTATCTTTGACGTGGCTAATAGTTAATGAGTGGAGATTCATCACTGAACATCTATCCAATTGATAAGATACTGTTGAAACAATGCTTTTTACGCGTATTAATGTGTGATAAGTGTATCAGTATTGGTTATACCAATAAAGTCCCTATATCGAATTTCTTTATACCAACACTTCAACAGCAATGTTATTTCAAACGCTGTTGGATTGCTTTACTATTTTGTAACTTATGACAGCGATGAGACAAAGTAAAATATGTACACTGCACGGCGGTACGTATGGCATATAATTGTCGTGCTTATAAATTGCCACATTATATATACTCTTTAATTTTTCGTAATAAGGACATGTGCAAGCCATTTATTCAATAATCTTATTAAATTGACGGCGTGTACCTTGTGGACATATCATCAAGATCCAGTTACATAACACCTGTCAATCAACCGATTGGTAGTAAAAGCAGATGGTTATTTTGGCCCCACCTGGTATCTTATTATGCTAAGCCACAGTAAACCGACTTTGGGATACAGCGATGCGCCCCAGGCAACAGCCCTCTAGCAGACAGTTATACATACTGTCCTGGCATCCTCTGTCTCGGCCCAACTGCGAATGATCATCGCCTCTGGATGCTTGTTTCTAAACCTGTTTGCTTCCTTCTACCATTTTGTTACAAGATGCCGAGTCTCTAGCAGCGCAATATTGTAACCATCATTCTTCATTTCTTAGGAGTCTCCAGATGGGTAGGACCGAACATATTGTAACGAAAAAAGTACTCTGACCTTACATACAGAACATAAAAAAGGCGTGAAGAATTCATTTCATTTTACCACCAATAATGTCTCCTATAATTATTAACTAAAATTCCCAAGCAAGTAGACTTGATTTGATTTCTGCTAAACCTCTAGCTATGAAGACAGGTAAAACGTAAATAAATACTAAATTAGTTTACAGTTCATGCGTCCCTACTCTATTTATTCACCATAGCGTTGAAAGTAAAGACGACCGAAAAAATAATACATCCTTTCAGTATTTTCAATGTAAAATCCCGTTTCAGTAGGGAACGTAACATAACCCTTAATTTAAAAAGAATATGTAATATTTGAACACAAGGGTACAGTTGACTCGTGAACAGTAATTTTACATGGCGCAGTGACAAGCTATAAATGGCAAACATTAATGACAAAAACAAATAGTAGTTTACTATATCACATGAGTTACACCGATATCAAATAGGGTAAAACGTGAATGAGAAGGAAGAGAAAGCAAAATTGAAACTAGTTATTAGTTCATTTAAAAGCAATCCGAGATTTTAGAGTTATCTCTGTTGCTGGTATTTAAATCTTGATTCAAATTTGATAAGAAACGAAAACACAAGCAATGCCTGAAGCATGCTACTGAATACAGTTTGGTTGTATTGCTGTTAAATTAGTTTATAACTCGTTAAATATTTACATGTAGAACATTTTCAGCATACCTCTTTCGTTAACATGTTTAGGTAACGTAATTCTTTTGTTCGTTTATTTTCTTGTTTCGAGCTAGACTACGAGGGAAAAGGGTTATTCACAAAGTTCTAAAACAAGTGTATTATCTTATAAAATGAAGCTAACCATCGAAAGGACAGTTCACCGATCTATAAATGAAAAAGGTCCCAGTTTAGATCGTAGCATCATTTCTAATTTGAAGATATCATATGATTAGTGACATCCTATTGTATAAGTCATAAATCTATACCAGGTAGCAAAGTGGAAGATGATTCTATTTTAGAAACGGTGAGCGATAATAAAATTAGAAAAATCCTTAATATATGTTGTTTATAGACCTAAAGCACTTGCAAAATCTGGAATCACTAAATGAATAAAGCGCTCTAGTTATGGTAGTAGACTATTATAGATTACAAAAGAAAATATAGGCCCAGGACATTTATTCCAAAATTAAAAAGCTATTACTGAAAGACAGCTGTGGCCAATGTTGCAGTGGTCATCGCATCACCGACGGTACCAAATGAGTTGGTTAACATATCAAGCTCCAATTTGTAGTGCAGACATTTTAGCCATACTCAAATCTTTGAAACACATCGAAACCTCTTTAAAACAAATTTCATCATCTCATCCGATTCCCTTTACACACTAAAAGCATCGCATAATCTTAAATCTGACAACAGGTTAATACCCCAGATGTTACGGAAACATGATTTCCTCATACAACATTGAAAATTACTCTGTAATGTCATCTTTGAAGTCACATTGGTATCAACGGTACAGGTAGCTAAAGCATACAAAGCTTCGTTGCAGATACATGTCTTCCCGGTTGAAACTCCCATATCCTGACTTCATATATTATATAAACCAACAAAAGCTAGCAGCCAGTAAATACACATTTCCGTATTTTCTGTTAGTATTTAAAAACATATTTTTGAACTTAATCAAACTTGAATTTAGTGAAGGTAGAGATAAAAACATACCATGCATCACAACAACCCAGTGAAGTAACTAATACCATTTGATATCTTGAAATCATTTTGTAATCCGTAAATTACAGATCTGATGAAATTTTAAGCAATGATATCGCAGTAGATTGCAATATCTAACAGGTATTTTGAGTATTTTAGATGCTTTAGCACTGACAAAGATTACATGTTTTGTCTTGATTTCTTTTCTTTCCTATTTTCCAATTTGTTTTGAAATCGTTTGCAACTTGCATATGCTTTTTTCGATTCCCCTTTTGTATTGTTCAATTTCTGAAGGACTTAAATCCATAAATCCGAATACTTTGCTCACTCAGAATTTGTCCATTTCCATAACATCGTCGCCAAGACCGGCAATGATTTGAGATTATACCTTTTTAATATTCGCTATTCATATTATGTTATATGAATGCCAGGCTAGTGTATGTCTTCATGTGAACGAATTTGAAAGTCTAATACAAGAATATGATTGCGATTACATTTTCATACTGAAACTGCAATCTATGAAACTGTAAATTTTATTTATGATTTTACGTCAAATCACACCGGATGTTGCTGAAACCACACGAGGTGAGGACATTGTCCAGTAAAAAAGAGGCTTAATCAGAAGTTACTGGTGAAGATAACGGGCAGATTTAACATACACCACTATTCCACATGGGAATAAACAACAATAGAACCACCACACAAATCATGATAACTTGATGCGATCATTTCGATGAAAGGCGAGACGAAACCAGTCCTAGCTTCTTGCAGTTTATACAAGAAACAAAACAGAACGATCCATGGTTATATCCTGTAAAGGGATAAGCGAGCAAATAGAGAATTACAACAAAGATAGATCACTGAGATGTAAATATATATGAAAATGACTATACACTTGTTTACAAATGCATCTTTGGACATTTTTTGCGAAATAGTTAAGTAGAATGATTACTGTATAATTGACAACCTCTTTCAACCTTTTGTAGGAATGGGAAGAATATGCCTAAGTTTCCATATATCTTAAAATTCGTTTGACATTATTGAAACTAAATGTTCAAACTTGACTAAAACGATGTTCATACTGCTTCATTGTCGACTTGAACCATTCTATGACTTACGCTATGAGGAATAGTGGCTTTGCTAACAGAAACGGAATTAATACCATCTTTAATTTCTGCCAGAATCAGTAAATTCATAGGGGTATCAGAGCATCGTTTTTGAAAGTAATGAGAGAAATAATATCATCAATAGTTGAAATTGAAATAAAATATTCATTTAATAAGGCAACCGTCTCATTTTCATTTTGAATGCAAAACGAACCTTCATTTCTTGTAACAGTAAGTAGTAGTATTGAAGTTATCATAACGTTTACCTGAAGCCGCGCCTGTGACAGTCCCTGTCTATTTTAAAGGTTCTTTAAAACCCATAGAGTTTGAAATTATCCATATGGATTCAAGATTTTAAATGTGTCTCATTAAAGTAATAAAATTGAAAATTCCATAGTTTTACTTTCTAAGTAATAAAGCGTTGTCTGATGTCCGAATATTTAAATGAAGTAAATAAATTTAATTACCCTAGTTAGGTATAAGGTTTGTTTCAATATCCCCACAAGGGTTTTGTGAGAGTGAAATCATTAAAAAGAAAGGAATATTCTTAATAAATGTCCATACATCAACTACATCTAATTGACTATAAAACCTATTTCGAGGCGTAGATGCGACATTGATTTTCTTGCCTTTATCTGCAAATATCGAACGATAGAGATGATATGCTGCATTCTGGAGATATCCATGACTATTAGGAACTTTATTATATTGTTGCTGTTCTCTTTGGGGGTATTCTTTGCGATGGCATGAAATTATCATTTTCACGAGTCTGACTGTACAACGATGTGCTACTGACATTGTGCATAGAGGAAGAGAAAAGAAAAATAGTGCTAAAGAGATAACGAAAACAATAGATGAGAACATGCTTGATTGGGATAATGTTTTGGATATGTGTTATACATCTAGTGAGATAATGCATTGATTTTAAAGTTGAATAATAATACTATTTACAAAATAATTACAAAACACAGCAGCTAAATAAACCCTTTCAAGACTGGATATAACATTACATACCAATGGTCACAAATGTATCTGGGGTAAAGACACACGTCCATATATGCCCACACCCAAACGCACATGCATTTATACACATACACATGTTCATGAGTAGAAATGGTCAACATTCAGATATACAACATTTCTCAAACTGAGATAACGTGTGTCAGAAATGTTATTTTCGCGCTGTGAGTAAAGCTCAATGTGCCCACAATTGCCTTGTTAAGTCAAGAGTATAGAATACACATATTCCCTCCGTAATTAAAAAAGATGGCTACATTGAAGATACGGCATTTGGAAAACCAATATTTTATAAAGCACTGGCAGCTGACACAGCCACAGTGAGAGCTCTATTAAACTAAGCCGCGGATTCCATGCTGCTTGTACTCAATGGTCGCTTACGATCCTGGGCAAATTTCGTGAACGGTGCAGAACAGGACATACATAAACTAAAAATAAACAAAAAAGTCATGTTTCCAAATTTTCAAATCTCCCATAGTCTAGTTTTAAAAAAAAAAACTGTATACATACAAAATTAACAAAGTGTAAACAGATTCACATTAAATCTAGTTGTATCCCAGCCAGTTCCACACCAGTTTTAACTCTGGCGCCATTTTGTATGAATAATGCGTTTAAATATATAAGTAGGACCAAAGTGGATTCAGGAACCAAAAAGCATTAAAATATATAAAGATGTGCTATTGAGTTAATTCATTTCAAGAAAATAGATTTGAATATATTATTTCTGGTTTGACGTCATGATTCTCGTCTTCCTACGTAGCAATAATTTCGTTAAAGATTCAAAGTGAAACATTAGACAGAAAAACTGTCTAATGTTTCACTTTGAATCTTTAACTCATGCGAAATTGTACTGTATTGTCACCATGAACAGGTTTTTCATCTCATTCTCTCTTTGGATTAGACAGTGAGAAAAGTGAAGGCCCAAACGCATTTAGTGACAAAAGTAGCATTTAGTGGTACTTACGTTAGTAGTGAAGGGGGGCACTTTACGGTCAATGGGAATTAGCATTAAAAACACCCCTGGGCAAGATTACCGTCAAGGGAAATTTAACATGGAGAAAAATCGTGGGTAAGATTACCGTCAAGGGAAATTAACATGGAGAAAGAAAAAATCGTGGGGCAGTTTAGCGTCAAAGGAAATTAAACAGGGTGGGCCTTTATAGCGTCAAGGGCTTTCACTAAAGTGGGCCTTTATAGCGTCAAGGGAAATTGAACATGGGATTTTTTTTAAAAAAAAATAAAAAAAGGGGTAGGCAATGGAAAGGCTATCTCTTTTCTAGAAATATGGCTGGCCCTGAAAAGGGCCTTTGGGTTTTTTCTTCTTCTTCTTTTAACTTCTTAACTTTTTCCACCATCCTCTTATTTTGTCCATCATTCCTTTCTTCTTCTTCTTTTCTTTTTCCGGCAGCCAGTCCGGGTGACCCATGGCCCGGAACTTCTCTTGGATTTTCATCCAGTTTGTGTTCAGTTTTTCGAATTCATCCTTTTTTTTCTATTTTCTTCTTCTTTTCTTTCCTTTGACCACTTTTCTTTTATTATCTTGACTTGTTCTCTCATCACTTTCCTCATCATCTCCTCTGCTTTCATCATTTGGTTTAAACCCCATTTCACATAGGACCACTCTGTCCACTCCAAAATATCTTTTAAAAAACACCTCACTTCAATAGCATAATCAAGGGCCTCTTTCAGTTTACCTACTTTCACATAGTCAAGTTTCATGAAGCCTCTTAACTTTTTAACTTCCTCTTCAATCATGTCCACAATCAGATCCCTGGCAAGTTTTAGACTCGTCACTTGACTTTTGACAAAGTCCTTAGTAACTTCATGCATCCACTCCTTCTCTAGCCTTTCCACCACATAGGCTGCATCTGTCATCCAGTACCAACTATCCTTTAGCTCATTAAATAGTTCAATACTCATTTTCTTGGGTTCTTCCGTAGAATGGTTCCAACGACGAACGTGGTGGGTTCTTATACTGAAAGCGCGGACGTGATGGAAAACATCCCCTAAAACATAAAATTGAACTTACCTAGATCATGACCAAGCAACGCGCGGACGTGAAGAAAAACATCCCCACTTTTCTCATTTCATATAATCAAACCCAAACTATACTCTCCACATACGCTAAGAAACAATAAAGAAACCCATAATCTACTATTCACACAAACTTACTTCATCATTTACAAACACAAACACAAACACATACACTCTCACTAATAATAAAGAGTTAGTGTTTATATTCACACTACTCTACCTACACACATTGGCAAATTGATCGTTATTTTCTTTTCTAGAGTATTGGGTAGCCCTGAAAAGGGCTGTTTTTTGAACTCCAGATGCACCTATCTAATGGTTGCACCTTCCTGGCCTGGCGCCACACACGCATCTTCTTCCCCAGTCTCCTTTCACCTTTCTTCTGGGGAGCGAAGAGGGAGGATGATTCGCTTCAGCACCCCAATCCTCTGTTTCGGGAATATTGAACGACATCATTTCTTCTCTTTTCTTTTCCTCCTCTTCCCTCTGTCTTCTCTCCTCCTCTTCCTTCTTTATTCTTTCTTCTTCTATTATAGCCTCCGCAGCCAGTTCATTTACCAGACGCCTGACATATTCCAGATGTATCTGGAGTTCAAGAAGTTTGCTTATTCTGCTACTATTCATTCTTGTGTTGATCAATCAACAAGGGTAGCTAGACTGCCGAGCGAGTTTCAATTTATAGTGAAAGCGCGGACGTGATGGAAAACATCCCCCTAAAAACATAAAATTGATCTTACCTAGATCATGACCAAAAAACAACGCGCGGACCTAAAAGAAACACTCACTCACTTTTTATGCTACCCATCACTATTTTAAATTTTTTATAAATCATTTCAATTGACTATCCACATACGCAAAGCAATCCAATCTAACCCCCAAATCTACACCTCAAACACCAAAAAAGACATCATTTTAATCTACTATCCACACCAACTTACTTGATCTCTTACAAACACAAACACACAAACTCACAAACACATACCCTCACATTTTTTTAAAAAGAGTTAGTGTTTATATTCACACTACTCTACCTACACACATTGGCAAATCGATCGTTATTTCTTTTCTAGAGTATTGGGTAGCCCTGAAAAGGGCTGTTTTTTGTTTGCTATGGCATTCTTTTTAGTTTCTAAGAATGCGATGTCCTCTGAGGATAGACTTTCTGGCGATAGGTCTGCTTCTTCGGAAAGAGAAGAAGAACTCTTTGGTGTCGATACGGCAATCGACAAAGCCTCTGTCAGGTTAAGGTTGCTGCTGCTGTTGTTGCTGTTGTTGCTGCTGTTGCTGCTGTTGCTGCTGTCTCTGAAGTCTGTACTTCTCTGTCCATTCTTCTTTTTCCCTGTTCACTTCTTCTCTGAAGAGCTCTTCTATTAGGTCTTCAGTGATTTTTAGCATTCTCACATTCTCTATTTCTTCTGGCTTCGGTATCAGACTGTGTCTGACCCTATGCAAATTCACGTAGGCTTCGTTGAGCTTAGCTAGTTTGGAGCACATCTTCGTAGGAGGATGAGTCAACAATGGATGGTTAGAATGGAAATAACCCGGTTCTTAAAGTCAAAGCGCGGACGTGAAGGAAAACATCCCCCACACGGTTTTCGAGTCGCAACGTTCAGTGAGTGTCATGCGAGGGATAGTAAGAAATGAAAGAGCATCAATCCAACATTCTTATAGCTAAACAAAAGACAAAGGCATTTTTTTCAAACACAACATTTTTTATTCAAAAATCACTTAACACTAAACAACAACTCTAACATTTTTTAACAATAATCCAACACTATAACATCAAACAATTTTTTTTCAAATCACAAACATTTTTTTCTTCAAATACAATCTACCTTGAACAGGGCTGACAACGTTGTGAATGAAATTGTGATTTCCACTTTTGGAAATCATTAGGCCATTGATGGACACTACGTTTCCTAGCTTGAGACAAAAGATAAGCATAATGGTCACAAAACCATCGATCTACTTTCACATCGTTTCTAGCAGAAGAACGAGGATCAAAATGAGTCACTAAATGTTCTAAGGAATAGCCCAGGCTGCGATGATGCAGAAAATACACACAGTACTTTCCACACACCAAGGAATCTGTGCCTTGTAATTTCACATTATTGAATCGGGTGGTTTGAGCATTTCTTCTCATAAAGTCGATGATATCGTCTTCCAAAGGGGGCAATCCGTACGAATCGAAATATTCCACACATCCTTCTTGAGGAAAGTAGACGGCTACCCAGTGGGTTCCTGGGAGATGACTGTCGTCCGTGTTGATCACGTAAGCTTGATGGTCTTTAGGTTTGCGATGAGGGAGTTCATTTTTAGCACAGACGACAGGATTCCAAGAAGCCGTATACGAACTGTGGTTCAAAAGGTAATAAAGTTCCCAGGTATCCATTGATTTGTGTGTGTTTTTTTTCTTCTTCACAGGTAATAATAAGTCGTCAATTCGATCCTGACATTTTGCTTGAAAATGTCTGACGAATAAACGGTTATTCGTTCTGTTTCCTCACTCTGATTCAGGAGAGCTTCGATACGATGGATCTCTTGAGTGGTTAATGGTGGACAAGAATGTTCACGCAAGTCTTTATACCACTGATGCAACACGTCTTTGTTTGAGATGAGACTCCAAGCTTCGTCCAGATACTCGTCCAATTTTTCTTCTTGGCTCAACATCAGGCATTTGTCGTGTTGAATTTGACTGGGATGATCGTTTTGACATCCATAGCAATTTTTCTTGATCAATTCCGTCATTTTGTCGACCAAGTGTTTGGCAAAACAGGAGACTAAATGGGCTTCTTGTTCTGGCCATCTCGACTTCATCATGATCACTTCTTCTTTTTCCACGGTCTCCTCACATTCCATCTCCAAAGTTTCTCCACTAGGTAAAGAGGGACAACAGTCTTCCATGGTTTCTAGTAATCTAGGATGACTTCTCTCAAACTGTTGATTTCTATGGTATTATCGAATTCTGCATACAGGATGACGTTCACTGTCTCTTTCAGTGGTTCTGCAAACTGAAGTTCCACACGAATCTGGCCGGATTTTATAGGGTGGAAATGTCCTTCGTCGCTGCCTTGGTCAGGAGTGAAATCGAAAGCCCACAAAGCATAGCCTCCTGCGTAATCCTCGTACGTAATGCCGTGACTGGTGTTGGTTCCTAACTGGCCGGTGGCTTCGTACAGGGACAAGTACGATCTCAAGTAATTGTTCTTGGTAAAGTCAGGTTCGAAAGGTCGGGTACACAAGGTTTTGCCATCGCGACTGACTTCGATTTTCTTTACGTTAAAGTGTTGAAAGTTGAAAGGATTTTGAGCGAAGGCTCCGTTGAAGGCTGAATTCGAGACCATACCAAGGATCAAACGTTTGGGTACCTGTCCTTGGAACAGATGATCTTCGATCATGGAATGATGTCCAACGGGAATGGTGAACGTTTTCACTTCCACGCGTCGTATGGGATACTTGGCGGTCGTTCTGCTCAACGTTTGACTGATGTCGTTACCTACTTTGGGTAACACTTCCACGCGTCGTACGTAGAGTTTGGCCTTCTCGAATTTGCTTTTAGGAGCCTTAGCATCCTCAGCCAACAAATGGAAAGCGGTACTGCTACGATTCAGTCTCAAGCGGACATTGACTCCGTTCAGCAAATATTTGTCTTGCAACCACATGTCCAAATGCAAACGATCCATCAGTTCTAAACTCTTCTTATCTAAGATTTTGAGTTCTCTTTGCTCAAAGCCGTTATTGGTTCCATCTACAAGGTCGAACTTGCCCGCTTCGTCAGGTTCCCAGAGCACACAAGCATTGAGATGGGTATCCTTGGCATCTATTCCGTACGTCAAGAGATTTTCCAGGTAGGCCCGGTAAGGGTAAGTATCCATGCTGCTGCTGACCAGTTTGTTATTCAAGTACAAGTCCACTCCACTAAACAAGGAATGCATGAAATTGTTGACGGGAGCTATATTCTCAGTGTCATCTACTGCACCATCATCCTTATCTAGAACCTTGACTTTCAAGTACAAGTAACTGCTATTCAGATCGATGTAATCTTCGGGTTGTCCTTTGATTTCAAACTCGATGGGAGCTGAGGCTGTCAATGAGGAGACGGGATGAAATTCCACCCATTGAGATTCTTGCATCGTCATCATGGTGGGGGGCATGGCAAACAGATCCAGTTCCGTCTTGGAACAAGCGCAAGACTCTCGGTGCATCATTTTTCTCTGTGTCTCAATAATCGAAAACGTCTAAGTCTCGAACGGTTCTTCTTTTCTTAGCCTTTCTCGCTTGAAGTCTGGTGAAAGGGTGTTTTCTTCGTCGTCTCTTTCTGCCTTGTCCTTGCTGAATGCCTGACTCGGTAGCGTGCAGAGTATTTATAGGTGTGTCTCGTCGGCCCAAAATGTCTTTGCCCGTTTGCAGCAAGACATTTTTGCCTGCCCTCATGAAAGCTTCTTTAGGGTTTTGTTTGTCGATGATGACATTTTGGAGAAATTCTTTGCCTTGCGTCAGTGCCGCATCTTTCAAGGCGTGCAATCCGCGTGTCACCATCGGTTTCAAGACTGGGGCCACCGAACGAAAGGCCGATTTTAACATGTCTCCTAAGCCGTGTCCTCGCTGTCGTGCAACCCCTTGGTACACTGGATACATGACTTACTTACGAGTCGTGAGAAAACCGTTTTCGAAAATGGAGTTTCACCGTGACTTTTCCTTTGGTGAATGGAATATTTTGTCCTAAATCTCCTTTTATAGTAATGTTGACCGTGTCCAAATACGACTTGCTGACAGGTAAATAGTGAGGATGGACAAATTCGCGGTGGACGTGGTAAGTGTTTCCACCTTCCTCGTCAGCGTTTGCGGCAGAATCCACTTTGAAAGGAATGACACGCAGTAACGGCACGGAGGTGTGTCCCACCACGTTATACTCCACCACATCGGAGTACACGAACATCAAATTCAGTCCTTGGTTCAGTTCTACCGGGGTACGAAAATACTTGGCAAAAGTCTCGTTGTCAGAAATGACTGGTAATTCGGGTTTTTGTTCTACTTTCTTCCTCAGCTCCTTGTCACCGCCCAACAGGTCAAACAATTCAGGACAAAATAAGAAAGACATGATTTTAGGCCCCTCAGGAAATTTTATCAGGAAGCGACGAGCTGTTTTGTGGTACTCCAGGGTGACACTTTTTTGACACTTTCCAAAGCTTTCAGAAACACATCATTAAACCTGGTGGCTATGGTGCTGACCAAATGTTGACCACTAAAATAATAGCCTGGGGGAATGAACAAGTGATAGGTGGTCCACTTTGGATTTTGTGTGCTACGGGTTTTCTTGTCATATTTGCTATGGGTATCCATCCACTGTTGCACTTGCTCGTCATGAACTTCCAAATCAAATTTATTTTGATTGGGAAGGACATTGAGGACTTGGGTCGGGTGAATCATTTCTACCAAAGCCACTTCCCAATGGGCTTCGTGATCTAAGGGGATGGCTTGAGGTAATTTGGCCGTGTAACAGCACAACGTGTTGTGGGGAAATACCTCCATGGAACTGTCACTGGGTAAGGTTAAGTAAAATTGGTTTTCGTGACTCATAATTCCAGAGTTCTGTGGCTGTCCGAGGGAATATTACTGGACGTCAGAGGCGCGTCTCCGCCCAAAATGGGGTTCTGGTTGTGGTTGAAGTGGTGACTGGCACTGGCACTGGACGCAAGGTTCCCGGGGTTCCCGTTCGAGGAGAACTTCAGGGAGGGATTAGGAAGTAGGTAACCGATGCAACTGCTCAATAAAATGGTCCACAATTGTTTCTCTCCTTGTTGCAAACTCAGATTTGCAATGGCTGCCCCGATGACACAATACACCACGAAGATTTGGCAGAAAAAGACGATTTGCGTTTTAGGCACACGTTCTCCACACCACACCCACAAGGGTTGTTTTTGTAAATCTTGCACAGAAGAACTAGGGGAAGAAGGAGTGGTCGACGTAGCTGCGTCTACTGTGTGAAAGGGCATGATGGTCACTTCTTTTTATAGTCGATGACTTGCGAAGCGTCGATCCAAGAATCGAAACTGGGCGGATATCCTTTCGAACGTACTTTGACTTCTTTGACACGTCGTTTGCCCACTTTACGGGTTCTGCGTTCCAGAATGCTTTCGATGTCGTACACGTCGTCTTCTTTTTTGGTGACACGTTGTAACTCGGGCAAATAAAACGTTACTTTGAGTACTTCTCCGTTCATGTCTTCCAATTTATAGACGGCAGGATGACGGCCATGCACTCGTCCAGTGACGCGAAACAATTCGGTCGTCCAGTTAGGTAAGTAACCTTTGTCGAAAGTGCGTTTGGTTTTGCCAATGCGCACCCAATCTCCTACGGCCAACTCTCCACTTTTCTTGGGGACAGCCCTCGTCGGGGACGTACCAAACAGGCGCTCGAACACCAGCACTTCGTTGTCGGGAGTCACGTCTTGCGGGGCACGTCCGATGCTTCGATGGTAAGATTGGTTGTACGCTTGCACCAGGCGTGGTAAGATGTCGATGTACTTCAGAATGTGGTGATGCGTAAAATATTTCCACATGCGTTCTTTCAAAGTACGTTGAAAACGTTCCACGATGCTGGCTTTGGTTTCGGGATTCTCGGTGGTAAAAAAATGAATGTCACGTTTCTTTAATTCTTTTTGGAAAGCTTGGTTCAGAAATTCGGTGCCTTTGTCAGTTTGCCATCGAAGAGGGTGACGACCACTTTGTTTCAACACCCGTTGCAGGGCTCGCACTAACTCGCTGCTCGATTTGGAAGTCAAGGGCACGACCCAGGCAAATTTGGAAAAGACGTCGATGACACAAAACAAATATTTGTAGCCACGATTGTAGCTGGCCAAATGAGAGACACCGGCTAAATCGGCTTGCCATTGATGATCGATGCCTTCCACTCGGGTGCGACTTCTGGCAAACTTGCGTCGAATGGGTTTGTGTAAAGTGTAGGTAGCTTGTTCTTGTAACCATCGTTGCACTTGAGGTAAACGGAGACTTTTCAGTCGCGTTTTGGCAGCACGATACAATTTTTGAACTCCTGCGTAACCTGCAGGATGCGAGGGATCGTAGTAAATGCTGGCGAAGACTTTTTCCATTTTTTTGTGTTGATTGGTGTCTTAATAAGGCACACACTCTTGGAAGAGGCTACTCTTTTTCTCTTGGGGTATTTTCTTGGATTGCAATGCTTTGCGTGTGCGACCGGCAATAGGTGTTGAAGAGGAGGAGGATGTCTGAGCGGGGGATATCGGTTCTTGTTTCACTTCTGTCTTCACTTTCTTTTTCTCTTGTGATGAAGAAGGGGTGGCCATCATCTTTTTAATCCATCCAATTCTGGAGGTAGGTGGTGTTGTTAACTTGCGTACTTTTTCTGGTGGAGTTTGAAACCCTTCTTCTTCTTCTTCTTTTCCTTTTTCTGTCTTTGTCACTGGTACTGGTGGTACTGGTACTGGTACTGGTGATGGTGCTGGACTTTTCATCAAGGTCTTAAAATCTTTCAGAGTGGGTAGAGCTGTTTCGTCTAAAGCTTTCTGGTGAAAGAGTTGCAGTCGTTGCAAGAGTTGACCGTACTTTTGCGATTTTTCTGTTTCGGACAAATCTTGGCGATCCATCAAGGACTGCAATTCGTGTTGTAACTGGGACATTTCGCTCAAATTGGGATTGGGAGGTAAATGCGGGGTGAGTTGTTCTTGCCACCGATAGTATTCCATCCATCGTTTGTAAGGCACTAAAGCTAGTTTTCGTCCTTCCATGGGGTTGTCAGGGGTCGATTCTGAGATCTTGGAACTTCCGAGGGCCTTTTTATCTTGCTCCCACCAGTCCTCCCAACATGGTTCCCAAGACTCCTTTCAGTATGGGACCTAACAAGAGAGGCAAAATACTTCCACGTTGCACTAACATCTTCTTTTTTTGACGAATGGGAATTTTCTTTTGAACCATTTGGCGAAGAACGTGACGATGTTTGCCTAAGCATTGTTTCTGGTGTTTGGACAAAGGGATCGTGCCTTTCAAAAACGTTCAAACAACATTCGCACACGGTATCGATGACCTCTTTGGAGGCCGTTTGAATGAGTTTTTTTCGTAGGGGTGGAGAAGCTTTGGACAGGACAGATAACAGGTCCCCATGTTTGGCTAAACGTGGTGGCAGTCATTTCCTTTTCTTTCCTTGGGGTTTTCTGGAGGGTGACATCTTTGAGTCTTCAGCACCGAAAAAAACACTGATACCCTACTTGGTCACAGGCCGTTTTTATACTGGAACGCGTCGCCACTGATTGTCTTTACGGCGTATCAACTTCATGACAGGCATGACACGTAGTGCAGGGGTACGTAACGGACTAAATCGAGTCAGTTCTTGCTTGGACAAATCCAGTAAACTTTGTAACATGCCCGATCTTTCATGGACTTTGATTTTGGGAGAAGGTACTTTGTGAGCAGCAGCCACTGCCACTAAATTGGAGGGTCCTGCCACTGGGGAAGTTCTTTTGGGGGTCATCAACGGAGATGTTCTTGGTGTGATCAACGTCTCCAAGTACTCTTCAGTTCCTGGTGTCATCAACGGAGAAGTGGATAAACGTGAGGTTGCCGGAGACGCAGTCACCGCCGTGGCAGGTCGTGGTTTGCGAGTGTAAGGTTGCGTCCTGGCCGAAGTGCCTCTCTTGCGACTAGTTTTCTTCTGTGGACTTTTCTTTTTCTGGGGACTTTTTCTCTGTTTCTTTTTCTCGGGGCTTCTTTTCTTTTTCCGGGGTGGTGTCTGGTAAGAGGAGGGTCCCGCCACTGGAGAAGTTCTTCTCTTTGGGGACGTGGTCTTTTTCTTTTTCTTCTTGGGGCTTCGTTGGACTTTTGTCTTAGGGATAACTTTGGGGGCATTAGGATCCCATCTTAAGAGTGAGCGAATGATGACCCCTCCTAGAGTACCGCTCCCTCCAGGTTTCAAAATGATTTGTTTTTTGGTTTGAGTGTCGATGCGGGGATCGGCCAGTTGGACCAAAGCGACTTTGTTTCGATCGAAAAAGCGTTGGGTTTGATGAAGAATCTGAATGATTCCTTGGAGTAATTGACGTGCCGTCACCGTGAACCATCGTAAGACTTCTTTGAGACTAGCTTCTAAGACACGGGCTCGTGTTTGTGGATCTTTTTCTCGACTGATGCCATACAAGGCACGAATCAATTTGACGGGAAGATGCGACTGAAGGGACGTCATGTTCGCACTGAGAGTGAGACAGACGAAAAAGGGTCTGAGGTTTTTATAGATTTTTTTTTTATGGGGAGTGAAATGAAGTCGAGGACGGAGACGTGTACAGGACAGGCCCTCCGTCTTGGCACCAGTGGTGAAACAAGTGGGTACGAAATCGCAAATCCTCGGGGGTGGTAGGTTTCAAATCGACGAGTAAATAGACGTGTGGCGTTTGAGTGGCATCGTCGTACGCCTGAGTCAGCCAAGGCGTTCCTAACTGTTTGGCTAAGACGCACTTGCGATTTATCTCGAGGGCTTTTAACAAGACCACGTAATGCGCATTGAGACTGATGGTGCGATGGGCTTTACTTTGTTGAAACAAATTTTGGGTGATGTAAACGACACTGGCATTACGGTGATGCCCTTTGCGCGTGAACCACAGTTTAATTTCTTCTTCGTCTTCTCCTAACATGTCGTCGAAAATGACCAAATGGGTTTGACGGGAGTCAGAGACGATGCCGTAGTCTTCTTTAGGAATGCCTTCCACAAACACGATGGAATCGCCTTGACTTTCTCGCAAGAGGCTGTACGCCGATTACCACTCTTTGTAACACCACACGATCCGTTGAGGTGGCCGATCGATCAAATGATGTTTATGTTCGATCAAACGTTTGACGAATTCGGTTTTGCCTGAACCGCTAGGTCCAGCAATGAGCATGTTAAAGGGATGGCGAAGATACAAAGCCTCCCAACTGGCACGATCTAAGTGTTCGTCGATGACTTTGACAGTAGAGGAAGAGGGAGCAGAGACAGCAGAGGTAGTCATGGTGTGAGAAATGTCACTTGTGACACGAAAAACAAACAAGACGAGAGTTTATATACTTTTTCAGAACACGTTTATTGAATGTTTTTTTTCAAACATGAATACGAAAGACAAAAATACATAAAAGCCAAAGGCTTAAGTACAAGGATAAAAGGCACATGATAACTATGAACGTGGAATAAACACAAGTGTCTGTACAACAAGATGTTTTGGGTAATGTTCTAACCAGTTCTATAGTAGGGGGTAAGGTCACACAAGTGTCCTCCCGAAAGGGTCTTTCAGGTCTGTCCACGACAGTCCTGTCCTAGGTGACGGGTTCTTCTGGCACCGTCACTAACACGGGTTGAAAAGTAACTTTTTTCCTTGAACAACTCTCGTGCATACTGGGCCACTTCTTGGGTCCAAGCCTCAAAACCCCATTCTTTCCAGGCACGGACATCTGTCCAATGGGGATGTAAGTCACAAGCTACACACACATCGTCATACACGTCTTGGGTAGCTAAAAGTTGACGAATCTTTTTTTCCTGTTGAGGTCGAGAAGTATCCAGATGAAACCGCAAGGCTTTGAGCAAAAGGAGTTTTTCGTGACCATTTAAGGCCATTGAGGTGGTAAGTACTGATCGTAAAGAGTCCACAAAGAATCGTCTGGTAAACGAAATCCCAGAAAACAAGTCACTAAGACACACATCACTTGTCGTCCCAAATTGAATGGATACAGTTCTTGTAATAATCGATGGTAATGATCCACAGTTTGAATATGGTCATTGAGTTCCTTCCACGGAATCTGTTGGATGACATACGACATAAGTCGTGGCATAACAACCTGTTTTTATAGTCTCTTTGTTTCGAAAAGAATACACGTACTTTCTAGCCAGTGATCTTCGTTCTCCAGTGGGGAATGTAAATCTTGCATACTGTAACCGAAACGTCAGAGTTCGATTAGAAGTTTCCTCTTCCGCTAAGTAGATTCCACGTAACAAATGTTGGTAATCCTTTACCTCGTCTTCCTCAAGGGGTTGCTCTAGGTGAATCTCGAAGTAACCAAAATGATCAACACGTGAATCATCGGGGGCCTGGAAGTATTGAACAAGGTCTGACCATTGAAACAATTTCTGACGAATCAGTTCTCTTATACCATTCAGGTACCAGTGGTTAAAGATCTGGTGACGTAACGGATGCAATTGTTCTTTACGTTTCACTTGTATTTTCACCAGCTCTCGGTAAATCCTTTCTCTCAATTCCACAGGCAAAGCACGAATGTTCTCTTGTAAAGTACTCATGAATAGGTCAGTCTGTACAATTCACAAAAGTAATCCACATAGTGAGTAATTTCTGACCACTGCCATTCAGGGTAACGTCCAAGAATGTCACTGAACTCTTTTGATGTAAACGGTTTAAAGCGATATAATAGGATGAATGCAACCTTGACCCAAAGAAATCTAACACACTGGTTGACTTTTTTCACTTTCCTCTTATGAATTTCTCGACACAAAAGTTCTACAGTGACCCATTGAGATTTCACTCTGGCAAACCCCTGCCAAACTTCCTTGTAAATCTTCTCTTGCAGTTCTTTAGGTAATGATTCAATATCGTTTTTGAAATGAAGTTTAAATACTGGTCTCGGTGATGTGCAACATTTGACTCCTAGCCAATCTGGTTTCTTCTTCGTCAACGACATGGTAAGTTACTTCAATGTCTCGGTCCCACTAAGGGTAAGTAATGACAATTCGGTGACCATCGAGCATGTTCTACGTATGCTGAATCTTGCGGTTCCCAGTGGTGAAGTGACACACCGCAACTGAAGCACTTGACTTTATCTCCTTCGCCCAAGTAGAAAAATCCGGCTCTGGCTAATTCTTCGGGGGTCGGTCCTCCCAGATACTTAGGCCATTTTCCTTTGAACGATTGAAGACGATTTTCAAAGTCGCAGTATTCCGACAAACGCACAGGAAACGAATATTCGTCTTTCACAGGTTCGTTTCGATGAGGGTTGAGTGACATGGGCAGGAGTTTGCTCAGGGCTGGATGACATCCGTAGGGGGGTAGACGTGAAGGTGAACATTCCCCTTTAAAACGAAACCCAGTAAAATGTCCAAGAGGACGAGCGGCATCACTTTCGCATCCCACAGGTTTGACACGCACAGCATCACTTTCCATGATAGGGGTAGTGACACTAAAGTTCCCATGATGCTTTACGGCATCGCTCAGGTCACAACGTACAGCATCGTACCCATCGCAAGGCTCACAATCGCATTCCACTTCCGAAGCCTCACACTTGAATTGTGCCTTTCTAAACAACTTGTTCTGTGTTTCTCTGAAAGTATTCATCTTGTTCGCTCGGTCTTGGTAGTCACAATGAACTATCGATCTTGACCATAGCCCCTTCTTTATACTAGTCGCAATGCAGTCTCCAGCTTGTACATCTTTCCTTTTTTACGTTTTTTATGTCCTGTTCTGGAAGGTACCGTCTCTAAGGTACCGTCAACATTGTACCGTAGTGTGATGGGTGGAAAGGCCATAGAAAGGTAAGGGCAATGCGGAGACCATCGAGTATGCTCCAGAATAGCTGAATCTTTATAGATACATAGATCCATTCGTAACTTCAGTCCGCAAGCGAAACACTGTACCTCGTATCCCAATCCTGACTCAGGTCCCAAGTAGACAAATCCTGTTCTAGCTAAAACATGCGAAGAAGGTAATCCTTCCCTATCCGTAGGCCATTTCTGAAACGTGTCCAATCGACGGGCACAATCACAATAGTCAGGTAAGAAGACTGGAAAATGGTAGGGTTTGAACTTGGAGTTCTCATCGGGTTTCTCACTCGATTCTTGCTGTGGCGAAGTCATCTTTCTGGTGAATGACTATCCTCTTACAACCAATGTTTTATACCAACGTGTCCATACGGCAAGGTGAAATGATTGGGAAGTCGCACTCGCTTCTGGTACACGATTTGATAGACTTTTTCCAGGGGTCGACTGACGATGTGGTGAGTGGGTAAACGTACAATCTTGTTGGGTTGATAGGTGGTCACTTTAAAGTTTCCATCCTCTCCCGATTGCAAGGCTTCTTTCAATACACCAAAGTTGACCACTCGACTGGTACGATAATTCAGAGTCAATCCTTTCACTTTGCACGTCGTGTGCACTTCTCCTTGTTTGTCCCGGTATTCGTAGCCGTAATTTTTGGGACCACCACTGACGAAACTTACAATCTTGTCGTCGGGATGCTCGTCTGTCCAGGCTCCTAAACGGTCTCCTTCGATGTTAGGGTGATGTTGAATCGGGTGATGGATGTAAATGCAACTGTCCGTGTCAAAGTACAGGACGCGTTCTTCCAACAGTTCTAAAGCTTCGTACAATTTTAAGCGAGCATGGGCTTCACGTAAGCCGCAATGATGACATTTCCAAAAGGATCGTCTTGTACAAAGTCCAGATCTTCTTCGTAATTGACCAAGATTAAATTCTCTCGAACGACGTCCACGTGTTTCATGTATTTGGTTTTGTCGTGAATCATCTGGAAGTAGCGGGAAGGTTCTGTCAAATATTCCGTCTTGGGTAAACACGGTCGTTGTGCCATTTTACCCCACAAGCAATTTAACATCACTTTGGCAAACGATCGCCTGCCTTCGTTTTTCTCGATGTGGTCTAAAGTGATGCCTTCTTGTTCGTAGTATTTCTCTTTGAATTGTATTTGGTCTTCGGGAGTGTGACACTAGGAAGGATAGCCGCTGGCTTCTTGCTTCAGTTTCAAAAAGGCATCCACGTAGTCTGCGAAAATGCCTTTCTGAGTAGGGTCACCCTTGCGGTATTGTTGTGTCTTGGGAAAGTGGCAAATTTCGTACACTTCTAACAGTTGGTATCCCATGTCCAGAGCTTTGAACAATTCTACGCTGACCCAGGTTCCCGTCAAGGCCCGTTCTTCCTGGCTGTGATGGCAAGGCTGATCTTGGTTGCACGTTTCGGCACAAGTACGGCACAATGGAAACATCAGTTTGCCTTGACAATGGTGAGGTAAGACGGGATGGTATAGGTTCGTGGGAGGCAAAACTTTGCACTTGATCAAGCCTTCTTATTGTCGAATGTTGACCAGGTCGATGTGTTCCGTCAGCAATTGCGGGTGCCCTACAGGAAAGCGACAATATTTACACACGTAGGGATACAGCGAACACACGTCCAAGTATTTGATTTCTTCTCCTTTCTCTTCGTCGGCTTGGTACAGCAAACAGGTGGCATTGGTCCTTCCTCCGTACAAACTATCCCTCGGGTTCAGCGGGTCCATGAACTGGTAACTTTCCACGAGGCGTTTAAACTCGGGATCGGTTTTCATACGGTGATCGTACTCGTGTTCCCACATTTCCACCACTTGGTATCCTTGCTGTTCTAACTTTAGGCGCCGCTGATAAGTGTCCTGGTACAAGTCTTCCATGGTTCGTTGCAAAAACTGATTTTTGGTGCCACGGTCAGGGTAACAGACGGGACATCCGTGAAATAAGCAAACGTTAAACTCGTACACGATCTTGGGGTTTTCTAAGTCCCAGCCATCGACCGAATACGTTCCGATGGTCTTTTCGCCCCCTCCGTTGCGGGCATGCTGAATCCACTTGTCTTCCTTGTCGCACAAGTAATGTAACCAACGTAGGGCTTTGACCGAGTATTGACGTTTGACATAGTGGGTCGTTTGAGGACTGATGACAGCCACGGTGTTTTCAGGCATGAATCGTTGTCGATACACTAAGGAACACGCTTTGGCAATGGTGCAAGCTTCTTTCAAAGGATCGACCCCTCCGTGTTCCATGAACAGTTCTCGAAATTTTCCACAGCAACGCCGTAAAATGTCCACGTCGGAACGACAATACTTTAGAATTTCTTCCTGAAAGTCGAAAGGGTCCGAGGCGTGAGCCTGGTACCAAGCGTAGAAAGCTTCTCGTTGTTCGGTACGCATGTTGTCGGGGTCGTAATAGTGAGCCTCAGGTAAATGGGGTAGAACGGCGTGTTGATTGGCTTCCGTATTGAAAAAGTGTGGAAAGTACCCTTTAGCCATTTCTGTCATTCCAAACGTTTTAGGCATTCGACTCAAAGGCATGGCCAAATAGCTCATGGAATCTTTAAACTGTACTTGTCCCACTTGCATGAAAATGATTTTGGCTCCGTTCAAAGTCACTTTAGGACGCTCGGTGCCTTGTTCCGTATAGTACCTCAAAAGAAACTGTCCATCGTATCCGGAGAAATTGTGAGCCATCACCGTGGCATGACGATGACAATCTCCGTAACGTTCGATGCCTCTTGGCTCCACGTCTTGTCGACGGGGTCTAAGACCCATTGGGCAAAATCGGCTAACGTGTTCGGCCCCCGAAAGATTTTTTCACGCCCTCCGGGAATCTTGCTGCAGTGAGGGCAATGACTGAAGATAGGTTCTTGAATGCAATTCTCGCACGCTCGATGAGCCACGCAGAAATTAGGAATGTGAATGCCAGTCTCTTGCATGCATTCGAAATCGAAAAAGATGAAATTGCCTTTCTTCTTGTGACCGTCCTCTTTCTCTGGTTGGGGTTGGTATTTTTGCACGTAACATTCGTGTTCCAAGTCCACGATGTGGTGACAAATGTGACATTTTTTCTTTCCTGAACATACGTGTGCCTTGGTATTATTGGTACGTATGACTTGTTCACACGTAGAGCACAATCTCAGCAGTTGACAAGCGCATTTCTTCTGTGAACCTTGCGTCTTCAAATGTTGTTGGTAACAGGTAGGGCTGACAAACGTGCGCAGACAAGTTGAACAAGGCACTGGTTCTTCGCTCAGACAGGGTGAAGAGGCCAAACATCCTGTGCATTTCGATCCACAATGCTTGTGTTGCTCTCGATTGTTATAACCATGGTCACATTTCTCACAGTAATAACTGTATTCCAGGAATCCAGTGATAGTGGTAATCGTATCGAAATGGTCATCGTGATAATAGACATGAATGTATTTTCCGTCCTTAAAGTCTTGCCCTCGAAACAATAGAGGTCCGCGCACTTCTTGAGGGTGCACTTTCAAGGTGTATCGTGGAGCTAGGACATCTTGCAATTTTTGCATCTCAGGAATGCCACAGGGTGTGTCTTTGGACAAGCCAGCTTGTTGCAACAGGAGTTCTGCTTCGTTTCGTTGTTTGGCTCGGTCCGATTGTTGAATAGTGTTCCAGGTTCTTTTCCATTCTACCGTGTCGTTCTTGTTGGCATAGGTTCGTCCCACCACGATGGCACGGGCTAAACACATCTGGTCATGAGGGTTGCGAATTCGGACGAGACTCTTTTTGGTGTTGCGAAGGTCGTCCACCAATAACATCTTTTTGTGTCCAGTCCCTTGAGGAGGAGAGACGTGGGTCATGTCCAGTGTGGCTTTACCATCGGTGATGTCAAACTGGTCATTGGATTGTTGCACGTGTTGAATCTTGTCCATGACTTTGGAAGCAGTCAATTCTGCAGGGGTGCTAAACTCGATCCAAACAGGGGATTTCAAACCGTCGTGTTGTATGGAAAGTCTCAAGCGGTCGTCTTCTTTGGGTTGACATTGTTGCTTGAGTGAAGTGAGCAAAGAATCCCACACCCCAGTGATGAACACTTCTGCTTTCTCTAACGGCACTTCAGCCTTGAAATCTTTAAACTTCACCGTGTATTTGTAAGCCGTGGTTCTAAATTTTCTAGAGGAGCGCTTTTCCGTCTCTCGAATGGAATAGTACTTTTCAGGGTTGACTAAGGGAGGTGAACTTCGTTTAGAGGGTTCTGATTCTGGTTCACTCATGTCCTCTTCAAAATCACTGGCATGAATTTGTGCCAAGATTTCAGCCCTGGTACGAGGCGATAGATCACGTTTCTGCCTCTTACTTTCTTCTTCTTCTTTCTTCTCGAATGAATTAGATCGTTTCATCTTGAAAGCAAAAAGTCAAATGACTCAAGTTCAAACACCATGAGCTACTTTATAGTCATAGCAGACCAGCGTATATAAAAGGGTGTGTGTCTTGTCCTTTCACTATTCATTTCACTCTCAAGCCGAGCACAACGATGGAAGAGACTAACCAGATGGAACGTTTCGTCAGAGCTTTGCGAGGGGTCATTAGAAAATTCTCTTCAGACCAGCCCACGGACTACTCTCCTTCCTTTAGAGATAAAAGTCAAGATACTTGCTATATCTGTCAGAAGAAAGGGCATTGGTCTTCAGAGTGTCCAGACCGTCAAAAAAGAACAAAAACAGGGACTAAAAAAGACAAAAGTCAAGATACCTGTTATTATTGTAAAGAAAAAGGACATTGGTCTCCAGATTGCCCAAAAAAGAAACAAGAGGAGTCAGAAGAAAAGAGGGATTCTTCAGAAGAAGAGAGGGATTCTTCGGAAGAAGAGAGGGATTCTTCAGAGGAAGAAAGAAGACAATTCTATTTACAAGAGGCAAAGAAAGAGGAGAAGAAAAGAAGAAGGGAAGAAAATGAGGAAAAGAAGGTGAAGAAATTTAAAAAACAGAGAGACTAAACAAGGAGAAAGAAGAAGTCAATGAACTTTTTATTAAAGTGTTGTGTTGTGAATTGTGAATTGGATTGTAAAAAATGGATAAAAGAATAAATTAATGATATAAGGTAAGTGTCTTTGAGTTTTGATTTTAAAATAAGAACGTACACTCACGCACTCATACACAGACACGTACTATAAGGGTAAAATGGGTGGGTTTTTTGAGTTATTGGCAAATTGAAATTGTATTTCTTTTCGAGAAATGTGGGTGGCCCTGAAAAGGGCCTTTTTTTCTTCATGGTGAAGGGGTGAGTTTAAGCAATCAACTTTAACTGCCTTATGCCTTTGCCACGGCCAAGGCCTACTTCTGGACTGCGTAATGTTGATGATGATGATAATGATTGGGCTGAAATCACTAAGGGTGGTACGGTAGGCTTAGTCACAGGGTTGACGTGTTTAGCTCGGGAAGGTCGTATTCTCTTCGGTCGTGATAAAGAAGTCTGATACATTTGTTTCAGACTTCTTAACTCCGCTAAAATGTCCAACAGTACCGTGACCGTTTGATTTTCACCCTCTTGTTTCTTTGCTGCTACTTCTTCTTGCTGTTGTTGCTGTTGTTTTTTTCTTACCTCTTCTTCTTGTTGCTGTTGCTGTAGGAGAAAAGCCTGTTCCGCTTCCTTTTGTCGTTGTATAAATTTCTCCAATTCTTCTTTCTGTCTCTGTCTAAAATTCTCCACTTGCGGTAATGAAGAAGGTAACGAAGGTTCCGGAACAAATTCTTGCGAGGAGAGAAAATCCACAAAATCCCAATTCACCTCTTCTGAAAGTAAGTCCGAGTTCCCTTGGGCGGTCTCAGCTGCTGGTGCACCCCATTGGATCGTTTTCTGAGTTTCCGTCATGTTGAATCACTGTCGCATAGATTGACTGCACACAAGCGCTAGCAAATCTATATTGACTAAGTGACGTCACAGACTGCTCTCTTCGGATTGGATGCGGCTGGCTGAATTTTGTAACGCGTGTTTGGATTGGTGAATGAACTCAATCCGTTTCAATCCTACCTCTGCCTATAAATAAGCGCAGTTCACTACATTGATTCACCTGTTTCTCGGAGCCTCAAGATGTGGACCGACGTTCAATCTTCAACCCTTGTGTCAATAATGATGTTCAGGACGGACATGCTCATGTATGTCCGGTCCAAGTGGACTGTTGCTGATAGGACAGATACAAGTCTATGGATGAGGAGAGTTTATATAGAAAGACAAGGATGTCTCAAGAGGGTACTTGTGTATGGACCGGCAGTTAGAAGGAGTTTAAGAAGAAGAAGAAGATGTGACAGATGCCATCTATGTTAATATTAATATTAACATAAACCCAAAGGCCCTTTTCAGGGCCAGCCATATTTCTAGAAAAGAGATAGCCTTTCCATTGCCTACCCCTTTTTTTATTTTTTTTAAAAAAAAATCCCATGTTCAATTTCCCTTGACGCTATAAAGGCCCACTTTAGTGAAAGCCCTTGACGCTATAAAGGCCCACCCTGTTTAATTTCCTTTGACGTTAAACTGCCCCACGATTTTTTCTTTCTCCATGTTAATTTCCTTTGACGGTAATCTTACCCACGATTTTTCTCCATGTTAAATTTCCCTTGACGGTAATCTTGCCCAGGGATGTTTTTAATGCTAATTCCCATTGACCGTAAAGTGCCCCCCTTCACTACTAACGTTGTAACATTTAGTGACTTTTAGGTAGTGATTTTTGTTCCTAAACCAAAATGCCTAAACAGTACCCTTACTGTTTCACTTAATAACAGCTATGTGTTAATCAACTGGTCATGTAAAATAACAAATATCTAAACATCTGAGATGAAATTCAGATCATCATGAAAGCATTTGCTTGCAATAATATCAACAGTTAAACATTCAGAGGATACAATGGACCGACTTAAAATATAAACGATGTAGAGGAAAGCTAAGGTGACAATACAATACAATTTCGCATGAGTTAAAGATCCAAAGTGAAACATTAGACAGAGATGAAAAACCTGTTCAAATATAAATTAAAAACTATGTAGTTTGAGCATAAATTTATATGAGGAAGAGCAATATTACACTACCCACTGGTTGGAATTTCATTGTTTCATTGTTTAAGATTCCCAAATGATGTGGTTCAGTTTACAAACATTGGTCCTATCATTTTTTGTTACCTGAGGAGTTGCTTCCCTTACAATGTACCGCAGCTTTATACGTTATTATATAGACTGGACCGTCTTCATGAAATCAGTGAGAGAGTTCTGGTTAGTTTATATATGCTGTGCATAGCTCATATTTTGTTAAGTACTTAGCATGCACATTTCTGCAGTTATTTTACAATAGAATCAGCCAGGCTTCTTTTACATCTTTTATTCGCTACATTTTGCGATTTCATAACTAGCTGAAATATTTTTGCTGTGAGATATCACTAATATCACCAGGCAATGACACTACAGTTTATATTTTCTATTAAAAATGATGACATTAATATAGGATTAAATGATCATGGTTGGGTATTTATGTAAATTGTACCTAATCACTCACAAAGTAAATAAAGTCAGAAGGACTTTATGTTAACTTTGTCAGTGATTATGTAAAATTTACACATCGTAAATACCCAACCATGATCATTTAATCCTTATAATTCAAAATTCGTCCTATCTTAGTCAAATCAATTTATTCCATCAACAATGCATTCCAATTTAAGTAGCGCGTACTTTCCGTTCATTCCTCGCTTCCCATCGCCCCATTATACATAACCTGTACAGAATCACACGAACATATTCACTACTGTCACAGTTAGTTTATTCCGAAACTTCATAGTTTACATCTTAGGCAATGGCTACCGATGGTTTCAACAAATTTAGTTCATTTACAACATTCTTGTTAAATTTTAGTCAGTCCCGTCTGCTACACCAGATGTCCATGACCTTGCATAATAACAGCTGATACGGAATGTACTAGTGTGCTAGATTACATTTCCAATCAAACCTTAAATCATAATGGATTTTATCAATGAACAACATGGAAATATGAACAAGATGATGATATTGCTTACTAATATAAAGGTAACAATTAAATTAATTGTATACAGAAATAATATTTTATATCATTCTCCAAAGCGTTAATACTTGTGAAGACTTGAGAAGACTGGTTCAGTTATCAAATGTCAAATGAAGTGTAACTAAGGTCACAGTTACATTTATTCGGCAACTTCATGCTATACATATTAGACAATGACTACCCGTGGTATCAGCAGATTTCTTTTCATATAACAAAAATTATATTCTTTTATAGTATGTCATATACAGGAATAACATTTTCTGTCTTTTTCATCAGCGTTAATACTTAACAAGACCCTTTCATTTATCTAATCTGAAATTACATGTGCAGTTGTTAAATGTAGAGTTCCTCGCAAAACCGGCCATAAGTTTTGTTTGTTTGCTAAGTTGAGTGTTGGAGTGCTGGAAGGAATTAATGACTACACATCCAAAATAATTTATATTAGAAAAACAATCACCTTTATGGATTATTATATACATTTTTCAATGGTGTTAAGTCACATTGGTGGAGATGGTAGTTTTACCATTTAAAACCTTTTTCAGTCTTTGAATATTGGTCTCAAAAGTATTTGTTTTTATTTTTGTGTAAGTGGTCATATTCACGGAACCACCAACATCCACACGCGTTTCACGTTTTTTAAATAAGTAAACAAAATTAAAATAAATTTAAAAAAAAAATACCATTGAAAACGCCAATACCCCATTTTGTGTTTCGTTTAGTAGCATCTGAGTATTGATTTATTTCAATAGCTTTTTCGACCTCCTCAGATAATTTATCGATTCTTTGTTTACACCCTCATCGGCCTCAAAATTGACTGACCCAGTTCTCACGCTATTATTATTGGTGTTGTGTATGGCTAGGGTGACTGAGGTCATTGGGTTCTATGTGAGGGCATTGATCAACATCCATCACATTATAGTCAAACCCATCTTCATCTGCTTCAATCGCTGCTATTATTTCTTTTAACTCTTGTCATCTAAATGTTCAAAAACCTCCGCAGAAAATTGCAGTGAAATAATCACCGTAATCGGCCATTTTGCGCGACTATGTAGCAGCCGAACGCCAAATTGTAAACTATGCATTTCAATCAAAGAATATTTAACAAGTATAAAATGGGTATAATTTATATTTATTTGCTCAATAAAAAAATTTAAAAGATGAAACAGTCGTTTCACAGTGACGTGTCTGTAATGTTTATTTATATTGCAAACAGCACAAAAAACGAAAGTAGTCCCAGAATGTATCGATGTGTAAAAAATTCCAGATCAGTATCACTTGACCTTTTACGGCCAATCGTATTGCAGAAAATCCGTTTCATTTATAAAAATTGTAAGTATCACGTTATAAGGAAACTGTGTGTTTAAGTGTGAAAAGTAACATGAAATATGAAGGTGTCTCAGTTGTTGCTCTTTAATAATGCTTTCGATAATCTACAAATACCATACATCGTTGGAAACGTAAGATTTTGAATTTTATACATGTTGTGGTTGAGTTTTATTCAGAACTGCCCAAAGGTTTGAAACTGGGAAGCATTTACCCTAATCAGACTGGCATATAGATTCTTAAGGTCTCACTGGATAATATCGTATTAGTAACATCCCTAATTTTTTAAGGTGGAAGGCATGAACCGCATTATCATAAGCCTAGCATGTGTAAATTCACACGGAAACTAAATATGTAATGTTGTTTACATTTACTTTGAGTTATGCTTGAAAATGGGTTGGCTTGATGGGTGACTGTCACAGTTAGACGAGCATTCGAGACCAAATGCTTAACTAGGCATGCAAATGAACAACCGATTTGGCTTACGTATTGACATATGTCTGCCACAGAGGTAAATATCTAAAAATCGAGATGGTTGAGGGTGATGAAAAGTATGTTAATTTGTTACAGTACTAGCGACGTTTATTAATGCATAAGGCAGATACTAAATCTTTTAGCCGCCTTGTCACAGGAAAATATTCAAAATAGCTTTTGCTGTCGATGAATGTTAAAAGAGGGGTTGGTGACAGTGTCGGTTCAGTATAAAAGCCACCACTTGTATAAGGAATTAACCTGATTGCCTCATTTAAAATCTCAAAAGCATGCTTTCTACAAAAATCGTTAGTTAGGCTTTATTTGTATCCTCAGTGTAAAATTATTCTAATATTTCCGCAATAGCTCATTGTCGGATGAAAATTTACCAGACAAACTGTCAAGTGAGACCTTTAGACCTCTCCGCCGCCGTGGGCCCCAAAAGACGCTGTATTATCTCTTTGTTATAGTTCAACAAGTGCGCAGTGTAATATTGCATTTGTGTTCGACCTAGTAGCGGAATCCTAGCTCCATGAAACGCATTGAACATATCTTATTGGTCCATCTTGTAGTCAAGACAACATTCAGACCGGACGACTCATACATATTCATATGAAGACATAATATATGACTGAAAATATATTCCCTCAGTCTGTTATATTGTCTTTCAAAGGAGTCAGGTGACCTTGTGGCATTACATAAGGTAAGATCCTTACAGATTACTCACTTATCATTCAAGCACAAAATTTATGTTCAATATATGTAATATTGAAATACACAAATTGTATGAAATGACTTGCGCGTTGAGGTAATAATGTCGATTTCAAACATTGTTAATCTCTAGAAAAAGCTGACTGAAACCATGTGGTCTTCATAATAAAACAACTTTAAAAGGAAAAGCATTGTAACTAGAACTTTAGATAACAGAGAAGTTTATATGCAAATTTGATTGCACTTGTATATTCGTTCGCGTACATGGATATGTACCGTTGAGCAGATCAATTTCGATAAAATGGTCGCGTACACGTATAACTTTAAAGTTACACATATTACGACTTACACGATGTTATTGCACACACGACACATAGAGAGAAGAGGGATCATTGGGTTAAACACACACACACACGCAAAACACATTTACGTTTAATATTTGTGCAATTCCAGCTCCACCACCACCACTAATGACAACAACGTTATTATTATTATTATTATTATTATTGTTATTATTTGTCTTATTATTATTTTTATTATCATTACTATTATTATTATTATTATTAAAAAACTAGCTATTAATTGAAATTTAGTATTACCGTTTTCTATTAAGTGTAGCCTTGCTATCACCGGTGTATATAAAATTAAACCTGTCCCCATTTCGGATTACTTACTTGAAAATGCAAATACGTATGACATCTCATCCATTTACCTGCACATGTTTGCACAAATATTTTGTATAAACCTATCTTCTAATAGTATTGCTGTATACTTTCAAAAGCAGAGGAAACGGATTTTTTCATTCATAGATCCATATGCATGTAACTGCGATATTTTCATCTCTAGAAACGCTAATCTAACCGGAATGTTTGTTTTAAAGTGGCGTAGTACGATTTTGAAAGGCCAGATTATTTACAAAATATAATGACAGTTGCTTAGTACACAGGGTATCTATGATTTCAATGCTATTGTGTAAAAGTGCATCCCTCCTTAGATATATGCCACTTTGTCTCTAACTAAAAAAAATTCAAAAAAATTTACAAACAAGGATAAAAAATGTAAGCGCTTATATACATCAAAACAGACTGAAAGTTGAGGCTTTCTTTAGACATGCTATAAAATATAACTGGACAGTGTTTCGTATAGCAACTATTTTAATATTTGTATTATTAACAAAAATATGTTCATGAATATTAGAAACTGAAGGCTGCTAATGAGATATTTTTTTTTAAAAATAATGATATGAAATCGATGTAAATATTATTTTTTTAAGTGGGAATTAATTGTTTCAAATATATTGTAAGATACTTGATAATTTCAAAACACCAGAACTATAATCTAACTTTATCTTGTATTAATTTAAATTAGAGACATTTGTATTTATATCAAATTTAGAATATAACAGCTTAATGTGTTGAGTCGCAGCTGCATTAACACTCTCAAGGCAAATTGCTATAATTGGTTTTTAAACACACAAAAATGACACATGATTTATTTAGACCGTATCACCCACTAATGCAGTGGCTGAGTTTTCCGTCTTTCAAGAAAAAGATTGACTTTCAATGTGGCCAATACTTTTGATTTTCGCAGCACCCTTCGTTACCGGGAATCAGTGGGCCTAGGTCTTGTATATGATGGCCATTGCAATGTCGTTTTAGCGTGCCCACTGATCCAGAGTTTTACCCCGGGAATTTAAGTCAAAACATTGGTGTTATTCTACCTGACAAAAACACCGGAACTATAGTTACCATTAAAGCAGATTTTAACCTGCAAGGGCGACACAGTACTGGGTTTTGAGCGCCACTTACGATTCATTTGAACGGAGTCTCTAAGGCACAAATATATTGCGGTAGCCAGCCAATTAGTGCCTTAAACGAAAGCATTAAAACCAGATCGATTGAGGTCAAAACGGCGGAAACAGAACAGCGTAACAAAATAAAAAACAAAAACAGATAAAAAACACAAATATGGTGTCACTGCTACTACAATGACAGTGTGCTATGTTACGTGTTTAGGCTCTTTTAAACAGTAACAAGAAAAAAGTGAAGACAGCAAGCTTTGTAAAATTTAACAAACAATTTATTTCCCCAGCAAAACAAACTTTTCAAGGACGATAAGCGCAAAGGGCATCCTAGAATCTATAACTGTACATTCCTTGTTGTTGCCTGCGACCAATCATTGCATTCTGGTTATAATATCAGTCACTTTTAACATTGCTAGTTTTTATCTGACCTAATTGATTTTGAAACAGATCAAGTTCCTTATCCACCCTGATGTAGACCACAAACGCAGTTAAATCGTCTTTTGTTGCAAAAATGTTGATTTGTCCACGAACGCTGTTTGTTTGTGTTTCAGCGTGTTTTTGATCGGCCATAAACATAGGTGGTCATATTGTAATTTAACTTACATCAATTTTTAATTACCATGGCTGTTGGTAGAGTTCTAAAAATCTCTGCCTCGTATATGTGAGTAATGCGGTCTCCAGAGTAGTCGAGTGCAGATGTAATTGCTCGCGGTGATGTTTTATATCGCTTCCACTTGCTGTGATAAATTCTCGCGGTGACGCCAGACCATAATAATCAAAATATTTACGATCCATTTCATATATATATATATATATATATATATATATATATATATATATATATATATATATGAAATGGATCGTACTGATGTAATACGAGATCCAATGATTACCAGGACCTTCATGCGAATTTAGACTATTCCTGTTCCATAGGTATGTGGTACATCAAGTAATTTAACAAGCATAAAAAACACCTGATCAACGCTTGATTCGTTTCTTTCTGTTCCATTTCTAGTAAATCAGAATTTGATAGCAGCGTGCTCATAGTGGGTGGTTTCACATGGGCAGTGGTAAGCATTTCACATACAATCGCGATCCCCTGGATGTTAGTATTATACCCCGGCCTCTTTTTATTTTCCTCGACCCACTCGCCTCCCTCATGCGTTTAGTCCTATCTTATCGGCGGCATATTCTGCAATGTCAAGTGAGGCGGATTTTGCAACTTCTGGTTCGTCAGCCGTCAGCAGGCAGATAACTGATAATATCCTTAAAAACCTGATTATTCAGTTGATAAGTCAAACTCATACGATTGTTTGTGAGTGAAACGTTTGATATAGCGAGATTATTTTATGTGTTTGACAGCAATTGTTTGCGAAAGTCCTCCGACTTCACAAAAAGGTTTCTGAGAGAGCAGATAAACATCTTCATCACGGGTGTCGATAATTTTTGTACCAGAATTTTTTAACTCATGCGAATCTTTGACCAAGTTTTCCACATATTCGTATTGGGTTGTTGATTTGTCAAAGGTTGCGTCATCATAAAATTTGAAGTATTCCGATACATACATAGATATCTTCTGTATACATCCTCGTTCCACTAGAATTCTTTAAGACCGGATCCTGACATGCTATTTGACAATGAAGCTGTCGCATTGGTCGATGTTGTGGGCGCCTCAAGTTCATTCATAATTACTGAGCCGCGCTTAGACACTAATTTTGGCACTGTTAGTGATTAGGCGTTCAACTTATTTTGATGATGCAATTTACTTGATGATTTTATCCACAGACTATTGTGGCCCTGGTGTTCCCTTAATCGTGTCTGCGATATTTTTTTCCACACCGCTGATCCTATTGCAGAATCTGCTTAGTTTGCCGTATCAAAAAATAATTTGAGGAACTCCTTTGACTCTTCTTGATACCGCCATAGATGCCTTAGATAGGAGTGATGAATAAAAGCTTTATATGAATCTCTTCATGTTGAATTCGTATTGGCTTCATTTACACAATCAGGTTTCATTGTTTTGACGGGCTCGGAAATGCATATAAAATGTGAATCGCTCATTATGTAGGTTGATATTGTTTCCAGAGTGATCAGTGATCGACATTGCACTGTATCGCATTTGGTAGACATTTGTGACGGGTAACAAATGAGCTTTCCCAATTTATGAAGAAGATATTTATGTTGTTAATGTGTATGGGAAAGACACCGTCGTAAGGACCGGGTTTCTTAAGATGTTCTCAACTGAAACGCACCTCGGTAGCCGCACTTAAGCATCAATCGTGTTTTAAGTGTAGAATAATTTTGTTCGAGTATTATGTTTTCCAAACATGCACATTTTTTGTCATCTTTAATCATCTCACCAGTGATCCTAACCAAATAGGCTTGGGTCTAGCACGTGAAGGTGTTTTCTGCCTAATCCCGGACGGTACCTCATGTTTGATCGTTCAAGAAGGGCGTTAATACCTCGGTACTTAAAGTGTGTCACTGTGCCAATATTCTGTCCATTCACTCTTATTTCCTTTTGGGTGTCACTTTGAGTTGTTTGCCATTAGCTTGGTATTTTCAGCGCTGATTTAAATCCTATACCTTAGTGATGCTTAACTGAGACGGTTGAGTATGGTCTCTAGTTCTTGTTCATCCCCCGCTAAGACATCGATAACATCAGTGAAGCGCAGGTTGGTGATTGTTCTGCCCCCAACACCGTCACTGCACTCATCGTCTTCGAGGGCATCGGACACAATAATTTTGAAGTAGACGTTGAAACGAGAGTGTAAGCGAATGCACCCCTGTGTGACTCCCACTGTGGTTCGGATCCAATATCCTATATTGCCACTGGCAAGAACTGCGCTAGTCGCGTTGTCATACAGGTTTTCTATGGCAATGAATATTTCAGCGTTTATATTGTATATCCCATTTTGGCCCAAACGACTGCATGCTTTACCTTATCGAAAGCCTCCCTGAAGTCAATGAAGGCATGATAAAACTACTGCTAATACTGCAGATACGCTCCACAGAGTATTTCAAAGTTGAAGATGTGTTCTTTAGGGCTACGACCTCCTCTGAAACCAACCTGTTCTTTCGCAATGATGTGATCTGATTGGGGTTTCAGTCCAATGTGGTAAATCTTAAGCATAACCTTGTTTTGGTCACTGAAGAGTCTGATTGTTCAGTTTTCTCAAACAGTAGCAGATTCACTTAAAAAGAGTGAGGATACGAGAATGGGTCCATGGTGTAGGACATTTTTCTGTTTGCCATATTTTGTTGCAGATCGTTGTGAGAACATCTATGATGGGTCATCCTGTTTGAGCAATTTCTGCTGGTATGTTGTCTACTTCAGCTGACTTCCCTCTCTTTAGCGCCCTTACTGCAGCCTCTACTTCTTTCCTGAGCATCTCCTGGTCATATTTTGTCGTGGTAAGTGGACGTTTAGTACATCTTGGTCTCTAGGAGTCGCTTGGCTGTAAAACAACTGAACAGTATTCCGTCCATCTTTTAAGGCTGATAGGGATCTTTTTCTTCTTTGAGACTCGTACCAACCATTTCCAGGATCATGGTAGATTTCCCCTGTTTCTCTGTTTTTGGGTCTTTGTCCAACTGATATGCCTTTTCATTGTATTTCTGGTTTAAGTTTTTCTCAATTTCCTTACACTGGTCCTCTAACAATCTTTTCTTCGATCTCTTTAAGCTCCTATGAACCTTCTTGTTAAACTTCTTGTATGTTTCTGCTCTTCAAGGTCGTCCCGTTTCCTCATCGGTTTTCTCTTCACATCAAAGAGCTTGAGGATAGTGGCTGTGGCCCAGGGCTTCTATATCGTACGATTTTTGTCAACGATCTTGATGGATGTGCCTATTACCTCCGTGTTGGCGGTGATCATGGAGTCAATGTTTTTTTCTTCAGCACCCAGAATTTTGAGTGGTTCAAATGTGCCGCCTATTTTACGTCTTTTTAAGTTCAAATCTGATTCTAAGCTACGTGTTCCGGCAATGTTGACAACAGACTGGAAATGTTTCCAAGATGTAGTCAATCGGGATGTAACTTCTTCATCTGGACTATGCTACTTCAATCTACTTAAGCCCATTTGAATGGACAGCAACATTACACATGGGCCCAAGAACATGTCTATATTTCCGTATGCATGTGAGACCTAGATCCTGACAGCAGACCTAGGGAGACTAATCCACACCTGAGAGTTGAGATGTTCCAGAAGGATCCTGAACATCTCATTCTTCGACCAAGTCTCTAATGTAAGGTGCAATTTGACCATATGAAGATATGCTCACTACTGTAATGAAGCTCAAACTAAGATGGTATGGATACGTTTCACGCTCATCTAGTCTGCCAAAGACGATCCTAAATGATACAGTGAGAGGAAAGAGAGAACTAGGCAGACATAGGAAGAGATGCAAACATTTCATCAAAGAGTTTACAGGCTTGGACGTTACCAAGTCCCAAATAGCAGTGGCGAACAGGGCAAAATTAAAATTGTCTCTGTGTCATCGGTGGCGGCCCCACGACATGCCAGGTTACTGGATAAATGAAATTAATTAAATAAAGACATATTAGCAATGATGTAGGCTCTTGAAACGGTGGTTAGCAATGTTCCTGCTTCATTAGTGGAAATAAAAAAATATCCTTGCTATTTCTAGTTGTAATATTATGAAACGAGTTCCATATTTCTGAAGAAATTAAAGCGATCACATTGCAAACGTCTTGTAACAACTTTATGGGCGTGCTATATGTAACATTATAACTGCCACTACTTCGTTTGAGCTAACATGGACTAACATGGACTCAAAGAGAAATGTTTGTGTTATATTAGTTCATACTACTTTGTATTCTACTAATTATGCTTTGGTGAAGTAATATATATATATATATATATATATATATATATATATATATATATATATATATATATATATATATATATATATATATATATATAGATGTCATTGTCGACTTTCACTCCAACGTAGTCAGTTTATTTCCTGGCTGATTAGAGCCTATACTGGTTTTAGGTTTAAATATTTTCATACTTTTTATAAGTTATAATCTACGTTGTATCCCCCTGTTTACTAAGGAACCTAATTCTGGATCAGTTTGTATAGCTTTTAACATTAATATGAGCTTGCGTTAGAAATCTTCTCTATGTTTCCATTCCAATGATTTTGGCAGCAACGGTGTTCCTTGGTAGTTACTGTGGCTATGATAATACCGATGGTGATGTTGATGACTGGGTTGACGTAGTATCGGTGCCCTTTCATATATACTCTCATCGTTTCAATACGTACTGCGTTCTCTTTTAAAACGTTTATTCTGGTTGTATTTTCAAATGCATAGCCAAATATTGGTCTGATTGCACTATGATTTTATATAGCTCCTGCAGCTGCTGTGTGAGAGCTGTTTTTGTTTTCTCTGTTTGACGTCTATGGCAAGCAGCTACTTCGTTAAAACCGCTTCTTTTACATATTGTTCTTTAGTATGTTTGTCTTCATCTAAGTCCTGTGCAGACACTGTTTCAGAAACGTCTAATTGTCATAGGCTTAGATAGTTTTATGCTCTGAAATTCATTCACCAGTTGTTTATGCAAGTACGCGGCAACATTGCTGTAACTGTTGATTTGCATGACTGTGCATTCTTTCTTTCTCATTTGAGCTTCTTCTCTTACAAATTGAATATTATAAATCCGGGTCGTAGTGATTTTCATATTTTTATGCTAACTGATCTTATTTAAACAACCTCTACTGGTCTCTTAACGACACTGACAAGGCCATAAGTAGTTATGCTGTTGCTGATTACACCAACACTGACAGAAACTAAACGTTTACAATATTATATCCAAAAGAACTAACGCCGGTACAAGATGTTGATGGCACAGTTGACACCGTCATATTTTTGACGATATTAAAACCAACCGCGATAAAATGAAAATATCAACGAATAATTTTCTGTCACGCAAAATGCTCGAATTCTATATACCTGACATGTTCTTAATACGATGAGCCAAAATACATTCGCTTTGTAATACTTCAGGCATGGACAACGGTCATTGTCGTGGCACAGGCTAAATTTTGGCAATGTTATCATGAAACCACTGGTGATGCAAACACGACATTCTGGTTTTCATAGCTATGCAGAACACATCACTGTAATGCAGCGATTGGATTAGTATTATTTTTCAGAATAATGTTATAACATTGACAACACTATCTTATTCCAATGCATTGAATAAAATTCCGTTTGTACGAGTAGATGATGAAAAGGAAAAAGAAGCTGTCCACATAATTTTAAATCAGCAGTAATAACTAAGTTGCCGCGTTGTTGCAGAAACAAGAGGGCATTATTATGAAAGAACTAGGATGTATGTTTTTGAAAAAATAGTTGTACAGAAATAGCTGTTTAAAATGTTGGTTGCAAATGAAGATGGCGTAAAAATAGATAATCACCTGCTCAGTCGAGTTTTATTTAAAAAAACGATGAAGCGCAGCAAACCATAAATAGAACAGTTACGACAGAGCCGGATTCTTCCACACCATAATCAAAACGTTTCTCAAATACAGCTTCCTGAGCAGTAAGACACAGGAAATATACTACGAACTTTAGGTCGAATTCGAAGCCATAGTTGTCGACTCAAATCCTGAGCACATTGGGAAAATATTGCCAGAAGACAATATGGTTAGTGCTGTGTTTAGTGACATCAACATAATTATAACGAGCGGACACTTTGTACAATCGTGAAAGAACGCCTTCACAATCGCAAGTATGATATGGTGCAACATGAAATTATTTTTAGGAAGCAGCACACACCTTTCTACAGTTGACACAAGGCTTGTTATATATTGATATGTTGGCCATTTTGCAAACAATCTCATTGTTAAATAACACATCAAGCATAAATAGCATGCACATGAGTTTAAAGCTGCAACGAAGCATAACTAGAATAGGCATGCCGATAAAAGGAACACTTTTTAAAGAGTAAGATCGCCAAAAACAAAAAAAGCAAGATAAATCTTTGTGCGTGCTCACGAGGTATCAAACAGCTGGCAGGAATGCTTTGAAAAGAATGAAAAGGCTTTTAAACTATGACCCCAAATAGATAAACCTTAAGAGCAACCTCAACCAGAACCAGGGTAAGTACAACCAGATGCTAAAAAGACAACAAAAATTCGCTGAAGCATACACCAATATTTAGTAATGAGGATGCCTAGAAAGTCTCTTCCCTTGACTGAAATTTACTATATTGGGAAGAAGCGTCTTGCAGATTTACTATCAATTCTTTTTCCTTTCCGAAACTGCATAGTGGCTACTTTAATGAATAAAAGCTTACAAAATAGCTGATAGAAATCTTGGACTTATTCCAGAATCGTATGTTGATCATTATCAATTGATTGTTCAACGGGTACATCTGTGCTTTACCAGAAAATGCTAAACACCCCTGCTGTGGAATATCCACATGATAAAAGTTTTCTTCCAGAAGAAGAAATATTTAAAGAGGACGAAGAATTGTCTGGCTAGCATTATTGTATCTGATAATAAATATCATAGACTTCGACCACATTATAAGCCATCTGGAAAAAGTAGAGCAAGAAAATCTTTTCTTGTATTACACAAGTCATCGCAAACAGGCCCGTTGTTTCATGCTTTATAACATATATTACAATCGTGCGTGTTAAATCTGATGTCTGCCATTTCTCAAACTTTACTCATTGTAGGTGATATGTGCACTGGAACCTACATCCATTTTCGCTGAGTATTTCCGGCGGTATAAACATTTCTGAATGAAATTAAAATGTGCTTAGGAGGTGATTTGTTCAACGTGGATGATCTAAAGATTTCACAATCGTAAAGAACATCGTGGTAGAATCAAGTTCCATGTTCAATAACAAATATGCAAAAATGTATGCATATAATATAAAATCACAAACATTAGACTCTTATGTAAGCATTTCCTAAAGCCTGGCTGAAGTAAACATCGCTCTACCGCCAAGTCTGTTGAATTCTGTCGAACGTAAGATCCGTGCTCGCTTTAATTTTATAACTATTTTGGCATAACAATAAAATCGTTCTTCTTTTGCGAAACCAAGGTTTGATGTGATGTCAAGATCATCTCTTACAAACCCATAAGCAGTGGTCACGGGTGTCTTACATCTTAATTTGTACAAAAAATTAGTTCTGGCGGAACGTAAGCCAATAACAGCTTTTTTGCATACATCCTGCTATCTCTAATTCTATGTCGATGTCTATGTAAAAGTCAAACCACGTTGAATTTTCTGTGTACGTTAGGACAATTAACTTCAGAACGTCATTGACATATTTGTAAGCGCCATTGATTTATGACAGTAATTGGACATCGTCTATATTCAGCCTGGTGGAAAGGTTACTGTGGCGGCACCGTCGATCTCATAGACAGGTATTATTCGTCTTGAGTCAAAGTTAAAATTTGTATATACTATTTGTTTCTCTAATTTATGTTCGCTTGCTATTATTTGAATCTTACTTTCATTACGTGAGATTATATGAATCGTACATCATTCATGAGAATATTTGAATCACAATTTTGTTTTCCTATTTGTAAATGTTTGTGTACAGTATTTGAATGAGTCGTATATTTAGAGAGTGAAACAATCACTGTATTTGTAGAGTATCTATTTGTAATATTTCATTTCATAAACTTCTCTCTTTCATCACATTGTGTTGTGTTGTCATTTGATACAAGCATCCAATCCTAATCCTATTAATACCCCAAAGCAATTGTTTAATTGATTTGCTTTAGGATGTCTTTTCCATTCCTGCTAGAACATTCGCTATACTGATCATTCGATGCATACTTTGTTTCAGACGCTCCAGTCTAAGTGGGCCATATAGTCAGCGTCAAAGACTTCATGCGTATTCTTCACAATATTATATACGTTTTGTATCTTGTTTTGCTCATAGGTCTGGCTTGGCTTATACCGTTCAATTTTTAAGATTGTTCAGTAGTTAACCAATTCATCAGTGTGTTCCAAAACTGTCTATTAAAACGCAAAATGTATCTTCATTCGGTTATGCTTTTTCTCTGCCTTGTTCAAAGCATTTGAAAATATGAAAACCTTGCAGATTACTACGCTTTCAAATTTAAAAAACAAACGAAACGCCTTGAATAATTTCAATTAATCGGTCAAGATTTGTTGAGGTATTCAGTGCCCAATCCTCACATGAAGCACCTAATGGACATTATTTGCACTTTCTGTAGTATTAATATTTTCATCTTTGTCAGTTAATCACGAAATTCAAATCCCGGGTACCGTTATATAATATGTGAAACAATGAAATAAAATGTAACCAAAATAATCAGTTCGAGCGTGATTTACTATGAACACGTGCGACCTTGGTGTTGATTGCTTTGGAGTTTGAGAAAACTAGATCATGTAGAAGAAATAATTAATTTTTATCGGCAATACTGTTTCTTGTGTGTCGGGGTATTTTTCAGATCAAAGTCCCCTTTTAATTTCTTTATTTCCAAAAGTCTCTCTTCTTTTCAGATATTTCAATAAAGATCTTGCACCTGTAAATCAGCATTTTGAAAAATGACCGATAATGCAACATCAGGTACGTATATCAGCTCTGCATTATCAAACAATGCTTTTCTTCAAACTAATAAGATTACAGTATTAGAAGCTAGATATGTTGTTTCAAGGCTAATTATTTCCACTCTGCATTTATATGCTGGATACCGGTTTGTTTCTTTTCACTGTTTCACTCTTTTTTACCATACATATACTAGTTTTAACCTGCGTTCAACACTTACGTCGATTCTATAATAATGTACAGCGACGGCATACAAGAGCAGACATGTCAATAACACTCGAAATAGCTATTCTCCTGAGCGCACCTCTGCACTTGTGTGTTCAACATATTCTCCATTTTTGAAGCAGCTATTTTGACATCAACCAATCTCCACAACTCCGAACGTCTATATATTTTCCAGAACAAAATACCTAGGACGTGCTGGCATTATTTCTTAATGAAAGTTTAAGGTTTGTACGGTTCAACCACACAGTTCTAAATATAACCAGATTATCTTCGGTATAGTTAACTCAGAAGCAGCCTTGACATGAATTTTTTTTTTATAAAAAGAGGAATCTGTATTTCATACAAAGTTATATTTTTTTTATCACAATGTGCAATAAGATACTACTCTCTGCATAAAAAATCCTTATAAGGTGACCATACATATATTGAGAAATTTCAAATTTACAAAATTATTTTATTAATGCAAGTACAAAGCATAGCTAATCAAAAACAATTGCAGCCATGAACTGAACTGTTTTATCTTTATTACTTATCAGCCTCTACATTGTCCCTGAAGACGAATTGCACTATTGACTTACGATTATCATTTGTGTATGACATGTTTTGCTTGAGTGTGCTTATTTAAAGGTTATTTATTGGAAACAGTTATTGGAAAAGTAAAAGTCGTTATAAATAAAATACGTCTAAGTTGCAACTCAGATGCAACGGAAACTGATTCACTAGACCAATCGCTCTATAGATAAGTATACAATTTTTTATTAAATTACCCAAAACATATATTTCACTTGAGTATTTATGGTTATATATATATATATATATATATATATATATATATATAGTGTGTGATATTAATGATGCAAGTTGCAGTTGAATTTTCTTCCAAAAACGGGACTATTTCATTTTGTTTTGGCCACAAGGAGTATATACTTAACATTTTGTTACTAGCTAGTGGAGTGGAAATACAGAAATATGTAGCGAAAACTAAAATTAAAAATAACATGACCAATCATGATATAAATAATTTCTTTGCAAATTCACTGAAACATAGAACAGAAATGTTAAACAAAATAATAGCTCTGTCATTTTTCCAGATTCTCCTAAAGTCCAGGTCAATGAAGACATAATTTTATCAGGTACAGCAAACATTTCTTCTAATGTAAATACTTTGTTCAAATATATTTTCACAAGATACTGACAGCATGATCTTCATCCACTTGTAACAAGTTCTCCTATCTCATTTCTTATATTGTCCATTGGTTAACGATTTATTAATAGAGTTCCGATATATTACGTTCATATAAATAATGTTAGAAGTCTTGAGGATTGCGATCAAACTTGAAATTGCTGTTTGCCGAATGGCACGGCCAAATCGGATTAGGCCGCTAGCTGGCCCGGGGAGAATATAAATACTATTGTAGATATTGAAGCTTTGTACACAAAATATTCAGAATCCACTGTACGTAATGCAGACTCTGATATTTTATAGTATTATCATAGGAAATCGTGTGCGAGTGGAGATGTTGCAGGGCGAAACAAATACATATGACACTGTAAAAGTTATGCATTGATAAAGATTATGCTACCAAACCAAAAACTTGAAAAACTAATGTAGAAGTGTCAGATTATGCAAATTCACGTAATAGTTGCGAATTTCGCACATCTTAACTCAAAACCAGATGGTGAAATCGGAACTAATAGTCAGGTATTATGCCACCAAAAAAGTTTTTTGTACACCTTATCCTTTTGACCCTCTAAAACCAACAGGTAAGAAGGAAGGAAGCTTTAGAGCACACAACCCCTCAATGCCGAAGGTCTGCCATGACATGGTGAATCTAATAATGCCTGCATTTTACGAATATGTTACTAGCATCTACAGTAACACGCTTCAATAATTTATGATGGTGGCATTAATTGTCTATTTCTGTGAGACGAATAGCTACCTTTATCTAATACAAAAATATATATAATTTCGTTTTTACAGTGAGATGAGATTTTCCAAATATTGAAGCTTTTTGTACCATTCTGCTTTCATTCTTCGCGATGGATATAGATTAACCTAAGCTATTGTTGGCGTTTTGAAGTAGATTAAAATAAAACGTTCTGTTTACATGAAGCAAAACAAAATAAAACATGTTTGTTTTGCTCACAATTTACACATGACATATTTGTCCAAACATTTCATTACGATTGTAGACTAATTGTTGTTTTTCTCAAACTGCTCAAGACTTCTAATGTCATAATTTCACTGTGTGTATGTCTGTCTTTTATTGACTTTGCACATATAAACCGGTCAAATAATGTGATCAGTTGAATATAAGATAGTTAGGCAGAGGAAACTTATACAATATCGATCAGTCGGTTTGTCCGCCCGTCCAACAACCCCGGTTAATTGAAATTATTCAGTCTGAAATTATTTCCATTACACTAAAACATACGAATCCTTCAACACAAAATATTCATTACCATGCACTGCGTAATCTCTCTCTCTCTCTCTCTCTCTCTATTTCTCTCTCCACGGGTTATTAAAAAGCAATATAACTTCTTAATAAAGTGGGTTTTCCCCCTTTCTTCGGGTCTTTTAACTGTTTGCACTTTCCTACAACACACTCTTTACTTTCCATGGTTTCAGTCAAATATTAATTTATTCGTCAGTCTATACAGACACATATGCATTCAGTTTTATTCATCCATTTTTTGCGTGCGTTCTATTTAATTATCTATCTATGTTTATATCTAATTCCGAATTGGGAACAATTTATGTATTATGCATGCTGAGAACAACAACTTTACAGAGCTTTATCGAAAACAATGTTCCGTATAATTTTCACTACATTGTACGCTCTGTGGCACACACATACACATATACAGAACATAACACATGTAACAGTACTTTTTAAAAATTAAATTATGATATCCGTTTAGTAACAAATCAAACCACCTGGATCTATGGAAGTCATTTGTCTAATTTGACTCCTTTTTTAGGTTTTATTTTCCTGTTTCCTTTTTTGTTTCCTCCTTCAAACACGCGTTTTTAATATTCAAGCTTCCTCTTTTGGACTATTAGGTGACCTATATTCAGCTGTAAACACCCCAGCCCACAGACCCCATCCCCGGGAAATGCTTGATTTATCTGTAAAATAGCAACATGGAATTACTTAGACTTCCGATGATATATCTAGATTTAGATTAGAAGATTAGTCTTAAAATTGTATTTGACCAGTAAATTCAGGTTATAGTCCTCATTCCAAAATGAACCAACATATACTATTAGATTATGCTGGGCCTGACATATTCAGCAGTATAAACAATGACAAATGAAAACAACTCAGAACTAATACTTTACAGATACATGTATCATGTTTCCTAAATTACGTCAAGTGACGTAGAACAGTACCAAATCGATTAACATCACTACTCATCAACAGCTGGGTTTCTTTCCGTCTAGACATTACTTATGTTCTCTTTGTGTAACAACTAATCAGAAATTAACATTTATTTTACGATAATGAATAGCTCAGCAAAATTGGATTACACTCTTCCAGACACGGTAGCAAAGTTAATGGTCCTGATGACAAGACCAACATACGTTTATTTCTGTACACGTATTTCTCCTTTGCTGGATTTGCTAGCAGATTTTTAGGCTTAAAATGCCACCTTGCCTGGGTGTCACTGTTGTTGTTGCTTTGGTACATACTTAGCATTCATCCATCGTTGTTTTAAATGGAGATGGGGCCTCAAATGAGAGAAAGAGATGAATAGAACGTGTATGTGGTCATTTTATATAAGATATAAAGTATTAAATTGTGATTCAACCATGGCGTATCGATACACATCAGGGATGTTTCTTTTATGATATTAGTGTTAAATGTTTAGCTCATTTGACCTTGAGCAATTCAAGAGCATGTAGCTGTGACGAATTTGTTGCTCTGTTGTCACAAGAATGTTAACTTATAGCTTCTCCATATTTTCGATAATACACCACTTCATATGCATATTCTCAGACTTCAAATTATACTGAATTACTAGTTGGCTAATCCCATATTTATTATTCTTGTAGGAACTTTCTGTCAATAAGTTTTAGCTATTACCATGCTGATCATTATATTACTATTGGCTTTTCAATGTTTGACATTTTACATTTAGCACCGTTTCTTGAGCAAATTACATGCCTGTATTCTCCCATTTAATACCAAATTTGTTTTCTCCGTATGTGGCTGCTTCATGGGAACATCACGATATGTGTATTAAATATAAAGTTTCAAGTTTTTATTCTTTCGCGGTAAACGAACTATTCGTCGATCGATTCAAGTTCTTATGGAAACCATTCGTTTGTGACCCATGACCTCGATGGTTTGATAGTACAGGCATGTGATTCACATACATATACACTTAGATGAAGTCACAGTAAACTTAGTGCCGAAAGTTATATCTAAAATATGCCGACTTAATATAAAAACTGTAAGATTTATTGAGTAATGTAATTTGCTTTGTCCTTAGTTGCGACCTCCTCCATAGCAACCTAATTCTTTTAGTACCATTATACCCTGTCATTGGTTTTCCACAGCTTATCCATTTGAGAACTGATCTTCTGCTACTAAAAACTATATAGAAAAATTAACATATGGAGTTTTTCCTTCTTAGTTTTGTACTTAGTAAGATATAAGATGTGATAATGTTGTATATACTGAAATATATCGAACCTTATTCATATGTGGTTGATATCGCAAGAATTGCGCCAGACTGAGGCTTGCCAGTTTTCCATATCTGACTCGTTGACGGCGGATTTTGTCTGCCAATTCTGATTGGTTCAGTCCTGTCACGTGATTTAAAACCGAAGGTTATATATTGGAGTGGAAGCCAGTACGTATGAGATAACTGCAGAGCTTGGTCAAATTCAAAACCAGAAATAACACATGTGAAATCCAAGATCCGTTTTAGTTAATGACATATTTAAATTGCTATACTACTACTACTAATAATAATAATAATAATAATAAAACATAATAAAATATTATAGGACTGGCAAAGTAATAATAATGCTTTGAATTATTTAGGCATTATTTAGGTGAAAATGCTGGTAAAATAAGCAATACTTTGAAAATTTGAACGTCCTTGTTTTTAACAGTATGCAGATGCAAGCATTTTTGAAAATTATGCAGGTAATGTTTGAGTAAGCAAATTAATCTTCCAAATTGTCATGACGTTTTCTCCCACCACAATGGTAACCTGGATTAAACGATTACAAACCAAATCTTCAACTCTCGTTTGTGGGGGTCACTCTATGATTGCCAATCCTTATTTCATTTATTTAACATTGAAACAGACTATTATGTGCTGAGCCATTTTACTGAAATTATTCAGAAACAATCCATCGAAAATTAATGTCAGTATCTAATGATTACGATACAAGTGTGCAAGTAACATATTACACTGTGTCATCGAATTAGCCCTGCCTCACCCTTCTCTCTCTCTCTCTCTCTCTCTCTCTCTCTCTCCTGTCAGAATACGTGCAATGTTGCGGAGTGGGAGGAATATTAAAATAGTCTGAACTGCATGAAAACCTTGAATCTGTCAGTGCACCAAGTACCCATCAAGATAACTAGTCCCTATAGACGTAAATGTTCAGTTCCAAGCTAGTATTCATCAGTATGACACAACACCAATAATGCATATCTGCAAAATCCTGTACAGACAAGACAGCAGTCAGTTAAAACTGTTGGCTGCGTGAAACACGCGTACTTTAATTTGTTTGAAGTATTGTTTTGTGTCTGTTTCCATCCTATTAATAGTATCTATATAGATCATTTTGAGTTATGAAAGTAACCTACCGTTTAAATTGTGGATCTGGGTCGGTGTGTCTGGAACTTTTTCCAACAAAGATACATTGTTCTCGCATAATCACAATATATTTCTTTTGCAACTAAAATGATAGAGATATAGCAATTTAATTTTCTTGTAAACCAAGGAAATATACGTTTTAACAAATCACATCCCCTTCTCAAATCCAAATATTGTGACGATAGGTCCTAAAAGACGGAATGACTCCCTCCCTCTCGCTGTCTCTGTCTGTCTATTTGTCTGTCTCTCTTTTATTCTTTGTTGGATGACTAGTACGCCTCTCTCTCTCTCTCTCTGTATTTATCTCTCTCTCTCTCTCTCTCTCTCTCTCTCTCTCTCTGATCAACCTATGACGACATGGAAACCGTCCAACAGAGAGAGAGAGAGAACGATCAACGATATTGGAACGAATCACATTGGTAAGTCAATTATAATAATGACTTGGAGCAACTGCATATAGCCTTCATTGTTTCGATTACTTCTTAATTGTGTTACTTCCACTTCTTGTCCACACCATTTATCTAATGACTGTATCATTGATAGACAACTCTCCGTACACACTTTGTTATTAAAATGAATCTCGGCAAACGTTCTTTCATTTCAGTAAATATATGTAGATCTTGTGCGGTATATAAAATATTGACATGTTAATATCTTCTTTGAATTTGTTATAAAACTGTATTAGGATGTCGGAATCTCAGAATGAACATACCACCTTCCCGTTTAAGGCCATTATTCGATTATCTCTTCTTTATTTATTAGGTTCGTTATGTGCGTGTGTGTGCGTATGTGTATGCAAAGAGAAGACATTTAGAGAGATTGATCACTCGAACTTTTATACCTAGACATAGTTCCTTGTCCCAGTTTCTTAGGGGTAGTTGTTGGTTTGGATTTTTCAAGCACATCTAGCACAAATTCGTTTTAACAAATGGAGGAAATATTATCTAGGTGCCTTTCATAAGGAATCATCATCGCAGCCAACTTTAGCAAGAATGGTCTTCGATCAAATTTCCGACACTTACAGCAACTGAATAACCGCTGCAGACTAAATAGTAATTTGGGTTTTAAATCGTAAGGAATATGAATTATATGTCAAACTCTGTCTAAAATACACCCGGTAGGTGGCAATTACCTGTCTGATAGACATATATTAATGTAGAGCAATAATGTTTTGAGATTAAGAAAATATTTTCCAGACTTTGCGTTCGATGACCAATACAGCGCATCGTCGTTGCATTAAACTGTCATAATTTAAAGTTTACTGAGCTTATATTTTTCCTAGCTTTCGTTTGTCTTTAATTTCACATTCACAAACATGTGAAAGGTGCTATTTCGTTACTTTTGCGAATTTATTAATAACCGTCTTTGGCTGTTTGTAACAGGTGGTCGTTAGGTAAAAGCATTATATGTAAGATATGTTTAGATGATTAAATTTGTGATTTTTAGAATAGAGAGAGAGAGAGAGAGAGAGAGACAGAGAGAGAAGGAGGGATAAACTTTCTTTTTCCGAAACCATTATAGCTAACTTTCTTTCATACTAATATAAATATGTAGATATTAACCGTTCATAAAAGAAGCAAATAATATGTGTTTTTGTAGATCAGTCAGATGGCAGTACGGTTACGGCTTGCAGGTTTATCAGGAGTATCATATGTATGACATTTATTTTGGAATTACATTACCCAAGAATAGTTGCATTATTACCGATTACTAACTGGTGCATTTACTCCGAATAAACTTGCGATCAAGCTTGATCTGTTATATAGCTCTTTAATACAAGTTTAGAGAGAGAAACGTTAGGTCAAAGCTTATTATGCTACAAAATAGCATACAAATTTACAGATTCTATAAATGTCAGACAGGATAGTAACATGGATAAAACATTACAATGAAGAAACACAATTCTTTGTTTGGTATGCATCAGTACATATATTTGCATTTTGCTAAATTTAGGTACCAATTGAAAATTTCGCATCGTACCCCAAATTTCTCAACACCGATTAAACAAAAACAAATGAAACTTACGGAGAACAAGTTTTGTTTCATTAAAGTTTGATCTTTAACAGAACCAAATCGTCAATCTTTTTTAATGATCAAGTTATTTCATTACTGGACAAAAACATCGAAATTCAAACATCTTTTAATTGCTAGCGGCGTAAAATCTTTATTCATTTAGATATTATTTCGGTGACATTTTCAGTACTGTACAGATATCTCTGTTACATTTCGCTTATCTTTACATCTCATGTCTTGTCGAGTAGGTAGAAAATTATCGTGATTTTAATTTTTTCTCACTTTATGCGTAATTAATAAATCAAGTCGTTTTCATTATTGCTTTCATTATTATCAAGGTCTTCGTGTCTTTAAGAATCACTTGCACATGGTATTCCAATGCCAAGTAATACCAAGTCTGTTTTGTATTAAAAGTAGAGTGATATATTTCTAGAACGTTTGTCTGTCTGTCCGTCTAACCAATGTCCTACCCAAGTGTTCCGTTTAAAGTCATACAATTTGTCTCTTTAAATGTATCGATGGAAACATATGCATACATTTATTATTAGTAGTAGTAATAGTACTACTAATAGTAGCTTGTGTTATGTTTCCTGTATCACAGGTAATATTGATAATGTTGAAGGTGCGTAGTTTCCCATAAAAGTGACACCTTAAAATATCGTTCCCTTTAAATTATACTTGCACAATATCTCTGTAGGTACAACATACAAATATAAGTTTTTGGCTTGGCTGCTTTTAAAGGACTACATGCCTGGATCAAGTCCAGATTTACGTATCCACTTTCATTGCATTATAGGGCCATGTTGTTTTCCCTTTGTTGTCTTTAAATAAAGACATTACATAGAACTTAAAAAATATAGGGATCATATGTATGAGCATTTGTAATCATTCCGATTCGATTTATTTGCAAACTGTTTGAATTAATTCCGTATTTTCATTAGTATTCGTGATCTTTGTATTTATGTCATTTTCCGTGTCAGAACAATTCAGCAGAATCTATCGAACAAGGCCAATAAATACGCTTATCTGGCAATCACGTACATACATAAATAAATTATACTAGTTAAAGAACGTTCATCTTGAATAAAATCCCATTGTAACAAAAACTGGGGAATGAAACTTTGGTGTTGTTAGTGTTTTAAAGTCATAGTAGTGTATAAATTATCATGAATGAATGACTCCGCACGCATGCAAAACAACATAGTTGTTGACTAAAGGACTATATGTAATTGCAACCACGTACTTTGTGAGCCGGGGCATATTTGTCAACTTTTACGATATCATGTCTAAACATATGACATGAAGAAAGCATACACAACATAATACTTACCACTGAACGGATTCAGGCGTTCAGGCGTTTTCAAATGCGTTTGCACTACTAATACAATAACATATTCATCCAGTTCAGTACATAAAAGAAATCAAAGGTAATATGTAGCTAATATATATATATATATATATATATATATATATATATATATATATATATATATATATATATATATATATATATATATATATATATTTTAGTATTAAATGATCTTGTTTGTGTATTTATCGATGTATACATTTTACCTAATCACCTACAAAGTAAATAAAGTCCCAAGGACTTTATGTTAAATTTGTGAGTGATTAGGTAAAAGTTACATATCGATAAAAGCCCAACCATGATCATTAATCCTTATAATTCCAATTTCATCCTTTTTTCGTCAAATCAACTTAGTCCATCAACAATGCATTCCAATTTAAGTAGCGCGTCCTTTCCTTTCATTCGCCGCTTCACATCGCCCAATAATACATAACCTGTACAGATTCATACGAACATACTGACTACTGTCACAGTTACGTTCATTCGGAAACATCATGTGGTTTCAACACATTTAGCTTATTTACAACGGTCTTGTTCAATTTTAGTCAGTCCCATCTGCTACGTCATATGATAACGACCTTACATGATAACAGCTGATACACAATGAACAAGTGTGTTAGATCAAATTTCAAATCAAACCTTAAATCATATTTGATTTTATCAATGAACAACATGGAAATACGAACAAAATGATGCTATCCCTTGCTATTATAAAGGTAATAATTAAATACATTTTATACAGGAATAACCTTTTATATAATTTTCAACAATGTCAATTCACAGTTACGTTTATTCGCCAACTTCATATTTTATATCTTAGACAATGGTTACCCGTGGTGTCATCTCACTCCTTTTCATATAAACAAAATAACATTCTTTTTTAATTTTGCTATGTCCTGTCCATCAATAACATTTTATATTTTTTTAATCAGCGTTATTACTTAAGAAGACTCGTTCAGTTATCTAATGTAAAATTAAATGTGCAGTTGTTCAGTGTATAGTTACTCGCAAAAACCAGCAATATGTTTGCTTGGTTGCATAAATTAGTGCTGGAGTGCTGGAAGGAATTAATGACTACGCATCCAAAATAATTTAAATTAGCAAAACATTCACCTTTATGGATAATATTTACATTTTTCAATGGTGTTAAGTCACATTGGTGGATATGGTAGTTTTACCATTTTAAAACATTATTCAGTCCTTGGATAATGATCTTATATATTTGTTTTTATTTTTATATACGTGGTTATCTTCACACCATGTCACAAATCCCGCCCACGTTTTTAAAATAAGCAAACAAAATTAAAATAAATTTAAAAAATTACCATTGAAAACGCCAATGTCCCATTATGTGTTTCGTTTAGTAGCTTCTGAGTCATGATTTATTTCTACGGCTTTGAAGGCTTCCGCAGATAATTTCTTGAATCTTGATTTATATCCCTCAGCGATCTTAACATTGACTGGCCCAGTTTCCACACTATTATTGGTGTTGTTGTGTACGGCTAGGGTGACTGAGGTCAAGCGGTGCTGTGTGAGGGAATTTGTCAATCTCTGTTGTCTGTTTCATTTTCAGCGTCTATAACATCCATCGCATTATCGTCAAATCCATCTTCATCTGCTTCAATCGCTGCTATTATTTCTTTTAACTCCTTGTCGACTAATTGTTAAATAATCGCAGCAGAAAATTGAAGTGAAAAATCACCGTAATCGCCCATTTTGCGTGACTATGTATCAGACGAACGCCACATTGTAAACTATGCATTTCAATCAAAGAATATTTGAAAAAGAATAAAAGGGAATCATTTATATTTATTTGCTTAATGAATAATTTAAAAGATGAAACAATCTTTTCACAATGACATGTCTGCAGCGTTTATTTATGTTGAAAAAGTACAAAAACCGAAAGTAGTCCCAGAATTTACCGATGTGTAAAAAATTCCAGATCAGTTTCACGTGATGGTTTGCAGCCAATCGTATTGAAGAAAATCCCTTTAACTTATAAAAACTGGAATTACACACACACACACACACACACACACATGATCGTACACAAATTCGTCTCAAGGTAAAGGAATTAAATATATTTCGTACTCCGGTTGAAATGCTTTGAAAACTCCTTTTCCCATTATTATCCATTCAAGCGATAGAAATAATGATGCACGGAAATTGGATTATTCAATCCTCTGCGTTACATTAACTAGTCTCTATTATTATCTGAGCATCAATACAAATACAGTTCATAATCTACGTTCACCTATTTACTTAAGAAACATGTGGTAGTTGTCTTATTCCTCAGACATGACCCATTATACTGAACGAGCGGTTGTTTCTCAATATATCTTGAAATGGACTCTTTTGAGACACGCTCACCCGTTTATATCAGATGGTTGACAGCGCGCGCCACGAGAGGAAATGGATAGATAAGACTCACCTAAAAGATAGGGGCTTACAATTGGGGATCTTTTAAATATACCAAAAAGCTACTCCTTCTTTATATAAGAACAGGGACCCTAGATGTTATATCTGGTAATGATATTCGCCAAATACTTCATGATCAGTATTCAACGACACATTTTGGATTCAACAAATGGCTGAAGCCAGATGCAAAACTGTGCGAACTCTGTATTACATATTACAACAACACGTGCTCTTACTGTCACGCTGACAGAAAAGTGTCGTATCTTATAGGTTCTTGATTACAACCTCTAAGAATGACAACAACGGGCTAACCCTCCTACATAACATGCAAAAGTGTCAAGAATCAAATGCGTAATAAATATGATTAGAAATGTTTTCACAGGTAAAATAATAAATAGTTCGTGCACTTCCTAAGCTTTGTTGCGACAGGTCTATATTGTATTAAATTCTACAGCTATTAGAGAAGTAGTTGCACACATTTAATATCAAAATGACGATGTCCGTATACAAGGATAATATAAATATGTTCTGAAGTTGAGACTGGATATAAATATGGCCGGACCTAGCTGCGCTACAAATAACACATTTGGGAACGTAAATATTAATTTGCTTGTATATAGCATTAAACACAATCTACACTTCTTAGGAACAGACAGAGATTTATAAAAAACTTCTCATTGGTGGTAATAGTTAAATGAGTCGCATTAACTTCAAAATCAAGGTAATTGAAGCAGCACCGTATGAAGATGGCATACATTATGAGCGCGCGCGTGTGTGTGCTTGTGTGCTTATGATTTTTAACGTAGCTTTAACAATTTTCCAGTCTTATCGCTACGATGTCTGCAGTGTGGCAGTTTATAGTGATTTCTAACACTGGGACATCATGTCGCATACATGCATCGTGATGTCCCAACCAGGCACATTTTCCTGACACCAGTCCGACCAGTCCTAACACTAACCTCTTATTGCTGAAAGACTATCGAAGCTGCTGTTAGTACCATTTGTATGTATTTGGTATTACTCGGCCAGGTCTTACATACATTATTCATTGAAGTTAATACATAAAGTCGTATGCACCTGCTGTTATTGTTCAAATCGAAAGATTCGATTTCTAAAAGAACCTTATAAGATGATTCGAAATAGAAATAGTATTTCTACAGAGAACGCCACAATATAAAATGCACATGGAGATTCAACGTGTCAGGTAGATGAAGAAGAGTCAATTCTAGGAAGATCAAAATTGGACACACATTTTATTCAATATATATATATATATATATATATATATATATATATATATATATATATATATATATTATAATTTGGTAATATTTATGAGATCTTCCACGTTCTTTGTACAATCAAAACGTTCAGACAAAGTTCGATCACCTGTATATCAAGTTATGTATTGACATACATAAAGTCATAAAAAATAATGTGTACCTTATTCCTGCTGAGTTGTTTAAATCATATTGCATTCAAAATACGATTCGCTCATTTTACTATTATCACCATTGAAAGTGCCTCAGTCTACCAGCAAATGTTCTTTCAATACGTCATATGGCAACCATTAACTTTAGTTAATGAAATTATATTTCAAAGGCGTATATGATGAAAACTGTAAATTATTATCATTGCAAATGTGTAACGTGATGACTGATAGTGAAACCTATTATAAATGATATGTGATGTATAGTTTATACTTAACAAAGTTTAGCTAAATTGTAAAATATACTTTCAGTTAGTTCTGACAGGCTTTACATTCATCAGGAAGAGAAGGGACGTACACCTGCCGCGATGACGGAAGATCATATTGACAACGGTTCTGCAAACTCCAATAACCCAACCCAGGCACGATCATCATCAGACAAGTTAGCGGCAAGATGGAATATTGTACGAGACGGCGAAGTATTCAGCAAGATCGATACGTTGTGGATGCTTACTTATAACAAATCAGCAGATCCAAATAAAATCTACAATGGTGGGAAAAGACTGTGTCTTTTAGTGATGCTCTTCATGACATCTATCATTGTTGTTATCATATTTGCTAGGCTGATGGCGACAGAAACACAGGATTTTGTGACAGTGTCCAAACAACAATGCACCATAATGACTTTTTGTATTCTTGGAATATTGAGTACAATACTTTTACTTATACATCGCCTTCCTGACAAGGAAGGATACTTCATTTCAACAGAAAGTAAAAACTTAAATGATAAGGTTCTACATAAATGGGAGAAAGGAATGCAACTGTTTTGCGTATGCATATTTGGGCTTGCTGGAGTTGTTGTGCCTGACATTTGGACTTTAGTTTTGTACATAATGTGCCAGTCAACAGAGGTAATTGGTCTTCCCATTGCAGAGTGTTACACAGTATTCAAGATCTTTTTCACTATAGGACAATTTGCTGTCCTTTGTAAATACAGCCATTACCGCTGCCAAACGTTTGCTTCGCGCGTTAGTGTCCTTTTCTTGATCCCCGCAAACATAGGTATTTGGTTGAATTTGCTAGCAACAGAATCAGTCGAACGCATCCACAAAAATATAGAAGCAAACTTAACCGTTCATTCTACAGCTATTGTATCATACCATGATCCTGACGAGATATGTATTAAAGGGGATTCATACCTTGCAGACTACGCATTCGTTTATTACCCACTTGCAATGGAATTCTGCATACTGACAACAGGTGCATTGTTCGAAATTTGGGGATTAAAGTCTGATGATGGAAACAATACACAGAAGGTTAATAATAGAGAATCAAGAACTTGCAAAGAAAGTTGCTATAAAATACGTACATCAATCTGGATTTGCGTTAAAATATGTTCACCAACTCGCATTTGCAATTGGATATTTACAAACAAAAGAGAAAACTGCCTTTGCATCATTCCATCCGTTTTAGGTGTAGTGTTTGCTGCTTTCTTGATTGCAGTTCTGTCGTCAAACTTTTACATGTTCAATAAAGAGATGGTAGATGCATATTGCATCTGTTATTTAATACTTAATTGCTTGATGTTTGCTATATCTTTGGTGGCATGGGCTATAGTATACCGGCAACCATCACATACAATCGTATTCGGTCCAAGTCAAATAATTTTGATTGGCTCTACATGTGTCCTGGGTTTTTGGATTTTATTTGAACTTATTGCGTTAAGTAAAGACATAAACTCAAGTGATCATGCCATTTTGTTCACCGCAGATATCTTCTTTTTATTTTCAATTTACTTTCAAAGTAGTTTACTTCTAAAACACGAATATGCTTCGGACAAACGCCCTATTTTGAAAACATGTCTTTCCATACTCTGTATTCTAAACATGTACATGTGGATAGAGGACAGTGTTTTTTCACATATTCTAGATTTAAAAGTCCATAAGTATATGGATGAAGTTTATGACTCCCTGTTCTGGTCTATAATCAAGCTGATTATTTTGCCTCCTTGTATATTCTATAGAATTCATGCTGCTGAAATGTGCGTTTTAAAATGTGTAAGCATTCACCAGAAAAAGACGGAACAGAATGAATCAGCACCTATTTGAAACATAAGTTATGTCAAAGCTAACACATGACTAAGCTGAGAAACAAATCTTAAAATAGGTTTAACTCATATTTACCAAAGATTAAAACGAAACTTGATCATAAACAATGTCGTGTCTAACGAAAAATATGTAAACTTTTGGATTAAATCAAGAATATATTTTAAGGCCACTACTATTTATATTAGATTTTAAAATGATCTACATTTGCATATAGGACATATTTAGCATAATCTCTCTTCTGAGGACACAACCTTATATGATAGCAGCTCACCTAAAACTAATGTTGAATGAAGCTCACATAATGCTTTTATTGTACTCTCCAAATGGTGAAAATATAATGTAATTATTATTAATTTAAAGAAACTAAAGTGATAATAACTAGCCATCAAATACGTTCTAGAAGATAACATTTACACATAAATTTTAATTACACTGAACTGAAACAAATTATGCAAGATAAACTAGTGTTACTAAAAACATGTATAGGAAGATATAGTAATGATAAAAATTAAGGAATAGCTAAATGTTAAGAACTTATTAATGCATCATAAATGTTATACTCAACAATCTCTAGACAGGAAAATCGTCATATGGGGCAATGGTTCTAAACCAAACATGCTAAATGTTCAAACACGAGTATTCAGAGCTATCCTTAAAACAATTTTTAAATATGAACGACAGATCAGAAGATGATGACTACATATGAAAAAATATGTGTAAGAAATGCCATATGTATACCTAAAGTTTCTAACGGAAACTAAATAAATAATGTTTTGTGAAATGATAAATAATACTTATATATATATATATATATACATATATATATATATATATATATATATATATATATATATATATATATATATATATATATATATATATATATATATATATATATATATATATATATATATATATATAAAGGCTCTATGGCGTCTACATCATTCTTCTTCCTATACCAAAGAGCCAATTGTAGAAAAAATAGTTTGCCTTTGTTTTTTCCTATTATTTGAAATTATCTACATAAAGATTTTTAAGACAGATCATCAGTGACTTCTTTTCACTACTGATATTTGCAACGGATGCAAACTAGATAGCTATCACAGAGCATTGATCATTTTGTTATATATACGTGTATCTAGATATGAATTATGTGTGTGTGTGAATTTGTATATGTGTGTGTGTGTGTGAGAGAGAGAGAGAGAGAGAGAGAGAGTATTCCTTTCACTTCTGATATTTACAATGGATGCATCATAGATAACATCAAACACAGAGCATGGTTCATTTTAAAGCATATATATATATATATATATATATATATATATATATATCCAAATGTCACTACATGTTTCCCTCTGTGTGTGTATGTGAGTGTGAGAGAGGGAGAGAGACAGACACAGACAGAAAGAGACAGAAAGAGAGTGCATTCCTTTCATTTCTGATATTTAGAAATGTAATCTAGATACTATCAAACACAGAGTATGGCTCATTTTAATGTATATGTGGTATATCTATATAACTATATACACCTGTATCGACATGTTTATCTCTGTATCTCTCTGTGTGTATGTGTGAGACAGAGAGAGAGAGAGAGAGAGAGAGATAGAGAAAGTGCAATCCTTCAGTTAGAGATATTTGAAATGGGTACTGTTATGTATATTTGATTGAATATATATTTGATTTAATTTGCTTGTTTGTTAGATTTACATTTTTTTTACATGTTATTGTAATGTAATTTCATTCACTGGAATTGGACATTTTCGAGGAATTAGTTAGACCTGACTGTTGTTCGTAAACACCTAATATTAGAACTTTGTATCTTAACGCTCACCTAGTTCCTGACCTTCATACATATATATTAAGAGTTTGAGTGGGTTTGTCCGTGTACATAAGAGAGACAGAGTCTTTTTAATCATGCACATTTCTTTACACAGTGCTCCGTGTGCCATATTATATTGTATTACTTTTGTGTGAACAGATCCGTAATACCATTTATGACACATTAAGAAAATAAAGGCTTTATTATTATTATTATTATTATTATTATTATTATAATTAAGTTCTGTCATTTTATTTGATCTAATCAGTACGTTATTATTAATGTTATGTGGCAAGACACTAAACATGTATACATTAACATTTATGAGATGCTTCTTACTTACATACTATATTTGTTTTTTTATTTCTGGAATATATTTACTGGCACACGGGGGCGCCTTGGTAGAAATAAACAAGCACGTGCAGGTTGTACATTAATAACTTGAACCAACCTCCTCCTCCACCATCGCGCGTGATTGTGTGCCTAGCTAACAATATCGTGGTCGGCATCTGAGCTATGGATGTTTTCATGTGTGTGAGTTTGGTAAAAGATCAATTACACAAACAACAATTTAATGTATAATGATACCACATATGTTTCGATGGTGAACGAAAGAAAATCTGAAAGAAAATACGGAAACAGGCAAAACTAACAGCTTATCAACAAGATACTCAAAACAATTTCACGTAAAAATAACGATTTGACATAAAGGATAGTTATCAAGCATGTATTCCTGTTTTCTACGGTGTTAAATGGAACAACTTACGGGATCACAGACGTCGGTTGATAACATTTGCATGAGAATCGGAGGAAACTGTCATTTATGAAAATAATATAAAACTAATATAAATCGCTACGATAAATGATCGCCATAAAAAGGACAACCAGATCCACATAAGAGACGACCAGTAACTACGCCCACAGTTAGAGCTTCATATCATTGATCGTAATGATCGTAATGTAACACTGCACTAAACCAAATAGCCAATGACTCATTAGTTTGACTGTTGTAGAAACAAACACACCTTTGCGAAACAAAGACATATTTCCTCTTGCCTTTCGAATCTCAAAGACTGCACTACTGATCCCGATATTTGGTCCCGCTAAGATGTTTTTCCTTATTAAATGATAAGATGGTAGACCTCGGGTTGATGTTATCAATATGAAAGTCTCTTTGAAACTGTTAATCAGTGTAATTGCCTACCAGGCATACATATTACTTTGAGATACAGCCAGAGACTGAATCGATCTTTTAGATTTCTATGATTTCGTTTGGCACCGTAAGGGCTGAATGGTGTCGTATTTCACGTCCGCTGTAATTAACATTGACTGAACATACGTCAGTTGACGGTAAGACCGTACGCAAATATGTACAACAGCCACAAACAGCAACAAACCTCAACGAATCACTATCTGCAGTACAACCTTAATCTCATTTTGTGTGAATATGTTAATGTCATTTTAAAGAATCTTAAAACATAAGAATTTTAAAACGTAGAAAACATATTGTAACCAAATCAAGTTGATAATTCATCAAATGGAAGATGAACAGGGCAGTGGTTAATGCCTTCACAGCAAACTGTACACAAAACACATCTGAGAAGAGTTTGATGAAATTCAACAATGCCGTGACGATAGTCTTTACATGTTGCTGTCCGAATATATATTTGTCAAACTACTGTACCAGTATATAATCGAATCCAGCTTGGACGTAAATGAGCTGCTTCCATTTGTAAAAGCTGTACAACCCAAGGACATCTTCGACCAAGCTGCGGGTAACACTTCGTCAAGCTCCTCAAACGATGAAGAAAACTAAATTGCACAAAACAAACGACAGCAAATAGTCACAATATGTTTATGTTTTTTTATACGACGCGGTGTTTGAAACCTTTATCTGAATTTTTTCCCCATAGATTGTCTCATAAGGTTGTTGTCGATAGCTTTGAAATACAGTTTTTTAACGCGCGAATGTCTGTTCTGCGAGGCTTTGATTATTTGTGTGCCTCATATCTAAGTAATAACAAATCGAACTGGAGCTACTACCACCATCATCAATGTAACAGTACCTCTCACACCATGCCAGATCGTCATTGCCGGTTATCGACGATCGAATCAGCGGGCGCGTATATGTGCAAAATGATATGGCAGATTGACATTTCTTCTTCTTCCACTGCGATATGTTTGTAGAGATATTCATGTGCGTCAAGTGTAAATGTCCGCCTTTAATGTTGCTGACTTTGAAAACAAATGTTTGTTATCATCCCACGAACACGAATAGGTCGTCGTTGGGTGCAAGCTCAAAATACTGGTCAAGGGTCAAGAAAAGTCCAGTTAGATATTTTTCCCCACCCACTACAAATCTTCGGTCAACATTATTTATTCAATGTCTGAATATATTTGCTTATTCGTCGGCTGATAGGGTTAGCATGATTCTATTTTTGAAATACCACCACTGTGTTCTAACATGCTTCAAACGTCATAGAGATGGCAACGATTTACTTCGAAAAATCATGAATGACAGATAATCGTTGCGCTGCTTCTGAGAGTCATTGTGTCACCGTGGGTATCGCAAAGCCAGTTTTGATGGTATGCCACCACCTTTGGATAAGCAACAGGGCACCATTAGTACTCCACTGCTAAACAATAAGATATGCGACAGTGGAAACACGAAAGAAAATCAACGATTGGGGTTATGTTGTGATCGACCTGACGCGAATCCCTGGTTACACTTGTTATTGGGGCTGTGCAACATCACATAATTATTACTCAGTCTCTTTATTGCGGTATCAGACGGTGTATCGTCAAGAGTTACATGATCTCCATCAACACCTATAAGATCATGCGGATTATGATCCGGATGCTGAGTGACGTCCTAGGTCAATATTAGTCATGTTTCTACTTCAAGAAGAATAGTCGCTGTAACATGGAGTCAGAGGAATCGCATGACCATGTCGACGTTGTCAAAGCATGCTTCGATTTCAGCCCGGTCAGTGATATGTTGGGCGCTGTTGAATAACTCCGCAATGCCGTTGCTGACAAAACACTCCTGATGCTATTAACCGGATGGTGTCGATTGTCCCTCGATTTCATTAATACCCTCCACAAGCAGTAAGTATCTACTTGTGCTTTAAACCTGCATTTATACTGGCGCACGGTCATTCGGAACATGGTTACTATATATTAATATGGAAAATCGTGTCATGAAGCACCTGCTAATCCATTTCAAATGCAGGATTAGATTTGATTTATACTCTTACCGGTGTGTCTTTCAAGGAATGGAAATTTTTCAGAGACATCTGCCCACAATGACATTTGTGGTTGTTTTGTCGGACACCGCTTTGCCTGACGGGGGCACCACTTTATCATTAATCACACATGCATGAACAAGCGCTGGTGCAAGTCTCCACAGTCGCTGTTGTGCTGCATTGTTCTATGTGAGCCTCACGGGTATATCAACAGTAATCGGTGATTGAACATAGGTAAATGTCACGATATATGGTAGCTACCAGTGCGGGTTGTGTCGCTAGAAACTAATGTAACAATAACGTATCCAACCGAATTCGTACAGCCAGTAATGTTATTCCGGCCAAATAACTGACTTTAAATGTGATGATGACGAAGGCTTTATCTTTCATGAAATCAATAGCAAGGATGTCAAGTTGATTAGGGACGTTCTTTTTAACAGACCCGCAACAATTTCACTGAGAACATTGTTATCCAATGAGTGGTAAACAGCAATAATCGCATGTATTACACGCACAGGCATTATCACGTGCTGAGGCTCAATCGTCATTCTTTATTCATTGTTGTCACAGGCAATTGATTGCTGATATTAATTACGGCGACTTAAGTCGTGGCCGTTTCAATTCCGGGTGTGCACATACAGATTTATGGTCAGCGTCATTCCGTTTAATCAAGCACGGATACCATTGTCGATCCGTCAACAACAACATCATATGCGCCAATGTGTTGTTGATGCATCGCACATGATACGAGTTAGTCATCTAGAAAATAGCCTCCGGAGAAAAGCTGTAGAAAAGGTAACTTTTTGTGGCTTATCTTCCCAGGTATGATTTAAAACTTAAGACGACATAACGTCCATTGCAATCGAGGAATTATTTTGAGTTTATATATATATATATATATATATATATATATATATATATATATATATATATATATATATATATATATATATATTCTCCTGCGTCCTCACTGCTATTGGTATATCAACTTGTGATCCGTCCATGACGCAATAATATGCATATATAAACATTCTTGCAACCGTGTACTGTTGATTCTAAATCAATGATGAAGGTCCACACATTAAACGTTAGTGACTTATGCCAAAAGAACCATAAAATGTATTAATAATCCCCGTTTTGTAAATGAATTTAATATGGTACACAATTTCATCGCAATCCTTTCAGCTATCTCTTCTCCCCTACCCTTTCATGTATATCGTACACACTACGCATACATCAGGAGTGAGAGAGAAGAACTTGGGCTGGATGAAGACCTTCAAATTGAACTTAAACCGAGTAAGCTACAAGAATATGGCTCGTCGTAACGATATGTGTGCACGTTCCTTGGGGTTTAACTGCACTGTTTATATAATCAATGATACAAAGCTGCAGACCCTGTCGACGTTATACTGTAAATGTCGACGGTACGTGGTATACATAATGTGAAATATATATATATATATATATATATATATATATATATATATATATATATATATATATATATATATATATTTGTTGCTGTTATTGTTTCTTAAACATATTTTAATCTTCTAAAACTCGATACTTTATTTACTTAATATGAAAATATCCAAAAACCCCTTCATATATCTCTCTCTGTCTCGCTTTCTCTCTCTCGTTCTCTCTCTCTCTCTCTCTCTTTCTCTCTCTCTCTCTTCTCTCTCTCTCTCTCTCTCTCTCTCTCTCTCTCTCTCTCTCTCTCTCTCTTTCTTTCTATCTCTCTCACGAGCGACCGACTCTTAGGATCACTGTAGTAAGATACAGGCGAAAATCATTAAAAGAACAAGAGGCTTGTCGAACATCCTTGCAATCAAAATTGTATAAGAGTGGTTTATGACTAATACAGCGTACATACCTTACATATATTATATTTATATCACATGAAAATACATGGGTTTGCACTTTGAATGGAGTTTAATATTGACTACAGGCAACTGTGTATTGATCTAGCGAATGAATTACTTGCATCCCTACCAAGTGTATCCACTACAAAATGCAGTATGTGGCTTTCGTTGCGATTTAAAATCACCTTTGCAATTTTATAAGCTGATTGTTTTCGGTTTGAGTTTCTACTTTTTACATCGATAAAATCAGTTTAAGACACATTTATGATTTAAAATTGAAGGATGGAATTAATGAAGAAAGTAGAGCACTACAAACATATGATTAGCTCAATCATTGACATGAACGATCACCCCTTTACGGACCAGCGTATGGATATTAGTGTGGAATAGAAACCAAGCAAAATGACGAACAATCAAGAGATATTAAAATATTTTAATATATTTACAGTTGATTTAAATTATTATTCAGCTCTAATAACAGTACTAACGGCCATGAACTCTCTCTCTCTCTCTCTCTCTCTCTCTCTCTCTCTCTCTCTCTCTCTCTCTCTCTCTCTCCCTTTGGTCACTTTAAATGAACTTTTACCATCATCCATAAGTCCAGACTCATCTAGGGATGCCACAAGCGAAAATCATCCTGTTCGCTAGTCTTTTCATAGATCCTGCTACTCTGGTCCAGAGAGAGAAAGAGTGAGACAGAAAATTTTCCCTAAGTCCAAAAGAATGAAAAAAAATGAGACGTGGGCAGCAGACCTTTGAACACAATTAAAGCAGGTGCATACTACAAGACAAATATATGGATGTGATCTAATCTCATCGATTAACATTTTAAACATCTTACAAACAGAACAGTTGCATAAACAGATTCATCTGAAAGATGTTTAATAAGGTTTGCCTTCAGAATATTCAGACAAACTTAGAGTGTATTATTAAAATTGTACTTGACTTGCATTTAAGATATACAATGTCCCATTAATCTGGTTCCATGGACACCTTGCCATAATAGGTTCCTTCTCCTTTGCCTCTTCCTGGTAGTGAATCAGTTTTTATAAATTACCCCAGTTGTCTTTCTACAGCTGCCTTCCCCTCCATAGACCATATTATTCTAGTCATTTTCTTCTTTTATGCTTTCACACTTGATTTGCAGTTTATACCTAAAACAAAATATTTCCTTTTACTTTCGGATATTACATTCCTCAAACATTTATACCATTTGAAATAGGAATTGTTTACCATGTTGGTTCTTCAGATGGCGATTCGTGATGCATCCCCACTGATATGCAGCTTTATGTTTACGAAACCATGGTTTAACTTGATATATCAGCCCATCATCACGCATCAGAGCTCTAATATCTGACGTCTTGTAAACATAACCCCTTTTGATTTTCACAATAATTTAATTAATTCTAATTATTGCATTGCAGAGCGACCTGTGGGCTTCCATTTATACAATTATAGTGAAATCTACATTTTCTAAAAATAAATCAATATGCCTCATTTTATGGCTTTTACACATTTATATATAATGTTTGTCTAGTTCCATTCTTTGATTGGTTGTATATATTATACTAGTCTGTTCAACAACGAACTTGATTTGATAACACACAAGATGTATGTTATCATTAATTAAAGCAGATTTAGTACGTGTCAATATTACATTGTTTTGACATCAATGTTATAAATTAGTAAACCAGATGAATGAAAATGCTTGCTTCGCTTAAACTATAAATTAAATTAGGTCTAATAATTAAAGTCTACTTTAGGATAACTCATGTTATCGTTGAGATTACAATTTCGTCTAACTCTTGTATATTAAAACATTCATTACATTCTTCCCGTTTAACCTGCACATATTTTGATTCATTGTTTCGTAATTTCAAATACTTCATAGTGCTTGTTGCCACATAAAATATTCCACCAAACTACTCTCCCTTTACGTCTTTTAACATATAGTGCGACAGAAACCTCTAAATTTTCTTATAAGACAGTCAGATACTTTGGTCGATAATTTGCCATGTCTTAGTGTTTACTGGCGTCGTTAACCACAAGCCCATGTATCTGTAATATTATATATTGTATCCATCAATAAGTGTCTGCAATATATCCATCTCATTTACTGGTTTAACATTTAATGCAATACTTCCAGATTATAGTCAATAAGAGTTCGATTAAATCTTTCATCCAAAGAGGCTTGTTAATCAGATTGGGTTGAAAAACATATAATATTTCTTTCATAAATTATTTCTTGACCTTTAGGTGATGGCATGACATTTCTTCATTGAACAGTTTCCTCTCTGTTTAAATATTTCTCTACAAATATCCTGCATGCGTGATATTTAGATAAACGTTCATATCCTTTCAAATCAATCATTAGAGGAGCTACCAATTTAGATAAAAACTTAGCAGCATATCTGAATATATATAGCAGTACATGAACACAATAAGAAAGATAGATGCCATATCACATAGTCCATGGACACTGAAATGCAAATAATTGCAACATTAATTTCCTTGAATGCATAAAGACTGTTTATCCTTATGATACTTCATGAACATCAGAAATTTACAAAAAACAAACTTTAGAAAACGTTTAAAGGCTTTTAGTTAGCATTTGTTTTCCCCATTGTCAAATTGAATTTTCAGGATTTTTCAATATATAGTTGCTACATTCAATGAATGAAATGAAATTTAAAAGTTACTGGCAATCTACTCGCAAATGTATTTGTCAGTACTGATTAGTGCAATAATGAGATTGAAAAGTGTTTTTAATGATAATTTGATTGGCATTAGTAATTTCCTCACCATGAAAAGGTTTGAAGACAGGGACAGTTTCTGGCTGTAATGTTTTCCACTATTACTATTCCCTAACTTTTAAATTATTCTTTCTAACTTGAGCTATCGTTTGATACACTTGTGCTCCAATAATATCATTATCAATACTTAAATTTTACAATCACATTAAACGCCTGTTATTTCTAATTACATACACATCACATTCGTGAGAACTTGGAGGTCTAAAATAGGTTATAACAGATGTCATATAAGAAATACATTATGGTCATTGGTGGTTGTAACATTAAATTTAAACAAATTCACTATACCATTTTGCATTCTTCACAGAGACAAAATGTTGATGATATTTAGTGTGGATCTATCTGCAGAGTACATGTTGCATGTGTGTGTACGGATATATATATATATATATATATATATATATATATATATATATATATATATATATATATATATATATATATATATATATATATATATATATATATATATATATATATATATATATATATATATATATTTGTGTATATACTAGTTCAACCACCTCAGCAACCCTTATTCAACCGACACCAAAAGTTAGGATTAACATAATATATATATGTACGGAGGAATTTGTTGCCATTATTAGCGATAAAGACCAAATATTTGATATTCCTGCATTTGGATATGGTGGTTGAGATCAATATGTAAAACCAATATATATTAAAACTTTAAAAGGTGCCGAATAGGTTAAAGATGTATATAGTATCGCTACTAATACTAATCAGATCAAATCAGAGGAAGATATTAATAATTCTAAAATCTTTGACAAGGCAGTAAATGAACATTCAGCAATTGTAAAACACTAAATGGAAGAAAAACAGGAAGAAATCGTAAAATTAAAGAAGCAGAATAAAAGAAGGTTAATAATAAAAGCTAGATTTAAAACAATTAAAGAAATAAAAAAGCTGAGTGATAGTCACTCCAGCAGCATGCTCTAGAACCACATCACTATCTATATCAATAAATATATTGACACAGTCACACTTGACCTTTAAGCAACGGGTGGTGCGTGGTCAAAAGTAAAGACAGAAGTGACTGGACAGTCAGAAGAGTAATGAATGGAAGGGCAGAAATAAGTAAAAGAGTGTCAGTGTACGTTTCGTACCTTCATCCTCAGACCAATCCGGATACCGCAGATGCAATGAGATAAGGAACCTTTAAGCAACGGGTGGTGCGTGGTCAAAGTTAAAGTAAAGACGGAAGTGACTGGACAGTCAGAAGAGTAATGAATGGAAGGGCATAAATAAGTAAAAAACTGTCAGTGTACGTTTCGTATCTTCATCCTCAGACCAATCCGGATACCGCAGATGCAATGAGATAAGGAACCTCATCCGGTATAGCCATGATAATCACTAGGTCCTACTTGAAGCTGACTAGTTCCCTGTAATGTGATTTGGGAAAGCTACTGATTGTGAGATACCAAGTCAGTAGTTTCTGAAAGTATCGATGGTAATTTGTTCCAAGTCCCTGCTGTACATGAGAAGAAGCTGAACAATGTGTCGCTGCTGACTTTAACTGGAACTTTCTCCTGTGGTTTTTCTTAGTTTCGTCATGTATTTGTCCGCTGGCATGTCCACTGGGTTATTCGCAATCTTGTCCAACATGGTTCGCCTGAATTCGAATGTTTACCACTGGAGATGGTTCAACATTGCACTGACACTGCTACTGTTAACATATTTTTTTTGTGGAATCTGGAAGCTCAACTTTGAACCCTCTGTATCTTAATTATTAGATCCTTAGTATGTGGGTTCCACACAGTAGAGAAAATACCTAAGGGCAGGTCGAACCAGAGAGAGCGGCGCAGGAAACCAAGGTTACTATTCCAGTTTTTCACTCTCTTGTCTCTTTGCCTTTGTCATGAGAGGTCTCTGGACTATTCAACCCCAATATATTGTGTTGCCTGCTCATTGGCTAACTTGTGCCCCTAATATATATATATATATATATATATATATATATATATATATATATATATATATATATATATATATATATATATATATATATATATATATATATAGATAGATATATATATTCGGACAAGATTGGTAATTTGTTTCCTGTTAACTCTTAGGATGCTGCATCTGTCTGAGTGGAACGACACACCCCAAGTTCTTTCTCAGAGGGCCAGATGGTTCAGGTCTTCTTGAAGGATCTCACAGTCCTTGGAGGCATTTATTGCCAGGTAGACTATACAGTCATCTGCAAAAGATCTTGTGTTTGACTTGGCACTCGCAGGTAGATCATTGATGAACACCATGAATACGATGGGACACAACACACTCTCTTGAGGAACTCCACTAACAACCGGTCTGTTTTTGCTCCATCTACTATAATTCTCAGTGATGTATCTGTCAGGAAATCTCTGATCCATTTCTGAGTATTACCCTTGATGCAATAGTGGTCCAACTTACTGAAGTCTTTTATGGGGGACACGAAGTAACTGAAGTCCAGGATAGCAAAGTCATGGTCCTTCCCTCCGTCTAAGGATTTGGCAAGCTCATCCACTAGGGTTATGAGCTGTGTTTCACAGCTTAGTCTGGCACGGAAACCATGCTGGCAGTCTGTTAGAATGTTGAAGTGATCTAAACGTTGCAACATTTTGTGCTGATATAGATGTATTCAAGCATTCTGCAGCAGACACATTTAAGGGAGACATGTCTATAATTGCTGCCCTCCGTGCAATGAGTAGGTTCACCTATATTGGCAGCACTCTGTACAAGAACGTCGTCAGTGATGACGAAGTTAATGCCAGGATTGCATAGGCCAGCAGAACCTTCGGCAATGTGTGGAACAGAAGGGGCAATAGTCTACAGACAAAGCTGAAAGTATACAGAACACTAGTAATCCCAACACTGCTATACGCTTGCAAACCCTGGACAGTGCACACAACGTGCCCCAGAGGACTCTTGAAAATGAAGTGGCAAGAGTGGATCCCGGATGCTAGGGTTCTTGCCGAAACCTCCACCACCCAATCGACCGCTTCAACCACAACCACCAGTTCAACCACCTCAGCAGCCTTTCTTCAACCGCCACCAAAAGTTAGGACTAACGTAATAGATAAATGTACTGCGATGAGCCGATCACGTAGTCTACATGTCAGCCGGCCAGATTCCGAAAAGATAGATTGTATGGCGAGCTATAATAAGGGAAAAACTCCAATGGAGGCCAGAGGAAACGCTATAAGGACACACTGAAGAAGTCATTAAGGGACTTTGGCATAAACACTGACAAATGGGATCCGACTGCTCAGGACAAGGGCTTGTGGCGCTCCTTCATCGTAAAAGGAGCTGCAGCTTGCGAGGCCAACAGAACACCGCAGCAGCACAACGGAGGCAGACTAGGAAAGCCCTAACCAAAGACCCCATGATATGCGTTGCTGCCATCTTTTGTCCACACTGTCATAGAACATTCAGGGCGCGCATCCACCTCTTAAGCTACTTGTGCACCCACAGATCTAACGGTCCCCCGCAAAGATTGGATGACAAAAGTGGTCTTCGTCGTGTGGATTGACGACGACCATACTTGTCTAGTCCTATAACAAATGTAGTTCAGCCAACTCAGTCTAAGCACGCTGCTTGTTCTGCAATTATTGATATCTCAATGGATTATAAACGGATGATAATATAAGCATGTTTCTCCATCAGTATTGCCACCAGAGACCTACACATCTGAGGATAGAAAGCCTGTGATTGTTAAAAAATTTAAAACATTAAATAATAAGAGAAAGAATACATTCCTAAAGTTTCCACTTGATGTATTAAGAGTGTATGGTAAATTATTAATATACCACAGGTATAAAAATTTTGAAGAACAAATATCTACGTTGTGATCAAATCTATCAAAGAGGTGTGCTATTGTTATCTGCATTGCTTGTAAAGAATATAAGTAAGCTAGAAAGAAACAAGAGAGAATGAATGAATTAAGGAAAATGTACAGAAGGTATTACTTACCGACTAAACTGAATTACGAAGAAAGAGAAATGAAACGAAAAAAAGAAAAATAAAAGAAAGAAAGCGAAATATTCGAGAACTTAACTTAGCAAGAGTCGCAAACATTTTATTTTACATTACAAATAACGTGACATGTTTGATCAGCGAACAATGACAAAAACTGAAAATATTTACCAAAATTGTGTTATGTTTTATTTTGTGAGTGTTGCCGTGCATAATATTTAATATAAATATTGTATTTTTCAATTAGATCAAGATTACCTTGTAAAATGTACGAACTAAAGGTGTAAAGTGGAGGACGAAAGTACCGGTTATCAATATTGTTTACTTGATTTGTATATAAAGGATGCAAAGTCATGTTATTTTTTAAAGCTTTAATAATCTCTCTCACTCTTCTCTCTCTCTCTATATATATAACATTGTCACAAAGGAAGGATAAGGACTTTGGGGTATTTATAACTGGAATTCTATATCCATGACATATTTGAGCTGAAAAATTTACGGTCTCTCAAGTCTGTGCAAACTTTGTCCGATATTTGCATTCCATCGTAAGAGATTAAACTAATGTAAAGAGTTTTATATGCAAATAAATTACATGCGTCATTCGACTAAACTTTACATTAAATCAAGTTGATGGCAATATCCTACTCTGTTAGAGGTCCAAATTATTTGAACATGATTCAGTTGTATAGCAGTAAATTATCATTTCATGCCGACTCAAGCACCCACAAATCTTAAAGTAACAGCATAGTAAACATTTTACAATGTTATTTATAGCTGACAGACGTCTACACATCATCGACACTTTGCGATTCAAGTAAAAATGATCATTTTTCAAAACGATGATGCCTACCCGTTGTGTTTACTCGTCATATAACGGCCCCGTTTAAGGTGGTTTATTTATCTGTACACGATTAAGTTGAAACTGCTCTTACGTTAAGAAAAAGGAAATGTATGATTTATGTATGTAGTAACTGTATAACGTCTCAGAAAGCAATTGCTATTGAAAGAAGAAAAAAATCAGCATTTGATACTAAATTGTCAATCGGATATTTGAACAAAAAATTTATGTTCATTTTATTTCACACAATACAACTATTTTGTATTGAAAATGTATATTGCCTACGCATCTACTTGCCTGCAAAATCTCTGTCGATTTGACCAACATATGATTTTTGTTTTGTTTTGATTTTACTTTTCACTTGACTCATTTGATAATTACTCTAAGATTTGCAAAACTTTCTTGAAGTCATTGCATTACAATTACTATCGATCGAAATTCATATATTACCAGGACTATGGCCTTGATAGCGGTTGTATGTAAGTACAGGACAGTGGTAGGCAGAACAGAGAGCGAAAACCATGCATCGATAACAATCCTTTACGTCACGAGGTATATCCAATATTATTATTATTATTATTATTATTATTACAACTAATTATGAAAAAAGTTTCACAACAAAGTCTAACGAAAAAGCGTCGAGAAATGTTTTTACTTATACAGCTTCACAGGTATGTATTTTCATATTTTTCCGAACCTCTATCTCTGAACTGTTGTTTGACAAGTCAAACCTAGCTGCTATGCAGAAATTAATGCAGCTTGATTGACATGTGAAACTTTGCACTCACATTGAACATAATGCAGCCTGCATGGAAGTATCAATCGTTGCTGCTTCCAATACTTGATAAAGTCTGTATGGACATTGCAAAAGTAAATAATATAGAAAACCTAGGCCCTGGGCCACTTAATCTATCTTATTCAGTTTAATCAGGTAATAGATTCTTATCAATTCTAAACGCTTTCCGATGATCAATGCATTTTTTATCATCAAAATGTTTATTGAAAACTCATAGCCACTGGTCCTTAAAAAAATGACATCAAAACAGACGATTACCTGCTCCATTGACCATCAAAATAGCAGCTATTACTAAAACTACAGTATATCTTGGGCAAAACAGACATGTTCTAATGCTACTAATTTTCTAATGTTATTTATGTTGTGAAATTATAATGGTCGGTACTCTAGACTGTGTTATTTGCTACTCAAGCTAATTCTAATTTGTCTCCTCGTCATTACGTGTACTTGTCTTGTGCCGCCATCATCAGGATCATGCCCTCTTCTCAGTGCAGATGAGAACACTCTGATCACTGACAAAGAGAATATTCTGGAAACGTGTGTTGATCACTTCAACTGCGTCCTGAACAGTCTAACATAAATCAGTGATGAAGCCATTGATTGCCTGTCCCATGTGCCAGTCAAAGAACCACTGAATGACCCACCAGCCATGTTCGAGAACCCAGAAAGCAATACATCTGCTCGCTAGCAGCTAGTCTCCTGGCTCAAACTGAATCCCAGCAGAGATATTAAAGGAAGGCGGTGGACATCTGAGTAAAAAGCTTCATCAGTTGTTTCAGCTCATTTTCTCCGCCATGCAGACTGACGCATTTGGAATGCATCACGAATCGCCATCTGAAGAACCAACAGGAAGTGGCATTGCAACTCTCGATGTTTATAAGCATCATGGTCGTATGTCTTTTCCAAACGACATACGACCATCCTCTGGCAGCCAGACATTTTGTGACCTGTATGAAATTAATCGCAGTACTCACTGTCAACGACGTCAGTATCTCCGCATCAAGCAATCTATGTATTTGGTTTGCTAATATGATGACCAAACCAAGCGACAGTAACCAGATGAATGTTTGCTTCAATAATACAGTCTCTGCAAATCCAGTTAGATCAACGCTATTTTCATGGAAATCCTCTCGCAGTGGATTGTTTATTGCAATTCTCACCATTTCGTGTATTGGATGACCAATTCGTGAGAAAAACTGCTCACATTCACCAACTACAAGAAAACTAACAGGGTAACAAGCCACCATATTAACTGCTCACATTCACCAACTACAAGAAAACTAACTGGGTAACAAGCCAACATATTAACTGAAATTACATCAACGGGATTATAAGTTGTGTTCCAAATACCACCATATCAAATTCAACAGTAGCAGCGGAGGCGTGCACACCTTTTGCTAAAACGTAATTTTGAAAACTAAGACATCATACAAAAAAATAAGGTCACCAACGCTAAACCATAGCCTCTAAATTTACCGAGAGTTTCTCTAATTGGGTTAGTTTATCTTATTACTTTGTCTTTTTCTTTAGTGTTTTTGTCAAAATTCGTATGTTTTTTTGTTTACCCGCCTGACGTCTCATTGACGTCGCGCTTCCTCTGCAGCTATAATTAGATCATTATTAAATCAATCTTATACAGCTAGATTAGCTAGAGAAAGAGTGGAAGTAATTTAAAAGTGTTTCCTGTTCGTGATTCTCTTAGATGAAAACTCCAAGAACGTCAATAAGCAACATTGAATTTGCGGAAAGAACAGAAATGGTTACTGAAAAAGCTTCAGCAGTTACTAAAAGTCTTCGTCCAACGCTAGAACAGATTGCTAAATATACTAAGGGAACAAAATTACATTTACAAAAACTTTCATCCAAAATAGTTGCTGCTCAGCCTCCTCCTATAGGTGAAGAAATACTTAATGAATTGGCTGATATAAAATAATCTATAGAAAAAACGAGAGCAAAAACAAAGGGAAGAAAAGGTATTATATTTATAGTAAAATCTACTGATAAGGTATTAATTTTTTAAAAAAAAGTCATAAAGATATAGTTAATTTATCTGCGTTTCTTGTATTATGTTATGCTCAAAGAAGAAATTTATAAAACCCTAAAAATGTTAAAAGTGTAATTCGTAACACATGGTATAATTGGGTGTATTGCGTACAGCAAGGTCTGAATCAGATAGATAGTAACGATATAAACTATATGAATTATGCTAGAGGAATAAATAATTCTCAACAGCAGTTAGAAGATGAGAAGAAAAAGAATACCAATGCTACCAAGGCAATCAGAACCACAACCTCCCCTGCAAGAACCTTTCTCTCAACTTTCTCCACCACAGTAACAAATATAGCGAGAACAAAACGAACCACAACCTGCCGAGTCACGATTTACTCGATCACAACAAAAACCACAATCATCCCAGCAATAATCTTCCCACCAGGAAGAAGAAGATCCAGAACAATCATTAAAGATAGATTTACTACTGCAGGTATTAATAAGATCATTATTTTAAACCGGCAACAATTATTAAATACAGCATCATATCCTGCAGAATCAAGAAAATGTACACTCCTTTTAATATTTTCTAAAACATATAATAAAGGACAAAGAGACTGGATTAAAAATTTATATTCTGTATATAGTACCAACGTTCCAAGTGATTATAGCCAGTAATTAATTTATTGATTTTAAGCATAATGTAGAAGATAATAATAGAAAACTACAGGAAAAGTGGCAGAGAGATAAAAAAAGAGCCGAAAAATTGCAGAACAAGTAATATTTTATATTTCTCCAACAAATTATAAACCTTTTTCCAGAAACAAAGGATGATGATGATGGCCATATAGGAAGTTGTCTTATACTTGTCCTGACAGTGCTCTTACCGACGTAGATTAGAAGTTCTGATTGGAAAAATACGCGCGGAAAATAATTCGCCTGAAATTATTATTGAAATATCTGATATTTTTTGAAGATTATTTAATGGCGGTATTATGGATATCGATGTGTATCGTTCTCTCATTGATGAAATTGCTGATCATTATCACAGCAAATAAAAGCAACTAATGAATCATCATGCAATTTTAAAAATGATTATACACAATGCACAACCTGGACCTGTAATGGTCAGAGTAGTAAATTCACGATTACCAACTTACAAAGCGATTTACTGAGATGGACTCGGTATAATATTATGGGTTCATTCAAAATATATGACTGCAAAAGTAATAGCGATTACAATTAAAAAAGAAGGCTATTGAGGATGTTCGTGATAAAAGGTATTAATGCTATTGGTAATCTTGCCGGTAAAACGTTCTCGACTTCAAGGATATATTAGCTCGATTAGTACGAAGAAAACCACAACCAGTAAAATTATCTTGCACTGAAGTTACGCCTGCAAATGTCAGTAAATAATAAATCAAACCGCAAATAGAAAACTATCAGAGTTGGCTAGTGAAGCAGAAAGAAATAAAACGGCAAATGTAGTGGGAGGAAGTGGTCTTCGTGTTAGACGATAACAATTATAATAAAACGTTTAAACGTTTATCCGATCCGGCATTCAATATAGACGCACCAGTTCTCCAAGATGAATCTATACGTGATTTTCAATTTTATTTAATCAACGTGGAAGAATCGAATTACATGTTAAATATAGAAGTAGATATTTCTTACCGGCTGAAGCATGTATTAAAGTAGAAGGGGAAATAGTAAAAAATGTTGAAACTGATACGCCATTTGGTGAAAATCTACATGTTGGGTTTGTTATTAATGGAAATATGGCGTTGTTTGAGAGCGCTGCATTTATGATTGATGGAAGAAATATTGAATATTTAAAATATATAAACACAATAAAAACGCCCGTCTGGTATTCAACATTACCAACACAAACACTAACTGATCCACCAATATGTAGTCGTGAAGGAAATAATGTACTTGACGGTATATAAAAATCTTCCAATGCACCTCATACGTCGTGCATGATTATACAGGTAACCGCGTCGTTTTAAACAGATCTTAACGTAAAATGGTTAATATCTACAGAAGATCTTCTTCCATATAGGACAACAAAAAAAAGATGATATTGATTTTTCAAATTACGTGATTAAAGATGAACTCGCTAATATTATGAACCTCTCAAGAGTTAACCGAGATGAAGTTGTTATCTTTTAGAATAAATATGGTGTTTAAAGACGAGCAACATCAAATGGAAAGATATAGTTCGTAGAGTTCTAGGTGCTACTGCGGATAAGATTCCGGTATTTACCAATGACGGTAAAATCAGAGACTCATATATATCAATCGCAACTATTAAAAATGAAATTACAAAAAGTGTTGCTAATCATTTAAAATCAACCGCTGATATAATGACAGGTTAACTCAGCAAGAACGGAAATAAAAGTTGTTTTAGGAGATCCAACATCTGATTAAGATGCCGCAACAAGAAAATTATGTGTACGTTGGCTATAATAGAGTAGATAATAAATTGTCTACGCTACGATCTGAGAATGAAGTTCACGTAAATATGTCTTTAAATACTCGTAGAAATTTTCAAAAACTTAATAAAATTGCTGACGATTTCTTAGGTACGCCATTGACTGCTGACGTAAAACGGCTGTATCAGAAATTGAAACTATTAGTAAAAAACTAGAAGATGTTGTAAGTGGATTCCTGATATATCGTTAAAAATTGAACTGATTAAAATCCACCACTGGCAGATTATATAAAGTTGTTCAGTTCTTTAACGCGTGTATTTATAATCTTTTTGGTTTTGTATTCGTTAGAAAATATTGATCTGATGTTGTCAATCGCAATAGAAAGTGAGACGAATTGTTCCACTCCTATATATTTTACTATTGATAAAGATTGTAACAAATTTCATGGATGGTCTTAATTAATCGATGTTCGGCTGATAGTGTTCAGCCACCTTGAAATATACGAATTTGTAATGATTCAAAATCAGAAATAATTTCATCTGCATCAAGTTGAATTTCTATGCCGTCATGTTTTAATTTTTGTTTTGCAGAAATAATAGGTATGGTATATTCAAAATTCATTTTATTATATTTCATTTTACATTTAACAAAATATAAACCATAGCATGGTTATCATTCATGGGGTCCCTTCAATGGCATTTTTGCCTTCGATGGGGTCCTTTTTTGAACCTTTCTTATGACCTTCTCGACACCCCAAGAGGCCTTTGTTTTCGCCCGACATTCTTTCTGAATGTCCTTGTGGGGTACCCTTCAGTGAGATTTAGAGCTCACATCACGCTACAGTTTCATAAACATTCCCCCAACGAAACGAAATTTCAGAATATTCAGTCAGTTGTTTATGCCTTTCAATTTCACGTACACCCCCGCAATATCAAACCCAGGGGAGAATGGAAAACAGCACTCATCACGTTGTTAGACGTCGTGAGGAGAGTACGTGAAACACTTTCAGGAAGGCGACCCTAGAAAATACGCTATAATCAGTACCGTCGACAGTATGCCGTCACGAGATTCGAACCCTGATCCGCAAGATGAGAATCAGACACACTACCACTGAAAGATTTTTTGTGATAATCACGGATAGAATCTCTCATTGATTTTTAATTATGCTAGATCATCATTTACCTTTCTGTAAGTAATTTTACAACCTGCAATAGGATTTTCACTCATACAAGTACCGAATATCATAATAGGTATATCTTGTTTCTAATTTGTTTAATCATTGTATATATTTATCACCGACGATAGAAATATTAAAATGAAATAACTCTTCTAACAATACGATACCAAAAAAAAATGAATTAAATAAATAGTCAGTAAATATGATCGAGATAACTAATTAATTACTCTACCATAGATAGCTTAGCTTGACAGCTTTCACAACAATAAGAGTTTATATTTTTCTGAAAACGAGGATTTATATATTTTATCTGCGACGTATTTTTCACACGCATGTTAATATCAAAATCTATGCCCGCTGAATTTATCGACTGAAATATTATTTCTTCGCCAGTAGCTACACTTGTAGAACTGATCTTGAAATTTTTGAATGTTTGCTAGTATAACAGGATTTGCAATTTTGGCATTTTGTGAGAGCTCGTAAATTGGATAAAGAGTGATTTTGGGGATTTTAGTCAATAACAGCGATCACAAGACCGTCTTCGATTACTCCGTAAAAACATTTGAATATAAATCGATGACAGTATTTTTTTTCTTCCTCTGAACACCAAACATTAGATAACCGTGCATTTTTTTAGTCGACACTGCCTGACTATACCATCAAGAGATGCTTCGCAATTCGTTATAATACGGTGTTTAGCAAAGTCTTTTTGGCTCATTCATATATAATATCATGTGTATAATTGATTATTTGTCTAAATCATCTACTTTGAAAATCTTGCCAGATAATCTTTTACACTTTTTATAATTTGTCGCTGTCATTATTTTGTATCATAATATCTCTTCATCTCTCTGTATTTTTACCACCACATTGCAAACACAACTGCGTGTTGTCTCCAACTCCAACACCGCTTTTCAAACACGATTTCGGTCGTAGACTTCCATCACGAACACTTTGTAAATAACGTCCACATAATTCATTAGCCACTTGCATTTGTCCTTTGTTTATGTATATATTATCGTATTTTGGTTTGACTGGATAATAATGCCCACATAATTCATTAACCACTTGCATTTGTCCTTTGTTTATGTATATATTATAGTATTTTGGTTTGACTGGATAATAATGCCCACATAATTCATTAATCACTTGCATTTGTCCTTTGTTTATGTATATTTATATATATAGTATTTTGGTTTGACTGAATTCGCCTGTATATATATATATATATATATATATATATATATATATATATATATATATATATATATATATATATATATATATATATATATATATAATAAACAACACCAACACGTAGAATGTGTGACCGGTTTTATATAAAATTATATATATAGATGATTTAGACAAGCTTTGGTTGAGGAATTAAGGAAAAAATGCGCGTATCATGTGTGGTCAACTTTCAAAATCACCAATGGCATCGATGCAACGATGAACGACAAACGAGCGCAACGATCACTAATTATTTCGACAATCGAAAATATCTGTTAAAAGTAAAATGTGTTGCATTAGCAGAAACATAGAATAATACCTGGATTCTCCGTGACAAATATGATCTTGTCCTTCGTAATAAAAAAATTACCATGCTGAATAAAAATTGCAAACCAGGAATGTTGACTGGCATTGACAAACCGTATTATGAAAGAGTGTATCCTGTATCCGCAGTTATTTATGGAATTTATCAGATAAATGATAAACCCATAGTTAATAATTTAAAAGCAATGAAATGTTCAAGGCTAAAATGAGTAGCTGAACAAGTACGGGAACATTTTACCATTTCGACTCCTTGAAACGGTCAAATGGATAAAAGACGTAAAATAATTTACGAGTGGGGAGAAATAGATAAAGATATCGGAGCGTCCGTCAAAGATGTCGCTGAGCTAGTTAAGAAACTAAAAAACAATAACCGGATAGATTTTGTACGAATCAAAATATATATTACTGCGCTTGCGTGGACTAATGCAGGAGCAATATTTCCACGAAATCGAACAGTTAAATTTTACCAAGGTGATATATTCGATTTTATTAACGAAATAAGTAAAAACGATAGGGTATAAGTATGGATGTTTCAAAGTTCTCATGATGAAAACTATGATCAGTTTGCACGACATAATGGCGTTATTTATCGCACAGAATCTCTCCACGAAAGAAATGAAAAAACTTGCGTTGAAATATACCGATGATGCTGAACAATTAATCAGCAATTGATTTTCTGATCCTTCAGTCGCGACTCATTTTGCTAGACAGAAAAATTCGTGGAACCAACTCGGTTTGATGTTCTCAATGATATAATATCGATCTTAAAAATGTTATTTCGGTTGATATGGTTGCATGTTATCCTGGAAGTTGTCTTGGTATGGAAGAGTGTTCTGTATATTTTAAAAGATGTCCAAAGTATTGATAAAAGGACCATTGCCATATTTTGGTTTGACTGGATTCGCTTGTATTGAATCATTTAAGTTTGCAAAAAATCTTCATCCAATTTGTTATACATTATCTGGTTTGGCAAACATTTTTCAGACGAAAACAAATGTGGGCACCAACAGTATTATTACCATATATGTTCTATGTAAAAATACTGATATTTCTGACTACGCGAAGCAATTATATAATATCATCCGCATAAAGAAATTTGGTTACCAGAACAAAAGAAATATTCTGATGACGAAAATCCTATATATAACCGGTTACAAAATTAAAATCGCAGAAGTTGCCGGCAGAAAAATATTCGGTAAATTCATCCATGGAGGATCATATAATCATAAACGACATTGTACAAGATTGATTATAGATTATGCTGATTTAGATTTTAGAATTGTTGATCCAACGAAAAATAAATACATTTATAAGTCGAAGCAATGCTAACTTATCGGATGGTACCAAAGTAGGTACAATTGTGAATTATATAGAAGGTTAGTCATAAAAGTTTACTCCTTTAAGATCTTCAATGGTCTCGTAAGTTTCGATAAATGTATTATCGATGATAAATAGAGTCTTTAAGTTTGCTGTCAGAGAGGCTACAGATTCGTTTTATATCAATAAAACGTATTCAGGATTGTTGGAAAACTTAAATATCGGCACTTATGCATCATGGGGCGAAAGGAGAATAAAACAAGAAAATATACTCGATTATTCTGAATCCGATTAAGTTGAAATCAAAGATAGGTATTGCCAAAACAATCAGACATTAAACCTATCATCTGCACCGTATGTGTATGATCCCGTAGTTGGACATACAACAGTTTATCTCAGTGGAATTGGTGGCTCAGGTAAAACAACTCGTATGATTAACTTCGGAACTTTTATATGGTCGTTTTAACCCCTGCACACAGACTCGCAAGAGAAATGAGAGAAAGAAATATTAAATCATGCATTGATCATAAATTCTTTCGATGGAAAGGAGATAAATGGACTCCTGATCGAATGGGCGAAAAATACATTCCAAAGATTATCCTATGTACAGTGTCGTTGGAAACATTACTAACATTTCTTGAGTGGATATAAAAATAATCTACTGCTGTGATAATGTGAGGTGATCATGGTCAACCACCACATTTTGTTGGAATTGTCTCCACATCAATGACTGAGGAATTTTGTTGATTATTATGAAGAAATAACTGATCATTATAGAGCACTTCATCCAGAATTAAGAGAGTTAAAAAAAATTAATCAGACTACAAATTAATAAAGGCCAGTGTGAAATAATGCGGGAAGTAATTTCAGAAAAAACCCTATTAACAATTTTTGGAATTTGTGAAGACCAAATGACTTGATAGTGGCAAGTAGAAAGATAGTTCATGATACACTTCAACAACAAGATTTTATGTTGCATAAAGAAAAGTTTTCGAATCGACCCGTACCATTATGTTATCGACCGGTTGATACGCGACGGCAGAATATCGAAGTTGATTTACCAGGATCGGAAAAACAAAATCTTGTACTAAATGATATGGTTTTGTTTGCTGTCAATGTTGTTGAGAGCTAGCTATCTATTGACAAAACTCAGTGGACGCTAGGATACGCAATGACAATTCATTCATCTAAGGGATTAACTATATCTGATACGCGAGTTTGGATCGTCGACGATCGTATCGAATGGTCAAATTTAGTTTTCCTCCAGTGCATAGAGTTAGAAAAATATCTCAGCTACGGAGAATTGTTTTAGACTTGATAGAAACCACTGGTAACAACAATGTTATTGACAATGATATAATAAGAAAAAAATTAGTTAGCTAAACAGTTTGACAAAAATAAGAGCGACTTTGATCTGGACGCTGATTTTATCATGACGCTGAAACAACAACAGAATACTCATTGTGCTCTATTACAGTAATTTTGTGGCGATACTCAAGTACTGATCCAATAAAATTTACTATAGACAGAATTGATAATAAGTTTGGTCATACACGCAAAAATGTAATGTTGACTTGTCTAGAATGTAACGACGTCGTGGTGCTAGTTTACAAAAGTGAATGCTGTGGTAATTGTGTGTCTTCGGGAATTACTTGTTACTGTTCACGTACGAATCCATGTTGAGGAGCAATTAAATCTAGTATGTAGATTGCATGTCTACATGTAGTAGCACAGAGGGTGAACAAGCTCTAATTGGTTTGCCCTCCATTTCGCAAAATAAGCCTTTCTCGAAAATTGCATAAAAACGTGTCAATGAGCAAACAATCGCGATCGCGTCAGTACCAAGTTTGAGACAACCCTGTCAACAAACTTAATAAACTCTAATTGACTTACCCAGCTTATCGCTGACACGTTTTCCTGATCGTGAAAAATCGCAGAAAAAGTCAACAATCGCGTCAGTGCAAAGTTTGAGGCAGCGCTCTCTCTGCTGCTGTAAATTAAATCATTATTATATCAATAATGGCTAACCTCGGTGAAGCATATATAACTAAATTAGCACGAGAGCGACTAGAAGCAATCAAAAAATTTATTCCTGTTCGTCATTCTGAAAGACAAAAACTTCAAGAACGTCAATAAGCAGAAGTTGAATTCGTAGAGGGTACAGAACAGTTATTTAAACCCATTACAAAGGTTACAGAAAAAGCTATATGGGGAGTTATTAAGGATGAGAAGGAGAGGACTGCAAAAATAGCAGAAGGAACTAAAAAAACAAAAAATATTTTGCGAGAACTTCCAACTGATATAGCTGCAGTTCAGCCTCCACTCGTCGGCGAAGAAATACTTGACGGCGTTGGCAAAATTGGTACTGAAGTCGCCAACGTAAAAGAAGAAATTGCATCAATAAGAGAAAATATTCAACTGATTGCAAGATTTAAGGAAGGTATTGTCGAAGATACCGAAATACTAAATGTGAAAAATTACCTGAAAAAAATATTAATTAGTACGTTTAATAAATCTAGTATTTTAAAACCCGTTTCTGAAAAAGTAAACGATGATAATCTTATTAAACGGATATATAGCATATATAGAAACAAAAAACAAGCCATAGATCAGTGTTTTTCAACCTTTGTATTGGAAGGGAACCCTTCGGAGCATTTAGATTGCTCGCAGAACCACATGCAGTGACACAAGAAAACACCGATTGATACAGGTGTATGTGTGTAACACTGTAGCCCAAATCAAAAATAAACTCGTGTGGCCAGAATAGCCGATGTTACTAGTTACTAAGTTACTTTATTGTTACCCGTTAGCATCAGTTTGCAGTAGCGAACATTTCAGTGCGAAACTTCTGCTTGGTGATTTCTGCCAAGCAGTTGAATTCGTGGCCGAATGTTCGAGAGAGACACCCGAAGTTCATCTTCGACAGACAAAAGTCGTTCTCGTTTCTTGTGTTTGATGGTGGTCATAGCAGAAAATCCGAACTCGCACATGTAAAAAGTTGAAAACTGCAACAGAAGTCGCAAAGCTTTCTAAGCGATAACCGGGTACTTGTTTTCAGCTAGTAACCAAAACGCATCCAAAATCAGCTCTGCATGTTTTAGCTTCAGCGTTCTGTCACTCGCAACGCTAACGAGCTCCTCTTCTTCCTTCAAAGTAAACTGTCCTTGGCACGGTTCAAATTCCACAAACGGGTTTCTAACCCAGTCGTACTGGTCAACACATATCGACGGAAAATATTTGCTGAGACTATTCAGCAGAGCATCCAAATGGGTTACAATGAATGGAAGAATGTCTTGGTAATTTTTTTGAACAACACTGGGAAACATTTCCAAATTTTCAGTAGATGCATGCTTCTTCGAAATTACCAATTTTTTCAGAAATGCGTTTATTCTGTCAGTTGAAGTCAAGACGTTTTCATGTCTGCCTTGCATTCCACTGTTCAAAATGTTCAATTCATGAAATATATCGGTCATATAAGCTCGTTTGGAACAGCAACACTCGCTGCTCAGTACTTCTTCAAAATCCTTCAAGTTTTCACGAGAACAGAACATCAGCATATCCTCTCTCAGCTTGTAGAAACGAGATAAAACTTTTCCGCGAGACAGCTATCGTACGTCCGTGTCTTGGATGAGTGTGACATGGTCCGCTTCCATGCTTTTACAAAGTTTGGCGAACTGGCGACATTTCAGAGGTCTCATATTCATTTAATTAACGATTTTCATCACCATGTCCAGCACAGACTTTAACTCGGCTCCAACTGTTTTAGCAACTAGTGCTTCTCTGTGGATGAAACAGTGCGTGACCATGATAGCTGGATTCATCTGTCGCACCAGCTAGACAAAACCATTGACATTTCCCGTCATGGCAGTGGCACCATCCGTACAAATGCCAACGCAGTTTTTCCAGTTCAAGTCACGACTGCAAATATGAATTGACAACGTCAAATATGTCTTGTCCTTTTGTTGTTTCTGGTGACTCCTTACAGCAAAAAAAATCTTCAACAATAGCTCCATTGTCAATAAAACGTACAAACCCCATAAGCTGTGATTTACCGCTGACATCGGTGCTTTCATCCACATGAAGTGCAAAGAATCCACGTGTCTGTATCTTCGCTAAAACGTTACTTTCAATGTCGCTGGACATGTCTGAAATACGTCTGCTTATCGTATTGTCTGACAGTGGAATCTTATTGATGTCAGATACGGCACTCTCGCCAAACATAATTCTCACAATTTCTCGGCATGCAGGTAAGATTACGATTTCGGCGAGGGTATGCGATTTCATTTTCTTTGCAGCGATCTCCGCGACAGCAAAACTTTCTTCTTGAGCTTTGTCACTTATCTTGAACTTTTTCTACAATGTAGCGGTTAGTTTTTTATTCAAGCTTAGTGCCCTCTCGAAGTACGCCACATTCTTGTGCGCTACATCCGGATGTTTAGTTGTTAAGTGTCACTTCAATTAACTGACGAACTTTGAGATTCCGATCGACAACGTCAATTTTTGGCACGTTCGGCTCACATGACGCAGTACTAGCTGTAGCTTCAGTCGACTGCTCTTGAGTTTTAGTTTGGTCGTCAGCTGTGGCATCGTCTAATTTTCTCTTCTTAATAAATCGGTCCGTGGTCCAGCAAAAACAACACTGTTATGAAAATTAATTCAAACGCTAAAAGCTCATAAGGACAACAACGGAAACAGTAATTAAGTGGATAAACAAAGACTAATTAAAGCACAGTTACGGTACTGCCAGATTTGGTCCCTGGCGATTTCGGCCGTTATTTTTATATTTTTACTGGCCACCGGCGGAACCCCTGGCTGGCGCTCACGGAACCCTTAGGTTCCGCGGAACCCCGGTTGAAAAACACTGCCATAGATGATGATTTAGAATACAGAAGTCCTTTTGAAGAAGTGCAGAGACTTTATAAAGAAATAAACTGAAACAAATAGAACAACAACAGCACCAGATAGAACAAGAACAATCTTCTTAACCGCAGCAAAAGCCGATGTCTCAACGTTGAAAGGCAAAATGGGACGATCCCCCTTAAGACTATTTAAGACGGAAACAACAGAATAAGGAGCAACTGGAAGTGATTTTACTGGAAGTGGTCTTTTTGCCTGTCCTAATAATATTCTCGAGGACGTGCAACGCTTATAAATTCTGATTGGGGGTAAACGAGCTGGAAATAATTCTCCGGAAATAACCAATGAAACAGCTGATATTTGTCGACGATTATTTCAAGGCGGTATCACGGACATTAATGTTTATCGGGAACTCATTGTTGAAATCGTTGATAACTACCATAGTGACTAAGTGTTATCGCGATTAAATAAATACATAACAAATAAGATGATTATAGATAATGCTCATCGTGGGCCTGTACCGGTTAGCTTGATAAATTCGCGATTACCAACCTATAAAGCAACTTACAGGATGGACTCGGTGATGTTCTTCAGGGTTCATTCAGAAGGATAGCTCCCAAAGCAGTACCCAAAGCAGTACCACTCGCAAAATAATTATCAATGAAAGCTATTGACGTTGTTCGTGCTAAAGCTCCTGGTGCTATTGGTAACGTTGCCAGTAAAGTGTTCTTGGCAATCAAGGACAGACTAGTACGATTAATACGCAGACCAAAAGCGGTCCAACCACAACCAGTGAAATTACCAAGCACTGAAGTGATGTCCACAAATGTCAGTAAAGTAATAAATCAGGTCGCAAATCAAAAACTAGCAGCCTTGATAAAGCAAGGGGCTGAACAAATAAATACAAGTCTAATATCGGGAAGTGGTCTTCGTGCTAGACGACTATGATTTAGATAATGGTAATTATAACAAAATGTTTAAGCGTATTTTTCGGCGTTTGACATTGGTGCACCAATACTCAAGAATGAGTCTGTGTGTGATTATCAGTATTATTCTTGTGAAGAAGTATCGACAAATCAACGTGGACGAATTGAATTACGAGTTCAGGATACAAGTAGATATTTCTTGCCCGCTGAAACATTTATTGAAGTCACAGGTGAACTTGTAACATACGTTGTCGCTAATACAGAATACGGAGCTGTTAATAATGTCATCATGGCGTTATTCAAAAGTGCTATATATATGATCGATGAAAAATAAATTGGGACAATCCAATATAATGTTGACGTTGCTACAAAGATTATGGGTCTAGCAAGATATTCAGATGATTATACTAGATCAGATGACCCGACTATGATGATCGCCAAGGATAATGCTATCCATCCTGATCGTTGACCGTATAATATAAGACGACCAAGTAACAATGCCAATAACACTGAAGCCGATGTGTGGCCGGTGGTTCTTGGTGCTAATCGAAATTACAATTTAGGTTTTGGAATGCGTCAATCAATTGGAATACATCAATCAATGCTAATCATAGAAGATTTTCATGTGCAATTCCATTGTCCCACATCTTTGGATTTTGCAGAAATGTCACAAAGGTTATTTTTGGAGCCAAACATACAATTGTTCTTCATCGAAAAGAAGATAATGATGCTATCTGGCGAGAAGATGGCGCTGCTGCTGGTATAGTAATATTATTTGAACATTGGCTGTGGATGCCGGTAATGACTCCATCATTTGCTGAAGAACAAAATTTACTCTCTTTTATGGATCAAGGCGGTAAATCGATATTATCATGGTTAACAGCAACTACCGATAGTGTTCAAAGTGAAATCGTTGGTTTATTTACACGGCATATAGCATCTCATCAGGGTGTTTCTGCACCAAGGCATATCTTTGTTGCTCTTCAAAATATTGCACGATTAAACAATCAAGAAAGAAATCCAATGGAATTTGACAAACTAGATGTCACTGAAGTATCTTTAGGAATAAACGGACATCAAGAACTATCTGAAGATATATTATTGAATTTCGATAATAATGTAGCACGTGTATATCATCATCTGATGACATTTATGGGACGTGAACAAAATATTGATACTGGTTTGCAAATATCACAGTTAGATTTTACAACTCTGTACCCGATTTATTATTTTTCGTCGGAACATCTTGATTTAGTTAAAGAATCTGTCGTTGATATACATTTTCGAGCTCGCGTAGGTGTATTACCTAAAATTTCAGATGGTCCACCAATTGTTTATCGTCCTCACAGAGTGGTTGTTGTTATACTTAGCGATAAATCAATGTTACTTGAAGGTTTTGGTGGACGAATAAGAGTTATTGATGCCCCAGTGGAACATATGTATACAATTAGACCAACCGTGTTATTATAAAAAATGTCATATAGTCACGTTAATATTAATCTGACTCCCGGTCAGGTGAAAAGATTACAATAAAAAAACGCGATTGTACGCGGAGTAAAAATAACATTAAATCGAGATCAAATTGCTAGTGGTCCAAACAAGTTATCGTTGACTAAAACGCAACGAAAACATATCAATAAAGTGCAAGAAGCAAAAACGGGAGTTTACTTGATTTCTCTCCAAGTGCCATCAAATACGTAATTAAAACCGGTGGTATATATCCACTTATCCCAGCAATACCAGCATTAATTGCTGCTGCACCAGCTGTCACAAAAGCAGAAGCGATAGGCGCTGTTGAACCGATGCTGCAATGGCATTAAATAAAGCAACTGGGAAGGGAACTTTACATAAGGAAACAAAAACCAACAAGGCGCCCAAAAATGTCAAATATGCCTCCGCCGGGTCGTCTAAGATTACCAGTGGAACAATACGAGGCGGGTCTAAGATTTCCAGAAACTCCACTATCATGGTACACCAAACGTTTGTAACACAGAGTGTTTCACCGAAGTCAAATTTTGATGCACTAGATGCTGCTAAACAAAGAAATATAAAAAATCAAAGGTGTTTTTATGCGAGATCAGTAACCGAGCCAACCGAATACCAAAGAAGCAGGAATTATTAGTATTGATACCAGCGATGGTCCAGGAACTCAATGGGTTGCTTACGCGATTGACCCACGTGGAATTGCTTATTTTGATTCGTATGGGTTAGCACTGCCAGTTGAATTTCTAAAATACATCAGCGGATTTCAAATTCCAGTTTGGTACTCAACGCTACAAACACAAACATTAACCGATCCACCAATATGTGGCCGTGAAGTAATTAATGTACTTGACGCGTTATCAAAATCAACCAAACCACCTCACAAAGGCGTGCACGAGTATACCGCAGCAAAATTTAACATTTTAAACAACAATCAAAGATAATATAGTTGATATTATGGAAGATCTCTCAGCATTAGTAAAGGCAAAAAACGCTATGATATTGATTTATCAAAATACGCGACCAAAGATGAAATATCTGATCTCATGAACTTGCCCGGGGTTGACTGTGATGAGGTTGCTTTGGAGGATAAATACGGCGTTTTAAAAGCGAGTAACATTAAGTGGAATGACATAGTTCGACGAGTACTTGGTGCGGTCACGGATAACATCCCTGTTTTTACGGACGGCGGTTGAATCATAGATTCAAGTATATCGTTTACAACCGATAGAGATGAAATTGCAAGAACGCTGCTAATGGCTTAAAAAATACCGGTGACACAAAGACAGATGAATTCAACATGAATGGAAATAAAATAGTGGTTTTAAGAGATCCAACGATATGTTGACATTAACTACAGCACCGTATATGGTAAATTATCCACGTTGCGGGCCGAGTATGACGTTCACGTCAATATATTTACAAATCTCTGTAGAAACGTTAGAAAAAGTAATGAAACCGCCGAGGAATTTTTTGGTACTGCGCTCACCGCTGGTATGAAACTTTCTGATATAAAGACAAACATTAATATGATTAAGAAAACACAAGAAGACATCGTAATTAGAATTCCTGATATTGTTAACAAAATTAATCTGATTAAAATCCCACCCGGAGTAACTCCGGGGCATATTACTAATATAGTATACACACTATCACTGGTATGTACAGACTGTCTGTGTTCAGTGCTGAACAATTTGAGATATTTACAACGTATCCATGGCGGCATTCAACCGACAAGTTTTCTGGAGTTGGATCTATCATTTTAAATAGCGGAACCGAAAAAACATTTATACTGGAAGCAGCTGCTAAGAAATTATCCGCCAGATCTTACTGGTGGTGTCTGGAATTTGTTGCTGAAACGCCTCAATTGGTTACTGCGTAAAATAATAATGGCACTGACAGCGTCAACAACAACATTAAATGCTCAATAATATAGATAGGAACAAGTACGCGGATGGTAATCAGAGTTAAAAACCATCATTGACCAGTATACGTTGAAATTTAAAAAAAAAAAATACAAGCGGCGTGTAATCACTCTAGGTGCTATAGTGTATTCGCTATCTACGTTAGTTGTTTCCACCAGGGTAGTGTTATCAGCGCTAACGCCAGTAACAAATGCAGTAGCAGTAAAAATATGCTTTTCATCATCAGCGGCTGTTGCAGGTGCTTTTAATATTATCGCGAAAAAGATATCCACGTGCACGAGCACAAAACTCAACGACCCAATTGTATAATTAAACACGGCAACAACAGCTTACTCGAAATTATCGTCGCTGATATCATCAAGCCTCAATGACGAAAAAATATCAGATTCCGAATTCGAGTTAATGGTTAAGATATACGATGAAGTAAACCACCATTTGAAACAAGAAAACATAAATAATAACAGAACAACAATGACCGACCACGATCAGTCATCGTTGGGGAGACCTGAAGCAATACCGCCTTTACCAGAACCAAAAAAGTCTGATTATACCACGCACAATCAATTATACCACGAAATTACCCTATCATACAAGCAACATTTACTTGCTATAAAATATGCAACGTTGGGTAGTGATTTTTTCTTCAGTAATAAAGACCATGTAACTAGGTATTTTATTCATGAACGACTCCATGGAGGAGGAACTAAATCCATGGCTATTCACCTAGATGATATTATTGAACAATTTAAATTTATTAATCAAGAACATAAATCAAAGCGAACGCGACTAGGGCAACACTTCCAAGAACATCTTTTTGATATAGCAAGTTCACGCGAAGAAATCATTCCACAAGTAAAAATATTAAATCAGCTTGTATCGTAAATAGAATATATTAACCAACGATAATTCAAGCAACAACTGATTGCACTAACGATAAACAACAATTTTTAAATGCATATTCGATGACAGAAGCTGATCTACGAAATTTTCAATTTCCAGGGTATAACGCATCCGAGTTCAGAAAATCAACCAACGATATCTTTGATGAGTTCTTCCCTAAAATACTTGAGCAATAGAGAAAACACCATTTGAAAGAAGAAAATATAAATAATGACAGAATTACTTCAGCAGATAGCCGCAAATACAACTCTGCCTAAACCCATGATGATAACAGTAAGGTCAACCAAGCTTGAATTCAGTAATCATTTTCCAACTGCGATTCGAGTAAGCGAAATCGTGTCAACACAGTTGCGAGTATACCATAGCTGGCCAAATATTTGATCAAAATCATTTGGTGGATTGCCAGCGAATACTTCGTTTGTGTTTGCAAATAAAAATAAACCAGATGGTACTACTGATAGGAATATTGTTGGAATACCAACCGGGTGCCATCAAATCGAAGAAATCAATGAGGAATTATAGCACAGGATAACGAATATCCCAGGAAGGGAATCCAAGATAACAATAATAGCCCATGAACCAACTCCGTCATCCACGTTTGAGATAAACTATCCCGATTACGCCGTGGATATATATCAGTCATCGATTAGAACAGTGTTAGGATGGCCTGATTCTTCCACCACTGACGCCTCCGCCGCCACCACCTGAACCAAAAAGTATTATACCACCGACTAGCAATCATGCTCGAAACATATGGAATGTGGTGATAGTCCCTATCGATTATTTGGTTATGTGCCAATGCTTGTCATGTGGGTAAAAATCAAAATGTTACCTTTAGTCCTTCCATCCTCGAAATGTAAAAACAACTGCTGAGGAAATCAACTTTTTTATTTCATATTCTACTGAATTTACAAAACTTTACTAAGGCATATCCGTCAATATTTTACAGAATACAGCGCCGATACAGGATCAAATAACAAGGATAAGATCATTAAACTCATTGAGATATCTGATCAAATTATTGCCGAAATCGTATACTTTAATCAAAGTTGCTTACAAGCAGTAATCAACTCAGAAGATAAACTTAAGCAACAATTTCTTCACATAAACAAGATAACAAAAGCTGATCTACCGACATTTAAATTTCCCGGGTCTGATGTAATCTACAAAATAAAATAATTCTTTTCTGACATAATTACACGGTACAAGGAAACACTACCGTTACCAACTATTCTCTGATATGACAATAATCCACAAGAAGAAGGACGACATGTATCCCCGGAAATCGTAAATATAACTCCGGTGGTAGCGGTCAGTCTTGTGTGTGATGTAATCGATGGAAGTTAGAGCACAGACACAACACAATCAGATCAAGCGCAGCAAGAATTCATTCTTTATTCGTTCACACCGAAAGAACCACCCGGATATCTGATTGTACAAGAACCTATCAATCCGGTCTATATACGATGTCAGAATCCACTGTTATCAAGAATAAATTTCAAACTAACTAACCAAACCGGGTATTTTCTGGATTTAAGGCATGAGACGATAAGTATAAATTTATATGTGAAATCTTAAAGAATTCCAACCATGCAAATCTACGATTTCAAGGAAGTAGTACCAAAAACTATAATTCTCCGTTCTTGATAAAATTCGGAACAAGTCAAGAGGTGGATTGACAAATACTCAGAAAAGATTTCACAAAAATATTGTAAGAAATTTATTTTTTACTGAAAATCAGGGTGATTTGTTAATTCTGAATGGTAATAAGGTAGTCAAAATCGTGTGAATCAACCGATTTGTTAATTCTGACGGGTATTTGGGTTGTAAAAATCATGTAAATCTAACATTTCAGTGAAAAGCAACTAAAATCTGAGATACCACTTTCACTTTCTAACTTTCATTTTCATTAGACATAATTTTTCTTAGTTGCCTCACACGAGTATTAATTATCTTCCTTGTTTCATATTCACGAGATAATTCTGATCTATTTTTTTCGATTGCACGCGACAACGAAACAAATTCCTTTACTTCACTTTCTTTTATTGTGGCTAGTTATTGAGACATCGTCATCTGAATTCTCTTTATAAATCTATACTGAGATGGTAGCTTGCATGTTCCTTCCTCCTTTCGCTTTTGTAGTATTTCAAAATCAGAAATAATTTTTTCACGATTTATTTATGCCGTCGCGCTCTAATTTTCTAATAGCAGAAATTATATCGGTGATATTTTCGTAATTCATTATACAGTGTATTATATATATTTAAAAGAAAAATTTTCATGAGCGTTATTATTTCATGGGTCACTTTACTGGCCTGTGTGTCTTTCATAGGGTCCTTTTTTGAGACGTTTTCTTTTCTTGACACTTTTGTAGTCTTTTTAGACTTTCGTCTTTTTTTGACACTTTTGTCTTTTCTTGAGACCTTTCTTATTAACTTCTATGACCATGTCTTTCAGCCGACATTCTTTCTGAATGTTTATTTTTGTGGTGTACCCAAGTTATTTAAAGCATAAACATCCACGCTACTGATTATTTTGGGGTTGAAATGCATTTCATGCACACCTCCCCCATGATCAAACTCGAGAAAAGTGCAAAACGCACTCACCGCGTTGTTTAAAGTGGTGAGAGATGTACATGACACGCTTTTCGGTCTGCCGCCCCACAATATACAGCAAAAACATATTATCGGTACCGTCGGCAATATGCCTGTTACGAGATTCGAACCACTGACCGCCGGAATGAGAATCAGACACCCTAACACTGCGCCATGTTCCAATCTACTGGTATATGATTCAATAATTATTATATAGTTTACCGTTGACATTTTCCCAGTTGGATCGCAAAATACAACTGAATTTTAGTTCTGAACACACAAATCGGGTTTGTACCCAAAAAATCGGATCTGAATAAATGTACCCGAAAATAATTAGAAAAAACGATGTGGCTACTTGCTGTGTTGTTTTACTATAGCAGAATAAAATGCAGATGAACCAGGAAACCGAACGAATTTAATAAAACAAAAATAGTGTTTCTTAAAAAGAAAATATTATTTCTTATTTACCCGTACACGTACCGTACTGATATTCCATGATATAGAACAGGGGAAATAACTCTTGCCGTAAGCAATTCTCGGCAAGCGCAAAAATCAAATAAGCACGGTTAGTCAAATAAAGATTACAATACTACGGATTATAAACTAATATACAAGAAAGAGAATGACTACAAATAATATTAATTTACAAGTCTGTAGTATATAAAATACTCTTAAATAATTACAAGTCTGTATGAATATTTATGACATGGTCAAAGCGAGGTAACTAATAGCAAGACATATCCTGAACGGAGTTATCTCCCTTAAATAATGCTGAAACCTCGGATTTTAGTGATGCAGAATAACAAAAAGAAAGAAATTAAATAAATGGATTAGGAATATAACGGCTTACCTAACGATGTAACAATGATAGAAAATACTCTTTTGTTTATTTATTTTTTAGAATGCGAATTTGTATATATTTTCTGTGACAGTATGTATTGAGAACCGGTTGATATCAAAATATTTGCCAGCTGCATTCATTGATTGAAAAATTCTCTCTTCGCCAGTCTCTAAATTTATGGATACAACTGCTTTGGTGCTCTTATCATTACAGCCAGTATTACCGGATTTACAATTTTGACTTTGCGTGACAACTCTCAGATTGGATAAAGAATTCTTCTGAGGGTCTGCGTCAATATGATCGATCACAAGACCATTTTTGATCACCCCAAAGCAGCACTCGTATATGAATCTATGACAGAAATAATTTTTCTTCCCATTGTCAGTAAACACGATATAACCATGATTATTAACAAAACCAACTGGTATTTTTCGTCGACAGTGAAAGATTACACCATCACGTTTTGCTTCATAATTCTTGATGATGGGATGCATCACAAACTCCTGGTTTGTTGGGTTCTTCATTTTTTATATGATAATATTATTCGTTTAAATCATAATTTGTCTGAGAACTTAGATAATCATCTACACGATTTATAACTCTGTCATTGCCATTATTTCTTTTTATCATAATATCTTTCGAGTTCCCTGTATCTTTGACCACGACTTTGTGCACACAACTGTGTTTTCTCTCAAACTCCGACACCACAGCGCACACACGGTATTGGTCCTAAGCTCCGGTTACGAACGCTTTTTTTACGAATACGTTGCCCGCAGAATTCCTTTACGCAGAATTTATTACAAGTGGTCAATGAACCCACCATAAACCATTTACATTTCTCTCTTGATTGAGACATTGTATACATACTATTTTAATTTAAATGTTTGTCTTAAAAATAATATGAACGAATTTCGAGAGATTGTCCAAGATCAAACCTTGAAACACTTCCAGATTCGATTTAGTAGAAGAACCCCTGACTTGCGGAGGCGAACTCTGACTGATCCCACTATTAATCTAATTAATATTATCAGGGATAATAAAGAATTTCGTGATGATGGGGCATCTCATTCGTGGTCGACATTTAAAATTATACCGATAACAAGGACAAAGGTGTCGACGATGTCATTGATGATGCAATAAACGATACACGTGCGAAGACGATTATCGATTATATCAACGATGATAAAAAAAATTTCAGAATAAAGTTTATTGTGCTAGCATATTCCGCTGAGTGGATTATCCGTGACAAACGTGACACTGTCCTTGCTAATGGAAAAACCGCTGTGTTAAGTAATGATTCCATACTAGGAATGTTGACTTAAATTGACAGACCATATTATGAACGACCATGACCTGTGATCGCGGATGTTTATGGAATTTATCAGCTAAATGATAAACCCAACATTGATGATCTTGCACCAATGAGATTTTCAAGGTTGAATTGTGTAGCCGTACGAGTAATTGAGCATTTTACAAATGCGAAGCGTGGAAAGGGGTTAACTAATCAGCGACCGGAAAAAATAAACAAATGGGCTGAATTGGTCAAGGATACAGGAGCTGCAATAAATGATGTTGTCGAGTTATCAAGTAAATTAAAATTTCCAATAATAGTAAAAATGTTAACCGAAGTTATATATGAATCAAAGAACAAGGGAAACGGAACTTCTATTGAAATTATTGATCACAATGCGCACGCGTGGACAAGCGTAGTAACAATATTTCCACGAGATCGAACTGTAAGATTTTACCCACCACAGTTGTCTCGGGGGAATATATTTGATTTTGTTCACGAAATAAGTAAAAACGATCCAGTATCGGTATGGTTATTTTCAAGTTCAGATGATAAAAAATATGATCTATTTATTCGACCCAACGGCTATTTATACCGTGAAGAATCTCTTCATGGCGCGATGAGAAATCTTGCGCAAAGATATTCAAAAAATACTGAGCAATTATTAAATAATTGTTTTACAGTTTCGTCAGTTGCTGTCCACGCTGCCAAAGAGAGAAATTCATGGAAGCCAACGAGATTTGAATTTCTTAAAAAGTGCAGTAAAGTTGTATCGAATACGGACATGGCGGTTTGTGGAATACCAAGTACATCCACAATAATGTTATTTCGTTGGATATGATCGCGTGTTATCCGGGAAGTTTTCTTGGAGCGGGTGAGTGTTCTGGATATTTTGCGCGGTAAGAGTTGCAATTAATGGTCCATTACCAGATTTGATTTGACAGGATTCGCTTGTGTAGTGTCGTTCGAATTCGCTAAAGATCTTCATCCGTGTTGTTATGTTTAGTTTGGTAGACACTTCAGAAAAACGCTGGGCACCAATAGTGTTATGACGATATATGATTGATTGTAAAATACTGATATCGCTGTCATTCAATGAGGCAATCATAACTGCTCCCTTATCCTTCTGACGTTGACGACTTTGAAGCGCGATTAGACATTTTCGCGAAAATTACCACTGAAGAAAGCATTGCAAAGAATCTCGGTAGAAAATAATTGGCAAATTTACCCAAGGTGGAGCATATTATCATAAACGGCAGTGTGCAAGATTGATTATGGATCCCGCCGAATATGAATTTGTGGTCGCTGATACAGCAGCGAGAAATATATATTATAATCGGGAAGCCGCTTACTTATCCAATGGAAAAATGTTAGGTACAATTGTTAGTTACATTGATGGAATATCACCGCAGTATACACATCTAAGATCCTCAATGCTCGTTTATGTTTCTATAAATTTATTATCATTGATAAATAGATTTCTTCGCATCGCAGTCAGAGTTGTCACAGATTCATTTAATATCGAAAAACTTTTTCAGAATTACTCGCTCGTTTTACAAGTACTGACGCAACATGGGGCTCGTGTAGAATAAAAGAAGAAACGATACGTGATTATTTAGAATCTGCGTATGCTGTGGTTAAGGATAGTTATCGCAGCGATCAGATATCAGAATTATCATTTGCAGCGACCATTTTTGATCCAGTATCCAGACACAAGACGGTTTATCTAAACGGGCCGGTAGGCTCAGGTAAGACAACTCGAGTGATTGAATTAATTCGACAGAATTCAAATGATATGATCGTGCTAACACCAACACACCGACTCGCGAGAGCAATGAAACAAAGAGGAGTACAATCATGTACTTAGTATCATAGCTTCTTTCGGTGGAAGGGCGATGCATGGACTCCTGACCGAATGGGCGAGAAATATATTCCAAAGATCATCATTTGGGATGAGATATGCACAGTGTCGTTGGAAATATTAAAAATATTTCTCGATTGGTTGATATTGAAAAACACAGCTATGATAATGTGTGATGATCACGGTCAACCACCACCGTTTGATATCCACACGATTGGTTGAAGAATTTTATTGATTATTACTTGGAGATAACTGATGATCATAGATCTCTTGATGAAGAATTAAAAGAATTTTAAAAAATTAATCAGACTACAACCGAATAAAATTCAGTGTGAAAAATAATTCCAGAAACTTCCCTGAACGACTTTTGGGAAAGATGGAGATCAAACTATTTCATAGTGGCATGTATAAAGATAGTCAGGGATACACTTCAACAGCGGTTATTTCGGTTACACAAGGAAAAATTCTCAGCGATACGTGTACAATGTGTTATAGACCAGTTGATACGCGACAACAGAATATCGACGTTGATATACCAGGACCCTTGACGGAGTCAAGGAAACAGAATCTCGTACTAAATGATATTGTTTTGGTTTATGTCAGTGTTGCTGAGGATGCGCTACACGCTGATAAATCTCCGTGGATGCTAGGACACGCGATGACAAATTCACTCATCTCTAGGATTAACTATTACTGATACAGTTGGCTGGATCGTTGATGATCCTATCGAATGGTCAAACTTGGTTTATCTCGCAGTGTCTAGAGTCAGAAGAATATCTCAGCTGCGGAGAATTGTCATGGACGCGTCAAAAACCATTAATGATGATAATGATAATGGTATAATAAGAAGAAAATTAGCTAGTTATAAACAAAGTGACCGAACAAATGAACGCGATTTTGACGTTGATGTTGAATTTATCAACCCGCTGAAACAACAGCAGAGTAATCATTGTTATGTGGAAGTTCTCAAGTAATAATCCAAGACAATTTACCGTTGATAGAAAAGATAGTAGTCGCAGTCATACACGTATAAATACGATTCTGAACTGTCTTGAACGTAATCGACGTAGGGGTGATGGCACCCTTGTGCAAGTTAAGTGATCGGTGTGGTAACTGAGTGTCTTCGGGAATTACTTGTAATTGTTAACGTGTAAATCTACGTTGAGGAGCAGTTGAACCCAGTCTGTAGATTGCGGATCTACCCCAGGATCTTACCACGTTGGAAATTTTATGCGATGTGATACTCCAGACATTATCAGTTGCTCTTTATTACCACCTTCAAGTTCCCCGGGTTCATATAAATATCTTACAGTCACATTGCCCATCACCGGTTGTTTTGAAAAATCACGTCTTTGTATTGTTATACGCGCGCTTTTGATTGCATTAACGGGTTTTAACGAAGTTATGCAAGTTATTTCATTATTTAGCGCAGCTATTACACTTGGTAATCTTGCTACCCATTCGCGAGATCTCTTGTCTTCAAAGAATTCCTTCGCGTATTGATATCCAAATAACCGCTCAGCAAGTGTTCGATTAAATCGTTCAACAATTGCCTGATCACGATGAATTGCAGTATGTCCTCGTCTGATGGTGACGTTATGGTTTTTCATTAAAGACGATACTGAAATTCTTTGCCAGGATCAACATGAAGCAGCTTCGGCGATTGTAGACCACCTCGTTGATAAATTCGTTCAAACGCAGAAGCAACTTCAGATGAAGTTTTAGTTGACAACGGCTCTGCTTCTTTATATCTACTTGCAACATCAACGATGGTTAACGCATATTTATACGTTTTACGGCGTATAGTATCATGTGGTAAAAATAATATATCAGCCGGATGAACTTCATTTGGAACACTGACATCAAAATGTGCAAAGTGAATTTGTTTAGGCGGCGATAAATAAATTTGCCATATTGCCTGTCGTGCTAACCACTTTTTAGCAGTAGAATGTTTATTTTTTGCTACTTTCGCGAGTTTATTAATCGCTGCTCTATCTTTCCAATATCCTCTTGGGGAATAATAAATCAATTCCATTTATAATTAATTACTAGCAGCTAGCTCTAATTTACCTTTCATCGCGAATCTTACCAACCAATTAGCAAATGATTCCTGGAAAGATTTATTTTTTATGGAATTTAGCTCATTAATTAATTTTACATCCGTGATATGTCTATGTTGCAGGTCTTTATTTTTATAAGCTATATCATGAGTATGACACGCTCGATCTCATTCATTTATTGTATATTCACCGGGTCTTGGTTGATCTTGGCTGTGAAGTCTGATATCAAGTCGGATTCAACGTCTATAATAATTATAATTTTGTTAATTTTTCGGCAATATCACCTGCTCGTTTTTTATTAATATTATTTGGATTTGGCTTTGGCTTATCACTTGACTGTGAGGGAATAAATTTAAATTTCTTTGTACCAAACCGTTCACATTTGCCTGTAACCGCGAATCTGTTATTTTGTGTTTTAGTAGTTGTTAGATCACCGGTTGGGGTACGCGTCCTGCATTTCACACAATATAGATACATAATTATAGTATATATAACTTGGATATAATTGATTTCTCAGCGACAAGAAAACGAGAACCGGTCAAGCATCATGCAGCGGTACCAAATTATATCCGAATAATTATTATAGGTCCATTTGAAAGTGGTAAGACGCACCTGTTACTTAATTTGATAATGAGATGGTTAAAAGGGCATATGTTGTATTTGATAGCACCATCAGTTGATGATCAACGATGTTATGATGTACTTAAGGATTGTAATGAAAATGCGAAATTGTGAAATGAAAATGGAGACGATGTTGTTGAATTTTTTACTGATATCGATGAAGAACTGAGTGTTGATGATTTGGACTAATTTATTAATAATGTGTTGTTTACGATGATGTGATGCTTGATAAACAATCAAATCCAGCTATGATATTTTTCAGAGGTAGACATAAAAACACAGATTAGATTTATGTTGCTCAAACATTTACACAAACACCATCAGTAATCAGAGAAAATTGTAATATTCTTGCTGTGTTTAACGGAGTTGGTGTACATACAAACGCAAACGGATTAAACAGACGGACAGGAAGAGAATCTGACGGACTCAAGCGACGCTGAATTAATTAAAACAATATACTGGAAAAAAACAGACAACGTTTCGGAAATGGTCAATCAAGCGACAACAAGACAGAACGATCAACAGAATCAGGTAAATTAATGAGGGATACAACGGAGAAAACAAACATGGAGGCTGATAGATCAGATTAAACATCTCACCAAGATACTCTGGTAGAAAGTGACCAGAGTCAAATATAACAAGTTGATAACTAATGTATTAACAATTGTAATTTGAATTAATAAAATATGAAATATTTTCTGTTTTAAAAAGCAAGACATAACCGGCAAACTAAATTTGGAGTAAAATGGAGGAACAAACTTCCGGATTGGGACTGTTAATATAAATGGGATTAAAGAGGAAAACTTAAAAATGTTAAGAGGAAACTAAAAACTATAAAATAATAATGATACAGGAAAGGCACACTAATAGAACAAAGGAAAAAAAGGAAAATTGGAGTAACAAATGGATGCAATTTTAATCCCTAGTGAAAATCGACAAGATATTAGGGGTAGGGCAGCAACAATAATTCGATACAATAAAGGTATATCATGAAAGCAACTACATGTAGGGGATGTTTTAAAGTACGTTTAATCCGTATACATATTAAGGACTTGCATTTTGTTAATGTTTACATTCCGGCGCAAAGAATTAAGCAAATATATTTTTATAGAAAACCTATGCACATATTTACAGGACATGACAATGGAGAATTTTATAATGAGAGGGGATTTTAACTGGTTTGAAAACGATGTCGATAAAAGAACATTTTTAACACCAAACGAGAAATTACTTAGGGAGGATATGAAAGATTTATAACAAAACCAAAAACTGTTTTATGCATATAGAAGATTAAACATTTTAAGAATTTACATATGAATATGGTATAGACCAAGCCAGTAGACTTGGGGTACATAACAGATTTTAGAATAACTGATTGTAAAACATCAGACCATAAAATGGTTAAAAAAGAATTAATAATGGAGGAAAGGAAAACATCGGGAGAGACGGGACAATGTAAATTAAATAAGAAAATATATGGGGAAAAGGAATATGAAGAAACGGTAACAGAAAGATTGAAGGCTTTTATAGCAAAAGTCAACCAAAATACAAAATATTTCAAATGAATGGGATATCTCAAAACGGAAAATCAAAGAGAAAACTCTAAATTATTGTTTTTAAAAAGAAGTAGAGAGAAAACAAAAAAATGAGAAACAAAACTTAAACTATTTTTCAGACTTAACAGAGATAGACGAGGAAAACCAAATAGCACAGAAACTTCAAAATGAGATTTTAGCGGAAGCAAAATGATGGAGGGAGATAAAAGCGGGGAAATTTACAATACTTTACGAGAAAGGCAAAGGGGTTATATGAGAGGAAAGAAGTGAGAAAGGGAGAGGGCGAGTAGAATCTGGAAAGTATAAAGGATGGAAATAATATTTATTCACCCAAAGATGATATTTTGAAGTGTATAAAAATACTATCAAGATGTACACACTTCTTGATAAATAGAAAACAAGATAATACGTTAATACGTGCAAGAGGTAGAATGTGAGGTGATATCACCAGAACATAAAGGCACGTCTGATGATTTCATTATAAATCAGGAAATAAAGAAAACAATTGCATCCCTGTCGAAAGGAAATATCCAGGGATGCATGGGCTCACCATAGAATTCTATAGGAATTCCAAAAAGAATTAACGCCAATTTTAGAATCACTATATAATAACATAATTTTATGAAACGGAAAATAGTATAAATCCATGAGGGATGGAATGATCACGATATTATACAATAGGAAGGAAGGAAGATAGGGAAGACCTTAAAAACTGGAGGACTATCTCTCTTCTAAAGATAGATTATACAATATTGAGTAGGACGTCATGAAATAGAATACATAATTTTGTGAGGAAAATAATTAATGAAAACTAAAGTTTTTGTGAAAAAGGTAGGGATATTTAGACTAATATTTTAAACATACAAACCGTGATAGCCTATATAAACCAATCTGGTAAAAAGGGTGCCATGATACTCCTTGACCAAGAACAAGTTTTCGACAGATTAGAGCACAAGTACATACAACAGGTACAAAATAAATTTCGCTTCGGAAAACATTTCAGGAATGGGCTGAACTCATCTTTAAAATTCCTCGAAATTCCGCTTAAGATGTTGTGCATGTATTAAGATCTGTCAGTGCGAAACGGCCTGTTTCCGTGACACTTTATCTTTAGCAACTTCTCGTTTCAGTACGCGAATATCTCGCAATAATTGTTTATCCTTATTATTGTGAAAGACTCTTCAAGTGACGATGTAAATGATGTAGTTTATACGACATTCCCTTATACAATGCTCCCGGTAGAAGGTCAAAATATCAACAAATGTTATAACATTTTTAGACAGAGCTATTATCCACAGATGTTTTAAAATATAAACAAGATATCATCCAAACATGTTGGATGACACTAAGTTACTCATCGTTCTTCAGAACAAGTCCGAGGTGTAAATATCGAAGGATATTGGTGGAAAAAGAAAAGGACGGTTTGCGCCCTATCCTAATCTCTTTATTTGTATTTTACTACGAAGTCTAGCGAAATGAAATAACTTTGAGATCTTGAGAGTCACAAGATTATCCTAATCCTTAATATTGGAGATAAAAACATCTGTTCAACGCATGCTCGCATATTTATTTTTTTATGAAAAATTCTTAAATGCGTCTGCGATAAAGAATGGCACTAAACCCATAACTATTTAACAACGGAAATCGTTTTGTCACTATGGTCAATTAGTTGAACTATATTTACAATCAATAAGCAAATTTTTGTTATACTTATTATATTAAGAAGGCTACTGAAATTTCTTAGTTTATTTGCTTGCGGTTTATAAAAGATTGGATTCAATTTTGCAATGCATACATATGAGTAAAGTTATACCGTTGAACAGGCTTTACATTAACTTGGTGAAGCTTTAACGAGCAATATAATATTCTGTGATAACCCTGTAGTAGGGTCCACTCTCTTCTAGAAATCAACTGAATATATGATGACTGCATACTAAACGTCCAATGGATGGGAGTATTATCACGTTCGTCCCGTTCGAGTTATCTGCGCTGTAGGGACTTTCTGCTACATTTACATCCAAGATGGCGGTGTCATAGATCACTGATGCCACGATAAATAGTATTTTCAAAGTTGCTGGCCTGGGGTTAAGTTTAAGGCTCATGTAAGTGGAGAGTTACATGGAAATCAAAACGTGAATTCATCTTCGTCATGATTTAATATATTTTGATTGAAAGGTTACCAGAAGTAAGATGTTTCTTTCTTTCATCTTTATAAATGACGCAATAAATGTGGAATAAAAAACTGGTATTAGATCATCATGAAATTAACTTGCATGTTGCAGTCTTGTGTGATTACAACACAAGTTTCATGGTTTTATCATGAATCAGTTATGCACACACTTACTGAAACATAACAATAACAAATGCAATTTACAACCAATACCGTTTAACACCTCACCCTCATCGGATAAGTCTGTTTCACAACTTCTTCGAACTGGACCCAACATATAGCTTTTATTTGAGTAAATCACCATATAATGTCATTTGATTTCACTCGCGTCGTTTGTTTTGTTGTTCTCTTGTATTGTCGAATGCATTCGCATCAGTAACAAGACTCCACTAGCTAACCGACAAAAGCTGAATAAGTGGTGGGATTTGAACACTTGCCCATTCGATCATGAGTCCATTACCCTAACCACTGTGTCACAGCGGCACCTACTTTCATTATTCGCCTCTCACGACATGCAGGTGGGTGCATCAAACCAATGTTACACCATTGTGCCCGAAGAGATCACAAATTAACTGTCAGTAATTGTCTCGAGAAATCTGAGACATGTAAGAAACTCAGTTTAAGAATGCCTTAAACGTCACCAAGTAAATGAGAGCTATGACAACGACGATTCAGTGATGCTCTCCAAATACATGTTTCCTCCTTACTGTGAGTATCAGTTGCGCTAAACTATGTGTTTGTCAATGCAAGAGAATATCACTTAATTTCATCTCGCACTCTAATATATAAACCACAGCAGTACATTACATTGTAAAATATTCTCTCTCTCATTAATGTTGTAATGTTGGTGAAAGTTTATTAAATAATCGTTTGTGAAAGCATATAATAGTAGTGGAATGAATATTTATTAATACGAGGTACTGAGAACAAAAGCACAGAGCGTTTATCAAAATGACAAGTGCACTCATACAGGAAAACCAAAAGCGGATCGCGTGAGGATGAGAAACACTTTGCGACAGACTTGACCCAGCATTGCCATGCAGCTTTGTGATGTAGATTTATTTTTATGTAACTCGAAGTACATGATTTTATTTAATTATTGTATCTTTAATCCATGGATGTAATGGATGTCAGTTATAATAATATTTTGTAGCAAGATTTTGCTTACAGCCTGTTTTAGGAATATTTAGAACGTAAATTACATAAGATGTATAAATATATGCTTACGTATGTGTCGATAATTACTAATAATAATCTTAACAATAAGACTTAATGACGTCTTTGGGTTAATGACTCATTGCCTGATTTGGTTTGGAGAGTTCTAGAAGAATTCAGTAACTTCCCACTGGTTTGGCTTGAACACTTAAATAGGCAGTTTTCAGAACGTGTAGGCAAAAAGATAACTAAGCAATCAGAATCATTCATATTTTCGAGTCATTCTCATTTCTTGTGTTCATTTTGTAAGTATACAGACGTGTTTATGTTGTATTTAGATATTATTCTAGAGGAAAAGTATTTCTCTGGACAGTTCAGTGGAAATAGAATGTTCTCATTATTTGGATTATAATATTATTCTGGAACTGTTGCTAATTATTGAAATGAGTTCTGGATGACGCTATGTTGACAACGTTACGATTCTTGGCGAATTAGTACATTTCCAGTTTTCAAATGTATATTGAACTTTTCATTCATTTTACACTTACAAAGAATTTTCTCAGGATTATTTCGATTCACGTCATATATTTCATCTAACACTTTTAATAATTAAATTGTATGTTAAGTTTTACAAAATGTTAGGATATGCTCTTTTATGTTACTTAGTTTGTAACCATAGACTTGTAGCAAGTGTATACAAAATCAATTTCAGAAATATTGTGGGGTGACATCTGTGATAATCGGAGCCATGTCAAACGCACTGGATGCAACTTAGCTCTGTTCTCAGGGTGATCATATCCTTTGTACTTGCTTTGTAATCCCGGTACCCATAAATTCCAATTTTATTTCGCAGGTTTATCTCGACGATTTCGTTAAGACATGGGGGCTAAAAACGTTACTAGATATAAAGTCTCGAAAAATGACCCATGTCCAAACTCTCTAAAGAGGGGGCGTTTGGTTCAATTGGATACTTAAGATTAATTCCGCTATTGATTGTGTTATGCCACCAACATGTTTCGTCTGCTATTACTTCAAATCGCCTCAACGAATTGCCTTCTTCATTTTGCTTATATTGGTAGACTCCTTGACATCAACTGTGAAATATGGCTTTAATTCAAAATTGTTTTGAAGGAGAGTTTATGCATTGCACATTTGGGTCAACACTATACCAGTACAATATATCAGATATCCATAAGGACCATCCTATTTCTTCGTTTGTTCTCAATGAATATCCTCAATAGTCTTTTCTTGATAAAACACATAATTAGATACATAACACCAATTAACTCCCTGTCAAAATCTTTTCGGGGTACACTGTAGGACCAATATAGGAATATAAGGGTTAATCTTCTTGCATACTTCTTTTTATACGAACCATATATTGAACTCCTTATTTCTCGAAATAGGCTTATTTCTCGAAATTGGCTCAACGCATATTTCTTGAACTGTTCCTGCTGTTGAAGCAAGTCTCTTCCTAGGAACTATCAATGATGCACTACAATCAAATTCCTCCAAGTAGGGGTTATGTCAATGTTGTTCGAGTCTATCCGCATTGGACATATATGTCATATCCGGCAGAGATACGTTGTTCCTTATTAACTGATTCCTCTCTAGCAATTTCGGTATTGCCTCATTAATGGTACAACATAATCAATAGAGAGAAAATGTAAATAAAGGGTATATTTCGAAATACTTTAATCAGGGAATGTTTGAGCTTATATCATGTGAACTTAAGATTTAAATCCTGTACTTATGAGCTCCCCGCGTATATTTAGAACCCTAAATCTCAAAATTAGCTTGAGAAAATGATATGTGGATGGGCTGTTTGGGTCAAATTTCGGACTAAAAATGTATCCCCGTTCTTGTTGTTTATCTTTTCCATGTATTTAGCCTCTTTCTATTAAAATTCCCTCAGAAAATGCTATCTAAATGTTCCTCCTGTTCGAGCATATCCGAAAACCAGAAACTTTCAGAGAGTGCTTGAAATCAAAATTGTCTAATTTAGGAGCAGATTCCAAGCTAGAACCTATCAAAGAGGGATTGACATGCAGATATTTTAAGGGTTTATGTCAGGCACAGTTTTAGTATAACCCATTATTTCTGTGTACCCATGTCAACATTCTTATTTCTCTGATTGAGGTAGGCTTATTCGTCTCAATATCTTATGGAATTCTACGTGAACCACAAGCAATGAATGCCCTACAGAACGTTCAGATTTGAAGCATTTTTAAACCGGCAATAAGTCACAATTTATTCCATAGTTAATTGGGAATAAGGAATATTTTACCATTTCTATGTCAAAATATTTAAATCGGGAAAGTCCAATCCTACATAAACTAAAGATAATGGCGTTTATAAAAAATTGAAATAATTCAAGAACATAACTATGTATGTAATAAAACTATCGAAGTATGGATATCATTAAAGATGAGACAGAACAGCATTTTGCACGATATATCCAGACTTTTATAAAAATAGCTATATCATAATGAGGATTGTCGTTGCAGTAATGTATCAACATAAAAAAAGAAAATACTTAACTATCAGTGTGATCAATGCTACAAAAATGGTTACATATTAGACTTTTAATTTTACTCATAATGTTATAGATACTCCTCCTTAATTACGTGGAGGATTGCCACGAATGTCTAGTTGGTCCTCGACGAAAATGATGCAGTTCGCACATCCATAATGCCCGCCACATGAACCAATTTAAAAATTGTGCTATCATTACTCCGCCTGACGAGATGGTCATGTGAACAAGGTGGTTTTCAATTAAGGACATCTTATGTATAGTTTTGCCTAAAGAAAAATGGTGCCGATCTCATATCTAATACGATCCTCACGGCAGCCATTTTGAATATCTTGTTTTCGATAATTTTCTATGGGTGGTCATATCAACATGGGGTTTTCAATAAAATGCTTCTAATGATGCCTGGTTGGTCTTGAATAAAAATGAAGCCAGTCATAATTGAACTATGGTTTCCCGGGCTAATCTCTTCACAATCTCCGTGTTTCAACTCCTCCTGAACAAAACGTTATACTGACCTGCGGTTTACATGTTAAGTTGGTGTTAAATGATCATAGTGCCAACATCTATTAACTTTTAAATTGGGTTCCTTGAGAGGGTTCGCAGTCTGTTGGGGGTAAATAATTTCCAGTAATACAAGATAAGATCATTTCTTTAATTGAACGGGTAAATGTTAAAACCATATGTGGATTCACGACTGGCATCAATTTCATTTAGGACCAACTAGGTATCATATGTATATTAGAGAAAGCCCCATGTGATAAAGCCATCCGTAACAATTTTCTCCAGACAGTCACCATCGTGGCCATGTTGAGGGTAAGCGATACTAGTTAGGAACAAACAGACAACATAAAAACTCTAAATAGCTTTGCCTTTAAAAGAAATAGCTATGAATATTGACAAAAAGCGAGTCGCTAAAGGCCCACCACAAGATGCATCCCATCTGTATATAGCCATTTGCCTGCGCTAGAACATTTTTATAAGTTTTGTTTAAAGTTTTGACAGTATCTGGTTTTGAATAGTTTAGTGTGAACATTTCATTCTCGCTAAAATAGTCAATCTGATTTTTTTAAAATTAAGCTTTTCCCTATTCGTACAATCGTTAGTGTGTATCAAAATTACTAATCGACATATCTTTGCTACTAGTGTATTCATTCCACCAGATTGCTCTCACCAGATCACTAACTAGACACCATTACACCTTTTTCAGCTATGGTGAAAATCAATACAATGCAGCTGGCTAATCATTGTATGTGATTTCCTGATTGATTTTGATAGACAAATATTGACCTGAATTTGTCAATTGAATTTCATGTTTATTTCCAAAAGCAACTACTTCAATATGACTGGAAAATATTTTGCTGAATATTGTACGCAACATTTTGCTTTCTTCATTTTAACATATATTCCCCATCTAACAAGCACAAAAGACGTAATACTAAAGTCTCAGGATAATGTGACTAGGTGGGATATCATGCTGTATCTCTGCGAAATGATTGCCCTATTGATAGACATCATTATAACCTGTCACACTGCAGACATCGTAGCGTTATGACTGAAAATTTCTTAAAGCTACGTTAAAATTCCACATCACACACACACACACACACACACACACACACACACACACAAAAGAGGTAATAAAACTGGTTATTCCAATTTATCTGAGTCCGATTACGATTGGCTACCCAATGTCACAAGGGAAATTGCTAGACAAGATCATGATGTAGTTAGATATTAGGCTTATTAGGCTTTGTAGGTGTTTGAGCTTCCGATGGAGAGGTATTGCAGCTGCCAGTTCGGGAGTTGTGAGCTTTTCGGGACCGATTAAATCTTTAGCTTTTACAGCATACGGTGCAATGTTACTATGGTAAATTTCATCAGCTTTAAGCTACTATATAAAATAGTTTTTAACAATTATATCGGTGTAAGCTTTGGTATAACAAAGTTAAGTATTATTCGTGAAATGTTGAGTACAGTAAAACTACAAATGGAATTGATTCGAGGTTGTTCTAATGTGATAGTTAATGAATATATCAATTAGTTGGGACATCAATACTTACCTGGGGATTCCGTCAGGTAAATAAGCTTTTCATTGTACATTTTAATGAACCGCAACAAAAAATTTGGATAATTCTACTCATATCTCTGTTGACAGACAGTCTGACAAAGAAATATATTTTTCAAATTCAATTCTTAACAGAAACGGCAAATTATATATGGCCAAATATAAAAAATCACTTCTACTATGCAACCGATCAAATGAAACCAAGACCATATCTTATGGTGTCTATAAGTTTAAAATGTACAGCAAATTGTTAAAAACATTGCCTGCAAGTGGCGATAATGAAACAAGCATATATATATATATATATATATATATATATATATATATATATATATATATATATATATATATATATATATATATATATATATATATATATATATATCTGTGTGTGTGTGTGTGTGAGTTATACGCCAGAAACATAATTTGAAATGAAATATATAATATATTTTCAACCTGATTTGGTATTAATTATACTTCTAGATGTAAATCGTTTTTCACCTAGGGATTGATAAACAGATGAGAATTATCTCCAGATATATTTCAAATCAATAGTGAAAGAAACTTTGAATATTTATAAATGAAATTATACTCTTGATGAGCAAAACCTAAATTGTTTCCAGTTAAGTCATCATGATAACTTAGTTTGTCGCCAGCACTAACCTCCTTCTCGTAGATGTAACAAATATATGTGTAATTATAAGGCCTTTTCTTATGTACTGTGTATTATTTTAGGGGCGTTTAATGTAATTCGTCTTCGACAGTTTCTGCCAATATTTATACAATTTAATTATGCAGCATTTGTTTCTGTGAACTGTGGGCTCATTTGTCCTGTACGAAGCAATCATGAAACCCATTGGTTCACCTTTAAAGTTAATATATTTAAATTAAAGGCAAAATCCTGATGGGATGGTGGTTTGCTGCTTTTATTATCTATGAGGCTTTGAGTAGTTTAGAATTATAAATTAGGACAATAATAATTGAAACTTCGTAATGCACAACAAAATGAAATCTTGTTTCAAATTTAACTACGGCATTATATCTACTGTATGTGATGTTTAGTTCTATAATCCTTCGAGTTCTTGTAATTTTAATTCAGAATTTGCAAATGTCTGGCATTTATTATTGCAAACGTGCGTGGTTCTTTTCTTGACTCTTCATTAATTTGACTTCATTCAAGTGTTTGTGGATCCTTAATAATTCTCTTCGTTAAATAGGATTAAGATATGAGCTGTCTCTATCTCTTTATGTTATTCTGACTCGGCTTGTAAATTTCTTTGAAGCGATAGAAACAGTCCTTTTGAATCTCATTCACAGACAAAACAACAAAGCCTATAAATAGCAATGCATCCAGTTGCGACTTCAGCAGTCACGACGTCCCCTCGTCTCTGGGTTCAAAGACTGTAATAGAAGTATTAATTATGTTTGACACCTTATTTATTGCAGTGTTCTAAAAGTTAGTAAAGGATTCGTTTAGCTTTCTGGTAGTACCTTCATTCATTATTCCTTTTAAGTCCTTACTAGTTAAAAATTAATTACACAAAGTTCTACTTTTATTCAAACGGAAATAAGAATGAAAGAAAGTTGGGATCTCTTCATATAAATTAAATCAACAACGATAAAAGTAATTATACTGATCTTGAGTCAGATGAAGCACATAGTCTATGATACTTGAATACCTTTTCTAATGTACGAAATAATGAATCCACAATGCAACTATAATGTCCAACTTACATCCTTTTCACTGCAATATTTTCGTTGATTTTGGACTATTTTGCTCTTGTATTGTATTATATTAAAGGGAGACATGGTAGATCAGTTTACAGAGCCTAGCATACAGTAGTTGCCGGTTCTATCTCTGTCCAGACTCTCTCAGAAAAGTAGCCTCGATGTGTACATGATAAAGACAACTAGCTGCCAATAATGTTTTACAAATGCCGTTACAAAACAAATCATTAAATTTGTACAATCTTTATATCGTATGTAAGGGCTATTTCGATATTGTATGTTATCAATACACTTAATTTTATCTGACTTATAACATGTACTAGGTTCTGTTTCCTTCACTTTTTATCAAGATTTAACAGCACTTATCATACTTAAACTGAAGCTGAAAAAGTTTATGATTTCCAGGCCAGACCCGATTAGTTATAAGTGAATGAATAAAAGGAACCCTACCATAAAATATGCATCTTGTGAACTAATTCACGAATAAAACAAAGTACATTATGGAAGGTTAATACCTGATACAGACCTATACTAATTGGACATATTTTCATGCCAAACGTATAATCGTAAATTTGTATAGGGCTATATATCTGAATATAGAAATTTCCTGACCCCATCCTCACGGAAATATGACATCTTTATAAAGGATGTAATTTGCCATGAATTTATCTCCCCAAAAATGAACGTTAAAAACTGTGACAATAATAACAATTTAAAGATATCTTTATATGGCAGCCTTTGTCTTTTAGGCCATAAATAGATTTTCTTTCTGCACACACGAAGTAATATATGGCTCAAATGTTATGTATAACAACAACATTGTTTATATAACTCTACATCAGTGCCTATACGTTATGACTGCTCTGCAAGAGAGACATTTCCAGAGAGCGGTTCAAATCAAAATCGTCTAATTTAGGAGCAGATTCAAAGCTAGAACCAATCAAACAGAGATTCACATGCAGATATTTCAAGGGTTTATGTCAGTTACAATTTTAACATAATCTACTATTTCTTTGTATCAAGTTTTAGGTAACGTCTTCAGGCTTCAATAGATGTATAATATCCTTTCCATTTGACATATTTTTGCCATTCAGTTACGTCATACTTATTACATGGAGATAACTACTCATCAATTTCCTCTTCCTTCAAAAATCTCTTCCATCAAATGAAGAGCATATGCTTCACCAACAAAAGGTTTATAAAGTAAAATCCGAACTGTTTTACCTAGTTTATGTTTATGCGTTCCAATTAAGTTAATTCATACTTTATATCTATTTTCTTTCTTGCTTTGCTTCAATTGGTGACATATCTATAGATCGATGATATGTTCTAATGCATACAGCATTTTGGCTTTATAATACATCTACCCATTTCTGGTTTCATTTTTAGTAAAGTACTTCCACGTTTAAGTCGTAGGAGTTTAATTAAATAATTCCACCGCATGCACTTTGTAGCCTGATTTAGTGAAGTACACGATTTTTTTTCATTCTCCAATAACTGAATAAACGTACCTCATAATATTCATTTTCTTCATCGAACTGTAATCTTTCTGGTATTCTCTCTTCTGATATCTATATAAATGCCTTAAGTGTGTCATCTCCTTTTCCTTTCTTTCACTTTATATGCGATATATATATATATATATATATATATATATATATATATATATATATATATATATATATATATATATGTAACCATTAACAAGTTGTCTTCATGTAATAAGCAAGCAGACTACTTAGTTAACGAGTCTTTATATTCTGAATATGTATAATCTTTAGCTCATCCATCTTCTCTTGTCGAGTTAATTTCCTCCACAATTATTGACTAATATTTGTGAAAACAACTGGAGTTACAGTAAAATAATATAGTTACTTTAATCATTTCAATAGAATCCATGGTAACATCGGATTTTCGGCCGAATCCACTATTTGTAGATTCTGGATACATTCAAACCAAATGCCCTATAAGTGGCGAATTTATCAGGTACCCGGACCTTCCTACACATATTAATTGATATATAAATGTATTCATTACCACCTTGTCAGCATTAAGGTGTATAAAAATTTGCTCGTAATATTAATGCTAAAATAGAAGTTAGCAAGGTAAGTAACACTCGTGTAAAGGATTTAAACACTCATCAAATTGCCAAACATTAGTTCTAAAATTTCTCGTTCAGACTTATATTTGTGTAGATTTTATACAAACTACCAACATATTAATTACAATTATTCAGTAGTTCTAACGTCACACTTTAACCGAGCTAGATGTGTCTCTTACGTAAAGCATACTTTGCATACAAACACGAATAGACAAATTATATATTGCCAAAAATATTTTGAGGAATGGTATAGCTATATTCCAAGGAGACAGAAAAATACGCCCATTGAGTTAATATGGTTACCATTAGATCTGGTGACATTAGATGAAGGGTGTTAAAACAATAACTACTTGCATAGCTATTACCTGTACAATAACAATGCGCTCGGTTGCATGCATGCCATATTTACCAGTCACTACATACTAAATTTGATCCACTAAATGGTTAGCAATTGTTTGGTGTGGCAGCTGGTGGATGGCAACTGGGGTGATCGGGGGTTTAAAAATGTTACACTAGTGACTTTTGTGCCATATTTTGAAATAATAAGCTAAAATGATATAAAAGTCCGACAATTAATACTGTAGTGAATAATTTCAGAACTTGGAGGAAAGTTAGCTGAATGTTGAATTTTAGTTAAAAAGGTATTAAAACAGTGTTTTGTATAAACAAAATACCAAGCAAGCATTTATTTAAGCTAGATGAGATGCCCTGACGTATAGGCGTCAATTTAAAATTAGGTCCGGTCGGCCAGTTCTTAAGTTTACTTTACTATATTTTTGTTTGTATCAACGTCCGCAGAATCGCGAGCGAGTCTTTGAAGCACGAGCGAAAACGTCACTTGTTTTAACACCCATAGGGTTTCAGCGATCGTCTTGTTTGGTTGATTAGCCACGAACTCGCTCTACATATTAATGGAGAACTAATTACAAGTAAGAAAACTGCAAGGGGAGAGGTGTGACATTTATATAGTGTATCAAACGGGTCAAAACAACGTGTACTGTTTCAACAGTACACAAATGACAATGTAAGCGTGCCCATTTATCGTTCAATGCTAAATGGCGTCGAAACAATCGTAATGTTTGACGTTATAATAACAAAATCGATCACTACACCCTTATTTGTAAAACTGTTGTCATTGCAAACGTATATCATCGCTTATTATTAGCATTAACGATATCCAAACATTTTTTAACGGTATAATTTTTAATGCAACGTTATTTTTTTATTATTGCAGCGATATATTTAATCGCGTGATGTTTATTTCTGAGTACAGCACTAAATTCATGTTTTACGCTGCAACGGTAACATTACTACTGCAACGATTTGGTTGTATGGAGATAATGCTAAACGTAAAATTGAAATATAAACAATATACAATTGAAACATCAAAATCTAATTTGGCAAATAAAATTTCATCGATAACATAATTCAAATACTATTCAAAGGTAAATGTTATTGTTACAAAGATATAATTTAGCATTGAAGCCAGAATTTGACACCGTTGAAACGGTATTTGGAAAATGTCGTGACTGGTACAGACTGGTACAGACTGGTACCGGTACGGTCCTTTTGACCCTATTGACGCATCATACATTCACCAGATTATTTTGGAGGCACTTTTGATATATTTATTTAATAATTAGTATCTATTCGATTTGGTCTCTATTAAAAGAAAGAAAGACAACCCACTTTAGTTGAAGTCAAATTGTATCAAGACTGTGTCCCTTGGTACGTAATAAATAAAGACAAATATGAACTAAACCTAAGACTAGAGACAAGTTAATTTCAAGTTCACCGTTCATTGTTAAGGTTTAACAAATGCATGCCTTTAAGGTCTACTTTTTAAACCTTGAAAATATAGAAGACAGCAATAAATGTCCAAGATTCACACCGAAAGATGAAGCGCTTCAACTTAATTCCTTTTTTGTTTTAGTTACTTGAATCCTTATAGAGTACGACTGCCATCCTTGCTGATTTACGTTTGGATCAAATAATGAAAGACCATCAGTGTTACTACAAATTCCATCGACATTAGAAGAATGTAATGTATACTTGCATGCGGTAGTGAACGCATGCGCTAGTGGACGTATACAAATGGCAATGTAAGATTGGAGAAACAATAAGCGTGACCATCAAAATATTGTAACGTTGCAAACTTTTGTAGATATTTTCGCAGTACATTTTGCCGTGGTCAGCGTGAAATGTTACCATTATATTGATGTATGGGTTAGGCTTGAAATAACGTAGTCGTTTTTTATGGTAAACCTCTTACGTTTGGAAGGGGGGAATAACTGAATTTTAAGTAGATTCTGTTCGGAAAAGGGTGAGACACATAAAAAGTCAGGTCAAAAAGCGAAAAAGTGGCAAAGATGAGACCAGCCAGAGCCAAATCTGAGAAAATCTTGGGCCATTTGAAACACGTGTCATAAAATTACATTTTCCAGAATAGTTATTAATGCAGACGGTCTAGCGAGAATTATTCTGACTTTTAGGTATCACGGTACCAATTGTTTTTCCATATACCTCAATGCTAATGTTTTGTGAAATAAATATACTTTCTGTCCTACTTGGGCATGCATGTCACACACTGTCATATAGAACAATGCTAGATTGTCAATTTGACAATGACATAACCAGGTACTCCATTGCATTTAAGAGAGATAACTCTACTGGAACTAGACAGGGGTAAGAGTTATCTAGTCACAACAAGCACATTTTCAGCCATGTGTACCATATTTTAAAAAAATCATAAAAAATACAAAATATGATCTAGATAGAAATTAACACAAACTCACATGTTGCCAAGAGGCTCAACATTTTTTTTAAGCCAAACAGAAAGTACAACTCTTACATAATGCACCAATCACAGCTAGTGTTGTTCTTTAATTCTGAATACAATGTTCCATACACCTTAAGCTCCGCCCACCTGGACTTGCGCAATTGGTACCGTTATACCTATAGCAAACCTTAATTTTTCCAATAATCTGTGAAATAGTTCGGGACTGTATAAGTAACAAACATACTTAGTCTCACTTGTGAAAAACAATTTGATGAGGTACTAACCTATGTCTTATATGAATGTGTATAGAAATGTCATTGAGCTGTTTGAACTATTGTTTTCATACTTTTGTTTCACCATCAAAATCATCTTTTGAAATAAAATGAATTCTTTCAACTATGACTTGTATCTTATTCCTATCAGCACTTATTGAACTTCACATAGGTGATATGGGATAAATCACATTATGTCATATTATGTAATAACTAGGTCAAAGGTCAATGTACCAAATAGTATGTACCTGTCCTATTTCAAAATGTGCAATTCACCTAAAAGAAAGGAATTTATATTTGTTTGGTAGGTGCAGAACTTGACATCAGAGACAGGTGGACATGACCCAATCTTATTATAAAGTATAAGCTTTGACCACATTACACTATCTGCAGATACAAGAAGTCACTAACCACCAGTCCTCACACAAAGGTCCACCTACCCATCCTCTTTGTAACACAAATAGTAAGCTTTCCTCCTTTGTAATGTGAACAAAATTGTTTCAATAAGCCAATCAGTCACCAAATATAGTAAATCACAGCCTCTAAGTGGTTATGTTGGATTGGGGGGTGAACTTAGGGGAATAAAATACAGAAAAATGCCAAATATAAACACTAAGTATAGCACATCAAATGGGGTTAAAAACAGGAGGAAAGTGTTTATCTAAAAGGGAGAGGTAGCTTATGATAAAGGAATTAAAGGAGGCAAAATCAGCAATGCTGAAAATGAGAAGTGAAAGTTTGATGACCTTACCTTGGACAAATATATGGGGCAGGGCCCAACAGGTCCAAGGACAGCCCAATGGCAACTGTGCTATAACATCCCTTACAGGTACCCAAATTTCAAGTGAAGTTGTGTTCATTTCCATCTAATATGAAAGGGTGAATAATTTAGATAATATAGATACATATAAAGTATATTTCTTCTACATAAGAATTTAATAATAACTGGCATAAGATAGAGAGAAACTTATCTCAGATCCAAACAGAAGATACCTTATCAGTTTTCAAACTTGTAAACTTTACTGTGAGAAATTATTAAATTGCTTCTATTTACATTTGCATCAAGATAGAGGGCTAATATAATACTTCACAAATCTTCTCTTTATTTTCATAACCAGTTACTGAAAATGTGAGATTTTATTTCCTTAAAATGTTATGACTGGTGTAAGGGAGATAACTGAATGATATACATAAGGTGTGGTAACCTCTAATACAGTATCCATGTAATATAGATGAGTTCATCAACAACCTGTATTAACTTCATTGCAATTAAATTATCTCAAAACACATTACTGATAAAGTGAGAACCTAACATTTAGACTCCTATATTTAGTGGAGACCTCAAGAGTCATGTAATTTTAATTTCTAAGATGACGCAGCTCTTTCATATCACATAGTTCATATTTTCTACAATGCCAGCATGTAGAGTGCAGCCTTCTATAACCATGCAGATATCATCTTATGCCAATTTGGATTCTTGCGATGAGATGCAAAGTTTCAAGAACAGTGTGGATTTGAATGGAATGAATATGCACTGTGTGACTAAAATGGTTATCATTCTGTAATGTTGGACCAAACATGGAAATTCCACAAGAGCAGCTTGACACAAAGAAATAGGATTAATTGAAAGTCAATAGTAGATTATAATTGGGCTTATACAAGTGCCAATGGCAAATGCTGACTTAAGGAAACTGTTCTTGTTTGTTGGTATTCACTGCTACTTCAACAAAAGGGAATGCAAGAGAACTGAACTAACTACATGAACAATTTCAAAGCAGGAAAGTGTAAAAAAAAGGACAATTAGAGCAGGACAATTCAAATCAAAGTGGGAAGAAATACCATATCCTTAATAAATTACCTAAAAATTACTCATGCCAGAACATCCCACATGGTACAAGTGATCTATCTACAAGTGTACTTAGAGTGTTCTGTATCCTGGTTTATGGCATGCCTTACAAGAACAATATAGCTGTTTTTGTACACATGATTTTTCATCTTTTGCAGGTAAAATAGCCAATATTTGGCCAAAATCAATTATATTATGTTTACATAACTTATTTTGTTGCATGCATTCCAATCTAGGAGGTAACAGCACATACATAAAGGCATCAGGTAACACAAGCCTATATCTATCATAGCTATAGTTATCAAAAGTCCCCATCCAAAGCCAACTTGTGCTATTTTCTGAAGATTTCATACATTTTATTCTTAAAGAACTTTCAATATTTGGCCAAAACTGTTCAGTACACATTTGTTTTCCTACATCAAACTAGTATAGTTCATAAATGCCGCCCACATGTATGCGTTTCTATGGATACACTGTGAGGCTATTCTTTTCTTTAGGTATCACGGTACCAATTGTTTTTCCATATACCTCAATGCTAATGTTTTGTGAAATAAATATACTTTCTGTCCTACTTGGGCATGCATGTCACACACTGTCATATAGAACAATGCTAGATTGTCAATTTGACAATGACATAACCAGGTACTCCATTGCATTTAAGAGAGATAACTCTACTGGAACTAGACAGGGGTAAGAGTTATCTAGTCACAACAAGCACATTTTCAGCCATGTGTACCATATTTTAAAAAAATCATAAAAAATACAAATTATGATCTAGATAGAAATTAACACAAACTCACATGTTGCCAAGAGGCTCAACATTTTTTTTAAGCCAAACAGAAAGTACAACTCTTACATAATGCACCAATCACAGCTAGTGTTGTTCTTTAATTCTGAATACAATGTTCCATACACCTTAAGCTCCGCCCACCTGGACTTGCGCAATTGGTACCGTTATACCTTAAGGGTAGCGATACAATTTTGGCGCTTAGAGAAAGTTAGTCCTGATTGGCTAAGCTAAACGACATGGCGTGTTTCCCAGGAGAAATTCGCAAACCAAATTTTTCCACAAAAGGGAAGTCTGGGGGATTCAGAGGAAAATAATATTAATTTATCTCGTTAGGTCAATCGTCCAAGGGACATATGTTGGGAAAAATTTGAGAGATCCAGAGCCAGAGAGGGATTCTGCTTCATAGTAAGAGTGAGTCTCAATAATGCACAAAGTTAATATCATTCACATACAATATGTTCATTGATGTAACTTTGCAATTATTTGTTCAATTTATTCGTTTTAAATTAATACGTCTCTTTTTCATCACTTTATAAAATCATCTTGCATTCGTAGTCTTGAATGTTGATTCATGTTTTGTAAGAATGTCATACAATATTTCCTATGTATAAATGAGTTTGGAGCTAGTGATCTGTATGTAATAGAAATCATGAAATGTAGGAATATCATGCATTACTCTGATGCGAATTATGAGAAATAAATTATTTGTCCTAAATTTTATATAGATCAGGTAGACTTAGAATTGATTTTTACTATACCTGTGTCAATGGAACGCTAGTTAGCAAGTAATGTAGTCAACACAAGATGTGAAGTCAAATAATTCATGTGAATATTAAGTTGTGAATTCTCTTAACCGAGCAAAACCGGGGCGTTTGTCGACCGACAGTTAGGAATTAATAGCCAAAAGGGGTAGGTAACAAAATGTTTAATTATGTCATGGTTCCAGTTAGGAATGCGATTAACTGCTAGAAAATAATTAATATTTGGTAATAGGGTTGCGAGTGTGCATCAATTTGCGAACTGGTCATATTAGTGTAGTTCTGTTGAATTACAATAAGACATTATCTGACGTAAAAACATTGAGAATATTGACCGATTCCAGAAGAAAACACCTGACACGTATTTAGGTTGCGTAGTATATGTTTTGGGAAGAAAAAACTAGATCCAAATCTGTACTGCATATGTGAAAATCACGCAGTCTACAATCAATACGGTTGAAGACCCGAATAGACTGGAGAAAGAAAGAGAGAAGAAAAAGGAATACGGCAACACTGGCCTGTCACCAACAGTGAATTTAAAAGGAATGGAATAAATCAGGTTCTACTGACATGCTGACAATTTGAGTTCGATTATCCACTCTATTGTAAGATGAAATTTGTTTTGTCGGTAAAACAGAACGGCTAATTGAAGTTCGCATACATTTTGGTATTATATTTATAAGAGAAAGTGTATCATTCAAATCCCATATTCAGTTTCATTTTATTTATGTGATTGATTACATTGTTATAACTTACATACTATTCTTGATCTATTCAATATCTTAGCTCAGATTTATGTTATTCACTCCATCAATTTAATATTTTATTTTACTGTTTACTCCATCCGGACAATAACACCGCGGTCAATCATCTTCTTGATAACGATAGCTAAAGTACGATAAGGAGTATGGATCACATCCCTCCCCTGACAAATATCACGATATACCCGCTAAATATTCTAAAATATGTATTTTTAAGACAACAACCGAAACATAACTGCCAGCAAAATCAATTTGTTATCATCAAGAGAGCAATGGAAAACTTTATATTTTTAAAAAACATCATCGAAATGTACTCTCATCTCGTACTTTCTGTGCAATTCGTATCAACATGTACTCGCATATCGTTCCCCGCCTGGAATTCATATCAAAATTTACTCTGATATTGTACTCTCCGTACAATTCCTATCAGCATGTACTCTGATATCACACTTTCCGTGCAAGTCATGTTTAACCACCAAGATCTGAAATTTTCTTATTTATTCGTCTAAACGTTGTAGCTAAACTGCCGAGACAAACATCATTATCACTAAATTACTGAGACGAACACCAGTGGAAACATTGCCATTTATGGTACCATCAATCACCGAACAAGTCTCGCGTCTTTACGGTAATAATTAAAATAATGTGTGTAATAATAATAATAATAACAACAACAATAATATCCCTCGCTCCATTGAATAAAGATCTAAGTTTAAGACAATGCATTGGTGTATTTCGACATTAGTTATTATTTCAATTAAAAGCAATCCGAGATTATAAGGATATCTCTGTTGTTGGTATTTAACTATTGAATCAAACTGGGTAAGAAACAAAAACACAGGTAATACATGAAGCATGCTACTGAATACAGTTTGGTTGTATTTCTGTCAAATTAGTTAGAATTTCTAACTCATTAATATTTACATGTAGAACATTCCCAGCATACCTCTTTCGTTAACATGTCCGTATCGTTTAGGTAACGTAATTCTTTTGTTCGTTTACTTTCTTGTTTCACAACTAAACTACGAGGGAAAAGGGTTATTCACAAAGTTCTAAAACAAGTGCAATATATTATAAAACAAAGCTAACCATCGAAAGAACAGTTCACCGGTCTATAAATGGAAGTGCCTAAGTTTAGATCATGGCGTCATTTCTAATTTGATGACGACATATGCTTAGTGACGTAATATTGTATAATGCATAAATCTTTACCAGTTAGCAAAGTGGAAGATTTTAGAAACGGAGAGCGATAATAAAATTAGGTAAATCCTTAATACATGCTGTTAATGGACCTAAAGCACTTGCTAAATCTGGAATCACTAGATGGATAAAGCGCTCTAGTTATGGTAGGAGACTATTATAGATTACATAAGAAAATATAGGCCCAGGACATATCTTCCAAAATAAAAAAGCTGTTACTGTCCGAAAAGTTACAGACAATTTTGATATTTCATACGGAATTTCAGAGGTAGTTCTTACCAATGAATTACGAACGCATAGGGTTCCTGCCTGTTGAGTGCCCAGATTGCTTGATAAAGAACAAATATGTTACAGGTAAATGTATGCAGGGAATTATTATACCGTTATACACAGAGAGCTATAATTTATAAAATTATATCGCTGCATGTGATGACACTTCAAAATACTACTATGAACCCGATAGTCAGGAACAAGGGAATGTATGGAAGCACAAAAGCATCTATAACACAAAAGAAATAATTTTAAAATGTATGGTACCAAAAAACACTACAGACAATTAATAATACTTAGCCACACTAATCAAATATAATTCACTGGATCCTATTTGTAAATTGTCTCCAAACCTGTTGAGGGGTGGCTTTGTTTTGCACCTGGATATCAGTTTGCAATACAGATCTTTAAACACTTGGCTTTTAAACTCTAAATCACACATCATGCAACTCCGACGTAGTTCCTTTCGACTTACGGTTTGCTTTAAACTGAAGATGAAACCATTACAAAAGTAGAGAAGTACCAAATAATGCAATCATCAGATCGCTACGAATTCTTTCAGGTGACAGGCTGATGCACGTGTTCAGGACATGGTTCACAATATAGGAGAGGTGCATACAGACAGTTAGACAGCTGTGGTCAATGTTGCAGTGGCCATCCCAACACCCACGGTACCAACTAAGTCGGTTAACATATCAAGCTTGCATTTGTACTGCAGACATTTTAGCAATACTCAGATCTTTGAAACAAATTGTAACCTCTTTAAAACAAATATCATCATCTCATCCGATTCCCTTTCTACACTAAAAGCATCGCAGAATCTTAAATCTGACAACAGGTTAATATCCCAGATATTACGGAAACATGATTTCCTCATACAACATTGAAACTTATTCTGTAATGTCATCTTTGAAATCACATTGGTATCAACAGTACAGGTATCTAACGCAGCCAAAGCTTCATTGCAGATACATTTTTTCACGATTGAAACTCCCATGTTCTGACTTCATATATTATGTAAATCAACAAGCGCTAGCAGCCAGCAAACACATATTTCCGTATTTTCTGTTAGTATTTAAAAACATATTTTTGAACTTAATCAAACTTGAAATCAGTGAAGGTAGAGACAAAAACCTAGCATGCAACACAACAACCCAGTGAAGTAACTAATACCATTTGATATCTTGAAATCATCCTTCAATTCATTTTGTAATCTGTAAATTACAGATCTGATGAAATTTTAAGCAATGATATCACAGTAGATTGCAATATCTAACAGGTATTTTGAGTATTTTAGATGCTTTAGCACTGACAAAGATGACATGTTTTCTCTTGATTTCTTTTCTTTCATATTTTCCAATTTGTTTTCAAATCGTTTGCAATTTGCAATTGCTATTTTCAATTCCTGTTTGTATTCTTCAATTTCTGAAGGCCTTAAATCCATAAATCCGAATACTTTGCTCACTCGGAATATGTACATTTCCATAACGTCGTCGCCAAGACTGACAATGATTTGAGATTATACCTTTTTTAATATTCGCTATTTATATTATGTTATATGAATGGCTGGCTAGTGTAAGTCTTCATTTGAACGAATTTGAAAGTCTGATAAAAGAATATGATTACGATTACATTTTCATACTGAAACTGCAATGGATGAAACTGTAAATTTTATTTATGATTTTAAGTCAAATCGCACCGGATGTTGCTGAAACCACAAGAGGTGAAGACATTGTCCAGTAAAAAAGAGGCTTCACCAGAAGTTACTGGTGAAGATAACGGGCATAATTAATATACTATTCCACATTGGAATAAACAATACTAAGAACCACCACACAAATCATGATAACTTGATGGGATCATTTCGATGAAAGGCGAGATCAAACCAATGCTAACTTCTTGCAGTTTATACAGGAAATAAAACAGAGCGACCCATGGTTATATCCTATAAAGGGATAAGAGAGCAAATAAAGACTTACAACAAAGATAGATCACTGAGATGTAAATATGTATGAACATGACTATACCCTTGTTTAAAAATGTATCTTTCAACACTTTTTGCGAAATAGCTGAGTAGAATGATTACTGTATAATTGGCAACCTCTTTCAAATCACCTTCTGTAGGAATGAGAAGAATCTGCCTAAGTTTCCATATATCTAAAATTACGTTTGATATTATTGAAACTAAATGTTCAAACTTGATTAAAACGATGTTCATACTGCTTCATTGTCGATTTGAACCATTCTATGACTTACACTATGAGGAATAGTGGCTTTGCTAACAGAAACGAAATTAATACCATCTTAAATTTCTGCCAGAACCAGTAAATTCATAGGGGTATCAGAGCATCGTTTTTGAAAGTAATGAGAGAAATAATATCATCAATAGTTGAAATTGAAATGAAATACTCTTTTAATAAGGCAACCGTCTCATTTTCATTTTGAATGCAAAACGAACTTTCATTTCTTGTAACAGCAAGTAGTAGTATTGAAGTTATCATAACGTTTACCTGAAGCCGCGTCCGTGACAGTCTCTGTCTATTTTAAAGGTTCTTTAAAACCCATAGAGTTTGAAATTATCCATATGGATTCACTATTTTAAATGTGTCTCATTAAAGTAATAAAATTGAAAATTCCATAGTTTTACTTTCTAAGTAATAAAGCATTGTCTGATGCCCCGAATATTTTAATGAAGTAAATAAATTTAATTACCCTAGTTAGGTATAAGGTTTGTTTCAATATCCCCACAAGGGTTTTGTGAGAGTGAAATCATTAAAAAGAAAGGAATATTCTTAATAAATGTCCATACATCAACTACATTTAATTGACTATAAAACATATTTCGAGGCGTAGATTCGACATTGATTTTCTTGCCTTTATCTGCAAATATCGAACGACAGAGATGTTATGCTGCATTCTGGAGTTATCCATGACTATTAGGAACTTTATTATATTGTTGCTGTTCTCTTTGGGGGTATTCTTTGCGATGGCATCAAATTATCATTTTCACGAGTCTGACTGTACAATGATGTGCTACTGACATTGTACATAGAGGAAGAGAAAAGAAAAATAGTGCTAAAGAGATAACGAAAACAATAGATGAGAACATGCTTGATTGGAATAATGTTTTGGATATGTGTTATACATCTAGTGAGACTATGCATTGCGTTTAAAGTTGAATAATAATACTATTTACAACATAATTACAAAACACAGCAGCTAAATAAACCCTTTCAAGACTGGATATAACATTACATACCAATGGTCACAAATGTATCTGGGGTAAAGACACACGTCCATATATGCCTACACCCAAACGCACATGCATTTATACACATACACATGTTCATGCGTACAAATGGTCAACAGTCAGATATACAACATTTCTCAAACTTAGATAACGTGTGTCAGAAATGTTATTTTCGCGCTGTGAGTAAAGCTCAATGTGTCCACAATTGTCCTGTTAAGTTAAGAGTATAGACTACACATATTCCCTCCGTCATGAAAACAGATGGCTACATTGAAGATACGGCATTTGGAAAACCAGTATTTTATAAAGCACTGGCAGTTGACACAGCCTCAGTGAGAGCTCTATTAAACTAAGCCGCGGATTCCATGCTGCTTGTACTCAATGGTCGCTTACGATCCTGGCCAAATTTCGTGAACGGTGCAGAACAGGACATACATAAACTAAAAATAAACAAAAAAGTCATGTTTCCAAATTTTCAAATCTCCCACAGGCTATTAAAAAAAAAACATGTACACATACAAAATTAACAAAGTGTAAACAGATTGACTTTAAATCCAGTTGTCTCCCAGCGAGTTCCACACCAGTTTTAACTCTGGCGCCTTGTTGTATGAATATTGCGTTTAAATATGTAAGTGGGACCAAAATGGATTCAGGAAGAAAAAAGCATTAAAAATATATAAAGATGTGGTATTGAGTTAATTCATTTCAAGAAAATAGATTTGAATATATTACTTCTGGTTTGACGTCATGATTTTCGTCTTCCTACGTAGCAATAATTTCATATTTTGTCTCTGGCTTTAATTCTGACTGTATTTAGTTCAAAGATGTATAGATGAGAATATTAACCACTGAAAAAGAAATAATGGGGTTTCTTTCGTCTTCAAATTATTTTCAATTCATTCTCCATTCGTTTGAGATCAATATCAATTTATTTTAGCTCATTTTATCCGATTGTTTGTACACAAAAAATGTTGTCAATTTTGACCTGTTAGAAACACTGTCTAATGTTTCACCTTGAATCTTTAACTCCTGCGAAATGGTATTGTATTGTCACCATGAACAGATTTTTCATCTCATTCTCTCTTTGGATTAGACAGTGAGAAAAGTGAAGGCCCAAATGCATTTAGTGACAAAAGTAGCATTTAGTGGTACTTAAGTTGTAACATTTAGTGACTTTTAGGTAGTGATTTTTGTTCGTAAACCAAAATGCCTAAGCAGCACCCTTACTGTTTCACTTAACAACAGCTATGTGTTAATCAACTGGTCATGTAAAATAACAAATATCTAAACATCTGAGATGAAATTCAGATCATCACGAAAGCATTTGCTTGCAATAACATCAACAGTTGAACATCGAGAGGATACAATGGACCAACTTAAAATATAAACGATGTAGAGGAAAGCTAAGGTAACAATACAATACAATTTCGCATGAGTTAAAGATTCAAAGTGAAACATTAGACAGAGATGAAAAACCTGTTCAAATATAAATTAAAAACTATGTAGTTTAAGCATAAATTTATATCAGGACGGGCAATATTACACTACCCACTGGTTGGAGTTTCATTGTTTCATTGTTTAAGTTTCCCAAATGATGTGGTTCAGTTTACAAACATTGGTCCATACATTTTGTGTTACCTGAGGAGTTGCTTCCCTTACAATGTACCGCAGCTTTATACGTTATTGTATAGACTGGACCGTCTTCATGAAATCAATGAGAGAGTTCTGGTTAGTTTATATATGCTGTGCATAGTTCATATTTTGTTAAGTACTTAGAATGCACATTTCTGCAGTTATTTTACAATAGACTCAGCCAGGCTTCTTTTACATCTTTTATCCGCTACATTTTGCGATTTCATAACTAGCTGAAATATTTTTGCTGTGAGATATCACTAATATCACCAGGCAATGACACTACAGTTTATATTTTCTATTAAAAATGATGACATTAATATAGGATTAAACAATCATGGTTGGGTATTTATGTAAATTGTACCTAATCACTCACAAAGTAAATAAAGTCAGAAGGACTTTATGTTAACTTTGTCAGTGATTATGTAAAATTTACACATCGATAAATACCCAACCATGATCATTTAATCCTTATAATTCCAAATTCGTCCTATCTTAGTCAAATCAATTTATTCCATCAACAATGCATTCCAATTTAAGTAGCGCGTACTTTCCATTCATTCGTCGCTTCCCATCGCCCCATTATACATAACCTGTACAGAATCACACGAACATATTCACTACTGTCACAGTTAGTTTATTCCGAAACTTCATGCTTTACATCTTAGGCAATGGCTACCGATGGTTTCAACAAATTTAGTTCATTTACAACATTCTTGTTAAATTTTAGTCAGTCCCGTCTGCTACACCAGATGTCCATGACCTTGCATAATAACAGCTGATACGGAATGTACTAGTGTGCTAGATTACATTTCCAATCAAACCTTAAATCATAATGGATTTTATCAATGAACAACATGGAAATATGAACAAGATGATGATATCGCTTACTAATATAAAGGTAACAATTAAATTAATTGTATACAGAAATAACATTTTATATCATTCTCAAAAGCGTTAATACTTGTGAAGACTTGAGAAGACCGGCTCAGTGATCAAATGTCAAATGAAGTGTAACTAAGGTCACAGTTACATTTATTCGGCAACTTCATACTATACATATTAGGCAATGACTACCCGTGGTGTCAGCAGATTTCTTTTCATATAACAAAAATCATATTCTTTTATAGTATGTCATATACAGGAATAACATTTTCTGTCTTTTTCATCAGCGTTAATACTTAACAAGACCCTTTCATTTATCTAATCTAAAATTACATGTGCAGTTGTTAAATGTAGAGTTCCTCGCAAAACCGGCCATAAGTTTTGTTTGTTTGCTAAGTTGAGTGCTGGAGTGCTGGAAGGAATTAATGACTACACATCCAAAATAATTTATATTAGAAAAACAATCACCTTTATGGATTATTATATACATTTTTCAATGGTGTTAAGTCACATTGGTGGAGATGGTAGTTTTACCATTTAAAACCTTTTTCAGTCTTTGAATATTGGTCTCAAAAGTATTTGCTTTTATTTTTGTGTAAGTGGTCATATTCACCGAACCACCAACATCCACACGCGTTTCACGTTTTTTAACTAAGCAAACAAAATTAAAATAAACTTTTAAAAAAAATACCATTGAAAACGCCAATACCCCATTTTGTGTTTCGTTTAGTAGCATCTGAGTATTGATTTATTTCAATAGCTTTTTTGACCTCCTCAGATAATTTATCGATTCTTTGTTTACCCCCTCATCGGTCTCAAAATTGACTGACCCAGTTCTCACGCTATTATTAGTGTTGTTGTGTATGGCTCGGGTGACAGAGGTCATTGGGTTCTATGTGAGGGCATTTATCAACATCCAACACATTATAGTCAAACCCATCTTCATCTGCTTCAATCGCTGCTATTATTTCTTTTAACTCTTGTCATCTAAATGTTCAAAAACCTCCGCAAAAAATTGCAGTGAAATAATCACTGTAATCGGCCATTTTGCGCGACTATGTAGCAGACGAACGCCAAATTGTAAACTATGCATTTCAATCAAAGAATTTTTAACAAGTATAAAATGGGTATAATTTATATTTATTTGCTCAATATAAACATTTAAAAGATGAAACAGTCGTTTCACAGTGACGTGTCTGCAATGTTTATTTATATTGCAAACAGCACAAAAAACGAAAGTAGTCCCAGAATTTATCGATGTGTAAAAAATTCCAGATCAGTATCACTTGACCGTTTACGGCCAATCGTACTGCAGAAAATCCGTTTCATTTATAAAAATTGTAAGTATCACGTTATAAGGAAACCATGTTTAAGTGTAAAAAGTAACATGAAGTATGAAGGTGTCTCATAGTTGTTGCTCTATAACATTGCTTTCGATAATCTACAAATGCCATACGTCGTTGGAAACGTAAGATTTTGAATTTTATACATGTTGTGGTTGAGTTTTATTCAGAACTGCACAAAGGTTTGAAACTGGGAAGCATTTCCCCTAATCAGACTGGCATATAGATTCTTAAGGTCTCACTGGATAATATCGTATTAGTAACATCCCTAATTTTTAAGGTAGAAGGCATGAACCGCATTATCATAAGCCTAGCATGTGTAAATTCACACGGAAACTAAATATGTAATGTTGTTTACATTTACTTTGAGTTATGCTTGAAAATGGGTTGGCTTGTTGGGTGACTGCCACAGTTAGACGAGCATTCGAGACCAAATGCGTAACTAGGCATGCAAATGAACAGCCGATTTGGCTTACGTATTTACATATGCCTGCCACAGAAGTAAATATCTAAAAATCGAGATTGTTGAGGGTGATGAAAAGTATGTTAATTTGTTATAGTACTAGCGGCGTTTATTAATGCATAAGGCAGATACTAAATCTTTTAGCCGCCTTGTCACAGGAAAATATTCAAAATAGCTTTAGCTGTCAGCGATGAATGTTAAAAGAGGGGTTGGTGACAGTGTCGGTTCAGTATAAAAGCCACCACTTGTATAAGTAATTAACTTGATTGCCTCACTCAAAATCTCAAAAGCATGCTTTCTACAAAAATCATTAGTTAGGCTTTATTTGTATCCTCAGTGTAAAATTATTCTAATATTTCCGCAATAGCTCATTGTCGGATGACAATTCACCAGACAAACTGTCAAGTGAGACCTTTAGACCTCTCCGCCGCCGGGGACCCCCAAAGACGCTGTATTATATCTTTGTTATAGTTTAAGAAGTGCGCGGTGTAATATTGCATTTGTGTTCGACCTAGTAGCGGAATCCTAGCTCCATGACACGCATTGAACATATCTTATTGGTCCATCTGGTAGTCAAGACACCACTCAGACCGGACGACTCATACATATTCATATGAAGACATAATATATGACTGAAAATATATACCTTAGTCTATTATATTGTCTTTCAAAGGAGTCAGGTGACCTTGTGGTAATACAGAAGGTAAGATCCTTACAGATTACTCGCTTATCATTCAAGAACAAAATTTATGTTTAATATATGTAATATTGAAATACACAAATTGTATGAAATGTTTTGCGCGTTGAGTTAATAATGTCGATTTCAAACATTGTTAATCTCTAGAAAAAGCTGACTGAAACCATGTGGTCTTCATAATAAAACAACTTTAAAGGGAAAAGCATTGTAACTAGAACTTTAGACAACAGAAGTTTATATGCATTTTTGATTTCACTTGTATATGCAACTATTCGTTCGCGTACATGGAAATGTACCGTTGAGCAGATCAATTTCGATAAACTGGTCGTGTGCACGTATAACTTTAAAGTTACACATATTACGACTTACACGATGTTATTACACACACGGCACAGATAGAGAGAGAGAGAGAGAGGGATCATTGGGTTAAACACACACACACACACACACACACACACACACACACATTTACGTTTAATGTTTGTGCAATTACAGTTCCACTACCACCACTAATGACAACAACGTTATTATTATTATTATTATTATTATAAAACTTGTTATTAATTGAAATTTATTATGACCGTTTTCTATTACGTGTAGCCTTGCTATCACCGGTGTATATAAAATTAAACCTGTCCCCATTTCGGATTACTTACTTGAAAATGCATACACGTATGCCATCTCATCCATTTACCTGCATATGTTTGCACAAATATTGTGTATAAACCTATCTTCTAATAGTATTGCTGTATACGTTCAAAAGCAGAGGAAACGGATTTTTTTATTGATAGATCCATATGCACGTAACGGCGATATTTTCATCTCTAGAAACGCTTATCTAGCCGGAATGTTTGTTTTAAAGTGGGATAATACGATTTTGAAAGGCCATATTATATACAAAATATATAATGACAGTTCCTTAGTACACAGGGTATCTATGATTTCAATATTATTGTACAACAGTGCATCCGTCCTTAGATAAATGCCACCTTGTCTCTAACTAAAAAAAATTCAAACAAATTCACAAACATGAATAAAAAATGCAAGCGCTTATATACATCCAAACAGACTGAAAGTTGAAGCTTTCTTTTGACATGCTATGAAATATAACTGGACAGTCTTTCGTATAGTAACTATTTTAATAATTGTATTATTAACAAAAATATGGGGGCCCCGAGTGGCTGAGTGGTCCAAAGCGTTCTCCGTTACGGATCACTGCCATCTCACCTCTGTCTGCATAGGTTCGAGTATCGGATTCGGCCAATGTGGATATGTGAGAAAGCTTGCCAGTAGCTTCTCGAGGGTCGGTGGTTCTTCCCGGGGTTTTCCCGGGTTCTTCCTCCACCATTAATGCTGGCCGCCATGTATAGTCTATCGTGTGCTGAAAAATGGCGTTAAATCCTACAACAACAAAAACAAAAATATGTTCATATATATTAGAAACTGAAGGCTGCTAATGAGATATTTAAAAACAAAACATTATATGAAATCGATGTAAATATTATTTTTTAAAGTGGGAATTAATTGTTTCAAATATATTGTAAGATACTTGATAATTTCAAAACACCAGAACTATAATCTAACCTTATCTTGTAATAATTTAAATTAGAGATATTTATATTTATATCAAATTTAGAATATAACAGCTTAATGTGTTGAGTCGCAGCTGCATTAACACTCTCAAGGAAAATTGCTATAACTGGTTTTTAAACACACAAAAATGAAACATGATTTATTTAGACCGTATCACCCACTAATGCAGTGGCTGCGTTTTCCGTCTTTTAAAAAAAAGATTGACTTTCAATGTGGCCAATACTTTTGATTTTCGCAGCAAGTTTCGCTACCGGGAATCAGTTTGCCTAGGTCATGTATATGATTTCCATTGCAATGTCGGTGAGCGTGTCCACTGATCCAGATTTTTACCCTGGGAATTTAAGTCAAAACATTGGTGTTATTCTACCTGACCCAAACACCGGAGCTATAGTTACCATTAACGCAGGTTTTTACCTGCAAAGGCGACAAAGTACTGGGTCGGGGGCGCCACTTACGATTCATTTGAACAGAGTCTCTAAGGCACAAATATATTGCGGTAGCCAGCTAATTAGTGCCTTACACGAAAGCATTACAACCAGATCGACTGAGCTCAAAACGGCGGAAACAGAACAGCCTAACAAAATAAAAAAACAAAAACAGATAAAAAAAACCACACACAAATATGGTGAAACTGCTACTACAATGACAGTGTGTTATGTTACGTGTTTAGGCACTTTTAAACTGTAACAAGAAAAAAGTGAAGACAGCAGGCTTTGTAAAATTTAACAAATAATTTATTTCCTAGCAAAACGAGGTAAAAATTAAAATAAAGAACTTACGGTTTTACGAATCAAATACGCGACTGTTCAATACTTGGTTCAGATCGTAAAGATTTAATAATATTCTGCTGATACGTTCTTTCTGCTGTATCGAGCGTGGTTAGTGGCAATATCAGCAAATTTCAATGGAATTTCATATGGGTTTCAAAAGTTTCATTGACGATTTTTATTGTCGTCGCGTAAATCACTAATTTATCGACAAGTGCGTTTATACCAATCTTGGCAATGTCTGGTTCAGATTATACAATTTTAACATTATCTCCTGTTGTTTAACATTATCTCCTGTTCTTTCGGTTGTGGTGACTTTCGTGCCAATATCTGCAAGCATTGTAGCAACAATATTCGGTTTTCCAAAATATTCATCAATCATGCTAGAATCGTAAGGACATCAACATCTGTTTTTTCCGTCAAGTCCTTGTCTCGTTCTGGGTGAAGCACATCAACAACTTTGTTGTTGTTCGTTTTGACTGTCTTGTGTCTCCGTCGAGAGAAAACAAACTTTTCATCTACGATAACCGCAAAGGGCATCCTAGAATCTATAATTGTACCTTCCTTGTTGATTTATGTAAAATTCCCTGCGACCAATCATTACATTCTGGTAATAATATCAGTGACTTTTAACATTGCTATTTTTTATCTGACCAAATTGATTTTGAAACACATCAAGTTCCTTATCCATCCTGATGTAGGCCACAAACGCAGCTAAATCGTCTTTTGTTGCAAAAATGTTGATCTGCTATTTATAGGAAAAGACTATGTGACCAATATCAAATCAGATTCCATAGCGCTCACTGACCAAAATAGTGCAAATGGCGGATTAGGACGTAGTTTGACGGCGAGTGTACAGCAAAACATTGGAATTATGGAATAATTTTGACCATGTCCTGGTGGAATTATACATGATACTTTGTAATTTAATTATACTGCTATGACTAACATGTAAAATATGCACACAATATTCATGAAAGGTTACAATACATACCAAATCTGTTTATCACATCCTGTCAAAATATCGCACACATCTCATCTAGGAAATGATGCATAGTAATTATATTGTAAATTCGTAATGGAGGTAATGGTCATTACACTTCCATAACATTTCGAATCTATTAATGTTGTTAATGAGCGGATATACGGCGTTGCATCAATACTCTTATATGATACCACTTGCAGACATTTAATATTATTTTTATGATTATTAACATTTATCCTTGCTCGTTTCATTTACGTCATAGATAAGAAAACTATACGGGTCCATTTTTGGTTCGCGCAAACATGTTAACAAAATCAATTCACATTTGATGAGCAGCGCACCAAGTCCAATGAACATTTCTAAGTCAATGTCACAAAATATCATCAACATATTACAGTTTTCTTGGATAACGTTAAGCACATGGCTTATAGTTGAGTCAAATATATTACATTGGTGATTTTGTGTCGTGAAATTATCTGCGCGGGATTGTCTTCGTTCTCAAGCATTACATCGCTGTACGCTATAAGGTTGATTTGGTGCTTCGTTGATGGTAGAAATAAATCAAAGGTGATTTACAAGAACGGTTTTTGAATTTTTTATAAACATCATAACACTGTTGATGAATAGCCGATGTCTCATTCACGTACAACCAATCCCACTTTCGAAATCGTAAACTCTTATTCAACATATATTTGCGTTTTTTTATCAAGCTTTGCCACCGATTAGCATACGAACAGTCTCGGAATTTATCACAGTGCGTTAATGACTTAAGTGTTGTCAATGATGGTATAATCGTCTGTGAATTTCCTTTATCGTGTTATCATTGAAAAAACATAATACGATTATGTCTTCAAATTTTGTATGATGTCGCGTAATATTACATACTGCAAATCAACATCGAGTTCATACACGTAATGGATGAGCAACGATTAATGAAACTTGTGTTCAATGAATAGAAGTTCACGTTCACATGTAAAAGCTGTGGACGGTTTTAGCAACAACAACAAAAAAAAAAAACACGTAGAAGTTATATCGTTGCTGCATTAACTAAATTAGCGCGGACACCGTAATAATTCCAGTGGCACTCGAAGAAATTCCACTGACATATCGTGTCTGAGATCCTCTTGCACAATATCATGTGGTACAATGTTCTTAGAGCCATCAATTGCAATCGAGTACATTTTAGGTATCAGTCCCACATACGTTTCGACTGACTGACACCTACACTCATCCTTGAACGTACCAACAACAATTGTATAGGTGTTGCTAAATAAAGGATCTTCTTTCGGATAATCGCTGGTATCAACTTTTATTTACTAAATTCGGTTCAGTCATGTCCGCGCACATGTTTCTGGTGGTAATATGTATCAGTACATGCTTTGTTTGGGTATATTCTTTACTGTAAATTGCATGCGATGTGCGAAGCTGCTCTATACGAGACAGAAATGTAACAGCGACCACGGACGTTAGGTCTGGTCTCAAACGTACCATCACAGATCCAGCAAAGAGTGGCTGCGGCAAAACTTACGAATGTTATTGCAGGTCATAATCATGTATGCTGGTGAATAGAATGTTGTCGAATCCATTTTGCTGTAACCGCAATCGATTTAAGAAGCAATTCGATGTAATCCATCCCACAATACAACATTGGTGGTTCTGTTCGCTCATCACACCTAACCGCTGTATAACTATTCGGCATAGAACTTGGTCAGCGATTTATATACTTTGGTTCTTGAGGGAAGCAACGCATTCCACTTCAACTTTGAGACATCGAAAATCCGCGTAGATAATATAAGGCACTTTAATCTTTCTTTGCACTGCAGTGAATTTGAGAATGTTTTACTAGGTTCTTGCATTATTGTCCGGTGAGGATTGACACTGATCTCACCACAAAAAGGTCAAGGTTGGTGAGCAGTTGGTGTGTATTAAATACGTGATTTCAGCGTCTGCTTGGATATGTTTTACCTGTGCATTTGCTGTGTCGGTTTCTGTAATGCCGCCTCTGATCCTTTCATATCACTCAACAGCAACAACTTAATCTAGGCTCGTTCATGTTCCCATTTGGAGATAGTGCAAGCGGATGAAAGCCTTTACCGCAAGTAAACACATTAACAGTAATATCAGGGTTAAGTGTTTCACATTTGTTTAGTGTGACCTTAGCAACCTGCATCAGATATTACCAACGTTAAGTTCACCCAGATGATGCCGGTCTTGAATAACACCCGCTGGACAAAATTGCTCATTAACAACATATATTATCGACTGTCTTTTACATTTATCACTGACCTTAGCAGAAGACAAGAGAATGTATCTGGAATCTTTTCAGTACCGTTGCCAAGTTCATCATTGATGGCACTGGTATCTTTACTGTTTATGACTGTGCGAGAAACCCTGTGAACTTACTGTGTAGTAGTTTTCAACCCATCCAATTCAAGTGGGATAACCAAATGAGCGCTAAGGAAAATAGCTGCTTTAACTCCGGATTCGCCAAAGTTTTATAACATTGATATGATTCCAGGAATTAATTATTGACAGTTGCCGACCGTCTTTAACTCGTTTGTATGTGGGTGGGATAATTAACAATTAATGTTCTATATCAACACTAAGCGTATGAAATTTAAATTCTGGTTAGTTTCATTTCTTTTGCACGAACATACTTAGCAGCTTAAGTAGCAATAGCATATGCAGTGTTTTTGTTCATCCTTAATATGACAAATGCGTTGTTAACCTTCACTACGAGGACAGTTGTTTGCAACTACTTTCTTTGTTGTACTGTTGCACTTTTTTAACATGTGATGGTGGATCAGTGGGTGGTGGAGCAGGTTTACCCATTGAAACTATGAGTCTCAAGATCTCTGTTGCGTCAGCATTTCACATGCGACTTTGTGTTTGTATTCCATGTTGCTGAGCAATCATTTTAGCTGAGGCACGGTAGGCATGTTTATATAAGCGGAGAGGTTTTTCAAGTTAACAAATCCGTGAGTAACTTGTTTAAATCTGTGTAATCCACCTGGATCATAAACTACAGTTGATTTAATCCTAGCCATTATTTCATTTGTTTCGGTATCGGTTTGTTTAGTCCTAACAAGTGTAGTCGCGTATGTTGTTCAGTCACAGATGCCTCTGTCAATCTGTATTTCCGATCCTGAACAGGTCCTGCACAGATCCCCATGGTCAGCAAAGTTCATTATGTTATTTGATTCCAGTGCCTCGTTTAACACATCATCGAGCACTTGGACTATTACATAACACTAGCAAACGTGTTCTACAGTATTCGAGTAGCATGTTCTACTCCAGAGTTAATATTTTACCAAGGCATTCACCTTTGCATTTGTTGTGTCCCAATGCCATTGAGCTTTTCATAAATGCAAAAATATAACTCAGTTACCAAATCCACATCACAGACTTCTGCCATTTTTGCAACCAGATTTAGTATGGACTCCACAAGCCACTACTTCATTTCCTCATTAGCATCAGATGGTACATTGGTACTGAGGTTAGGTATATATAGAACTTTACGCAACATTATGGTTACTCTACATTTTAAGTCAGGCTTTCTTAACTGGAAAGGCCTTTCTTTCTTTATCAACAGCAAGTGTTTCAAACGTAGATTTAAATTCATCTATACACTACTATCATCCTAATATAACTCAAATGACTATTACTGGGTATTACGCAATCTGGAGTACAACCATACGTGGTACGTTTGTATGGAATAACATGAAATTGATTCAGATGCTTGCGTCGTTCCTCTTCTACGTTGTTATGCAACATGCCATATATAAACTGATATTGATGAGTTCGGATTACAATCCTAATCTTGTAATAATACCCCAAAACATTAGTGTAATTGATTTGCTCTAGGATGTTTTTTCCATTACTGCTAGAACATTCGCTATAAAGATCATTCGATTCATACGTTGTTTCAGACGCTTCAGACTTAGTGGGCCATATAGGACTTCATGCGTATTCTTCACAATATTATATACATTTTTTGTATTGGTTTACTCATACGTCTGGTTTAGTTTATACCGTTCCATTTTTAAGATTGTTCCGTAGTTAACCAATTCATTAGTTAGTTCCAAAAATGTCTATGGAAGCTCATATAATATCTTCTGAACTTGTTTGATACATCGGTATGATACGGTCAAACAATACGATGATTGATGTTTTTTCTGCCACATGCTTTATATGGTAGTCATTTGGTAAATATGTGCCACTTTAGAGACCTCAATTGAATTCTAGCCGCACAAAAGAACACATAAAAACAAACAAACTAGGTATGGTGTACATTCTACTGCTACTCGACTGCTGAGCTCCACAATCTCCCACTTCAAAATGTATCGTCATTCGGTTATGCTTTTTCTCTGCTTTGTTCAAAGCATTTGAAAATATGAAAACCTTGCGAGATTGCTACGCTTTCAAATTTAAAAAACAAACGAAACGCTTTGAATAATTTCAATTAATCGGTCAAGATCTTTTGAGGTATTAAGTGCGAAATCCTCACATGAAGCACCTAATGGACATTATTTGCACTTTCGATAGTATTGATATTTTCATACATGTCAGTTAGTCACGAAATTCAAATGCCAGGTACCGTTTTATACTATGTGAAACAATGAAATAAAATATAACCAAAATAATAAGTTCGAGCGTGATTATGAACACCTGCGACTTTGGTGTTGATGGCTAGATCATGTAAAAGCAGTACTTATTTTTTATCGGCAATGTTTTGTGTGTCGGAGTATTTTTCAGGTCAAAGTCCCTTTCTAATGTTTTTTTATTTCCAAAAGTCTCTTTTCTTTTCAGATAATTCAATACAGATCTTGCACGTGTAAATCAGCATTTTGAAAAATGACTGATAACGCAACATCAGGTACATATTTCAGCTCTGCATTATCAAATATTGCTTTTCGTCGAACTATATATATATATATATATATATATATATATATATATATATATATATATATATATATATATATATATATATATATATATATATATATATATATATATATATGTGTGTGTGTGTGTGTGTGTGTGTCTGTGTGTGTGTGTCTTTCTCTCTCTAACTATCTGTATATATGTGTGCGTGTGTGATATTAATGGTGCAAATTGCAGTTGAATATTTCTGCCAATAACGGTATTAGTTCATTTTATTTTGGCTACAAGGAGAATATTCTTCAAATTTTGTTACTAGCTAGTGGAGTGGTATACAAAAAGATGTAGTGAAAACTAAAATTTTAAATAACTAGATGAATCATGATATATATATATATATATATATATATATATATATATATATATATATATATATATATATATATATATATATATATATATAATTTCTTCGCGAATTCACCGAAACATAAAAGAGAAATGTTAAACAAAATAATAGCTCTGTCTTTTTTCCAGATTCTACTAATGTCCAGGTCAATGAAGAAGTCATTTTTTCAGGTATGGCAAACGTTTCTTCTATTGTAAATACTTTGTTCAAAATATATATTTTTACAAGATACTGAGAGCATGATTTTCCTCTACTTGTAACAAGTTCTCGTTTCTCCTATCTCATTTCTTATATTTTCTATTGGTTAATGATTTACTAAGAGTTCCAATATGTTTTGTTCATATCAGAATATGCAGCGAAACCATAGAAACTAGTCTCGTTCCCAAAAATCTGACGAGTGTCTTTATACAGGATATTCTTTTTTTGACATTAAGATCATATACATTCTATCGTATAGTGCAAACCAAAGGGATATTTTAACGAGGGGCGAAGCAACGAGTTCATATATGTGGGATTTGATTCATCAGATGAAATATATACGGTATGTACGCGCCTAAATAAAATATTCCTTTTATTTTATACCAGACTTGTTGCAGAAGAGCAACTTAGAAGATAGCATTCACTCAATAGGACAAGAATCCACCCCATTTCGTAAGTACCCCTCACGTTTATAGACTGATCATAACCTTGGTCACATATGGAACACAGAACATACATTTAATTTAAACAGCTAGTGTGCAATATGAACCATAAATAGTAGAAAGAACAGAATGAGAAGAAGAGAACAAAACCATAAGACGGCTTGTGCTAATATGCGGCGATAAGCAAAGTTATGACATCTCGGGAAGTGCAGTACAGGCACTTAGAATGGGTATTATAAAATGGTTTTCCATTTCAAGTGACTAAATAAGCCTTGTTGCTGCTGCTAAATTATATATCTGCATATATTTTAATACGAAATAGTAAAGCTTGTGAAATGAGAGAGAAGCTTTATTTATATGTGTATAGGCTGACATACTTTGTCTACCTACTGCACGTTCCTTTACAGCTTAATAATGCATCGGGTCAACAAGAAAACGTAACATTTTTAAAGGTTATTTATTTCTGCGTATATGTTGTCAGTTCCAAAATAGCACAGCAAATAACGTCAAAAAGGGAATTATATAAGCTGTGATTTGGCAAAATACGGTTTATAAAATGTTAACGTAGGGCTAATAATATTAAACCCCTATAATTGCACCGTCCTGATCTCACTTTCTTTTCTGAAATCTCACCGTTTCTTTTTCTAGCATTTGAAACCGTATAACATATTCTCAATTTTTGAAACAGCTACATTGGGGTCGTCACATTTCCACACATCCAACATGTATACATTTTCCAGAACGAAATATCCTTGACAGGCTGACAGCCTTCAAATTTTGTATTAATTCTTAAAGACAATGCGAGGTTTTCACAGTTTACATGCAGATTTTCAGATTTGAAAATGTTTCACCAGGGTATGGAAGCTAGAAAATATATTTTACATGAACTTTAAGTTTAAAATGAATCTTTATTTCTCATGATTTTGCTAATTTTCCGATCAAAATATATTCTTGGATACTGTTCTCTGACTATTATATAGCTAACGTGCGACAAATAGTAGAGTGAGAAATCTTAAATTTTCTAAAATCTTGTTATGACAGATGCATCACATGGACAATCAAGAACATTGGCAGGCATGAACTAAACTATATTATTTGAATTACTGACCAGGTTGCTACACTGTACTTATATATAATGTTAGAAGTCGTGAGGATTGAGCGCAAACTTAAAATTGCTGTTTGCCGAATAGCACGGTGAAATCGGATTTGGCCACGAGCTGGCCCTGGGAGACTATAAATTATATTGGAGATGTTGATGCTTTGTACACAAAATATTCAGAATCCACTGTATGTAATGTAGACTCTAATATTGTATAGTATTATCACAGGAAGTCGTGTGCGAGTGCAGAAGCTGCAGGACGAAACAAAGAAATATGACATGGTAAAAGTTCTGCATTGATAAAGATTATGCTACCAAAGCAAAAACTTGAAAAGCTCATGCAGAAGTGTCAGATCAAGCAAATTCACGTAATATGTACGATTTGTGCACATCTTGACTCAAAATAAGATGGTGAAATCGGAGCTAATAGTCTGGTATTATGCCACCGAGAAAGGTTTTTGTACGCCTTATCCTTATTACCCTCTAAAACCAACAGGTAAGAAGGAAGCAAGCTTCAGAGCACACAACCCCTCAATGCCGAAATTATGCCATGACATGGTGAAACTAATAATTTCCGCATTTTACGCGCATGTTACTAGCATCTACAGTATCAATCAGCAATAATTTATGCTGGTGACATTAATTGTTTATTTCTGTGAGACGAATAGTTACTTTTATCTAATACAAAAATATATATAATTTCGTTTTTACAGTGAGATGAGATTTTCCAAATATTGAAGCTTTTTGTACCATTCTGTTTTCATTCTTCGCGATGGATATAGATTAACCTAAGGTATTGTTGGCATTTTGAAGTAGATTAAAATAAAACGTTCTGTTTACATAAAGCAAAACAAAATAAAACATGTTTGTTTTGCTCACAATTTATACATGACATATTCGTCCAAAGGTTTAATTACGACTGTAGACTAATTGTTGTTTTCCTCAAACTGCTCAAGACTTCTAATTTCCTAATTTCACTGTGTGCATGTCTGTCTTTTATTGACTTTGCACATATAAACCGGTCAAATAATTTGAGAACTGCATATAAGATAGTTAGGCCGAGGAAAATATCGAAATATCGATCAGTTTGTCTGTCCGTCCGTCCAACAACCCCGGTTAATTGAAATTATTCAGTCCGAAATTATTTTCATTACACTAATAGACACGAATCCTTTAACACAAAATATTCATTACCATGCACTGTGTAATCTCTCTCTCTCTCTCTCTCTCTCTCTCTCTCTCTCTCTCTCTCTCTTCTTCTTCTTCTTCTTTCTTTCTCTCTCTTTCTCTCTCTCTCTCTCTCTCTCTCTCTCTCTGCACGGCTTGTTCAAAAGCAATAGAACTTTTGAGTAAAGTGTTTGTTTTTTTCTCAGGTCTTTTAATTCTTTGCACTTTCCTACCACACACTCTTTATTTTCCATGTTTTCAGTCAAATATTAATTTATTCGTCAATCTATACTGACATTTATGTATCCAGTTTTATTCACCCATATTTTCATCTAGCTGTCGAGCTAGCTTGCGTGCTTTCTATTTAATTATTTATTTATGTTTATATCTAATTCCGAATTGGGAACAATGTATTTATTCCATGAAAGCTGAGAACAAAAACTTTATTGAGCTTTATCGAAAACAATGTTCCTTTTATTTCCACTACATTTTGCGCTCTTTCGCACACACATACAGAATATAACACATATAACAGTACTTTTAAAAATTAAATTCTGATATCCGTTTAGTACCAGTTCAAACTACCTGGATGTATGGAAGTCATTTGTCTAATTTGATTCCTTTTTTAGTTTTTATTTTCCTTTTTCCTTTCTTTTTTTTTTCCCTCTAAGCACGTGTTTTTAATATTCAATCCTTCTCTTTTGAACTGTTGACCTGTCTTCAGCTGTAAACAGCGAAAAACACCCCAACCCACGGCCTCCCATCCCCGGGAAATGCTTGAATTATCTGAAAAAACAAAGAAAAAAAACCAACCTGGAATGACTTAGGCTTCCGAAGATATATCTAGATTAAGATTGGAAGATTAGTCTTAAAATTGTCTTTGACCATTAAATTCAGGTTAGAATCCTCATTCTAAAATGAGCCAACATGTAATATTAGATTATACTGGGCCTGACATGTTCAGCAGTAGGAACAAGATCGGGATTTTCATAATGACAAAAGACAACTCAGAAATAATATATTACAGATACATGTATCATGCTTCTTAAATTACGCCAAATGACGTAGAACAGCACTGAATCGATTAACATTAATAGTTATCAACAGCTGGGTTTCTTTCCGTCTAGACATTACTCCGGTTCTCTTTGAGTTACAACTAAACAGAAAACTAACATTTCTTTTAGGAGAATGAATAGTTCAGCAAAATTGGATCACAATCTTTCAGACACGGTATTGTTTTACTTACCGTGATTTAGGAAAATTGCAAAGTTACGGGCCCACATGGCAAGGTAGCCAAGTTAAGGGTCCTGATGACAAGAACAACACGCGTTTGTTTCTGTACACGTATTTCTCCTTTGCTGGATTTGTTAGCAGATTTGTAGGCTTAAAATGCCACCTCGTCTGGGTTTCACTGCTGTTGTTGCTTAGGTACATGCTTAGCATCCATCCTTTGTTGTTTTAAGTGGAGATGGGGCCTCTAATGAGAGAGAGAGATGAATAGAACGTGTATGAGATCATTTTATACAAGATATAAAGTATTAAATTGTGATTCAACCATGGCGTATGGATACACATATAAGTATGGCGTATTAACAACAAATAATGAGAAATATATTCATATTCATATTTTATAAGTAAATGAAACACATTGTCATAGACTCAGGATTAACCAGCTGTGCACCATAATGGGGTTGGAGTGGATATTTACTACTGTATGTGAAATCTCCATATGTTGTCAGAGATGTTTCTGTTATGATATTAGTGTTACATTTTTAGCTCATTGGAAGTGCAAGAGCATGTAGCTGTGACGAATTTGTTGCTCTGTGGTTACATGAATTTTAATGTATAGTTTCTCCATATTTTCGATAATGCACCACTTCGTATGCATATTCTCAGACTTCCTGCGGTCCATGGAGTCAGATTATACTGAATTACTAGTTGGCTAATCCCATATTTATTATCCCTGTAGGAACTCTGTTAATAAAATTTAGCTATTACCATGTTGATCATTATATTATTCTTGGCTTTTCAATGTTTGACATTTTACATTTAGCACTGTTTCTTGCGCAAATTACATGCATGTATTACCCCATTTAATACCAAACGTTTTCTCTGTATGTGGAACATCACGATACGTGTATTCAATATGAAGTTTCAGGGTTTTTTTTTTTGTTTCGCGGTAAACGAACTTTTCGTCAATCTAGTCAAGTTCTTATAGAAACCATTTTTGTTCATTTGTGACCCATGACCTCGATGGTTTGATATTATAGGTATTTGATTCACATACATATACACTCAGATGTAGTCGCAGTGAACTTATTGCCGAAAGTAATATCTAAAATATGTAGACTTTACATAAAAAATGTAAGATTTATTGAGTATTGTAATTTGCTTTATACTTAGTTGCGACCTCCATAGAAACCGTAATTCTTTTAGTACCATTATACCCTGTCATTGGTTTCCCACAGTTTATCCATTTGAGAACTGATGTTCTCCTACTAAAAAATATAGAAAAATTAGTATATGGAGTGTTTTTCTCTTAGTTTTGTACTTAGTAAGATATAAGATGTGAGAATGTTTTATATATTGAAAGATATCAAACCTTATATGTGGTTGATATCGCAATAATTGCACCAGACTGAGGCTTGCCAGTTTGCCAGATCTGACTCGTTGCGGCGGATTTGGTCTGCCAATTCTGATTGGTTCAGTTCTGTCACATGATTAAAAGCTGAAGTTTATATATTGGAGTGGAAGACAGTACTTATCAGATACCTGCAGAACGCGGCCAAATTCAAAATTAGAAATAACCACCTTTGAATTCCAAGATCCCCTTTAGTTAATGACATATATAAATTGCTATAATAATAATAATAATAATATAGAACTGGCAAAGTAATAATAATACTCTGAATTATTTAGACATTATTTTGGTGAAAAGGCTAGTAAAATAAGCAATCTTTTGAAAATTTGAACGTCCTTGTTTTTAAAAGTATGCAGAGGCAAGCATTTTGGAAAATTATGCAGGAAACGTTTGAGTAAGCAAATTGATATTCGAAATTGTCGATCAGTTTGCTCCCACTTGGTAACCTGGGTTAAACGAAAACAAAGCAAATCTTCAAATCTCCTCTGTGGGGGTCACTCCATGATTGAAAATCATTATTTTATTTATTTAACATTGAAACAGACTATTATGTGCTGAGACATTTTATTGAAATTAATCAAGAACAACCCAACGAAAATTAACGTCAGTATCTGAATGTTACGATACAAGTGTGCAAGTAGCGAGCATTCCCTTGCAGGAGTACATTTGTCTTATCGCAATGAATATTCTGAACTTTTGACAGCTTTCCAGTTTCTTAGTTGTGTTTCATTAAACATTTTTGTTGACTTTACTGTTGAGAGGAACTTCTTCAATGAACCCTCCCCAGCAGACAGGAAGTAGAGGTCGCTTACAAACATGTTATACTGTATCCTCTCTCTCTCTCTCTCTCTCTCTCATGAACCTATGACGACATGGAAACCGTAAAAGAGAGAGAGAGAGAGAGAACGATCAACGATATTGGAACGAATCACATTGGTAAGTCAATTATAATAATGACTTGGAGCAACTGTATATAGCCTTCATTGTTTCGATTACTTCTTATTTGAGTTATTCCCACTTCTTGTCCACACCAGTTATCTAATGACTGTATCATTGATAGACACACTTTGTTATTAAAATGAATCTCGGCAAACGTATCAACTGGGACTAAGCCTTCTTCTTGGCTTTATATTTTGTTCGCGTCTTTATTTTTAGCTTTTTTATGTTCTTCGTTTGTTTTGTATGGGAGGGATGGTATGTTTGTTTGAAGGTGTTGTTGAAATGTCTTGTTTTAAACTATTTGAAGCTATTTTTTTCTTATTACGGAATGCCAATTTCCTTCCGACTTTATGTGCCATACTATACGTATTTTAGTGGTTCTGATTGTTTATTGACAAATATTTTTCTGACGCTGTGATTCCAATTACAAACTACCGGACAAAAATGATAACATTATACCGTTTGAGCCATGTTGTAGACAATGTATCAGAGGTTAATGTTTCATGTATATGACCACTGTCGTTGCAGATGAAAACCAAAATTTCTAAATTTAGAAGAAGAAAAAATTAAATGTAAAGTTTTTTAGTTACAAACGCAAATAATGTCCCATCTTACAATGTATGTTCTAGTGTATCATAAATATGTTTCTAGACATTATAAAATATGCTGTTTTGTCCAACTGTACTCAGATACTTCTTTAAAATCTACTAATCTGCATAAAACAACTCAGCATGCTAAATCAAGAAACACTGAAAGTCACGCTTTCAAGTATTTATTGCTTCTAGAAAATGTGTTGCATCGTACACCAGGTGGACACACTTCTCCCTTAAGGTCAGGGGTATACATTTTTGTGGTTACTTTATCTGCTTTATATGAAGTTACATTATGTTTCTCAAATGAATTTGGCATCTCATGGATAATTAGGTTTAATCATCAAGATCAAGGTCTTCATGTCTTTAAGAATCACTTACACATGGTGTTCCAACGCAAATTTATACCAAGTCTGTTTTGTATCAAAAGTAGAGTGAGATAATTTTAGAACGTTTGTCTGTCTGTCAGTCTAACCAATGTCCTCCCCAAGTGTTCAGTTTAAAGTCATACCATTTGTCTCTTTAAATGGCTGGACAGAAACATGCGCAGAAAGTTTATTAGTAGTAGTAGTAATAGTAGTAGTAGTGATGGTAGCTTATGTTTATTTCCTGTATCACAAGAAAGATTTACAATCCTGAAGGTGCATAATTTTCCATAAAAGTGACATTTTTAAATATCCTTCCCTTTAAATTATACTTGCACAATATCTCCATAGGTGCAACATACAAATATAAGTTTCGGCTTGGCTGCTTTTAAATGACTACATGCCTGAATCAAGTTCAGATTTAAGCATCACTTTCATTAAATTATGGGAGCATGTAGTTTTCCAGCGACAATCTATAAATCCCTTTGTTGTCTTTAAATCAAAACATTACATAAAACGCTAGAGTTCAAACAACTTAAAAATATAGGGAGCGTATGTATGAGCATTTGTAGTCATTCCGATTCAATTTTCATGCAAACTGATTGAATTATTTCCGTATTTTCATTAGTATTCGTGATCTTTGTAATTATGTTCATTTTCTGTGTCAGAACAATTAAACAGATCCTATCGAACTAGGCCAATAAATACGCTTATCTGGCAATCACGTGCATATAGAAATCAATTATAATGGTGTAAAAATGTTCATCTTGAATAAAATCACACTAACAAAAACTGGGGGTTGAAACTTTGTTGTTGTTAGTGTTTTAAAGTGATATTAGTATGTAAATTATCATGGAATGAATGACTCTAGCTGTTGACTAAAGGACTAGAGGTAATTGCACCCAAGTACTTTGTGAGCCGGGGTATAATTGTCATATTTTACGACATAATGGCTAAAATATGACATGAAGAAAGCATACACAACACTATACTTACCATTGAACGAATTCAGGAGATTTAAATGCGTTTTCATTACTAATAAAACAATATTCATCCAGTTCAGTAAATAAAACAAATCAAAGGTAAAATGTAGCTAATTAATATATATATATATATATATATATATATATATATATATATATATATATATATATATATATATATATATATGATTTAAAAGGATCATGTTTGCGTATTTATCGATGTATAAATTTTACCTAATCACTCACAAAGTAAATAAAGTCCGAAGGACTTTATGTTAACTTTGTGAGTGATTAGGTAAAATTTGCATATCGATAAAAGCCCAATCATGATCATTTATTCCTTATAATTCCAACTTCGTCCTTTCTTTCGTCAAATCAACTTAGTCCATCAACAGTGCATTCTAATTTAAGTAATGCGTAGTTTCCTTTCATTCGCCGCTTCACATCGCCCCATAATACATAACCTGTACATAATCACACGAACATACTGAATACTGTCACAGTTACGTTTATTTAGAAACTTCATACATCCTAGGCAATGGCTACCGGTAGTTTCAACACATTTAGCTCATTTACAACATTCTTGTTCAGTTTTAGTCAGTCCCATCTTCTACGTCAGATGACCATGACCTTATATGATAACAGCTGATACGGAATGAACAAGTGTGCAAGACTAAATTTCAAATCAAACGTTAAATCATACTTGATTTTATCAATAAACAACATGGAAATACGAACAAGGTGATGTTATCCCTTTCTAGCATAAAGGTAATAATTAAATAAATTGTATACAGGAATAACATTTTATATCATTCTCAACAGTGTTAATTCTTGTGAAGACCCGTTCAATGATCTAATGTCAAATGAAATGTAATTACTGTCAGTTAGTTTATTCGGCAACTTCATATTTTACATCTTAGACAATAGCTACACGTGGTGTTAGCACATTTTTTTTCATAAAATATAACATTCTTTTTAACTTTAGTATGTCCTATCCAGGAATAACATTTTATATCGTTTTCATCAGCGTTATTACTTAACAAGACTCTTTCAGTTATCTAATGTAAAATTAAATGTGCGGTTGTTAAATGTAGAGTTGCTCGCAAAACCAGCGATATGTTTTGTTTGGTTGCATAACTGAGTGCTGGAATGCTGGAAGGAATTAATGACTACACATTCAAAAAAATTTAAATTAGCAAAACATTCACCTTTATAGATTATATAAACGTTTTTCAACGGTGTTAAGTCACATTGGTGGAGATGGTAGTTTTACCATTTTAAAACTTTATTCAGTCTTTAAATAATGGTCTCATAAACATTTGTTTTTATTTTTGTGTAAGTGGTCATATTCACACCATGCCACCAACACCCACCCACGTTTTTTAAATAAGCAAGCAAAATTAAAATAAAATAAAAAATTACCATTGAAAACGCCAATGCCTCATTTTGTATCTCGTTTAGTAGCCTCTGAATCGTGATTTATTTCTATAGCTTTAAAGTCTTCCTCAGATAATTTCTTGAATCTTGATTTATATCCCTCAGCGGTCTCAACATTGACTGGCCAAGTTCCAACGCCATTATTGTTGTTGTTGTGTACGGCGGGGGTAACTAAGGTCATGGGGTGCAGTGTGAGGGAATTTGTCAATCTCTGTCGGTCTGTTTCATTTTCAGCGTTTGTAACATCCATCGCATTATCATCAAATCCATCTTCACCTGCTTTAATCGCTGCTAATATTTCTTTTAACTCCTTGTCGTTTAATTGTTAAAAATTGCAGTGAAAAATCGCCGTAATCGCCCATTTTGCGCGGCAATGTAGCAGACAATCGCCAAATTGTAAACTATGCATTTCAATCAAAGAATATTTGAAAAATAATGAAAAGGGTATAATTTATATTTATTTGCTTAATGAAAAATTTAAGAGATTAAACAATCTTTTCACAATGACGTGTCTTCATTGTTTATTTATACTGCCAACAGTACAAAAACCGAAAGTAGTCCCAGAATTTATCGATGTGTAAAAAATTTCAGATCAGCTTCACTTGACGGTTTGCAACCAATCGTATTTGCAGAAAATCCGTTTCATTTATAAAAATTAGAATTACACACACACACACACGTGTGTGTGTGTGTGTGTGTGTTCGACTAGAGAAAGCGAATCGTATTCCATACTCATACACATAAATTCGTCTCAAGGAAAAGGAATGAAATATATTTCGTACTCGGGATGGAATGGTTTGAAAACTCCTTTTCCTTATATTATCCATTCAAGCGATATAAATAATGATGCACAGAAATCAGATTTTTCAATCCTCTGCGTTACATTAGCTAGTGTGTATTATTATCTGAGTATCATTACAAATACAGTTCATAATCTAAGTTCACCTATTTATCTACCAGACATGTGGTTGTTGTCTTATTCCTCAGAAATGACCTATTATACTGAACGAGCGGTTATTTCTCAGTAGATCTTAGAATTGGGCTCTTTTGAGACACGCTCACCCGTTTATATCAGCTGGTTGACAGCGCCCGCCACGACAGAAAATGGTTAAGTAAAGTTCGCCTAACAGATAGGCACTTACAACAGGGGATCTTATAAATGCACCTGAAAGTTACTCTCTCTCTTTATATAGGAACAGCGACCCTAGATGTTATTTCCGGTAATGATATTCGCCGAATCCTTCATGCTCAGTATTCAATGACCCATTTGGGATTCGGCAAATGGCTGAAGCCAGATACAAAACTGTGCGAACTCTGTATTACAACAACATGTGCTCTTACTGTCACGCTTGACAGAAAGTGTTGTGTCTTACGGGTTCTTGCTTACACCCTCTAATAATGACAACAACGGGCTAATCCGCCGACAAAACATGGAAAAGTGTCATGAAGCTTACGCGTAATAAATATGATTAGAAATGTTTTCACAGGTTAAATAATAAATAGTTCGTGCACTTCCTAAGCTTTGTTGTGACAGGTCTATATTGTGTTGAATTAGAGAAGTAGTTGAAATATTTCACACATTTAATATCAAAGTGACAATGTCCGTATCCAAGGATAATACAAATAAGTTCTGAAGTTGAGACTGAATATAAATGTGGCCGGAGCTAACTGCGCTACAAATAACATATTTTGGAACATAAATGTTAATTTGCATGAATATGGCATTAAACACAATCTACACTTCTTAGGAATGGACAGAGATTTATAGAAACTTCCCATTGGTGGTAACAGTTAAATAAGTTCAAAATCAAGGTAATTGAAACAGCACCGAATGAAGATGGCATGCATTATGAGAGTGTGTGTGTGTGTGTGTGTGTGTGTGTGTGTGATTTGGAATTTAACGTCGCTTTACCCATTTTTCCGGTATTATCGCTAAGATTTCTGCAGTGTGGCAGTTTATAGTGATTTTTGGCACTGGGGCATCATGCCGCAGACATGTATCATGATGTCCGACCCAGGCACCAGGCCGATCAGTCCTAACACTAACCTCTTAATGCTGAAAGACTAGCAAAGCAGCTGTTACTACCATTTTTATGTCTTTGATACTACTCGGCCAGGGTTCACATACATTATTCATTGAAGTAAATACTTAACGTATTCAAATCGACGATTCTACAAGAACCTGATATGATGATTCGAAGCAGAAACAGTATCTCTACTGAGCACGCCACAATATAAAATACCCATGGAGATGCAATGTACTTGGTAGATGAAGAAGCGTCAATTTTAGAAAGATCAACATTTGACTCACATTTTAATCAATATATATATATATATATATATATATATATATATATATATATATATATATATATATATATATATATATAATGGAGTAATATTTATGAGATCTTCCACTTGCTCTGTACAATCAAAACGTGCAGACAAATTTCGATCACTTGTACATCAAGTTATGTACTGACATACATAAAGTCATTTAAAAAAAATAATGTATACCTTCTTCCTGCTGCGTTGATTAAATCATCTTGCATTCAAAGGTGATTCGCTCATTTTACTATTATCACCATTGAAAGTGCTTCAGTCTACCAGCAAATGTTCTTTCAATACGTCAGACAGCAACCATTACCTTTAGTTAATGACATTAGAATTCAAAGGCGTATATGATCAAAACTGTAAATTAGGATTATATTCAAAATGTATAACATGATGATCGATAGTGAAACCTATTATAAATGATATGTGATGTGTAGTTTACACTTAACAAAGTTTAACTAAATAGTAAAATATACTTTCAGTTAGTTCTGACAGGCATTACATTCATCATGGAGAGAAGGGACGTACACCTGCCGCGATGATGGAAGATCATACTGACAACGGTTCTGCAAACTCCAATAACCTATCCCAGACACCAACCTCACGTACAGCGACGTCATCAAACAAGTTAATGGCAATATGGAATATTGTACGAGACGGCGAAGTATTCAGTAAAATAGATACGTTGTGGATGCGCACTTATAACAAGTCAGCCGATCCAGATAAAGTCTACAATGGTGGGAAAAGACTGTGTCTTTTAGTGATGCTCTTCATGACATCGATCATTGTTGTTATCATATTTGCTAGGCTGATGGCGACAGAAACACATGCTTTTGTGACAGTGTCCAATCAACAATGCGCCATACTGACTTTTTGTATTCTTGGACTATTGAGTACAATACTATTACTTATACATCGCCTTCCTGACAAGGAAGGATACTTCATTTCAACAGAAAGTAAATACATAAATGATAAGGTTCTACACAAGTGGGAGAAAGGAATGCAACTTTTTTGTGTATGCATATTTGGGCTTGCTGGAGTTGTTGTGCCTGACATTTGGACTTTTGCTTTGTACATAATGTGCCAGTCAACAGAGGTAATTGGTCTTCCCATAGCCATGTGTTACATAGTATTCAAGATTTTTTTCACCATAGGACAATTTGCTGTCCTTTGTAAATACAGCCATTACCGCTGCCAAACGTTTGCTTCGCGCGTAAGTGTCCTTTTATTGATCCCCGCAAACATAGGTATTTGGTTGAATTTGCTAGCAACAGAATCAGTCGAACGCATCCATAAAAATATAGGAGCAAACTTAACCGTTCATTCTACAGCTATTGTATCATACCATGATCCTGACGAGATATGTGTTAAAGGGGATTCATACCTTGCATACTACGCGTTCGTTTATTACCCACTAGCAATGGAATTCTGTATACTGACAACAGGTGTATTGTTCGAAATTTGGGGATTAAAGTCTGATGATGGAAACAATGCAAAGCAGGTTAATAATAAGGAATCAAGAAATTGCAAAGAATGTTTGAGCGTAACTTATTATAAAATACGTACATCAATCTCGATTTGCGTTAAAATATGTTCACCAACTCGCATTTGCAATTGGATATTTACCAATAAAAGAGAAAACTGCCTTTGCATCATTCCATCCGCTTTAGGTTTATTGTTTGCTGCTTTCTTGATTACTGTTCTGTCGTCAAACTTTTACATGTTCGAGAAAGAGATGGTACATGCATATTGCTTCAGTTATTTAATACTTCATTGCTTGATGCTTGCTATATCTTTGGTGGCATGGGCTATCGTATACCGGAAACCATCACATACAATCGTATTCGGTCCAAGTCAAGTAATTTTGATTGGCTCTACATGTGCCCTGGGATTTTGGATTTTATTTGAACTTATTGCGTTGAGTAAATTTTTGAACTCAGATGATCATGTGATTCTGTTCATCGCAGATCTCGCCTTTTTATTTTCAATTTACTTTCAAAGTAGCTTACTTCTAAAACACGAAGATGCTTCGGACAAACGCCCTATTTTGAAAACATGTCTTTCCATACTCTGTATTCTAAACATGTACATGTGGATAGAGGACAGTGTTTTTTCACATATTCTAGATTTAAAAGTCCATAAGTATATGGATGAAGTCTATGACTCCCTGTTCTGGTCTATAATCAAGCTGATTATTTTGCCTCCTTGTATCTTCTATAGAATTCATGCTGCTGAAATGTGCGTGTTAAAATGTGTAAGCATTCACCAAAAAAGGACGGAACAGAATGAATCAGCACCTATTTGAAACATAAGTTATGTCAAAGCTAACACATGACTAAGCTGAGAAACAAATCTTTAAATAGGTTTAACTCATATTTACCAAAGATTAAAACGAAACTTGATCATAAACAATGTCGTGTCTAACGAAAAATTAGTAAACTTTTGGATTAAATCAATAATATATTTTAAGGCCACTACAATTTATATTAGATTTTGAAATGATCTACATTTGCATATAGGAAATATTTAGCATAATCTCTATGCTGAGGATACAACGTTATATGATAACAACTAACCTACAACGAATGTTGAATGAAACTTATATAATGCTTTTATTGTACCTTCCAAATATTGAAAACATAATGTAAATTTTATTAATTTAAAGAAAATAAAGTGATAATAGTTACTCATCAAATGCGTTCTAGAAGATAATATTTACACATAAATTTTAATTACATTGAACTGAAACAAATTATGCAACATAAACTTCCAGCTGATAACACTATGGTATGGTCTGAATAAATGTGTAGTGTTACTAAAAAGATCCATAGGAATAATTAGTAATGATTAAAAAACAAACATGCTAAAAGTGGAAAACAATTCAAAAACGAGCATTCAGGGTTATCTGTAAAACAATTTTTTAAATATGAACGATAGATAAGAAGATCATGACTACATATGAAAAATATGGTTATATATACCTAAAGTTTCTAATGGAAACTAAATAAATAATGTTTTGTGAAATGACCAATAATATATATATATATATATATATATATATATATATATATATATATATATATATATATATATATATATATATATATATATATATATAGTTGATCAATACTAGGCTCCATGGCGTCTAAAGCATTCTTCTTCCTATGCCAATGACCCGATTGTAGAAAAAATAGTTTGCCTTTGTTTTCTCAAATTATTTGAAACTATCTACATAAAGATTTTCAAGACGGATCATCAGTGACTTCTTTTCACTACTGATATTTGCAAAGGTTGCAAACTAGATATCCAGGGATCGTCCTGGGCTTCGCCAATGTCGCAAATTGCGATTTTTTTTCCTTATTGCCGACAAAAATATCCCATCTGGCGATTTTTTTGGCGACAGACTTTTTGGTTATTTAATTTGTACATACAATCATAGATTTGGACTGGATAAATTAAAAGGGAGAACGAAAGGAAGCCACAAACTTGACTAAGCAATGCATTGGAATCAATCTGTTACACAAACAATCCTTTGTTCGTATTGACAACCCCATCTTTACAGTGCATTGTTACATCATAATCTGCTTATGCTGACATCTGGGCTGAGTACTGTATGCTGCGATACAGTCAATCATGCTACCGCACTATACCTACAACTGACCGACTTCTGAAGACGTGAATAGAACAGATAGAATTAATTGAATGGCTAAATCTTCTGTTGTTGTTTTGTTTTTTTTTTACATATACCAGTACAATAGTTTTGCTGAACCTTCATAGAAAACCGATAACCTTTGAAGTACCGACTACTGTGTATAAATACAAAGCAAATGGAAAAATCTCAATCACAATTATGTCTGTCGCCAGTGCAGCATTTTACTCATTGTTCTTTTCCTTTGGCCATCAATCAGTGTTACGGCTGCTGAGACTTAAACTCCGAAACAAGAAATAGCACAAAAAAAACAACCAGTTTTGCATAATTAATAATAATTATTTATTTCTCAAAATACAAGAGTGAAAGAATCTCTAAATTGGGTGTGAATTTATGCTTATATATACGGTCCAATATTGCCAGGTGTTGACTCGTGTAAGTTTCATTCGTGGGAATGGAGATCATATTTTGTTTGTCGAGAAAATTTATACAGCATTCAGTGATCATTCTTGCGATTTAGGAAGCAATTCACTACAAGCTTTGTGAAGCTAGCCATGGGGGGGGGGGGGCTGCTGATAGACTACTGGTGTCACCTGTCAGTGCTGTGGACTGTGAACGTAGATTCAGTAAGATGAACCTCATAAAAACTGACATCAGAAATAAACTCTGCATCTCGTCTCTCGAGAATTTCATGAGAATCAGCACGTACAGATGTGAAAAATTAGACTTTGAAACTGCATTCAACAAGTGGGCAGCCCTAAAATTGCGACGTATCTTCATGTAACACTTTGTAACATTTTGTTAATGCTTGTTGTAATTAAAGAATTAAGTAACCCATCTTTTGTAATTTTCATTGCCTGTTACATTAATAGACTAAATTAACACTTTGAAAAATGTACACTACTTGTTCTGGCGACACTTTTTGAAAATTGGCGACAAAATATTGAGGTTGGCGATTTTTTTGGCGACAGCTTTTTAAAAGCCAGGACCATAGATATCATATCTATCACGGAGCATTCATCATTTTATTATATATAAGTGTATCTAGATATGTATTATGTGTGTGTGTATGTGTGTGTATATATGAGAGAGAGAGAGAGGGAGAGAGTGTATTTCTTTAACTTATGATATTTACAATAGATGCATCATAGATAACATCAAACACAGAGCATAGTTCATTTTCTAGTATATATATATATATATATATATATATATATATATATATATATATATATATATATATATAATGGCACTAAATGTTTACCTCTGTGTGTGTATGGGTGTGAGAGAGAGACAGAGACAGACAGACAGAGATTCCTTTCACTTCTGATATTTACACTGGATGTAATCTAGATAATATCATACACAGAGTATGGCTCATTTTAATGTATATTTTGTATATATATCTATCTATATACACGTGTCTCTACATGTTTACCTCTGTATCTGTGAGAGAGAGAGAGAGAGAGAGAGAGAGAGAGAAAGTGCATTCCTTTAGTTACCGATATTTGAAATGAGTGCTGTTACGTATATTTGATTGAATTTATATTTGATTTAATTTAATTGCTTGTTTGTTAGTTTTAAAATTTTCTATTCCTTTACGTGTTATTGTAATGTAATTTTATTCACTGGAATTGGACATTTTCCTGGAATTAGTTACACCTGTCTGTTTTTCGTAAACAGCTAATATTAGAAATTTGTGTCTTAGTGCTGACCTAGTTCCTGACCTTTATACAGATACAGTACCAGTTTGAATGAGTTTGTCCGTGTACATGAGAGAGACAGAGACTTTATAATCATGCAAATTTCTTTACACAGGGCTCTGTGTGTCACTTTATATTGTATTACCTATGTGCGAACAGATCCGCAATACCATTTATGACACATTAAGAAAATAAAGACACTATTATTATTATTATTATTATTATTATCAAGTTCTATCATTTTACTTGATCTAATCAGTACGTTATTATTAATGTTATGTGGCAAGACACTAAACATGTATACATTAACATTTATGAGATGCTTCTTACTTACATATTATATCTGCTTTTTTTAATTCTGCAATATATTTACAGGCGTACGGGGACGCCTTGGTAAAAATAAACAAGTACGTACAGGTTGTACATTAATAATTTGAACCAACCTCCTCCTCCACCATCGCGCGTGGTTGTGTGCCTGGCTAACAATATCGTGGTCGGCATCTGAGCTATGGATGTTTTCATGTGTGTGAGTTTGGTAAAAAAAATAAATTACACAAACAACAATTTAATGTATAATGATACCACAGATTTATGGATGGTGAACGCTAGAAAATCTGAAGAAAATATGGACACAGGCAAAACTATCAGCCTATTATCAAGATACTAAAAAGAATTTCAGGTCAGTTTTGTGTAAAAAGAACGATTTGACATAAATAATAGTTACCAAGCATGTATTCCTGTTTTCTACAGTGCTAAATGAAACAACTTACGTGATCACACACATCGGGTGATACAATTCGTATAAGAATCGAGGACCCTGTCATTTATGAAGATAATATAAAACTAATATAAATCGCTAGGATAAATGAACATCGGCGGTTGAAATTGAACCACGTGTCTGATAAAATCATCGCCATAAAAAGGCAAACCAGATCCACATAAGAGACGACCAGAAACTACGCCCTCAGTTAGAGCTTCAAATTTACGATCGTAATGTAACACTACACTAAACCAAACAGCCAATGACTCATTAGTTTGACTGTTGTAGAAACAAACACACATTTGCAAAACAAAGACATATTTCCTCTTGCCTCACGAATCTCAAAGACTGCACTACTGATCCCGATATTTGGTCCCGGTAAGATGTTTTTCCTTATTAAATGATAAGGTGGTAGACTCGGGTTGATGTTATCAATATGAAAGTCAGTTTGGAACTCTTTATCACCAGGTATACATATTACTTGAGATACAGCCAGAGTCTGGACCGATCTTTTCAATTTCTAGGATTTCAATTGGCACCGTAAGGGCTGAATGGGGTTGTAGCTCACGTCCGTTGTACTTGACATTGACTGAACACACGTAATTTGACGGTAAGACCTAAGAAAATACGTAGAACAGCCACCGACAGCAACAAACCTTAATGAATCACCATATGCAATACAACCTTAATCTCATTTTGTGTGAAAATGTTAATGTCATTTTAAAGAATCATAAAACATAGAAAACATATTGAGGCCACATGAAGTTGATAATTTATCAAATGGAAGATTGCAGTGCAGTGGTCAAAGACTTCACTGCAAACTGGACACAAAACTCATCTGATAAGAGTTTGATGAAATTCAACAATGACGCGACGACGGCCATTACATCTTGCTGTCCGAATACAGATTTGTCAGACAACTGTACCAATATGTAATCGAATCCAGCGTGGACGTAAATGACCTGCCACCATTTGCAAAAGCTGTGCAACCCAAGCACATCTTCGACCTCAATGCTGGTTACAGTTCGTCAAGCTCCTCAGAAGACGAAGAAAACTAAATTGCGCAAAACAAATGACAGCAATAGTCACATTATGTTTATGGTCTTTTATGCGACGCGGTGTTTGAAACCATTATCTGAATTTTTATCCCATAGAAAGTCTCATAAGGTTGTCGTCGATGGCTTTGAAATACAGTCTGTCTGCTAGGTTTTGATTATTTATGTGCCACTGTGACTGTGTATTCATCCGTGATGATAATAATGTTCCAGCTACTTATACCCCATATCGAAGCAATAACAAATCGAACGGGAGCTCCTCCACCATCATCAATGTAACAATACCTCTCACACCATGCCAGACCGTCACCGCCGGGCATCTGTGTAAAATGATATGTGTAAAATGATATGGCGGGTTGACATTTCGTTGCGCGGTTCTTCTTCTTTCAGTAAGATATGTTTGTGGAGATATTCATTTGCGTCAAGTGTAAATGTCGGCTTTTAATGTAGCTGAGACTTTGAAAACAAATATGTGCTATCATCCCACGAACACGAATAGGTCGTCGTTGGGTGCAAGCTCAAAAAACTGGTCTACAGTCAAGAAAAGTCCAGTTAGATATTTGCCCCACCCACTACAAATCTACCGTCAACATTATTTATTCAATGTCTAAATACATTTGCTTATTCGTCGGCTTACAGGGTTAGCAAAATTGTATTTTTGAAAGTATCTTTGGAAGGGTATCTAAGACAGTCTTGCGTCGGCTAAGCGTTTACGAGAAAACACATATTTCATAGACGGGTATTCCGTATATTTCCGGTGCTTGGTGCACTTTACGAGACGCTGTCATGCTTGACTTAACCAATACCAAACTTGATTGTAACTACTCATCGCTTGATCATGCGTAGAAGCACATCGATGACATCGATGCTCACGCCGGGTTTCACTTTCAATTCATCTATATCGGTGAGGACAGATATTCTTTAATTCCTTGCCCGATTCTTTTGATGACTGTTCATATGCATTGACAGCTTAGTCAGTTAAGTTGGTCGAACGCCATCGGGTTTCTAATTTACCGTTTTAACTGACATGTGTCCTGAAACGCTACTAACACACCTCTGGGTGCATAAACACCATACTGGGTACTGATCTGTCTTATAAATTTACACACCACTGTGTTCAATGCGTCAAACGTCTTAGAAAATCCAACGATTTACTTCGCGACATCATGAATGACAGATAATCGTTGCGCTGGTGCTGAGAATGATGGTGTCACCGTGAGTATCACAAAGCCAGTTCTGATGGTATGCCACCACCTTTGCTTATGTAACAGCGCACCATTAGTACCCGCTGTCATGACTTAACCATTTAAATGCGACCGCATGTATGGCAATCAAACATTGTCTGATTCCACTGCTAAACAATAAAATATGCGACAGTGGAAACACCCACGTAAATCAACCATTGGGGTTAGGTTGTGATCGACGTGATGCGAATCCCTGGTTACACTTGTTATTGGGGCTGTGCAAAATCACATAATCATTACTCGGTCTCTTTATTGCGGTGTCAGACGGTATATCGTCAAGAGTTACATGATCTCCATCAACATCTACAAGATCATGCGGATTATGATCGGGATGCTGAGTGACGTCCTTGGCGACATTACTCAAGTTTCCACTTCAAGAATAATAATCGCTGTAACATGGAGTCAGAGGAATCGCTTGACCATGTCGACGTTGTCAAAGCATGATTCGATTTCTGCCTGGTCAGTGATATATTGGGCGCTGTTGAATAACTCCACAAAGCCGTTGCTGACAAAACACTTCTGATAATATTAACCGGATGGTGTGGATTGTCAATCGATGTCGATAAAAAAAAAACACAAGCAGTAAGTATCTACTTGTGTCTTAAATCTGCAGTTCTATTGGCGCACGGTCAATCGGAACATGGTTTCTATATATTAATATTGAAAATCGTGTCATGAAGCACCTGCTAGTCCATTTCAAATGCAGGATTAGATTTGATTTATACTCTTACCCGTGTGTCTCTCAAAGAACGAAAATTTCTCAGAGACAGCATCTTCCCACAGTTACATTTGTGGTTGTATTGTCGTACACCGCTTTGCCTGACGGGGCATCACTGTATCATCAATCACACATGCATGAACAAGCGCCGGTGCAAGCCTCCGCAGTCGCTGTTGTGCTGCATTGTTTTATTTAGCCTCGCGGGTAGATCAGCAGTAGTCGGTGATTCATCATAGGCAAATGTCACGATTTATGGTAGCTACCACTGCGGGCTGTGTCGCTAGAAACTAATGTCACCGTAACGTATCCATCCGAATTCCTACTTCCAATAATGTTATTCCGGCCAGATAAAAGACATTCAAATTAATGATGACGAAGGCTTTATCTTTAATGAAATCAATGGCAAGCATGACAAGTTGTTTAGGGACGTTCTTTTGAACAGACCCGCAGCAATTTCACTGAGACCATTGTCATACAATGAGCGGTAAACAGCTATAATCGCATTTATTCCCCACACAGGCATTATCAAGTGCTGAGGAACAATCGTCATTCTTTATTCATTGTTGTCACAGGCAATTGATTGCTGATATTAATTACGGCGACTTAAGTCGTGGCCGTTTTAATTCCGTGCGTGCACGTACAAATTTACAGTCAGCGTCTCTTCGTTTAATCAAGCACAGATATCCTTGTCGATCCGTCAACAACAACATCAAATACATCAATGTGTTGTTGATGCAATGCAGATAATGCGAGTTAGTCACCTAGAAAATAATAGCCTCCGGAGAAAAGCTGTAGAAAAAGTAAGTTTGTGTGGCTTGTCGTCCCAGCTATAATTTAAAACTTCCGGTAAGTTCGTTGCACGTAACATTAAACGCGTTCGTCAAAGTGATGTTGGCAATGCCTCAGGCGACATAATTTTCATCAGGAACATTACAACGTCGTCAGCGATAAGTTCATACTATGCTCAATGTGAGATAGACGCATGTTAAAACACAAAAGCGGGTAGGGAAAAGAGACGCCCCGTCACAGGAATCTTAGAGAAGTGTGACCGAAAAAATATCGATTCATTCGCAATCAAACAGATGGCGAAATCACGGCGTGGCTGTTTAAGTTACCAGGCAAAACATTGGCCAATAATGCTAAGGTAAAGCATTTGCCAGGATACAATTACTATGAACCTGGCACCTTCCTTGATATTCGACTAGACACGCAAGTGATGCAATTTGATGGTGAAAATGGTGAAATACCCTCTAAACAGGACCGGTATCGCGTGTAATTATAATCACATTTTTTTCTCCGTTAACTTTACATTGTCAGAATCGTTCAGTATTTTACGACATTGCACACCTAAATAAAGCATGCACGTGCATAAAGTAATTACTTTCTTTTGCAAACAAATAATGGACGCAGTCGTCAGAACTTTTGATGTGTAAACAAATCATGTACACTCGCGTCGTAGGCTCTTTACCTTTTGGTTGATTGAATTCGTTTCTGAATGAAGTAAAGCCGATTTTTCGTTAACTGCCAAATACCAGCTGCTTTGGCACATTCCGCGTTAATTTGTTTGATACAATGTTTCGGATTTTGTCTAGCTATACAGTAGACGCCAGAAAGGGTCCTTACAAATAACATATAAATGACAAGGAATAAACTGTCTTCTTTAACTGGTAATTAGAATGGCAAAAGTGGCTAAGTTCAAATTTATCTGGGCGGAGTTATGTGCGCAGTAATACTGTTGTTGTTATGTAATGATGTCTTGCGCCTGTGTATTTAGTTTGGAATACGGCATACATTCAGTTACTTTGTTTCTTGTAGTGTATTTTGTTAATATAATTAAGCATTAGGTTGAATAAGAAAATGAGCATTTAATAAAAAAGGTTACTGCATTTGTATGGGAAAATATGAACTCGTGTGTATGTATGTGTGTGCACATATATATATATATATATATATATATATATATATATATATATATATATATATATATATATATATATATACGGATGGACGGACACGTTTTAAAACAATAGCATATAATAGCAAAGTGCTTCTTCGAAAACAATGAGATAATTATATAGGTCTGGCAGCGTCAAGTAGCAAACCACTCCATAAAAATATAGAAGACAGTGTTTTAAACGCTTTGAAGAGGAGATGGAAGTTCTAACCTTTTTTAAAACAATCTGTTGTCTTATGGCCGGAATGCGTTTTCAGGCTGCTATGAAAACGTTGATGATGCAGATAAGGTCCCCAACGATCTTGAAACGGTGACCGATAATAATTGCTGTCTTACTTTAGAGTAATGAATTTGGAACAAATATATACTGAAAATGTTTCATTAACTGAGTCATAGAATATTTCAAGAGCTAAACTTAAAAGCGACGTCTACATCTCCGTCCGATGATACGATGTATATTGAGAGAGGCAAAACTGTGCGAATGGACATTAGTAACAACATTATTTCAACAAAAGAATTAGTTCGACCCAACTTCTGTGGAACAGGCCCTGGTAGACGTTTAGCGATAGCGACCGCTTTAGCGTTCGTATGTGTGTGTATATATGCAACCTCATCTAAGATTACGGCAAATCTTGAGGTTTGTAAGATTAAGTACTTTTAATCAGATAGCTGAAATACATGTATATCCATGAATAACTTCAAACGTAACGACTAAACAACTGCTTTGAGAGTCGGGTTAAAGGTCAGGCTAAATAAATTTACTATTTACGGTCCCCAAAGATCATATAAAATATTTGGAAACGTAAGAATAACTTAGCACTACAATAATTTTCATGTGAGTATAAAAGAAAATTTCATAAGTTTAATCAATAAAATATCTTGCTGTTCCACGGGGGGAGTGAATGTCCCTCCGTATTTGGTTTTCGTTATCTAGGGGTTGACCGCCCTCGTCAGTCAGTATCTCCTCAGGGACACCAACTCTAGACCAAACTCCTAACAAGGCCTCAGCCACCGTGACTGAGTCGATGTTCTTCAAGGCCACTGCCTCTGGGTACCGAGTGGCGTAATCTACTATCGTTAATATATAACGATTACCGCTTTCTGCTGCCGGCTTTATCGGACCTACCAAGTCCATCGCCACCCTCGAGAAAGGTTCGTCAATCAGTGGGGTGGTTCCTAGTGGCACCGGGTGATGGGAGGTCTTGGGTGCCACCCGCTGACACTTGTCGCACGACAAACAATACCTCCGAACATCCCCATACACACCTGGCCAGTAGAACTCCCTCACTAACCTATCTCTGGTCTTCGCCACGCCCATGTGGCTTCCAAGTAGACCCTAATGTGCCAGCCTAAGCACTTCTGCTCGCTTCGCTCTGGGCACAACAACTTGCTTGAACGTATCGGTCCCTTTCTTGGCGTACCGATACAAAATACCGCGTTTCGTCGCGAACTTTACATCGCCGTCTGGCATTCTCCGTATAGACCCATCTTTTGCGTACCTGCGTACCTTGTTGAGAGACGTATATAGGTGTACACGTCATAGGGTTAGGTTGCGGCAACACATACCTACACCCTAATATTACATCATGAGAGAGTCCCGAGAAACACGCTGCTTGAATTCGACCCTTTACATACGGCGAATCAAGATCAATGCTAACGACCGGAAGCGAATCCTTCGTCCGGTTAGCAAACTGGACTTCAACCGTCTCGCCTGTATAATCCCCAGGCTTGACATACTTACTATCCACCAAGGCAGGATAACTGCAGCCAGTATCATACAGTACGGTTGCCCTCACTGTTAACCGTAGCTACTGCTGTAGTAGTCGACTCCACTGTTTCTTGTCTCTTAACAGTATTCGGAGTTACCGAATTAATCGTTGTCGGGCGATACTTCCTACAATCCTTAACGACATGGCCTGGTCTGTTGCAGCCGTAACACACCGGCTTACCTTTCCTCCCCGTGGCATCTTTCTCTACCCCCTGAGTCTTCCCCGACCCACGGAAATGTTCTCGGCTGAGATTTCCGGCCCCTGGCCTCCCACCATTCTGTCCATTCCGTCTTTGGGGTGCCACCTCAGTGGTCTTTCTATGCTCGCCGATTCCAGGTCGGTCCCTGCCACCCCAGGTGGTTGGACGCGAGTGCGCGCTCTCATAGCGCTCGGCCATCACGCTTATGTCATCCAAGGTCGAGAACTCACGCTACGCTAAAAATACTATTAAATCCTTCCTGTACGTACTTAAGACGTGCTCTTTCAAAATTTCTTCGCGTATGCCTTTGTACGTTAGCGCGGTGACAGATATTTTCATCCATTTATCAAAAATTACGCGTACTCGGCTATGGAATTGCGCGTGCGTTTCGGTAGCTTTTTTCGACGATTCTCTAAAGAGTTTCCGGAACGTTTCTGCCGACAGCTTATAGTGCCGTAGTAGCGCTTTCTTCAGAGCGTCGTAGTCGTCTATCTCCTCCGGTGTCATATTGTGGTAGACGTCTTTCGCGGCTCCCTGTAAGAATGCTGAAACATTGATAGCCCACTGGTCTCTGGGTAGCTGATGAACCAGTGCCAACTTTTCGAACTGTGTCAAAAAGTTGTCAGCAATTTCGTCCTTGTCATTGAACATGGGCATGGTGATCTGTATTGGTCGTCTGTCTTCAGATCGTCTACTTGTGGACCCTGGACGTTCGTTCCGATCTTCACCCCTCCTGAACTCGGCTTCGATCCTCAGTCTCTCCATGGCTAACATATGTTCGCGTTCTTTAGATTTCTCCTCGGCCTGTAATCTGGCTAGTTCGAGCTCTCGTTCAGCTGCTTGTCTGTCTTTCTCTCGTTCACGCTCAACTGCTTGTCTGTCCTTCTCTCGTTCCGCGGCTAATTGCTCCTTGTGTTCCCTAACACTTCGTTCGACAAATTCAGCTAACTGAGTTCCGTCGTAACCTAATTCCTCTCTTCCTATTGACTTAAATTCCCTAACTAATTGTCTGTCTGTCGCCATCCTGGTCTACTCGTACGGTGACACAAGAATTAAGTCTTTTACCTATAACTTAAGTTTTACTGCCCTATCTGAAAATAGCCCCTCACGTATTTATCGTATGCCTGACCAGACGGTCCCTGTACCAATCAATCAATAAATAAACGGGCAGTACGCAGCTGGAATGCCTCCCCAAATTAGTGCAGCGCTTAACCACTAACAAGGCGTAATTTATTACTGCGGGATTTGCCTAAATATCTCTTCTCACAAGAGAATACAAAGGAAATTTTCCACTTTACCCCACAAATTTAGAATACGACTTGATAGCAAAGGTATGTGTCTCAATTCTTACAATATTCTCATCACAATATGAAAAGAAATGGCAAGAAATTAGCATGCACAATATATATATATATATATATATATATATATATATATATATATATATATATATATATATATATATATATATATATATATATATATATATATATATATATATATATATATATATATGTATGTATGTATGTATGTATGTATGTATGTATGTATGTATGTATAGGCAATATAGCAGACAATGACTCGATTCACTCTGATCCTTATTTCTTATAGTAATAATGGAATTATTACTATACAGATACTGATTTTGTTCTATATTTGCTCAGACTCTTTTACTCGAATGAAAATGTTCTGATATCCCGGACGAAAGCTCCCAAATTGTTACACGGGGAAGTGAATGTCCCTCCGTATTTGGTTTTCGTTATCTAGGGGTTGACCTCCCTCGATGTTATTGCCCGGTTCGAGTAAATATAAATATAAGTGGCGAAACGTATAGGTGGAATAGATAGAGATCTGAACAGGTATATAGAACAAACCAACACGAGCCCCCGTACATGTAAACAAACAATTTAATCAATTACATACAAACACTGTGAAAATTCATTACATCCGGAATGTACTCTGCTTTTAGAAATTTAACTTTCACCGAAATACAACGAAAACGCAAATAGATCTAAATAAGATAGCCGATCTGTTACTGATAGATTTAGTTCATCATAGGATCGAGTGAACAATCGAAGTCAACGTCTTGTACGGTTTCATAACCTGCTCGTCCTCAGTCTGTTTTTGCTTCCTCTGTCGCTGTTCAGACCAGTGGATCTCGGGATGATACTTTCTACCACCCGTCTCAGGACACTCTCAAAATACTTCTTCAGAGATTAATACGTCGCAGGGTTGCGTCACAGGATTATATGTCTCACTGCACTCTTTTCTATGCTTCTCCGTATAGGTCTCAGAATAATATCACCTCATTCGTTCATACCTCTCTGGAGCTATTTTCTCCCTTTTAAATAAATATAAACAGAGACAACCTAAATTTCCCGTTATTTATGAAACAGTTAATTCTTCATTATTCTCCCTCGTTATCAGATTTCACTATCAGTGCTAAACAGACGCTAAAGCTATCAATCGACTCCACATGTCCTATAATGACCCTAGTTAGTCAAATGGCTAATTCGTTACGTCTTGACCTAACACATTACCACATACACAGCGAATAAATAGGATACATCACGTCAATCAATTACTAGATCATTTCCGTCAATACACACTTATTCTTAATCATACGTGAAATCTTCTAAATTCGGCGAATTCACACGGATTCTTGTAATCATATTAACTAATGTAATGCATTAAATTCTTAGAACATAATTCTTATGCAAACAAGACGACAAATTCAAACAATTCGTCAAACTTATCTAAAGAAGATTAATGTACAACTTCCTATGCATAAACTCAACAACAGTTATACTTCATAAAGCAAATTATTACACGAATGTAGAAAAAAGATTTATGCAGATACAAATAAATAACTTCAGCAAAGCATTATATATGGCATCAACAAGTTACATGGAATTGTCACACTACCTTTGCTGTCAGCGTGTCTCCCTCTAATCGGTAAATTAGTTCGTCGGTTCCTTTCGACAATCGTCCCCTTTTTGGACAACAGTTTTACGGAAATTTCTTGCAAATTTCCGGAGTCGTAACCTTTGGATTTCCTCTTGTAGGAAAAGCTTAGACTGATTAAAATTCGATGCGGGCGATATTAAAACCTATGAAATTTTGTGTTGGAACACGCCCTCTCATTTAACGTACCAATCAGAATCAAATATCTCTGCCGCCTTTTTCCAGAGGCGCCAAAGTCAGGGTCAACTTGAGCCTGGTAGGTTGAGTAATAGAGTTTCTGCGTTCTCTCAATTGTGACAACTTTACCATGAAAATGAAGTTTTCCTTGTCCTAAATTGTCCGCCTGGCTGCTGTATAAACAAATGTTCAATTAGGAACAGAATTCTCCCTCTAAAGGACATTACCGTACACGGTAGTATGGCGATATGATACGCGCTTGTCTCCATAAATCTAATTAATGGTTGTCTGGTCTCAGCGAATGTATTCTTGTTAGATCGACATAAAATTTGCCACTTCACACTTGCTTAAATGACAGATCCGTGCATTGCCAAGAGAGGTGCGGTATTGGCTTTATAACCTATGACCTATCATCTGATTAAAATACACAATATGAAGAACATTGTACCAATCGAAAGGAAATTGAGAATAGTGAAAATGTTGATCTTTAGTATCATTACTAATGTGCTATTGAATCTATTTTACCGTACATGTAGATATAATATTTTCTCACCATTTCACTATGCGGTATGCATATATATATATATATATATATATATATATATATATATATATATATATATATATATATATATATATATATATATATATATATATATATATATATATGTATATATATATATATATTTATTTATCTATATACATATATTTATCTATATATCTATCTATCTATCTATCTATATATATATATATATATATATATATATATATATATATATATATATATATATATATATATATATATATATATATATATGAAAAATAACATGGCTTTTAAACTACTGGTATAAAGCAATTTAATATACCAATACTATATATATTCATCGAAGTAATGACTATAATTATCAAGCAGCCTATATGTATGCTTCTCCTGAACCATCATTTAAAAAAATAGAAATGTATATGTTCATATACAGCTGTTAAATGTTATGTCAAAACAAAGAATTATAATTTTTAAATATTGACCTTTTAGCGCAAGCATATCTAAAATAATTTGGTTTCTGAACGTATCAGTGTGGTATTTGTGTCTAAAACATCATATTCGGAGCCCTAGTTCAGTCAATGGATTTAATAGACACTTTGTAACAAAAAAATCCTGATTGAGGTCACTGTCTTATATTCTCAATAACTTTTAATATTCATTTCAGGATAAATCCACATACTATGTTCAACCCCGTGGATTAATAATCGACGAACGTGAAGTAACCAAACACGTGGATAGGGTTGTACGAAATAGAGGCAGTGACCTAGATCAGCAACCGGTAAATGCTAATGGCACCACTGATGGAAGACGTGGCTGTCATGTGATAATGATAGGCACGGTAAAGTCTTCAATCCGGTCTATATTACTGATTGCAGATACACTATGAAAATAATTTTTGCAACGGTACAGAAAAATTGTTATTGATTTTCTCATCAAAGATTGGCAGAACTAAATTCTCTCTCCATAATAATAAAAGTATTTATCTTAGGATGTTTCTCCATTACATATATATATATATATATATATATATATATATATATATATATATATATATATATATATATATATATATATATATATATATATATATATTTACATTAAACACGGACATTCTTCAATAAAATTTATGTTCTCAAACATATATATATATATACATATATACATATATATATATATATATATATATATATATATATATATATATATATATATATATATATATAATGGAGAAACATCCTAAGATAAATACTTTTATTATTTTGAAATAATGGGATGAACCTAGCAGAAGAAGTACATATAAAAGCGCTACAGGAAAGTTTAAGTCACTGTTAGATTTGAATGCATCCTACATCGTATTATTGCATTTTCTATTGATGATGGTATTCTTGAAAAACAATAGCGATTACAAGCACCTGAATTTAAACTTCAAACGCGAAGTGCTTAATTATAAAAGTTTGTGGGAATCGTCCCACACACATCCAAACCAGGTTAAAATGCTCGATAACTGTTATCAAATATGGTTATATCGGCGTTACAACATTCTCGAACTTCTGGAATTAAAGCAGATATTGTTCGGATAGTATGGGTGAACACACACACACACACACACACACACACACACATATATATATATATATATATGTATGCATGAGCTTAAGAAGAACGTAACAGGATGCAAGTTTTAATACGTCAATTTACTTCCCTTTCTTCGTTTAAAATCCATTGCAGTTTCCAGATCACATTCACAAACGCTATGCCAATCTATAGAACAAACAAATAAAAGTCCTTCTGATCGATAACAATTAAATAAGAACGCCACTAGGGTACTCCACTGTCCTTCAGAAGATAAGAGTAGATACTGTAAGGAATTTCCGATTTCCATCAAAGTAAACGCTGGCTATATGAGTACATATCAACTTTATTAATTTTATTTGGAAAGAGCACTTTGTCTCTAGAACCCGTAAATTGAATGTAAACCTGCGAATGAACATTTCTGTAATTTTAAGTTGTGTTTTGCTTCGCGTGGTCACAAAAGGAATGGAGAACATTTGACTTAAATAGCTGGGTGGGAATTATAAATGGTTTTCCCATTTCAATGACAAAACCAAAGCCTCTTTTCTGCTTGATGTGTTGTATATAAAAACACATGGCTGTAGTTATAAAAATGGAAGTAGTTAAATGGAGAGAACGAAAAATAACAGGCAAAAATCATTAGACATTTTGTGTTCATGTGCGTCTCTTGTGTTCAGTAATCAAACTGTTTATGGCGTTTCAGGAAGAGCACCACGGGACGCTTAGGCTGGATATTATAGTTTTACCAATTTTATTGACAAAGCAAACAGAAAGCATCTTTACAGTTTCCACATTCTATAACCCGGGTCGCATTTTCCTAACCCACATCAGTGGGATTGCTGTATTTTAATATGAAACAGGAAAGTGATAAGAAAAGTGATATATTTATTCTATGTGTACTGACTGACATAATGCGTCCATGTCAGTACAAGTTAGGACAACATTGTGTCTGCACGAATTACAAAGAGTTTAAAGGTTATTCATTTCTGCTAATATCGTGTCAGCTGCCAAATTACACAATAGAAGACGCCCAGAACATTGATTTGGCAACTTTTTATAACACAATAACGCAGGGGTAATAACACTAAACACTTATAACTGCACCATGCTGATCTCATTCTCTTTTCTTGAATCTCTTTTTTCTTCTTCCAACTTTTTAAATCGTGTAAGTGCAACATATCATCCCTTTTTGAATTAGCTCTTTTCGCATCGACGAATTTCTATAAAATCATCCGGAACGAACAATCAATGACAAGCTGACGGTCTTCAAATTATTTCTTAATTATGAAAGTGAGATTTTACTGCTCAAATACAGATTTCAAGACATAGTAAGATCTTTCAGCGGTCTATTTAACTTTGACATGCAAACTTATCTTAAACTGAATCCTTATTGCACATGATTATAATATTTTTCTGATGAAAATCTATACAAGAATCGACTGTTTCTCTATTATATATCTAAATGTTGACCAAACATAGGTTGAGAAATCTCCAGTTATCAAAAATCTTTCATATTTGCAAATACATCACATGGACTTTCGAGGACAATGTCTGGTATTAAATATAGTATGTTATATTAGCTACTGGCCCGACTCATAAACCGTACCTGAAGACGAATTTTACTAGTCCACTACCGATACGTTTTCCATAATGAGATATTCTTAACAAGCTGACATCCTTCTAATTTTTAGTCTAATTCTCCAGTACAGGGTTTTAGAATTTAAAATGTTTTCAGCAGTATATCGCAGAAAGAAAATCAGCTTGACATGTTTTTTAACGAATCTTTATTTCATACGATTTTATTACTTCGTGATGAAAACCTATATAAGGATACTGCCCTCTGACTATTATATACCTAAAGGTTGACCAGGCTCTTATACTATACTTGAAGCCTAGTTTGACTATTGACCTAAGATTATCATTTGTTGATGACATGTTTTTTGCGGCAGAGTATCTATTTGTGTGTGTGTGTGTGTGTGTGTGTGTGTGTGTGCAGTTGTGAGTTTCTGCCAATATTGATATTGTTTCATTGTGCATGGCTACAAGGATACAATTGTACACATTTAGCCACTAACTTTATGAGAGTTATGCAAAGTGAAGCAATGAAAACTAAATAAAATACACCATACCAATCCTGATATATATATATATATATATATATATATATATATATATATATATATATATATATATACACGGAGGGCAAATACTTACTTGTATCTGATGGCAAAAAAAATATAGTTTCTTTTCAATAGTCAGATTAGCTTTTGAAAATAGTATAACTTCTTTTTTTTCCCTCACCCATGCGAAAATTCGAGCTGTTTTGCTAACCTTACTTTTCTTATCTCAGTCTAGTCATTTCAGACCAGTCGTCTCAGTCAAGGTGTCCACGTGCTCAGAACTACTTTTTAAAAAAAGAAACCCTTGTTGTCTTCCGGTGTGCCTGACGTAGTTGTTCTAAAATCAAACAACAGCAACAACAACAAATATATAAAACACATAATAACTTAAAGTTAATTCATCTTTGAGAGAGAGAGAGAGAGAAAGACACACACGCATACTATGTCGAGATTTTTGATATTATGCTAGATCGTTACACACAGCATAATAAATTTTATCCTATATGAGGGCATAGCCCAGAACGTTTTCAGGTCAAGGTCATTAAATGTAGCTAAAGCAACCTAACTAGTTTTAAATAATTCGTGTGAAACAATATACTGTTTGCTACAATTAATGACTCAGACCTGAACATTGACTGTGCTACAGATAGGATAAAATTCTCAATGCTGTGCGAAATGAACTATGACAGAAAACACTGATCTATGCACACATACTATAGACTTACACATTTCAAAGCCTCCCAACGGTTTTAACAACTGCGGAAAACTTAGTAACAGCCAGGAATGTGTTATGTCAAACATGCTTAATTCTAATTTTGTTAAGCATATCCATGGTGCCCCAGGTGAATCAAAAATATACTTACAATATTTGATAAAAAATAATGCACTTACCAGCCAGAAGGAATCTTTGTTCCGTCAACACAATAATCAATAAGCAAATTTCACGGTAGCTCCAGCCATATTTCCAAGAGAAAAAAATAAATTTTCAAAGAATTCGTGAACTTGAAAGTTTCGCACATGGTTATCCGCTAGGGTCCGTATTTGGAGGGTCTTTTAATCACGGGGTAACTTTACAATCCACATTAACGAAAAGACAAGCATATCACAAACAGTTTCCCCTCCTCCAAAGAAAAGAAGATTTGTATACAATAGTGACACATATCAATAATTACCCATGAATAACCCTAACGCGGACACCCATGCTACATGTAACTTTTCCTTATAATAATAACCTATACGCTAACTAGCGTGGTCCCAATATCGTTCCATTATTTACAATATAATTTTCTAAATTGGAACTGATGAAAATGACACAATTTCTTGCAATAAATATTAGCTATTTATTTTTAATTTCATATAACATCCATATATTAAATGTGATAATCCCTCAATACTATGCAACGTTTTATGTTGTTATTTATTTGGCTCACGCATAAAAACTGTGTACTTCGGACGACACAGTCCTCATAAACATATTTGTATTAATGCACCGCAAACATTTGCGCTTGAACCATATTATTGCAAAAGTGAAAAGTTCTTTTTTAATTTGAAGGAAATTATTGGGTGAAAAAAAGAATCTACGTTGTGTTTTTGACCGAGACAAGGAAATCCCAGTCGCTGGCAAGCCTCGTGGGGGCGGTGACAAAAAAATGTAACCCCTTTGCTGGGATTTCCTTTTCTCGATCCAAACCCAACATAGATTCTATATGTCCCATTTTGTTTTATTCAGCACAAAAATATTGGTTGGGTCTAACAATCGATGGCTATACCTCTGATACACGATAACGCAGATTAAATTAACTCAGTATCTTACCAATATCAAGTAGTATATCCAGCTTGATTTTACTGTCTAAACATTGTCATGGAATTTATCATGTGCGAAAGACAACTGTTGCATTGAATCCAGATTCTAAAAGAATACAATCTGATCTGTACAATTCTCTAGGAAATATCAGCTGGTTCTTATGCTTTTTTCAGAAATATGTATTTGAATGTTTTATATATCTTGCATTGAAAGAGAAAAGACAGGATCGAAAGACAGTCATTATTTGTTTCCAGATATGTAACCAGTGATGAACAGGACCTGGAAAATGCACTAATTAAAGATGTTAAGATTATGCGCAAGTATGAAAAAGCATTTCCTTGGTCATGTGTTTACACAATTCCAAGATAGTTATTTGTATAAGTGTCAGCTACCGTGGCTTTATAATTATACATGAGAAAGCAGCCGTACCGAGTGTTTGATATTAATCTATCTACAAACATACTCACATCAGTGGGAGGAGAGAGACAGTATCTTTGTCGATTCTGACAATGTAAATGTTAATAAAATAACATTTTATTTTTTAACACATATCTGTGTTTCAGTAAATCATTTTGTCCAAACGTTGTTTTCATTTTACCGTCCAAAGAGTGAATACTACCACAGTATATTACATGTTTGTTTCAATTTAATTTGTCAGAGTAAGTATTTATATCTCTTCCCTTTCTCTCCCTCTCTCTGCATTTGTATTTGCCTCTCCTACTCTTTCTGAATATGCAATTCATTAATTTCTTTCTGCAGCTAAATTTATATTAATTCCATTTCAAGTGTTCGTCTAACTATAATTCATTCAATTCACCATCAAATCCAGATATAGACCAAAACATTATCATCCGATATTTATTTTCACGCCAATAAAAATGAACCAAACTAATATTTGTTTTCTTTTTTGCTTTGTTAAGATGATTTTACTCCCTAAACATCAAATTGTCCTGAAAATTCAACTAACTATTAATTTTTAATAAACTCTAACCCTTTTCTGGGCAGGATATGAAAACAAGTGTTGCATTAAATTGCATTGCAAATGCGTATTGGGTTCACTAAATATTTATTGAATGTATGAAAATAAAATCTTTACCAGGGACCCGTTCTGATACAACTCTAGATAATACAAATGTAATCGAAAGGAAGTTTAACAAACAATTTGGGTTTAAAATAAACAATTCTTCCCTATCTATTTTTGTTAATAGAATTCTTATTTTACAAATAATTGCATTTCTCTGCTTGTCATGTGTGTCTAGCATTCGATTATGACGGCATGGGGAATCTATTATTGTGCGTTTAATTTTGCAGGATCGGGCGCAACAATAGCCGATATGCCGAGTAACGATTTAAGTAACGTTTGGTGTGTTTTCTAAAGTTTGGAAAATTATGATTTGGTTATTAGTCGCCGTCTTTCAAAATAATGTTTTTGGCTACAAAATTGTTTATTTGTTTGTTTTTATTACTTCAAAATCACCATATTTTGTTGGTGCTTTGGAACCCGTTGAGTCTGATTGCACTTTGAGAAGCATGAACATTATGTGGTGGTTTGAAGCTTGCAATATAACGATTTTATTCAGTTACCCTATGTCATACTGATAAAGCCTGCTATTTCTGTTATTGAAACGAAACACTACTAGAAACGAAATCTATATTTCTCAATATAAAACTCCAAAGAATGCAGTCTTCGTGTTGTTCAACTTTATTTCGTTGCTTACACGCACTACACCAGTCAATGCAAAAAGAATCAATCGGAATATCTTTATTTATATCACATATGCAGACAATTAGATATCATAATATTGTAACCACAGGTAACGAAAACATTAAGTAAGATAAACGGCAAAAACATTCTTTCGCAGTGTAAAGAAGAGAAAATGTACACAGAATTCTAATGTAAAAGAATGTGATTATACTTGTCGCAAAAAAATTATATACTAGCTGGATGAGGTATCCAAAATAACAGTAAAATTATTTATTGTCATACTGTACGGAATAGAACCATACGATATTTATTGTTAAAAGTTTTTTCCCCACGAGAATACTTGTTTGTTTCCTTGGCAGTTGATAAAACGTGTTAGCAAAAGAATGCCATGGTGATATTTCAGATATGCAAATGAGCGAACGGTGAGAAAGTAATTTTAATGAATGGTCACTGACATAAACCTACCACGATTAACATACAATATAAAAGTGTACGTGTGAAGCTGAAATGTAAGCTAATGGCATAAAATAGCACGTGTATTTTTTAATATAAGTTGCAGCCATGTATGAACACTTAAAAAGAATCTTAGGAATGTTGTGGGATGGAATCATCTACATGTACCTATTTCGGAACGGATTGAATCCAGTAGCTTTTCCCCGGACTTTATTTACTGATTATATCAACCAGATAAATTCATGTTCAAACCTGGATAACATATCAGTACAATGCAATTCAGCGTTGGTGATTTCGTCATAAATAAGCTACAACAACTGGAGCAGTCATGATTCATTCCATGCCAACACTATACTGGACGGTGCGGTTTGGTGGAGGGAGGAGAGCTAAAATGCGTTTTTTTATAAACCTACTATGGCTTTTTTATGGAAGAACTAACAGTGACCTGAATGGTTTTGTTAAGTGGGACTGGTATGACAGAGCCCTTTACAATTTATATGATTGCCCTGTGGCTTACATGTCCCCTTTGAGGACATTGATATCTACGCCTCTCCAAAACTTGACTTAAAGCCTAGTTTTTTTAATCTTCTGGGAAATAGAACGCTTTTATCCGAAACCTTTGCTAGACAGATACATTAAGTGTTTAATAACGTGATCCATTTGGAAACTGCTTGATAATCTTAACAGCGATATGGCTCCACAACCATTTACCTTTTCCTTTGTGTCTAATCTGCACGCTAGTTTGTCCTTCAGTTGTCATTTTTCACCGTCAAATCTGAACTTGGCTGATGAAAATGCATTACATTTATGTACATTATATTTCTCTTTCCCTAAAACTCTGTCATAATTTAACAACTCTACTAGATTAGGATTTGTATGCTGTCATTTTCAACGGCACTGCGGCACATACAAGTTACATCATAAAGATCGCCACCCAATGGATCAAATCAATAGTTGATCCTGATCAATTTAACGATGGGAATCAAATCAGCAGCCTTCTGATTACAAGTCAAGCACATTAACCTCTGAGATACAGCGTCTTCTGCGACTATACTTGAAATAACGGGCATAATGGAGAAATAAAAAAGATTTCCATTTATATTAACTTCGACTTTCAAATTCCTAAACCTGAAACCTTAAAAGATAAGGTGAGAACCGATTTCTGTTTGACTTTCATGCTAACAGAGACAAAAACTGGCAGTGTCAAACACTGAAGCAAATATTAATTGTAAACTTAGTAATACTCCCATGGCTCGTTGTGATCACTTCATACATTGCTTATACGTGTCATATATATTTCAGGCCCCACATTTCCCGAATATATGAAGCAGATTTCTTAAAAAAACACAGGGCATTAATTTAAACGCATTTCTAGTCTGTGGCTGACAATTTAATTTGACAAAACATTCTTCAGACTAAATATGTATGTTAATGGGATTCTTTAAAGTATCAATTAATCTCTAAACAGTTTCAACATGGTTTAAGTAACAAGAGACTGCATGCTTCACCGCCAAAAAGCAATTGCTTTTTAGTAATTATTGACAAAATGTATATGTCATATCTATTCGAATATTTTCATTTATCTTCTGATAGCCCGCTAAAGTGCGCATCGTAGTACACACAAAGTTAAACAGTAGCATTCTCAGAGAAATGAAATCTCCAAGTGATTATTCATATTAACTTTATCTTGTAATATCAAATCGTGTTTTCTTTCATAGACAGGTTTGTAAAATGATAGGGAACGTTGTCAATGTTAACGTTTTAAATATGGTAGATAGAGTAAATATATTTGTAGTTTTCATTTTTCCGCATTGTACATTGCTGTTTAAATTATCCGCTGCTTCAGCAGGTACATGTATGAAAAGATTTCGAGTTCTTTGTTTTCTCACCTACACTTCAAATCGTAGACATGAACAAGTGGAACTTTTAAACGTTCATATATATATGCATGCATGTGTGCATGATCAGACATGGCATTCCGTGTATCGAGGCTCTTGGAGGAGAGGATTATCTCCTAAAGATAATCCTCGTTTCATGAAGTCATAATAACTGTATCCAACAAAGAAAGGTTGCTTCTTATTTTATATACCGTATTGTCAACTATGTATGCTGAGAAAAGATGTGAACTATGGGAGGAAATCGATATGTTTCGAAGCTTGTATCAAAGTTCATAGTCAATATGGTGTGTTGTAAAAGAAATGAAGTAATAATGAAAACATCAAACTGTAAACGATGTAGGAAATTATAAGACTATCTCTGCAATGAAATAAATTTCTCATATTTCACAACATTGTCCATTTAGAATTTTGTTGTCATTTATATTTATATGTATTTAAAATAAATTGTTCAAGAAGCTGTCAAAATCTATTTCTCATGTGTCTTTACCACATGTACCGGTAGAGTTATTGTGGTTTTCCATTACACTCCCAGTCTGATATTTTCTTGCTTTCTTTAATTGCTTAGATATAGTGTGTCATGCGTAAACCATATGTACATACCATTTTGTAGCATCTTTTGAAGTAACTTTCTTTGTGTGAACGTTATTTAGAAAGAGAGAGAGAGAGTCAGACAGACAGACACAGATAGCGAGAGACCGACAGAGAGAGGGAGAGTTGCGTTCTTGATGAAATCAAGAACAAAAACACACACAAACGATGTGAGTAGATGATGATTGAGGCTATTTGATTTAAAGTGAGCTCACAAACAGTCATAAAATCATTTAATCCGTTTCGACGAGAGGGACAGAAATAAAATGCGAAGTCAACACTTTTGATAGATTTCGAAGAATCATGCTATCATTGTACCTGATGCGACCAAACTCGATTACAAAGGTGTATTTAGTGTCTTTTAAAATAAAGCAAGGTCATCATTGCTCTCATCGTCGTTGGACAAGGATTTGCATCAGAATTTGACATTTATTTTCATTGTTAATATATTACAGTTGAACTGTTTCAGAATTTAATCAGGGATCTGACTCCTATGGATGTTATTTTTTCTTGTATAGTATAAGAATCTCTGCGTCCGTTTCAGTATCAATTTTTGATTTATGAGAAGAAAACAATATAATGGACAGTTTTTATATTATTTAGAGGAGAAACAAATACAAAAAATAAATGATTAATGCAAACCCCAAGAAGCTTTACAGCTGCACAGCATCGACTGCTATCTGTTCCTTCCATGTAAGCTTGAATTTTAGGTTCGAATATACCCTCTACAGAGCATGATTTTTGATCGCCAATATCCATTTGTATAGTTATATCATACTATCTGTACAGTTCCCAGCTTCTCTTTGAGACGTATGATAAAGAACATACGTCCAGGTTTCATTTTTGATAATGACATTAATTACCTTCTTATTTTAAGTTACATTTCGTAACTGAATATAACAGAACTGAGTTACAACGTTGAATGGTGTTTTTCCAACTCACAAATACACTGTTATTGTACATATCATCACAATCAATTTCAAAAAAGTAACATTGCAAGAAATTCACTTCTTTATTTTCTTTCAGCTTATTTTATATGTTTCCTAAATGCAGCCGTTTCACTGAACTTGACATTAACATTATGAATGCATAAACTTTTTTGTCACATAAGACATTTATCATGCTGTGGCGCAGTGTGCTTCTTAAAAAACCCAGTTTCTATTTTGAAATTCTCTGCGACAAAGAAATTAATTGGAGAGCAAAGGTTATCTCCCCTTGTCAAAAATCTGAGAATTAGGTACCTATCCCATAGAAACATTTGAACAAAGTAACACTAGAATAGGAACTGTGTGACGTGCACTGTATATCACAATAAATTATCTTTATTCATTTATCTTGTCAACCATATTTTGGATGAAATCTTTCTTATCATTCATAGCTTAGTTTTTTTTATATTTCTTCTAAATTTTGGCTAGCATTACGTTACTTCATGAATACAAAGTAGCAAACAAATTAAACGATAATGTTGTTTGTAAGATTGAATAATTATGTGTTTCTATTTGACTCCTTTGGTCGGAGTCGCAGTCATGCAGACCAGCCTGTAGATCAGGGATAGTCAAACAGACAATCTTTGGGAGCCTCCATACTGTGAGCAATATTGGAAAGAGCCATCCATATAATTTTGCAAACATTAAGAAAATGCAAATATGAAGCCAAGAATAGAGGATTTAAGACAGAGTGGGAATAGGCGTTTGATTTTGTGGCCAGTAATGGAAATATTTTTATAAAATCTTTTTTGAACATTAATTAGTGCTAATCAGCACATGTTAAAAAAACAAATCATCAAATTATTTTAAGTATGTCATAAGTGCCGCGCTACAGGCATGCACTAGCCACATCCGGCTTCCGAACCTAGCTTTGGCCACCCCTGCTATACATCTTCGGTGTTACTCAGATTTATAAACTTGTATTGCGCCAAAACGTCTTCTTTGTCATAATATGGGTATGAATGTTTCAGATTGTACTTTTCCTCTAAAGGAATTTTATATTTTGTTTTTATGGCATCCCTCTCAGGGTTAAAATACAAGTGTTTCCTATTAAACTAACCTTTGGAATCCCTCTTTACTTTTGGCACTTTTGACACTGAAATATTACCATAGTTGATGATCCGAGTTTGAAGGTATAACTGCGTTATTTCTTGTGTGCCCTTTGTAATTTTATTCTGCTTTGATTATATTTACTTCTTTGCATCAAGATGGGTTAGCTTATGCACTGCATATGAATGAATTGTCATGTACTTGCGGAAATAAGGGTCATCCATGTATGACAACACTCATTGTTGGATCAGGAGGCGGAGCTACTAATATTTATGCAAACATCTACCAACCGTGTGTGAGGAAGACATTGAACTATATTAACACATTATTGACACATACTTGTAACTTACCAAAGGCTTTCTCAAACGCTGAAATAAAAACATCATTAACGGCATCAGTTGCCCAGGTTGTCCATTATCTTTAGGATCCTCAAAAGTATTTAATATAAGGAGAGTGCTTTCACGAAATGTCTACATTTTCCAAACCCAATAGAGATTCTGCGAAGTATACATCTAGTACAAATTATGTTGTTTTAGTTTATTTTTCTATAGCAATATCGAATGTTATCTATTTAGCATTAAGCAAAATACTGGGTCTTTACTCATTTTATATGTGTAAATAATGTTTCGTCCTGGAGAGATTATAAACATTTGTCTGAAAACAGTAATTAAAATATTTGAACAGTCCCTCGCTGGAGTTATAACTAACAACAAAAAGATCAATTAACATCAAAATTCCATAATTTCCAAGAGGATTATCATATGTTATCGTTACAACCTTCCCATTTTATATCTAATACCAATGCAGTTTATTCTCATTCATTGAATGTTCTTAAATTAGATATTTTATGTGAAAGATCATTTACAAGTTTATCTTTATTGCCGAATTATTTACTTCCTCAAGAAGATTTACTCTTTTTGGCTCAGTGTTCTGCCTTTATTTTAATTATGTTTCATAACATTTAGTGAAGCATTTAATAATTTGATAATAAAGACGTCAATAATTGTTCACAATTGATCATGATATTAACGTCTGTATTGAAATCTGCAGTATCCCAAATCGTTAATTTTATTGTATTTTGATGCTTGATTTTAAACAAAAGAATTATGTAAAAAGTTATTCTAACATTTTTTTCTTGCGACAAACTAGGCTGATAAGTCTGCCCCACACCTGCAATGATATGACTAGAGGTTATGGGGCTAATATTGCTTATTTACTACAACCTGCAAAAATCTACAGACTTTCTTGTCAGCACACAACGGTGTGCATTATACACACTTTCACTTGTATTTCCTGCAGCTTTTGAGCTACCATCGGCGGAAGGGTTCTTTTGGCGATATGCACATGCTACTTCCGGAAACAGTCCTGAATTTGGCGACTTGTCAATCCACACTGAATAGCACAACCCTCTGTCCTACGGTCGTTTCGAATTTCGCGCTAGATATGGCTGTGGCCAAATATCACTAAGTTTCTAAACTGTACGGAGTTGAGTATGGAAAGGCATAGAACTACACTTTGTAGCTGGACACATTCGGCATGGAAGGGGTCCATACATTCGGTCAATACGCAGTTTCCTGGGCAGCGGGGAGGGCGATAGGACGAAGTTTGGAGGAAATCTTCTGTGAAAATAAAGCTTCATGCGAACCAAAATGAAAATACTAGGTCAATAACGCCAAACCGAAGCCTCTAACTGACCAAGATTTTCTCTAATTGGGTTAGCTCATTTGTCACTTTATCTTTGTCGCTTTTGTTTTCAAATTTGTTTACCTTTCTGACACTCACTTTTTGTCGCACCCTTCATGTTGCTGTTTTCTTAACCGAAACATTTATCAAGACCTACGCGATATCGCGACCGAGGTTCATGTAAATCTATTGTTACAAAATCATGTGGTGTAGATTCCGATTTTGAAAAAAGTTTTTGAACTTAATCATGTCCATTTCTCTTGAACACCAAGTTTGAAGAATATTTCGCAGAGGATGTGTATCAACTTCGTTAAGCACAACTAAAATATTGCAGTAATCTCTGATCACTTTATGTATTTGTGTATATCGCTGAGTAACATAAAACATGTTTTTGTTTTGCCTGCCTAAAGATAATATCCGAGCTGGATTTGGGTTGGTTTTTTTTTTTTGGTCCAGCATCCCATCATTGAAATACTACGAGATTATTAATTTTAAAAAAATCCATCGAGGTCATGGGGCTTCATTAATATCGGTGACAAAATTAATAATTTCTTTGCCGTCCTGGTCTAGTCATTTTGCAATTTTATTAAAATCGTTAAGCACATTGTAGTTTCGCGGATCATCTAAGGATGGTGCCACTAAATGTAACTTATTCCCCTTGAGCCATCTTATTATCAGATTAAGAAATAATTGCGTCTTACCTGCCCAAGATGGACCTATGATAATTGCTCTCATAGAATTTGGTAGCGCTGGGTTGATGTTTGACTGGATCTTGTTTTTGTGTCTCTGATAAATCAATGACATCTACGTTGTAAAAATATAATAAATAATATGGATTTATATTGTGTTCGATGAAGAGCATCCGCCCAACCAGTGGATTACCAACAATAACAAAAGAAAACGTGTGTGAAATATGTTACAAAAATATAAATTTATTAAGTCTCGTATGAAGACGGGTGGTAATATCGATGTAGCATTAAAAAATACCAGGAGCTCCATGGTTTAAAAACTCAGGAGAAAAACATCTTCCTGGATACAATTATTGTGGTCCTGGAACCCGACTTGATATCCGAAATGACGAGCGAGATCGACCAAGACCTGGAGAGCATCCAATACATGCGATTGATCAAGCATATCACGTTCATGATCTAGCGTATAAAAATAAGTATTTACAACAACGACATATTGCAGAAGTGAAGTTGATCCACTCGTCAAAAACCATAACAAAAATAAATCTCTCAGAGAAAAACTTGCTAGCTTTCTAGTAAAATCTGAGATGAAAGGTAAACTGGTATTAGAGGCCGGCAATTAATCAACCGTTTATTATAATGGAATCGATTTACTATAGCCCAAGGGGATATTGGATGGGGAGACAAGCAATGTCACACGTTCTATTGCTGCAAATTGGTTAGCACGACATGCAATATCTACCACCACCTAAAAAGAATTCAGTATGCACATTTTGATGGCAACACTCCCAATGAGGTTCATCAAGCAGATATTTTATTTTTACAACATGATACCGTTAAAATTGATAGATGTCAATCACGCGCATACAAATATACGTTATCTGTCGTTGACGTTGCTACTAGATATAAGGAAGCCGACCCACTATCAACTAAACCAGCAGCTAAAGTTACATATGCTTTTGAACGAATTTATCAACGAGGATACGGACCACAAAGTGTATACAATGGCCACAGTTGCTACAAGTTGATCTTGGCAAGGAAGTTCTTGGTGCAGTATCATCTCTAATGAAAACACATAACGTCAAAATCAGGCGAGGATATACCACAATTCATCTCGATCAGGCAACTGTTGAACGATTTAATCGAAACCCTTGTTGAGATAATGTGCGGAGTTCAATATGCAAAGGAAATAATTCAGAAAGACAAGAAATCTCGTGAATGGGTTGCAAGATTGTCAAGTGTGCTAGCTGAGTTAAATAATGATGTTACTCGTGCGATTTATATGCAACCTTCCAATGCGATTACGAACAAACATATACCAATACAACGGAATAACTCCTTTTTAAAACAACCAATACTAGTAAATGTGACTGTAACATAATGGTACGGGTAGATTTGAAATTTGTTCTTCATGTAACAGAAAAAATTGTTGCTGAGGTGTATCACAACTATCTTTCTACTTGCGACTATCAAATCATCTGGTCTCTACATATTCCAAAATCATTCATAGGAGTTTCTAACATTATCTCTGGCATTATTTCACACTGAATTTTATTTGGTTGTAGTCTGATTAATTTCTTAAGCTCTTTTAATTCTGGATCAAGCTGTCTGTGATCATCAGCCATCTCCTCGTAATAATCTTCGAATTCTTTGAGCCAATCGTGCAGAGACAATCCATAAAAGGTGGCGATTGACCATGATCGCCACACATTATCACAGTAGTATTTTTTGTCAACAACCAATCAGGAAATTGTTTTAATGTCTCTAGCGACACTGTACATATTTCATTCCAGATAATAATTTTTGGAATATATTTCTCACCCATTCGCGTAGAAGTCCATGTATCTCCCTGCCATCGAAAGAAGCTGTGATAAGTATGCGATTTAACTCGTCGTTCGTTCATTTCCCTTGCGACTCTATGTGTACGGGTTAACACAATTATATCAACACAGTACGAAGTACTTCTAACAAATAATTCGATCGTACGTTTTATTTTACCAGAACTTCCAGGTCCATTGAGATAAACTGTCTTATGTCTGGTCACAGGATCAGATACCGATGGTGCAGATGACAATTCTGACATTTGATTATTTTTGTAATAAATATGTTTGATTTCAACATCGGCAGATTGAGAATAATTAAGTATCTTTCCTTGTTTTATTCTCCATTCACCCCATGATGCATCAGTGCCGATATGTAGGTGTTCTAGCAATACTGTATTTTGTATTGATATAAAATGAATCTGTGGCGACTGTATCAGAAAATATATTTATCATCGATAATAAATTTATCGAAACGTACGCGAGCACTGAAGATCTTAAATGATTATACTACACGCTTTGTGGGTGAAGTCCACATAATTCGTTTATTCAAGCTCTGTTACAGGGTGTTGAGAATATAGCATTAACCATTTACAGTTATTCTTTGATTGAATCATTATATATCTCTTAATTATAATATGGAAAAGTTTGAGAGATTATCTGCAATGGAACCTTATAAAGCTAGATTCAATCTTGATAGCGGATTATGAAATCACAGATAAACCGGATTAATGGGTTCCTGTAGGAACAAATATCCAGGAAGTACTTGAGGTATAAATGTATACAAAATATATCCTTGTTGAGCCTGGCTGGATTTTTCAAGATCTACTTGATAACTGCCATTAAGAACATCACATACAAGATTGACAACGGTAGTTGATGTTATATTAACAATACCTGGCGAAATATGACGACTTCCGACAGTCTGGATCATTGTTGTGTTTGAGAATAGCTGCCGGTAGATTTATTTTTCTCCATGACTCGATAATTTTTGGAAAGTTTTCATTGATAATTTTATTAGTTCCTGTATATTCAAATCTGTTACTATGAATGTAATTTCACCTGGTTCTTTATACTCATCTTCTGCTATGGTATAATAACCATAAATGGTTTTCTAGGGTGGGGGGAAGAAACAGCGTGGTTACGAACTTCTTCAATGAATGTTTTATTAATATAATTATAATCTGATTCTATTTAATTTAGATGTTGTATTGTTTCGATGATCTGTTGTTTCATAGCATCATTATAGTATTGTGATAACGAAGAAAACGGTTTTTGTATTTTGTTGAGTGATTGATTGATCTCAGAATTAATGGGATCGGAATACATTTTATAAACGTTCATGTATCCAAAAGTATAAAAACGAGTTAATGTATTAATTCCATTCCACTGATAAATACTTAGATATTTTGGAACAGTTATAAATATTTTCTTATCCGTGAGGAAATCATCTAACTTTGGTTCTGATGGTCCCGAATAACCAGGTGGTATCTCTGGCTATCCTCATACTGTTCAGATTGACGATTTATATATATCTACATCATAATCTAGTGAGTTTATTTATATCGTGGCTGAAAATTTTGGTTCGTGAACAGTGATAGCAATTTTGGATTCTCTTCCTTTCTATAGGTTTAAGTCTGCGCTGAAATTCATCATTGATTTGTTCAATTTGATAATTGACCGTAGCAAGACCAACAACGTGCCAATCAGGAGTTCCATCTGGTTTATTTTTATTTGCAAATACCAGTGAATTATTAGCTGGTAATCCACCAAATGATTTTTATCTGATATTTTGCCAACTATGATATATTCGTAATTGTGCAAGTGCTTTTTCATTCGCGCGAATCGCATTTGGAAAGTTAATGCTAAATTCAGGATTGGTTGAGCTTGCTGATATCATCGTAGTTTTCAAAGGTCTTGTATTAGCGACGATCTGCTGTAGTATTTCTTGCGATGACGACATTATTATTAATTGTTAAATCCAGATTCTAAATCCCGATTTTTCTAAATTGGACTTATATGTTGATGCAGACATTGCCTCGTTGTAAATCTTAATCATTTCTATACAGTCGCTATATGATATTATTCCACCGCTAAGGCATGATGATATCAACGAAGATAATTTGGAGTACGCTATCATCATCCTATGCAATTTTATTTTATACTCAAGTATTTTATTTTTCCAACATATAGATATTTTTGGCGATGATATTAAAATCACCAGCAATTGTTGATGCAGCTGAAACACAAATTGTTATAACTGCTGGTGATGTCATTGTTATTGGAGATAGGATACGCCTGTTTCAGCGATAAGATCTGGCGCCGAATATACAATTATATCAACGACAACTATTTATTTTACTCGTCAACATTATTTTTCAGTTTGGTTTGCCAATCACATACGTGAATTTATATGTAATGTTGCACTGCAACTTCATGTTGAATTTCGATTTGGGAGCTCATTATGTTTAAATTACTAAGTAATCAATTAAGGCGTTTCAGCGACAAATTCCAGACCCCACCAGTAAGAAGCCGCGGTTGATTGTTTATAAGATGATTCCAGGATAAACGTTTCTTCATTCGCTTGATTTAACACAATATACACGGTTCCAGAAAAATTATCGGTTGAATGACGCCATTGATACGTGGTAAATATACTAAATCTTGCACTACTGAATACGGACAGCCTATATATACCACTGACGGTATGTTTGGGTTATTTTGCTGTGACCATGTTGATGATCCTGATGATACTGTCTATACCACGTTGACGATCTTCTTCTGATGAATTTAAATCCGATTAATTTTTTTTAAAGTATCAGAAACTCCAATGATAACATCTAGTTTTTTCCCTAATATGATCGATATTACTCTGCGCTATCATGATTATCCCTGAAAATGATTTAGGATCACTGATAACATCTAATCATTGATTAACCGTTTCAATGCCTGACATAGCTGTTTTAATATTGCCGAGTTTTATGTTAATTTCAGGGAGTTTTACGTCAACAAACAACGGATTTCCAAAGAAATCATCTGTGATTTTACTAAGTTTATCAAAATTTCTACGAAGATTTGAAAACACGTGAACGTGAACGTCATACACAGATCGCATCGTTGCTAATTTGGTAGCTGCTATACAATAGTTTTTGCCTTCATATTTGTTGGTTATGGCATCTTCATCAAATGTTGGTTGTATTAAAGCGGTAATATAATTACCACCCATGTTGAGGTCACCTGTCATTGTATCACCGGTAGATTATAAACCATTAGCAACATTTTTTTTAAATTTCATTTCTGATAGTTGCGTTTGATACATTTTAGTCTCTGATTTTTCCACCGTCAGTAAATACTGGAATATAATCCGTTGTAGCACCAAGAATTCTAAGAACTATGTCAACCCATTCAGTGTTACTTTTCTTTAAAATACCGTATTTATCCTGCAAAAGAACGACCTCATCCAGGTCTACTCTAGAGATGTTCGTAAGATAAGCGAGATCATCTCGTGTCGCGTAATTCGAAAAATCAATATCATCTTTTTGATTGTCTTTGACAGAAGATCTTCCGTAAATATCAACCATTACATCATTAGTAATTTTTTAGATAAAGAACGAGTGTGCAATGTACAACCTTATGAGGTGCATCAGACAATTTAGACACAGCGTCAAGTACAGCAATTAATTCACGGCCACATATTAGCGGATCAGTTATTGTTTGTGTTGGTAATGCTGAATACCAGACGGGAATGTTTTGAAGATGAGTGCTTTGCACTCTGCCGACATATTTTTAAAATTGTTTAGGTGGCGCCAACCTATACGAATAAAAAATAAACAATTCCACGTGGATCAATCGTGTATGCAACCCAGTTAGTACCAGGGCGAGAACTGTAATCGAGAGTAATGATGTCTGTTTCAATATTGTTTGGTTGTTTTGGTGATTGATCCCGCATAAACACACCTCTGAAGTTGTTTATGATTAATCGCTTAGCAGCATCTTGTAAATCAAACTTTGACAAAAGAAGAAGACTAAACTTAATGAAAATTTTAAGGAGATATATTGAATTGATTGAAAATAAGAAGATACCCTTTTTCATTTCTTTTATCTCGAATCAAATTCCTTGTTAAGACACAACACAATCAACTTTTCGAAACGGGTTCGAAACAACCGACCTGTAGTTAAAAATAGCATTATCTTAACTTTGTTTGATAAAGAATACATAAACGGAGCTAACTTACTAAATAAATCATAATAATAATATTAAAAAAAGTTTGTGTATGTGCTCTTTTTAGCGAGGGTGGGGAACAGGGGCTTACAGTTGTATGTCATACATTATTACATACACTATGTAGTCATTGTATATTGAATGTGTGTGTGTAAGTGTAATTAAGTTAAAAATAATTTGTTCGTCATTTTCTGACTTACATCCACTATAAAAATTGTATATTTTTGTACCAATGGACAATATTCTTTGAGTACTGTTGCTAATGGTGAAAGCAATAATTGATTTAGTATGTCATGCAAATTTATGTGACATTATATGTAATGGTGCAAACTTTTGCAGAGATAAGTTCGCAGTACATTATGTCGTGGTCAACTTGACATAAGAAAAACATTAATTTTGACATATGGGCTAACATCAAAAACCTTTATTAGCTAGTGACATTTCTTGTTTGTAAGCATGGGCGTATTTTAATTCGGACCCATTAGGTAAACGATTAGAGACAGACAGAGAGCAAGGTTACCATAAGGCCAAGAAGTGGCCATTTGAAACAGGTATGATAAAATGATATTTTCCGAATAGTTATTAATACAGGTAGTCTAGAGATAATTATTCTGACTTCAATGGGAGTGTTAATATTTTGTTGCAGTTAGAGAAGTAATCTTGATTGACCGAGCTGAATGAGGGTGTGTATGGTCACAGGCGGAATTCAATGTTTTAAGAAATTCCCCTCGTAAAATTATGCAGTCCAAGTTCTGAGGAAACTCATAATTTAACTCTGAGGAAAGTTAGTAAGCAATTTCTCTCGTTAAATAAGTTATCCAAGGATCTTGAATTTGGAGAGACTCGGAACCAGAGGAGGATAGAGGTAATTCTCTGATAATAAGTGACCAAGTGCTAAAGAAGGTAAAAGGTATTGTCTAAATAGCATACAGCACCTTCGTGGATTTAAATTTGTAATTGTTTGTTGAATTTATTCATTTTAACTTCAGCCTTAAAATAATTTCTTTAGTTCAAAGAATAATTGGGCATTAGTGATCTGGAATGTTATATGATTCCAATGTTGTTATTGTTGTTCTTGTTGTTGTTGTAGAGTTTAACTCCATTTTTCAGCACACGATAGGCTATACATGGCGGCCAGTATTAATGGTGGAGGAAGAACCCGGGAAAACGCTGGAAAGAACCACCGACCCACAAGAAGCTACTGGCAAGCATTCTCACATACCCACATTAGCCGAATCCGAGACTCGAACCCACGCAGACAGAGGTGAGATGACAGTGATCCGTAACGGAGAGCGCTTTAGACCACTCGGCCACTCGGGTCCCCCGATTCCAATGTTGTAAGAATGTCATACAACATTTAGTTGGTATGGATGAGGTGGTTATGTATGTAACATAAATCACGAATTGTAGAAATTTCATGCATTTCTTCTGATGTTTAACATGTATGAATTGATCTTAATATGTCTATGTCGATGAATTACTAATGAGCCAAGTAACCTTTTTATGTCAAGGAGTGAAATCCATTAATTAACTTAGTAATTAAGCAGTTTATTCTTTTAAACCAAGAATCGATGGTGTTAGTATTAGAGGCGCATGTTAACCGACATCGTCAGCTAGTGATTTACGGCCTATAGGGGTGCAGTAATAGTTATCAAGACGTCTAATTATGTCATGTTCCAGAGGAATCTGAGTAACAGCTCAAAAAGAGATTAATTATGTTATGTTGAATTACTACAAATGATATCTGACATAAAAAGAGTGGGGATATTGTGTGATACAGGAGAAGAAAAAAAAACGTTGACTCTTGTTTAATTTGGGTATTTAATTTGTATTTCAAGGAAAAATAGCTCCACACCTATACGGCACAAGGGAAACATGACAGTCTGTAACCAAGAGGTTGATGACCCGAAATGGTTAGTGGAAGAGGGAAGAGGGAGAGAAGTAAAGAAATGCCGAAATACCAACCTATCATCAGCAGTGATTTCGGAAAAGACCGGAAGCAACCACGCGATGCCAACATGGTAGCAATTTGATTTTGATCAGTCACTCGATTATATGATGAAATGTTTATATCAGTATATCGGAACGGCTAATTGGTTTTCACATAAATGTAATTCTATTTCTGAGAGAAAATGAATCATTAAAATGTCATGTTCAATTTCATTTTGTTTATGTAATTGATTAAAATGTTTTATCTTACATACGGGGGTTCATGTTGGTCCATTCTATATATCTGCTCAGATCTTTCTCATTCCATCCATTAATGTCATATTTTGTATTATTATTTACTTGGTCTGGGCAATAACACTGTGGTCGATCATCTCCTAGATAACGATAACCAATTAACAATATGAAGTGTGGAGATGTCAAATCTCATCATCCCACCTAGTGACATTATGTCATATTGGCATGCAGCAGTAATTATGGTCAAATTAATTTTAGTAGTGAAGTATGGGGAAATGAATACTATCCTAAATTAGATCCTATTAGTTAGCCAATCAGAACACAAGATTGTATCATGTGATACACTAATTGTTCATATTTCTGCTGACACTGAGTATGGTTTGGCAGTTAAACGACTTTTCCTTAATATGGCCAATCAAACGGATCTAAACTTAAAGTAAGATCACAGGAAATAATCCTTCATCTCCATGAACAGTAATACAGCTAAGTAAAATATACTTGGCTGCACACTATACACTGTTTATACATATACTTTTGGGAAAAGGAGATCACTTGAAAAACTTTGTAAATGTATGCTACTGATAGGTAATTTTAAGTAATCGTCTGCAAACATTGTTGATAATGAATCTTGCTCATATAGGCTAGTAGTCATAGTTTTCAACATGACCATGATTATGTAACATCCACAACCAGGCAGCAATACCAGTTGTCAGCAATCAAATGTTAGTTGCACTGTACTAATGAGACTTATTGTGGCACTCAAATTGGCAGTGAACTATTGTTAATTGTAGTGTGTTATCCTGACTAATTATGTGCAGTACAGCACGCATTTATTTTCGGAGCCCACACAACGCTATGGACTTAATCCATCCACTTTCACTACAGAGTGACAGAGCAATAAGATGCTAACAAATCACCACGTGGCTTTGGCTGGCATGCCGATGGCGTCTCCACTATGTAGCAGCTGATCAGTATTATTGATTGACTTTTGAAACAGTCAATCACAGACGATCAGCGTGGAAAGATCGACTCGTCATGAGGGATTAGCAATCCAGTATCATTCACCAATCAGTGATCTTTATTTTGATCATATATATGAACAATATAAATTAATCTGAAAAGTCTTGTGTATTTTATACAGTTAGAAAACTTGCGCTGACTTGACGAGAGGCCCACATTTTTGAGCTTCTCATGAACAGTGTAAATTTATTATTCTGTTTAAATATGAAAAGTAATACGCTGAAGTATGGAAAATGAAATTCCAGATAGCAGTAACTATTAAAAAACTGAATTTACACTTAAATCTGAACCAGGTGTTTAGTCATTAAGCAGTGATGGCCTTGTTACGAGATTGTCTATATATGTAACCAACTACCAAGTAGTTCAGTTTTTAATGCACATGTACTCTATGGGACTGGTCATTTTATTGTAAGGGAGATACAGTATTATTTCTGACTGGTAGTTTTTGTTTTATATCATTCATCACACGATAAGTTGTCTCGAGTAAAGAAAGGAATGGTATATTGTTTTTATTATACCACAAATCATAACAAGACGATATTTTTCTGGCATTCCTCCCCCTCTCCCTTTAGAAACGTAACGGTCTTTCCCTAATAAAGACTTGGCTTTAGTGGATATTCAGCAGAAATTAAAGCAGTTACCATGGTAAACACTGTTTTAAAATGTTAGCACAAAAAAATGTATATTTCAGCTTGGCAAAGGTGCTTTTCAATCACACGAATGAATGAATTGGTGTGTTGCACGTAATACATGGAGCTCAATGTATGATCCAGTTAATAACAACGGAAGGTTTACTGATTGAAACTGATTGAAATTTGAATAGTCAATGGATGATAAACATCCACAGAAAGACTGAAATGTCATGCGTCATACACAATTATATACTATTTCAAGAATCAAGTGATCTTAATGTTGACAAATCGGCAAAGGCGAAAAAAACATATTAGCCAACAATACAGATTGTTTATTGCAGAAATTGATGGAGGAGGAAAGTAGCTCTTCCTCAGAAGGAGAAGAAGGGTGGGAGACGTCCACAGAGGACATCCCAGATGAAGAAGGGGTCATTGAGATAGGTCTCAAACCCCTGACTTCCACCCCCGCCCAAAAAGAGAATAAATAGAAAAGTGTGGAACTCGGGAGAATCCATGCAAGTGGGTGACACTCCCATCTCAGAAGCGAGATACAAAAAGATAACCTCAAAACAGTAATTCCCCATAAAATTAATCGCCATTCTAAGTTATAAAAAGAAAAAATGAAAACAAAAGTTTGGAGACATACTGAAAACAAACGCAAACGGATTAAACAAACGGACAGGAAATATCTAACGGACCCAAGCGACGCTGAATTAATTAAGACAATAGACTGGCAAGAAACAGACGCTTCGGAAATGGAAATGGAATCAAGCGACAATAAGACTAAAATATCAACAGAATCAGGAAAATTGGTGACGGATACAACGGAGAAAACAAACATGGAGACTGACGAATCAAATCAAGCATCCCAACAAGATGATCTGGCCAAAAGTAGCCAGAGTCAAATATAACAATTTAATAAATAATGTGTTAACAATTGTAATTTGAATTAATAAAATAAGAAAGAATTTTTTTAAGACATTACTAATTGGGATTAAGAATGGAGGAACATACTTCCGGATTGCGACCATTAATATAAATGGGGTTAACGATTAAAAGTTAGGGAAATTAATACAGGAAACCTAGGGCTGTGAAATAATAATGATACAAGAAACGTACAATCATATAACAATGGAAATAAAAGCAAAATTGGAGTACAAAATTAATGCAATTTTAATCACGAGTGATAATCAAGAAGATATTAGGGGGAGGGTAGCGACAATAATTCGAAACAATAAAGGTATATCATGAGAGCAACTACATGTAGGGGAGTTTATTTAAGTATGTTTAATCCATATAAAAGTTGAAGACTGGTATTTCGTCAAAGTTTACTTTCCTGCACAAAGAATTAAGAAAAATATTAAAAATACAAAGGAGACTTTTTAACGGGAGGGACTTTTACATGGGTGGAAGACGATGTAGATATGAAAACATATTTAACACCAAACAATAAATTGCTTAGGGAGGATATGAAACATTTAAGGAAAAAGGCTAATTATTTGATGCGTTTGGAAGCTTAAACATTTTAAAGAAAGAATTTACCTATGAATATGGTGTAGACCAAGCCAATAGGCTTGTGGTACATGAAAGATTTTAGAATAACTGAGTGTGAAATATCAGACCATAAAATGGTTAATAAAGAAATAATAATGGAGAAATGGGAAATGTGAGGAGAGGCGGGCCAATGGAAATTAAATAATAAAATATTGGTGGAAAAGGAATATGAAGAAATTATAACAGAAGGATTGAAGGGTTTTATAGAGAAAGGCAACACAGATATTGAAAATGAATGGGATATCTTATAACGGAAAATTAAAAAAACCTCTAAATTATTGTAAATTAAGGAGAGTGAAAAAAAACATGAGAAACAAAGACTTAAAAGGTTTATAGACTTGACATAGACAGATGAAAAACAAATAGCAAGATACTTCTAAATGAAATTTTAGATGAAGCAAAAAGACAGTAAAAACAGGAGGACTGTTTCTCTTCTAAATGTCGATTATAAAATTTTGAGTATGATTTTATCAAATAGAATAAAGAATTGTGTGAGGAAAATAATTAATGAAAACTAAAGTTGTGGCGAAAAAGGCAGGGATATTGAGATTAATGTTTTAAACATACAAACCGTGATATCCTATGTAAACCAATCTGGTCAAAAGGGTGCCATGGTACTCTTCGAACAAGAAAATGTTTTCGACAGATTAGAACACAACTACATACAACAGGTACTAAAATCTATGGCTTCGGGAAACAAAATGAGGAATGGGCCGAAATCTTGTACACTGGAATAAAATTGAGAGTACAGGTAAACAGCAATCACGAAAGAATTTAAAATTCAAAGGTCAACGAGGCAGGGATGACCACTGTCCATGCTAGTATACGTAATAGCAATTTAGATCTTGAGTCACATAATAAGAAACAGAAATAGAATGTATACGCATTTCAAACTTGACACACGAGTTAAAAATGATCTAACACGCAGATGATTGCACGGACTTTATCAAGGATGCAAAATCTTGAAGAACCTGCAAAACAAATTTGAAACATCGGACAAGCATCAGACTCCATGATTAACCAGGACAAAACAGAAATTTAAAGATGGGAAACGGGAGGGGGAATCACCCGGGAGTAACACCTCACCTAATAAAAGATAAGGTCAATGCCTTAGGAGTGACCCTTGATCATAAAGTAATACTACAAATACATAGTATCAGACATAAAAGAGAATGCATATATCTGGATGCTTACTCCACTTTGCATAATGCGGCCAAGACATACATGTAGGCCTGTAGCAATCTGAATTATATCCGAAAATCGGTTGACATGGAAATAAAAAACTGAATGAAATAGACAAGCAAATTATAAGATATATATTGAACAGCTAAACGCACTATCTGTCCAAGAAAACATTAGATAGGACCAGTCTTGCCAATCCAAGTATAGTTAAGGTAGCTAATATTTTAAAGAGATTTGTTATAAAATAAAATAAAATCGGACCTTAGCATGGGAAGCGTAGTAGACACACTGGTTGGGTTTTACTTTAAACAATCGCCCAGATATATATATATAACACACGGGATATATATATATATATATATATATATATATATATATATATATATATATATATATATATATATATGAACAACCTTTTAACTAAAATACTCGAAGTTCCACGGAAATATAGATATATTAAAGAAATAGTTTTTAAATATGGATAGAAAAGGGAGCTATGGGGACCACAGAGAGAGAGAGAGAGAGAGAGAGAGAGAAATCATTCGAATGGATGGGGGGAAATAACGAAAACTGTCAGATGTAAAGTAGGACAAAATACTGGGAGATCAACTGGGAAAATGTGGAAGACATGGGCGGGAATTAAAGTCCTTACAAGTTCAAAGTATGATATTTAAATTTTCACACGATATATGGCTTACGGGCGAAGTTGCTTTCAAAAGCCACGTGGTAAAGGAAATACCCAGGTGCCCAACAAAATGCCATGCAATAGCTCAATGTGAGAATGATAAAGTAGAACAAGTTAACTTCATAATGCAGATAGGCAAGTAAGGGTGATACCGAAGAAATATTTTATTATATCTGGACAGAATATCTGATAAAAAGTATACAAAAAGTAACTGAGTATATTGTTAAAATAATAATGTTGTGTGGTCATGTAATTAGGATTAAACAATAAGTGCTTGACTAAACCAACATTTTTCCTGCACCCTTGTGGAAGACCACTGTGGGGTTCGGCCCAAGTTGATCGCCCCGCTTAGACGTTGGTTCCAGCCCGTACTTGGGCTGGGACTCCTCTCTTACATGTCACGAGTAAACAGGGATGCTGGAATATAATTTGTAAATCTTTGAAATTTGTGTCCTTTTTAACAGTTTCTCTTTAAGTTGTTCTTTTTATTTTGGCTCATTAGCATAATCTAACCTTTACACTCACATTAGGAAGAAAAAGGGGAAGCCCACCAAAGTAACACAGCATTAACAATCTCTTTAGACAGGTTCGCCAGGCCTTTCAGACGGAGAACAGGGAACCTGTGCAATGGAGAAGTAATGAGCTTACATAGCACGAAGTGAAGAGGGCTTTGGGGTAGTTCATGAAAACCTCAGACGCAGCACATGGAAAAACACATAAAAACACACAGGATACACGAACACCACAGTCACAAATAACAAATACACACACAAATAAACACACAGACGCAAAGAGAGAAATTTTCTCCCCTTTTGGTTTTTATTTTCATTTTGATTTTCGGCCTTTTTTCTTTAGACCTCTTTTTCAGCTTTAGGAAAACTCTAGGCACCACAAGACCATGTCCTAAAATAAGGAGCAGCACAATTATCATATAAGGATTGTGTAGCCCTTATATCAGGCTAGGCAAATAATATTAAAAGAGTTTAGGGTTTTCTTTGTACTTTGTACCTTTTGATAGAATATATAAACGTTTTTCATTCTTAAAGAAATTTAAAAGCAATAAAGAACCAAAAAGAACTCCAGAAAGGAAAATGTTACTATTTAAAATAAATGACAACTGAACAAACAGAGGAATATGACATAATCCCGTCCTTACAATAACATCTATAGCATACAAACACTATAGAAAATATACATATTGCAAACACAGGAGAGAAGCAATCACATAAACAACAACAATAGCTAGGCAAAGGTATTTTGGTCGGATGAACATCCCTATTAGCAAGAGGAACCAGCGTGGGTAACTCATACAAAACATACAAACGTTTTCTTATATTTCAACAAAGGGGAGGGGGCACAATTAAAAAAAGAAGGTAAACATAAAGACGTTTGCAAATGGATAAGCAGACGTTGTAATACAGTTTTAAAAGGCATATATTTATGATTTTGATCACCTTAAAATATAATTGTATTTCTTTGTTTTGTTTGGTATGGCAATAGAGCCCTTAGAAACGCTGTCGCTTTAATCCTGGGTTAGACACAATATGTATCTGAAGATTATGTTGGCTTAAGGATGTAAGATTCTGATCATCTTAAATATAATTTTAGCTTCCTGTTGTGTTTGGTACGGCAATAATTACATCAGAAATGCTGTAGCCTTAATGCTGGACTAGACAGAATATGTGTGTGAAACGTTTGTCGCCATTGACTATCACAGTTGTGTGTAGGCATTAAGGCGAAACAGTATTTTGGCGAAATAAATTATAATTCCTATACAAATATGTGATACTGTTTCATAACACAACATGATGTCATTATGTCACCCTAATGCAGCTCTGTGACATATGTTGCCCTAATGCTGGTTACGTACTCATGTATGTGTGTATGTGTTTGTGTGTGTGTGTGTGTGTGTGTGTGTGTGTATGATTTTTAATTGAGGTTTAAATACCTTCAGTCATATCACTACGATGTCTGCAGTGTGGCAGTTTATTGTGATGTCTAGCACTGAGGTATCGTGCCGCAGACATGTGGCATCATTTCCCAACCAGTCAGATTACTCTGACGTCAGACGCCAGACCGGCCACTAGTTAACAGCTGCAAGTACCATTGTTCGTAAGTCTTTGGTATGACTCGGCCTTGGTTCGAACCCGCGACCTCCCGCATTCGAGATGGACGGTCTAATCACTTAGACCACCGGAAAGGTCGGTTCATAGCCGGTGTAAACTATTTACAAGGTTTAATGACAAAACAAATCGAGTGGCTCAGAAAGAATAAATATCGAATTATTCAGTTATGTACGCATGGTTCGTTCCACACAGCATCACAGCATCACAAAAAATGTCCACGACTATAGTTAAGTGAATTGTCAGGTTAGCGTCACCAAATGTAGTTACAATTAGCTCATTCCTTTTGCGCACGAATAATCTTATTAACGTTCGAATCGCACACAGCATTAAATGGACTCAAAATCTGGTTTGTCTATTTACATCGAACATTTCGATGCCACCATGACCTGTGGAATAGTCGATGTGTTCATTAAGGAGTAATCAGCTTTCCTATTCGGATATTATCGTCATTGATATCGTTTCCTCACTTTGATTTCTTTGCAGTCTCAAATATGAACTCTTCCAGGACGAACATTGAGGATTGCATTTACACATACCTGTCTTTGTCAGCGGTATCGAATGAATGTTTTTGTCTGCTATGTCAATATGAATTATGTTTAAATCATTAGTGCACCAAACAAACTGAGTAATTTAGCTACATTTCGAGACGCTGACATGAATTTCACTGAGAAACGGACGTGGATATTATTCTCGATGATACGATGAACGAACTATAAGCATACAACGTTTACAGTAGGGGAAGTCAGCAAAAATGTATGGTATTTGAATGAGTAACAAGATAACTAATGATTACTAGAGACTCCGTTACTATGGACATATTTCATATTTATGATGGCATAACATTCATCATAAATACAAGCCGACAAAAGAAAATGGAATGTAATAATCAAAATTCTCTTTTCATATAAATAAGTTTTTGACCTGGTAACTTTATATATATTTTTCACTCAGTACTTGATTTTTAAAGCAAATTATTTTATTATATTTTGATAAGCCCCTCTTTCACAGGTGTTTGCATATTTGTTTGTGTTTGTTTGCACGTGGTGTCATCTTATTTGTAAGATAAGGGCAATGAAGACATAATCTGTGCTCGTCTGTTTATTTCTTTCTGTACAATAATACATTAAAAAGAACGCTGGAAGGATTCTAACAGTTTTCCTGACCGATAACCGTTACTGTCAGTCGAGATAAAATTTAAACGATTTGTTGGGCTCTATTTCTAAATACAAATCAAACAACAAACACAAAACATATGCCTCTATAAAACAGCTCGAATAAGACTGATAGCGCTCATATTACATGCATTAGTCTTAAATGGAACATAGTAAAAATAAGGCAGGTGTCATTTCTTGAAAGACCAGCTATTTCGCTGACATTAGAGATTAATCGACAGGTTGTAACTGTGGTAACGTCTCATTAGAGCGCATACCATTAGATCTTATCCCACTAGAGCGCAAAAAATATTTTTGTCCTACTAGAGCTAATCTTATTAGGGCGCATTCCATTAGAGCGCGAAGAACTAGTATCACTAGAGCGCGAACTAATCAAAAGAATTTTGAAGAAACAAAATATTTTATTATTTTACGATGTGTCTTACTCATACTGTCCCTGGAGCTGGTTTCTTTGTTTTCCTTCCCGGTATATTTCTTTATGACATATACTTCCTTCTTCAGACACTAGGTCTTGCGACTGGTTTCTATAACATGGTCTCTAAATTATAGTGATCTTGATCAAGGATCAATCTATTACAGTATTGTGTTTGTGTTATATATGTATCTATATTGTTTTATTCATGTAATATCGTGTTTGTGCTAGGAATGACCACTTTATATATTTTAATCTGTATTACATTTTTTATCTACTTGTTTATTTGCGTACAAAAAAAGAATAAACCAGTGTAAGGTATAATAGTTGTATAAAATTATGTGTATTGATGGTTCTCTGGTTTCTGTCTAGTAATTATTTTCTAATAGTTAAAAAAACCGCCGTTTTTGTATATATATATATATATATATATATATATATATATATATATATATATATATATATATATATATATATGTATAACATCAAACGTGATGGCAATTCAATCTTGTTGAACTTAATTTTTTTTCTCCGCGCCCTATTGGGAATGCGCTCTAGTGAGTTTTTTTCGCGCCGTAATGGGATTAGCCCCTAATGAGAATTTTTTTTTCTTCAGCGCCTCACTGAGCGGCACTCAAATGGGATGCGCTCTAGTGAGACCAAACCGTGTCTGAGTTGAATAACATCTGCTGGACTAGATTGTGTAAGGGTATCATGTGCATGATTGAACAAGGTGTTTGTGCCAGTCACTTCGTTATTAAATCTGACATGACATTGGGGACATGCACATTCGGAAATAACATTGCTCTCTCTCTCTCTCTCTCTCTCTCTCTCTCTCTCTCACACACACACACACACACACACACACGGAAATCAAGTTAAGATCGGACTTTTGGGTAATCCCGATTTTTCTTTCTGCAGTGACATTATTTTATTGTAGCACACTGAAACCAATCAACTCCGAAAACAGAAACAAATTCAAAATCCCAAATTTCAATTTTACACTAAACTGCCCCAATAAAATTGAAACTCACTTCCGACATGGAAATGTATTTTAGTTGTTAACTTCTTCACAGAGAGAGAGAGACAGAGACAGAGAGAGGGAGGGAGGGAGGGAGGGACACTGAGAGTACCTCTTATCCAGCTTTTGATACATTTTTCAAAGACAAATGTTATCATGAAACATGTTCGTGCACTTCGTGCGATCAAAATTTGATTCTAAATGTGTATAGCGTGTCCATTGATCTAGTAAAAACTTGTCAATACTCTCATTATCTTTGGAACTACTTTAAGATTAAAATGGGAATTACGTGCCTAACCCAACAATGAGACAGCCTAATCTGTAATTGTTGAGCGAGCAGAGACTCTTCACACAATGGATTATGTGTCCAAATCTTCACAAACTGAGATAAGGGAACTCTTGATGGAGGCATATAAAAATTCTTATCATAGCAAATATCAGCTAGATGTCAAGGGTTGTTTAAATTATTACTACTTGTCGGTACAAACGACTCGTTCCCAAGAGAAGTGTTATGGAAGGTATTGACAACGTTGTGAGAGTAAGCAGATATTTTCCAGATTTATAGTCCCTCATCCAATGTGTTAAGTGCATTTTGACCTAAGCAACCAATGTATAACACCGTATATACCTATATGTAAATCTTATGCTGATTTGATTGCCAACATACAAATGTATGTTACACAATCTGCACCATAGAAGAAAAAATATTTTGTGTTTGTAAATCGCTTCAAAAGTACCATATTTGCACTAACACACTCGACTGCCATTAGGGACGGCCTTCGGCATCGCAACGTCGGCAGGTGTTCGCAACGGTCATATCAGCTACGCAGATGAAACTCGTCACCACGGTCATTCAATGCTGAACACATCAGAGCCAATGCACGATACTTCGCTCCAGATAAACAATGTTTTAGCTGTTTTAAATCAGAATTCCATATTAAATCATCCTCTTTTTCTTTCAATAGTGCCCTATTTCCCAATACAAATGCAGAATTAAAAAATAAACTAAAACTTATCTCGATGTTTATAGTGGATAAAGATTTTATTTCATGAATTTGTTTCACTTGAGCAATATTCTTCAATGTACTTGGTTATAAACGCCTATCTTGAAAGCAAGTCGACTTCGTGAAGGTTAGAACGATGATCACCCAATGATTTCATACCATTCACATAATTTTCCTCTGCAATATAGTCCTTCCCATTACACGGCAAATACGATACTTTTTCAGATGCCTGAACCAGGTTATTTCCATAAGGATGTGTTTTTTCTGAAGTTCAGTTAAATTATACTTAAGTTAGTATCTGTCTAATTATGGATAGTGAAGGTTTTCATCAGCATTGAATTTAAACACCTTATCATTTTGCCAATGAACGGATCATCTTTGCCTCGTGATAGTTCATTACCATACAATGTTTCTTTTCCGCGATTGATGTTATACTTTCTTGCAAACGCTTGAAGACTATTTAATCTAATTTGTATACATATTAAGTATAGATGGCAGAGATGCTATATTTGATCTGCTCGTCTAGCAAATACTCATTTGACTGCAAACAGAAGATCTCTTTGAATTCATTCATCTATTAAATCTGATCATGTATTAAAATTATTTACTTCTTTTACCTATTGGTCACTCGGCTCATATGTATATATTCCTTATATTAATATCCTCTGAAACTTGTCTCTGTATAACCGCAAGTTCCAACGGGTAGCAAATGAACGAAAAAGAGATAACGTAAATCTGTGTCAGTGCTAAAGATGGTGAAACATCTAAATCATTCCCTAATATTTGTGATTGATACACTACCATCTCTAATTATCACATTTTATACGATTTATATTTTCGATGGTGTAATTAATAAACTGAACGAATACCAACTGAATTTAAATAGAATTAAATACTGAATTCATTTTTGCAATTTAAGATGTTATCTGTGTAATAGAGGTTCGTTTTTTCTGTGATTTAATTTCATTGGAAAGTGGGGTCGGTGGGTTCATAGACGGATTAAGCTATTTCCCATTGGATGGGTAAGGTAACATGAATTAGTATTTTACATATTAGTTTGAGTAGTAAGATCTGTTACATTGGGTATATTGGGAAATATATTCCTAATAGACTCTTGAAGGTGTACGTAAGGAGATAACTGACTAATCAAATTCATTAATATGTTTGGATTTATTTCTAATTGGGATTCTTGTTTCTTATGTTGCAATCATTCTGCAGATGTGTTTAATGTTGTGTTTAGATAAATTGAGAGAAGACAATTGTTTGGATTATTCGTTGGAATTGCGAAGTGATCATTGGACAACAGCATTATTCTGGGACTCTTTGGAATTATTTAAAGGAGTTGTGGGCAATGACATAGTGACAAGTAGGTTCGAAGATCCGGAATTTATTCGGAACATTTTGGACTTGAAATTAATTTTTAGGTTCATTTTGGATTCAATTCATAATACAGTATGTTCCCCTTACATTTTTATTTTTACCTTTCACAATTAAATTATTTGTTAAGTTTTACAAAACATGGTTTCGCTTCTTAATGGTACTTAGCTTATGTCCAGTTGAATCGTGGTGGTAAATATATTGATGATTATATTATTTTGATATATTAGAGTTTTGTTTTAAAGTGCACATGGGTTATTTTAACACTTGCACTATAGAACACATAAAACATTTAGCTGAATATAGTAGTATTATATTTCACAAAACACTCTTTCGTCATTATATATATATATATATATATATATATATATATATATATATATATATATATATATATATATATATATATATATATATATATATAGAGAGAGAGAGAGAGAGAGAGAGAGAGAGAGAGAGAGAGAGAGAGATCCGGTTACCTACCTGTTTCCATAATATGTTATGTTCATGCAATTTCAATTCATTGTTAAATGTTTTAAGCACTTATTACAAAAGACGTTACAATTAAAATTACACAAGTGTCGACAAATCCTTCGTTCTGCAATGACATATAAGACATGTCCATGTGCGTTGCTCTGTCTGCTTCTCACTCTCACTCTTGCATTAGCTGTTTACGATTCCGTACATCATTGATTATACAATTATTTCATTACCATGGTCAACAATGTCATCTGTTTTCATCTGGCATCTATGATTTGTACAGATGATCTCTTGGTGTTTTCATCGTCGAATCTACGGCACGAAAGAAGCAATATTATACTTTTTTAAATTTAAAGGAGACATTTTGTTATTCGCCCTTTGATACAACTATAGCTGCGATCTTATCGCACTTCTGGTATCTATCTACATATAATATTAACTACATTTATAAAAGTGGCTATTTCAGTTGGTCACCAAATTATCTTTTGCATCTATCTTTCTTCATGATGCTTAAAGTCTTTGTACTGGTATATTTTTTTTTTAGATTAATCTGATGTCATTTGACCCTAAATTTATTCTGAAATATACATCATTTATAGTTTCTAAGGTATTTATTATTCTACTTATCTTTATCTGTTCAGACTGACTACAAAAATAAACTGGCACGGTACTGAGCTTATTTACATTGGAAGTATTGATACCGTTCTACCCCAAACCTAAAATGACCAATTCGCAAATGGCTTAGCATCAATATACAGTCTTTCTTTATTTGTGATTATCGAAGTTTCATTATTATCCAACCTTTGACTGCAACACTATCAAGCATTTACCTATCGTTTCGAGAGAATAATTTCGTCATAGAAAATCTCACAATGTCTGTCCTTCGATATAGTCAGTTCAACTGTATTTTCAGACAGTTCACATTCTCGAGTGAACCAATGTAACGGCGTAGAGTTAGCATAGCGACATAATATTTTCAGCTTCTCTCAACTGTTAAGTACATCTTTCATGTTCCTTTCACCAGTGAATATTTGTACTGTTCCTTTTTTTCAAACTTTTGTCAACCGCTATGCAATTCATATTATTTGTCATATATATTACAACACCTCTTTGTAAAATATTCTCTCAGTATTCTCTATTTAGGTTTCCTGATTTGAACAGAATTAGGTAATTTAATGTCATTTATCTCCTGTAAATATTAGGCAGGTACCCTTTTGCAAAGATATTTTGAAATCCTAACCGTCGTACGTGTTCTAGGTAACCAAATAAAATACTTAGCCGAGTCTAATAATGTGCAGCTGGCCAAGACCATTTACTCCATTGACATATACAATACAAGGCCATTTACTCCTCTGACATATACAATGCAAGGACATTTACTCCAATGACATATACAATGCAAGGACATTTACTCCAATGACATATACAATATATAACTTGATGTGTTGATATGCCCAGAAAATCCCAACAACCACTACAGTTTAGAAGACCTTGATTCTTCTCCACACATTCCCGCTTCATAGTCTGTATATCCTGATATGTATACACCTTCATAAACAGTAGAAAAGCAGCAAACTGTTACTGGTTAAACAACCTGACAAAGCCATCAATCCTGATGATATATCATGAGCTTGAGCAACAGGGGTAGATCTCGTAAAAAAGAAACATTGTCGTAATTACAAAACGAGCATACATGCTATGTGCACAATGTAAACCGGATTTTATGAGCTAGATATTCACACAAATAAGCGTTTGAAAAATATGTTGATGTGAAGAATTTTGCATTAGGGATAAAATAAGGAGATGAACTGTTGTAACTTTCATGTGTCAGACGTATAAATGTATTCATTAAATATTTTTGAGAAAAATAAGGCAAAAACCCCCCAAATAAATGTCTTTTATGCTGAAAATAAACTAAGAATTGTAATTTGTTTTGCTGTACCCATCATCTTACATGTTCATAAATATGTTTTGAGTAGCGTCTTTAACCCTGATCCAAAGTGAAAGGAAATGCGCTATGGGGTTGCCAGAATACATTAAATTTTCAAATCCTCAGTCTTTTGACTATTGTGTGATTCCATAAAGTATTAACAGGAAGGAGACATCAAATTTTGTTTCTGCTAAGAAAACGGATAACCCCTGAAATAAAATTACGTATTTATAAACCTATCCCTAATCCTTATTTATCGTGATTAGAAGTCAGACTGGCTATAAGTGATGTGGGATTGAAACCTATCCCTAATCCTTAGTTATCGTGATTAGAAGTCAGACTGGCTATAAGTGATGTGGGATTGAAGTGCCAGAAATTTAACTTATTGTCATAGTATTTGATTTTTGCCCTAAAAAAAATCCATATTAGCTAAATACTTAAAGCATATCCGGAACAGTGGTATCCACAAGAGGGAGACCATGATACATTTTATGTTGTACTATATCCACATATTAAAATTGTAACCTATTGGAATTCGTTGCGTTGTACTATATTCACATATTAATATTGTAACCTACTGAAACTCATTGCGTCGAAAAAAATAAACACAATGAAATTGTAACCTGCTGGTATTCAATCTATACATGATCTTTCTTACATGCATGCACATGAAGTGGCGAATATAATCCAATTAGTTGGTTCTGAATGCGATTCCAAACGTTTGATCTGTCTCCAGGTTCCTGTCAGTTATATTATGAGAGAATATTGTGGAGTCCAAGTAAAGTGATGTCAAATAAAATTAAACATTTGATCCTGTTATTTGGGTTTTATGTCTCGATTTCGAAAAGAAATTGCACATATTTTTCTAGAAAATTCTCAACAAACATCCCCTAATATCTGCTATTAAATATCAATGCATTTTATTTGCGTAATCATTTCGACCAGACATATTTTCGATTTGATTTGAACAGAACCAGTAGAATTGTTTATAATCAAATTATAAGTTTCATCCCTGACCAAACAAGAATACAGAACCCGTCATTCTACCAAACACAGTTTTCAGAATACGGTGTTGTGCAACACGCTTTTCTCACGGAATTCACCGAAAAGGTTTTGAAATACTCATTTCTGTTATAGAATAAGGTACTACTTGTATTTTTATTGTGTCGATAATGAGTAGTTTAATGAAATAAGGGGGAATTTAAAAAAAGACGGAAAACAGAAAGAATAAATGAAAATGAAATAAGCCCTAACGCCATTTCTATCCTTTTTGTACTTTTATTACCAGTTAGTATGCCATTGCTAATGTCCATCAATACAAGTACTATACTTCACGTCTAGTATACTAGGTCATAATGATATGGATAGCCTCAGCATAATTTCATAAGTTTTAGATCCTGGTTTTCTTTATTTTTTCCATACAGTTAGAATAGGAATGTGACTTAAATACCTGCGGAATTACATGTAATCTGCATGTATTTTCTTTATTGGCAAAGACTGTCTGGTTTCTGCAAACATTGGCGCAGAGTGACAAGTTCAGTTACAATAGTTGCATTAATATTTATAGATCCTGGAATCTAGTTTCAGAAGGGAACATAACCTAAATGTAAAACAGGTAACATTTTAACATAAGCATACAGTTTAGATTTTACATGATGCAATGAATGGTTGGTTGGATAGCATGAACAACAAATACAAATCTCTGTATAGGTCTCACGAGTTACTAAGAAATCAAACAGGTTTAAAACATCAGTGCGAAGAAAAGTATAAATCCCATGCAACTACACGTTTTGCTCAATCCCAGGGTATTATGATGTGCATCTATTAACGATTGATAAGTAATTGGAGACGTTGCTTCATGTGGAATATACAATAGCAGCACCTTCAGTAGCAATTAGGTTTAAGAAGGAACTTCATTTTATTATAATGGATAATCAAAGCAGTTTTGTGAAATGGAGATTTATTGTAATTCATTCTATTATATTAGATAATCAGAGGAGTTTTGTGAAATGAAGGTTTTTTGGCGAAGCAATATAATTTTGTACGATTTTATGGACTAACTTGATGAAACAGACCAGTCTGGCCTTATAACTGATTGTTTGAAAAAGCATTTGACTATCGAATGAGATTTATTGGAAAATGCCCCAAAATCTTGTTTTCTTTTTTATTCTAGTCATTATATTGAGTTAAAATCAAACTCCTCACGGCGTGCGTTTTGCTGATTTTATTGTCCATGTGGTGTTTGGGTCATGTTTGAATTACTCATTGGGTCAATAATACTTTCAAAATTGTATCATAATAACAAATGGAAACTTTAATTGATATGTGTTGTCTTTAAATTTAACTACATATCTCTCTTCTGGCAGTATGTCTATTGTGTGAGATATTTTGTTGCATAATCATATTGAGTTCTTGTAATTTTAATTCCGAATTTTAAAATGTTTGGCATTTATTGCAAACGTCATTCGTTGTTTTTATTTCTTAATTTATCCTTTATTAATTTGACTTCATACTGAGTTTGGTGAATCCTCAACAATGATTATCTGAATTATATATTAGTTACATATTCATGTGCTGTCTCATTCTCTTTCTGTTCTTGCAATTGGACATGTATTTTTCTTTGGAGTGAGAGATCTGGTCCTTGTGAAGTTTTTACCTAAAACCTAATGAAAGCCATGGCGTCCAATTCCGACTTCAGCAGTCATCATGCGTTCCTCTCTTATGAGTTGAAAGACATGAATAGAAGTAAAACATTTATTTTCATTCGTTATCTCGTAAATTGGTTGCGAATTTCATTTCAATAAAACCAATGTTATATTATCAAGATTATACTTGCGTGGTCTTTAGTGGTGGTCTTTAATGTTGACATAAATGTAAGCATCATTAGACTTTATTCAGTACATTAACAGAAGCTTGTTTTTGGTTTATCCAGTCTGGTAAATTTGGTAAATGTCTGCACGACTTTCCTTCTAGTTGTGGAAATTTATCCATTTGCGTGGCTGCAAACTCTTTATATACAAAATATTGTTTCTATGTCAATTTCCTGTCCAAATTTTCTATACAGTTCCACCATCGATTCTTAGCTTTACTTTCTATTCTGTGAGTCCCAACTGTGTTTTCTTTATTTGTTCTGAGACACCAACCTATAAACTGTTTATAAGCTAACCTGCCGCTATCATCTCCTATTCTGCGAATGATATTTAATCACGCTGCCTTTGTAAGGGGCCTGCTTCTCTGATTTTCTATCCACTGTTTGTCCATATTTGGTTCAACTAATTTAACAGATATTCAATCAAATGATGAGGGTGACACCCTATTTGTTGAGGTACAAATCTATATTGGTTTTAAAGGCTTTTTTTTAAACGAGTAGCTTAGCTTTCTGGCAATATTTTGGGGATTAATTCATAATTCCTTTTTAAGTATTTTCTAGTTCAAATAGAAATTACGGAAAATTTATCTTCCCTCAAATAGGAATAAAAATCAAAGAAAGTTATTATCCCTTTATAGTTATTATATTAACAATGATACCAATAATTATATTGCTTTATAGACCAAGTCAAGCAAAATATTGATCGCTGCGCCGGAATTTGCAATTTAGGTGTCACTGCAAACGTGTTAATGTATCTTGCATTAATATTAACATAACGATATTCAAATATTTGCTTAGCGTTACATTTTCTTGGCAGCTTTTTAATTTAGTGTTGCAACAGTCTTTTTCATATTTTTACGTCGCAACGGTAATATTACTACTGTGGATGTTTGGTTGTATTCAAATAACACTAAACTTGCCCCAGAAATGTGAACAAATACATTGAAACAAAAGAATGATATACGTTAACGTAGAAGCCAAACTATGACACCGCTGCAACGATATTTGTCGTGACAGTACCGGTAGTTTTCATCCTGTTGATGCATCAGAAATTTACCAGAGTAATTATAATTTAGGTTCATCATAAAACAAGAGTGTCATTTCAATCTGTTTATTTACTGCTCGAAAGTACTTATTTGACTGGGTCTTTATTGAACGGAAGACAACTCAATTTAGCTGAAGTGAAATTATATCAAGATTGTGTCCCTTGGTACGTACTAAATGAAGTCAACTACAAGCAAGTGTAGAACTAGAGAAATTCATCGTTCATTGCTACTGTAATAAAAAAAAAATCATGCCTTCTATGCCTAATATTTAAACCTTAAAACTAAAAAAAAATGATACCAACAACAACAAAAACAATCACCGAAAGATGAGGTGCTTCAATTTAAAAAAAAATAAAAATAAATATTAAACACATACATTTTTAACTTGCATAGCAAAGTAATCGCATTTTTTTTTCATTTGCTATACAGCCAGATAATATATAATATGTCTGACATTTCAGTAATAGTATTATTCACATGTAGGTAATTAATAACTTGAAATCATTTAGTACGGGGCCCTTGAAAGTGAGTGTCCCGGAGCATATGTTCTTTTTGCTACTAGGATAATCCGGCACTGAGTGTATGCCGTGATTGTACTATGTGACTGGTTTGATGTTTTATAGGCATAGCTCAAAAGAAAAATCTCTTGCAATAGGGTAAAAAAATATCAATGCTAAATTAAAATTGACTGAATTGAATAAACCCAAATATCATATAATTAAAACCTAAGGTAATCTCTAGTGCATGGACACAATTATAGGCAACGTTTATGCAGAACATATTTCAATGACACATTAAAAAGAGAGAAAGAGACAGAATACGCTGGCTATTAGTGTAGTATATCGAACATTTCAATTTCGTTCGAGTCACAACAAAGGTAAATGGTCTCTTTCTATGATGTACATATATTTATTACATTGAGTTAAAACAAAATATTAAGAAAATTTTAATCAGTAAGAAATATTTCAAAACTGAATAAATATCCTTAATTATCTGGAGTACCCCAATGGCTGCTTGTTGGATGTTGCTATAAGATTGATATTTTATAAAAGTTCATGGAACAAATGAAACAAAATATTACAGAGGAACCTACTTTCCTTGTATTTTGATGTGTTTGTTTGTTTGTTCCTTTGTTTGTTGTTGTGGGGTTTTTTGTGCTTGTTCATTAATAGTTTCACAAGAACTAAGTCAGTGGTAGCTTTTCAATGAATAGCTCAATGTTTGGCAAAGATTCTGATATCTTAGTAGAAATCTTAGGAGTGGCGGGGGAGGAGCCCCTGTGTATTTTGTCTAACTGGCGCAAAAGGTGCGAATTCAGGGGATGGGGATATGGCGGATGGAAGCAAAGCCAAAAAAACCGGAATGTTTTCTCAAGTTTTCGTTACAGTTATTTGTTAAGCTTAAACCCTAGGAACGCTTTTAAAATAGCAGTTTTCTAGGCCCTCACAGTCCACTCTCCATTCCCATTAAATGAATTTTTTTCGACCAGTCTCTGAGAGTTGCATAGTCCTGCTGTTTTAATAAAAGAACCCGGTAACATATTAATGAAGTCGACTATTCAATATTGTACAAAGTTGTAATATCGGAAAAGGCAGTTAAGAAACAGAACATTATATTGTCTAAACATAATTTTTAAAATATCATTTTTATTTCCTTTTCTCCTTTGCTTAATCTTTAAAAGTTTACTTTCCGTGCATTTACTTTTAATTATCCAAAGTAAATTAAACCTTTTTATCAACACTTAATTTTGTTAATTAATATTACATCTTCTTCCCGAATTGTTTGCATGTACAGGACATGCTCGAAGTGATTGTGGTAAGAAATCAAAACTATTGGTTTCATAAATCTCATCTGCCTATTCTTACTTGACCTTCATTCATTGAAGCGATCTTGAACTATGTGAAGCATTGTGTGTAAAAGATCGAAATGCGTAATGCGTGATCATTTTTATTTCCTTTTCTCCTTTGCTTAATCTTTAAAAGTTTACTTTCCGTGCATTTACTTTTAATTATCCAAAGTAAATTAAACCTTTTGATCAACACTTAATTTTGTTAATTAATATTACATCTTCTTCCCGAATTGTTTGCATGTACAGGACATGCTCGAAGTGATTGTGGTAAGAAATCAAAACTATTGGTTTCATAAATCTCATCTGCCTATTCTTACTTGACCTTCATTCATTGAAGCGATCTTGAACTATGTGAAGCATTGTGTGTAAAAGATCGAAATGCGTAATGCGTAATGCGAACGATATAGTGTAATGAACCTTCCATGCCAACAAACACTTTTTCAATCTTTTTTCTTCTAGTTTGAATGATTTGGTAAATCTCGTCTGTCACCTTCGATACCTCTTTAATACTTCGTATCCAAAGCTGACAGGGCTTTATCAGTCAGACCTGGACAGCGTGAACCTACTCTATTGTCGAGTCTGAGATTTATATTTCACACTTAGCCAATTAAATGTTACATTTCAAAAAGCGTCTGATTAACACAAGATCTGAAGTTTAAACTGAGGCTGAGTACATTTGTGATCTACGGGCCAGATTTGATCCGATTGCTGTAAATAATTTTTATTTAAAAAACATCCGACCTTAAAATGAATTGTATCACTTCAGCTGATTTTACGAAGTTAAACAAATTATAACAAATAGAAGGCCACTGGCGAATAGAGAATGTCACTGAAACCGAAATATCTTTCATAACACGCCTACATTTGTTCGTGGTTCTAATGGAACATATTTGTATTTGATATTGAAATTTAAGACAAAGACGTTATATTGGCTTGAACATGAAATGGTTTTGCATAGCACTAGTAAGGGGACTGTTGTCCTTGTATGAGCAGTATTGTGCAAATAAGCTTTCAAATGCATGTTTTTCTTTTTCTCTTTTCTTTCGTTGGGGTTTACAGGTAATAATGTCAACAACAATGACGCTTGCAGCTGCATTATCTTCAAATGTCAGCAGTTAATATCTGAGCAATTAAGTCCAAATTAATTCTTGAGGCAAACATTGTTCCATCACCATTATTGTTGTTTCAGGTAGTAAATCAATGCTTGGATCATTCTTTCCGCTAGAAATTACTTTAGATTTCATTTTAGTTACTTCAATCGTCTTATCGAACAACAACAATGAAAGACCAGTACTTCTCCAAATTACATCGACGTGAGTGTAAGTGTAATACCTACCTTCATGATAGGGTAACAAGATACATAAATGACTCTCTAAAGATAGAATCAACAAGGCGGATGAACACGAACATATTAGGAAATAACCGCGACAATTGTCTACAAAATCAATTGTTTTAAAAACAAAAGGCAGCATCAAAACTCTGAAACGTAGCTGGGAGAGAAATGAAGAATTCCACAAACTTCAAAATGAATGGAAACATCAGCAAAATTTAAAGATGTGTCGCAAATTTGTAAAGTAGGTGAACAATCCTCATTTTTTGCAAAAATACGCAAATATGATTACACTGAAATCTGCTTATGTAATCACCCTGAAACCTGAAGGTGTTTACGCCCCTAAATATATAGATATGGTCACCCCCATGAAATCTGCTGGTGTAGTCATCCTGAAATCTGCAGTTGTGGTCTCCCTAAAAAAAGAGTAGAAGAAGACGGTCACATAAAAAAGAGAAATATAATAATATTATAACATCTGAGACGAAACATAAGTGTAATAATATCAAAATATCTGGGACATAAAATACTGTAAATATATTACAATATGAGAGACAGAAAAAAAACTGTAGGAAAATTATAACATCTGAAACAAAAGAAGCTTGCAATAATTGAGAGTAATCATCGCACAAAGACTAGAAGAAGTGGTAAAAATATCATAGATCGTTTAGAGCAAATAATAGCTAAGGAATGTATTTTAAAGGACATATAAGTTAAGTTGCTTTTTCAATCAAATTAAAAGTCGGATAAAATCTGCATCAATATACATTCATATAAATTCATATTCTATACGCCATCAGGAAATGTTGTAACTAGACTGCCGAGACAAACATTGTTGTCATTAAAATGCTGAGACAAACACCTGTGGAAAAACTGTCATTTATGATACCATTAATTTCCAGAAAGGTAGGGCAGCTTCATGGTAATCATGCAAATATCTACACCGGTGACTCTCTTGGCCTTAAATGAGTTCATCTTAATAATAATAATAATAATAATAATAATAATAATAATAAAATCCCTAACTTCTGTGTTTGGACATTAGTGAAATTATTTTAGCACCCGAATTTACAATAAAACCAATCCATGATTATTGAGTTTTCTCTGATTCTTGTTGGTATTAAAAGTTTGGTTTAAAATGAATAAGAAAACAAAACAGAAACAGTGCCTGAAGCATGTTACTGAATACAGTTTGGTTGTGTTCCTGTCACGTTAGTTTCTAACTCATTAATTGGCAAGCCTTTCAGGAGTAAATAGTATTAGGATGCAAGACATTCCCAGCAGACATCATTGCCGTCAACTTGCCCTTATCTGTTACGTAACATACTAATTATTGTTCGTTTCCATTTTATTTTATTTTTTTGTTTCATAGCTAAACAACGAGTGACAAGGTTGATAGAAAAGTTACAAAACATGTTCTACATATTCTAAAGCAAAGCTAACCACCGCTATAATATTTCGTCCATCTATAAGAAACAACGTTCCAGTTTAGGTCGTAGCGCAATTGCTAATTTGATGAAATCACATGCTTAGTGACGTTGTATTTACTAAGTTATCAATGTAGACAAGGTGGAAAATTGGAAAATGGTTCCGCTTTTGAACAGAGAGTGATTACAAAGTTAGGAGAATCCTTGATACATAAAAAGGTTGATTAGGATGCTGTGTACGGACCTAAAGCAGTGTCCAATAGGTTGCAGATATTTGTGATATTTCTTATGCAATGACAGGAGAAACTGATGATGAATGAATTAGGTGTGCATAGGGTTTCTGCCTGTTGAGTGCCCAGATTATTTGGTAAAGAACAATTAGGTTTCAGGTACATATCTGCAAGGAATTATTATACAGGACCAAAACAGAGGCTGTAATTTATAAAATAATATTGTTACATGTGAATAAATTGAATACTACATTGATCCCCAGAGTAAGAGATAAAGCAACGTATGGAAGCGCAGAAGATGACTGTCGCCTTTGAAAGTATGTATTTTCAGATCTGGTGGAGATGTTTATGTCCATTATGTTATTAGACATAAAATAGAATAATTTTAAACTGTATTATAACAGGGTACACTACAGAAAATTGAGACTACTTTTCAACACTAATAGAATATAATTAACTTGCGGCGATTTGAAAATCGTCTCCAGACCTACCGAAGGGTGGTTTTAATCTGTACTTGGATATCAGCTCCGTAAATGCACATTTGTAAAACAGATGTTACAAATCTTGGTTTTCAAACTCTAAATCATCCATCGTACGGATCATATTTAGTTCATTTATGTGACTTCCGGATTACTATCAACTAAAGTAGAAACATTTAAGATAGCAGGAAATTAGTAAGAAATGCAATCATCAAATCGTTAAAAGTTCTCTCACGAGACGTGATGGTGAACGTGTTCAGGACATGGGTCACAAAGTAGGAGAGGTTCATTAAGTCAAAAGAAAGTTACTTTTAAAAGTACTACTAACACTATTGCAAAACGTTAAATAACATTCTCTTCAAAGGTTTGCTATATTCTTTTGATCAACCTCTATATCCTTATTGAAAAAATCTGTTTGTTGTTATTTCCTGTGTATTTGCATCATTTTGACTGACTCACAAATTATTTTGTACACAAATTTTTAATTCCAAGGGGGTGTTGAGGTTTTCTTCTGTATTTGTTGATACGTATTTATCTGCTCATAATTAATGTTGCTCAAACGGCAGTAATTGAACAATAATCATTGTCGTATGTCTTCCATTTGTATTTAGTTTCTAGACTTCGGTCGAGCGTATCAGTAAATATGTCACAAGTCAAATAATTTCTTACAATGTAATCTATGCATTGTGTATTCAATAATAGTCATCTAGTACGGATCATAATACAAAATAATTTGCATACATTAAAGCTATAGTTCCAAGAACATTAAAGCTGGGAATTTGTGGTAAATATTCATGCAAAAATTTAAAATACTTAACGTCTAAAAAATTAAATTTATTTTGGATATAATGTTTCATTTGTGTTCATGCAGAGACAGGGGTCTGTTCTTGGACCTGTTCTCTTCATTCTATACTCTCAGCCGCTCTCAAGTGTCATAGATCATCATCCAGTGTCTCACCAATTGTACGCTGACGACACCCAAATATACAAATCTAGCCACCCAACTGAAGTTGATGCTACCATCCACATTGTAGAGAGGTGCATTTTTGATGTAAAATCATGGATGACACGTAACAAGCTGCAGATGAATGGTGATAAAACAAACTGATAACAACACAAAGACTTTCTCGTTCACATCCCTTACCTCAGACAATAAATATCAGCAACACCAACATTAAATTCACACAGTCAGTACAAAATATAGGTGTTACTCTGGACAGTACTCTCATATTGCACCAACATGTCATGGACATATGCAAGGCTGCATATCTTGAGCTGAGACACATCAGCTCCATTGCAAATATATTTTAGTTTATGCCACTAAAACACTCGTGTGTTTATTAGTACTTTCAAAACTGGGCTGTTGTAACTCAATTCTGTCTGGTTCATCTCAATATCTACTCCAGAAACTTCACAAAGTTCAAAACACAGCTGCTCGGATCAATCTTAAAGTACCACGATCAGAGTAAACCTCCCCACTGCTCTGTGCCCTAAACTGGCTATCCATTCGACCCAGAATCAAACACAAAATTTGTTCTTTGTGCTACGTTTCACTAAAGGACTCCAGTCCAACATACTTATCCGACCTCACCCATGTCTACACACCAGCAAGATACTTACACTCCTCTTCTGACAATCGTATACTCATTATTTCCACTATGAAAACAAAGTCATATGGACAGCGTTCTTTTGCATACCAGGGCCCAGCAACGTGGAATGAACTGCCAGCTGAACTTAGACACAAAGACACAGTGATCCCATTCAAGAGTGCTCTTAAAACTCACTTATGTCGACTGCAATAACAAACTTAAAGACCTAATAATGTTTCCTACCTTAAATATTTTCAGCATGTTTTTATGTTATCTAATTTCATGATTTTTTTTTTGTTTTTGTAAGCATATCATGACATGTTTTTTATGTTATAAGTGTTGTCTAATGCTGTAAAGTACTTAGAGCTTCTATAGATAAGGCGCTATACAAAGTCCTCTTTATTATTATTATTATTATTATTATTATTATTATTATTATTATTATTATTATTTTGTTTCTTGTTTGAACCATCAGATGAGGATTACTTTACAATGCCTAAGAACTACATATTTAACTATATGTGTAATGAAACGAACCCTAAAATCAGTAATAAGTTAATGAAATATGGATCTGTCCCGTTGATAACATTTGTTTAATAATCTAGAAGTAGGTTCAGTAACATGACGTACGTGGGGACGCTTCCTTAAACGTAGTAGTCATGTAAGTAATTCTAACGATGTACAATAGGTTCACACTAACACAGTTTGTTTAAGAATATGACAACACTAAAATATAATATTTACTAAAATACTCGTTCTATACGCAATCTACACAGAACACCAATATTTACTAGCACAGTCTGACTCAAGACTACTGTTAAAATATATCATTAGCACAGCGCCGCAAAACAGTGATAGTAATATTTGATTTTATACAAACAGATAGATAATGACGCAATACTGCTAGCAAAAGAAGCAAGAAAAATAAATATGTTCATTAGTAAATTATGGGATGAATGTTGTTTACATACCAGTTATATAAAAATGTACATACACCGTGAACATAATATGTGGTACAAGATATGCGTTACATAAATAGCCACAATGGTACTTTTGTTAAGTGGTAAGCGCAGATATGTCTTATAAAGTGGATTACACCACAGTTTAAACAGTGACGTAAGACAGGTTAAAAGCATAGCATGATCTCAACTTACATGTAACGTAAAAAAATGCACAACATAAAGATCATGAAAAACGAAAGCATAAATCAACTTAAGAACAAAAAGTAGTGATGCAGCTGAACACAGAATAGTGATCTCACACAAGGTTTGTAGCATTCATACATAGTTGCACACATAAAAACAAATACAAAAATATTACTTAATATTTATTATTATGCATTTGAAATTATAGGCCATTTAAAAATATTTTCTGACTTAAAGAATTTACAAAGCATCATAATTAAAGACTTGAAGATTCATTTAAAGAAATGTACTTTGGCAAAATCAAGATTTTAATGCAGTTGTACTGACTTAATTGAATAAAACCTATCAACAGTTATTTCGAAACATTTGACCTATAAAGCTTCAATAAAATTTCCTTTCTGTACTAACGCTATGTTTATAAGCAGCTTTATCTTAATGAAACCCTGCCTTAGTTTGATTTATCATCGTTCTCTCTGCATCATCATCTAGCAGAGTTTTAATTTCTTGCTTGTATGCATGCACAATTTTGCTAAAATACAATAATATCATTAATTCTTATAAAGTTATTGCAAAATTTATCTACTTTTTCGGAAACAAAAATTAATAAGCCTCATTTTTAGCTTTTCACAATCGCAGATAATTTTACATATTACAACTATTATTGAAAGAAAAAAATTCAACTAAACTATTATGTATTGGATAAATTCTACTCCTTTTTATTTTTATCACATTCAGCGACAAAAGAGAGCATTTGAAAGATCTCATGAGGTCAGAAACTCGACCTGATCTTTACAATATAGTTTACTTACATCCAGAACATGACCTAGTTGAATACATTATTCCATAAAATACCCCAGAGACATATTTGCTAAGATTCGCGACGAACTTAACAAGAGAATGGTTCCACAGTACGACACATATTTCAAAATTATTTACAGGTTAGATATGGTTGTGTGTGATAACTGTGATACTGAGGCGGAAGTAAATCATTTCTCTGAGTATTTTAAAATAAACTGTGATCAGTACTGCACTCAGATTCATGCCTAATTAAGTTTGCGTTGCATGGGTAAACTGTTTTCGTTTACTGTGTAGCGTACGGAAAGTGCAATGACAATAAGTCATTACAAGAAAAGTTACGTAAGCAATACCTATAAAGAAGGATGAATATTACGATGTTCGTGTTGTCAGATATGTTACTGTGATAAGATTCAGGGGACCCGTTATCTGCAACACTGATCATTAAACAAACAATCATTTATATTGATACTTCTGGTTACAAGAGAAATATGAAGACAAATTATGTGGCGTTTATTTGGAAGTGTACGTTCTTTGTGATGCATTCGAGTCTTGTTTATATGTGCACGTATTCAGCATTTTCGTTGATTTAATTGGTTCTGGTTCTATGAATCCAGTTTAAGACTGGAACGGAACATAGACTTTACTTATTTTGTAAAGGGTTAAACTTAATCTGAGTACATTTTATACATGAACAGTAATTGTATATGGTGCAATGACAAGATGTGTTGGAACGCATTAATGTCAAATTGATAATCATTTGTATATGGTGCAATGACAAGAAGTGTTGGAACGCATTAATGTCAAATTGATAATCATTATATACTAAAGCAAATGAATTATAACTTTTCTTGCAAAAACGGTGCCTAAGATATCAAACTGCTACACATCATTGTAAATTTACTTTCTGCAGTAACAGACCGTAAGCAATACCTTGTTCTCTTCATACAGTGTGTTTAAATCCTTCTCTCTCTCTCTCTCTCTCTCTCTCTCTCTCTCTCTCTTATCATCAAATCAAATGTGGTTATGCCTTTACTCCTGCACCTAACCCGATTTGTTTATATATTATGGTATACATATCCCGATATCTTGACGGCATGTCGTCTATGTATCCGGTTATTAATTTTGTCGAGGTTAATGTGAATACGAAGATTCGTGAATCAGTAACCTCATATTGATCAAGGCCAGCAGAGGATGAACGGATTTTTCTTCATAAAACTTATAGAAAAAACAAATCTCTGATCATTTTAACACGCTAATTAAAGCAAATTAGTTCAGTCAACTTGTCTTTCAGTGTAGTGAAAATGAAATTTCGACAACATGCAGGTGCAGTGTAATGAATGTATCGCAAATCACACGATGTTGTTTTCTGCCAATAAAAAACCGGACGGACAGACAGATAGATTAAGGCATGATGGATGGATGGTAAATTGAGAATGGTCGGATGAATTGCGAATGGATACAGACATACATATATGGGTGGATAGATAGATGGATGGGTAGATAGATAGATAGATAGATGGATAGATAGATAGATAGATCGATAGATCGATATATATATATATATATATATATATATATATATATATATATATATATATATATATATGGATGAACTCATGCATGCATGGGTTGGTGGATGCATTTCCCAGAAATGTCAAGTGCTATTCCACTACATGTATTGCAGTCACCTTTGAAGATGTAATATATATATATATATATATATATATATATATATATATATATATATATATATATATATATATATATATATATATATATATATATATATATATATATATATATATATATATATATATATATATATATATATATATATATATATATATATATATGTATATATATATATGTATATATATATATATGTATATATATATATATATATATATATATATATATATATATATATATATATATATATATATATATATATATATATATATATATATATATATATATATATATATATATATATATATATATATATATATGTGTGTGTGTGTGTGTGTGTGTGTGTGTGTGTGTGTGTGTGTGTGTGTGTTTTCAGCTACTTTTCAATGCTGCATTAAAGGATTATATGCACTTGTGACTGATTGGAACGATCAACGCAGCAGAATTCGAACATATCATTTATAACCAATAGAAGATATTTACCTTTCAAAACTTGAACAGTGAATACGTTTTTTTAAATTTAGGACAATATGCTAATTTTTATGATTTTGTCGCTTCAAAAAATGCAAATGGTAGGCGTTTTTTTTCAAAAACTTGTTCACTTCGGGAATTGCTGGAATAATACCCTTTGAACTTCGTCAATAATCTATTTTGTATACCAGTAATCTAGTCTATTTTATAAACCAGTAATCTAGCATATTGTCTATACCAGAAATCTAGTGTATTTTTGTATACTAGTAATCTAGCCTATCTTGTATACCAGTAATCTTTTATATTGTCTACATCAGTAATCTAGCATATTTTGTATACCAGTAATCGAGTCTATTGTCTATACAAGTAATCTAGTCTATTTTGTAAACCAGTAATATGGTCCAATTAGGATATCAGTAATCTAGTCTATTTTGTATAACAGTAATCTAGTCCATTGTGTATGTCAGTAATCTTCTTAACTTTCTGCATACCAGTAATCTAGTATATTTTGTATACAAGTAATCTAGTCCACTTTGAATACCAGTAAACTATTCCATTTTGTATAACAGTAATCTATTCCATTTTGTATAACAGTAATATATTCAATTTTGTATAAGAGTAATCGAGTCCATTTTGTATAAAAGTAATCTAGTCTATTTTGTATACCAGTAATCCTGTCCAATTTGGATACCAGTAATCTAGTCTATTGTGTATACCAGTAATCTAGTCCGTATTGTGTCTATCAGTAATCTAGTATATTTTCTGTACCAGTAATCTAGTCTATTTTGTATACCAGTAATCTAGTGTTTTGTGTAAACCAGTAATGTAGTCGATTTTGTATACCAGCAATATAGTCTATTGTGTATACGAGTAATCTATTCTATTTTGTATGGTATACGAATACCAAACACATGCGGGAGAAGGTGCAGCAATATGTCATGGTTTATTGTGTCCAATGCCGCCGATGGAGCGTTAAGACTGTACTATTTTCCCTATCCAAAAAGCAGAGAGAATGTCTCACAGGGGTAGAGTCAGTGCTATGGGGAAGTCGATATGCGGACTGTACATTACTGAAAAGACTATTTGAATAACAATGTGATACCAGTTGTGATAGAACAATTTTATTCTAAGATTTCTACCATGAATGGGAGGTTAGAAACAAGGCAATAGTTCTTTAAATCATTATTGTCAAGCTTCGGTTTCTTCAACAGACACCTTTCAATGGCAGCTTTGGAAAAAATGGAAATTACCCGGATGGCACAGATGTATAGATAACTTCAGCTGGTGAAGGCAGTATTGAATCTAAGTACCCAAGCAAAAGTGATGTCGGATTCGGATCGATTTCACTTGACGTTTGAGCGCTCTTCATCACAATCGTATTTACCAAATCCATGAAGACATTCTGAAATCCTGTTAAAAGTTGTCATTGCTATTCTGTATCACAACTGTATAATGACGATGAGTAAATCGCAACCTGACTCACCCAAAACACTGTGCCAGGTAATCTATAAAATTTTGACCTTACAAAGTCTGAAATGATATTTTTGCAGAATCCAGCAAACTGTGCAATGCAGGTGGCACTTTAGTTTATGTGATTTCCTGTTAATATTCGATTGCCAAATATGTACCAGAATTAGTCAAATCAATTTCATTTTTATTTCCAGAAGCAAAATCTTCTGTTTGTAAAATACCATAACCTGACAACAGTACGTCTAAGGATGTGTTTTGCCAGACCATGAATTAGCTAGGTAATAATTGTACGTTAATATTTGTAAATGGAAAAACATAAATGTCATAATATAAATTTTAGGATTAAATTCGTCAAATTAATATTGATTTTAAAAGGATAGTACATTATAGAGGAGTAATAAATGTAATAAAGCGACCTATATGTTTTGTGGGTGGTTCATATAGTATGTGTTACAGCTGCCAGTTTATGACAAATTAGCATTTCGAAAGTTAGTATCAATTGATCTTTTACAGGGTTAGGTGCAACGTCATTAGGATTCGTCAGCGTAACTGACAAAACAATATCTAAAAATGCAACGTCACTAGGATTCGCCAGAGTAATTGACAAAATAATATGCAAAAACGTTTTTAAACATGATAGGAGTGTATCCTTAGTTATAACTAAGTTGAATATTATTCACAAACTGCAGAGTGCACCCAATGACCTATATAATGAAATGAGTCACAATGAGCCTAATATGATATTTACTGAATAAAATGAGTCACAATGAGCCTAATATGATATTTACTGAATAAAATGAATGGGTGCGAAGGGGAACATCAAGACCCAACACGATTCGCTGTCATCGCAGGGATAAATAGTGCAAAGACTGTCGCCAGGTAAATAGGCTTCTTTACTGTAACTTGCATGGATATCAGCAACATATAACTAATTATACTAATCATATCTCTTTGCAAGGACAGTCTAATAAAGATATATATTTTCATATATCATTGAAAAGAGAAATGGCAAATTATAAATTGCAAATGATCAAAACAATATACTCTACGAAATAACCTATCAAAGGAACCAAGATCATACCAATATTGGATGGTTTCTTTAAGCTAAACGTACATCAGAAAGTCAAAACAAGGTATGAGCGCCCATTGTGACAGTGACGAAAGTTTAAATATTGAATGCCAGAGACATAATTATGATCTAAATATATTTTCATGATTAGTTATTATTAATTCGTCTTCTTTATGCATATAGGTTTCGCTTGCTCCTTGTTATACAATCAGACGATATTTAATATTATGAATCAATAGTGGTATATAATGAGGATATTTATAATTTAAATTGCTATTTTGATGTGCAGGAGCTATATGTAATTTCCAGGTGAGTGAGCACGATTTCTCATTCTGTCGCCAGCATCAATCTCTTATTTACAGATGTGATAAATATGTGTGTAGTAATAATGATTTTTATACCAATTCTTCTGCATTATGTGACTAATGCTAAGTCAGAGGTACCGTTCGAAAACAAATCCATTATATTTGTACAATCTAAATATCATGTACACTTAGCAATCCTAGGTGACTCCATGCCGTCAATAGATGTAATGGGATATAACGCGTAACATGTAATTGGCAACATTTGTTTGACTTATCAAGTGTTTAGCATCAGATCTCAATCCTAAACTGAGCTGCACAAGTTTTTGAGCTCCAGACCAGAGCAGATGTATTCGCGGTCAATGAATAAATTGAATATCCTGTCTTTGGTTAAACTAAATACAAACTATAGAAAACTAATATCCCATACATAAAGTCACGAAACATAGAGGGAGAGACGAAAAACTAATCTACACAATTGTTTGTGTAGCCGCTGGTGGATTGCAAGTGTTGTGGCCTGGAATTTGAGGCCGTTGCTGTCTTGCAATACGTTAAAGAAACGTAATAAAAGGATATAAAGGACCAACAATCATTGCTTTTCGAAACATTAATTAATAATGTTAAAACCCATGATGAACAGTTCAGATTGTAACAAAAAAAGAAGAAAATTAGTTGAAAAATTATTAAATCATGGTTTTATTAAAAACTAAATTTCTCAAAAACAACAAAAATCATTATTTGTTTTAAAACCTTGTGGGTACCCCTGAGGTCAAAGGCCTCAATTTAGGTCCGGTGCGCCACCGCTTACATTTCCTTTACTACTTCAGTAGTCAGAGTTCGCTGTCAGTTAGTGGGTTTTATACTCTTTTGTACATGAAAATATACTCACTCCTGCAATAACATCAGAAGCAGAAATAATTTGCATTGTTATGTTCCGTCTTTTTATTGTGTGGAATTATTTATTCAAATTATTCTCTGGAATTACAAAGTTCTCAATAATATTCTTTGACATAAATACTAATTTGGAACTATGATGAATTCTGGCAAAGATATCTTGGACTATATTTATTGTGATTAAATGGAAGAATGTCAGCACAAACTCACACTTCAGGTCATTGGTTCATTTGTACATTCAAGACTACATGAACATAAACACATCTTCAGCTCTGGTTCTTATTTCGAACACAACTGGAGCTTAAGATAAACTTTATTCATTAGGACTGGTGATATAACGTTTTGGACTATTAGTGGTTTAATTCGCAACACTATAAGTTCTTCTTAAATTTTCACTTATTATTGTTGGTTTTCGCTCTTTTCGATTATTTACTTGAAGACTATTCAATCATAATAGCTATTATAATATTATAAATAAATAAATTACGCATTATATTTTACTTTATGTTTTTATTCTCTCCTTTTTCTATTATTTTCATGCTCACAATTTCATTTACATACAGCGATACTGATTTTGATTCATCACCATATTGCAAACTTCATAAAATAAGGCTTTCCTAATACACCACAATTTTATTTGTGCTTAAAAGTAAGAATAACTATTATGAGGGGATTTAACCATAGGCTAGCTAAATATGTACCAAATGTAAATCTTCTAAATTAAATTTGACATAATCATTGCATTATTTGTATTATCAATGTGCAGACCGCGACTGGTACATTTGTCATGCCTACTTATATTAAGACCAATAAACTAAGTTTATAGAGCTTCCAACATGTTGGCACTTTAAAATCTGGTAATTGAAAAACAAATTTATAACAAAATTATATATATATATATATATATATATATATATATATATATATATATATATATATATATATATATATATATATATATATATATATATATATATATATCGCACACCCTCACATTTGTCTGTACCCCTGTTATTTATATTTAATTTAAATGTTTGTATGTTAGCTTTAATGTGTTATTTCATTACATTACAGGTCAAGCAAAGAACAACATTATTATGTGACTGTGAGGATTTTACCAGTCGTACTTTAACATCTAGCACTTTAAGTTGTATTATGTTGTGACCAGTTTGGTTTGAATTTTATTTACTTCAGATTATTGAATTCACGTGACTTTTTTCTTTGGAATTTCAAAAGTGCTCTGACAAACCTCTTGGATAAGACATTAATTGGAATTGATACTGAATTCAAAAACCTAGAATAATATTTATATGATTCAACAAGAGACTGTTGACACACCAGCACTTCGCAGGCCATAAAAACATGTCATTGCCTTCCATTTTGGATCTCTTCGGGACTTAAGCTGAGTTTTGTTCAGGAATTATTATTACTTGGACTTGTATCTTTAATTTTTGAAATACGTTTGGATTTAATTTGTAATACGGTAAGTCATCTTAGTCACATTTTTCACTTTGTATTCTAGGGAAATATATTATTAGTTAAATTTTACAAAGCTTGTTGTCTTTACTCTTTTCTGCTACTTATTTTAAGAGCATAGACTTGTAACACCCCACCCACCCACCCACCCACCCCACACACACATATCAATTTTAAAACCAAAAGAATCAAGGTTTTAAAAATAAAAGTTGTAAAACTTCATTTCGCTCGTCGGTTTATAATTTATGACCTGTTTGACGACAGCGGATCCCTAACACTGTCAATTTCATCGCGTTTCGAATCAAACAGAGGGTTCTTTTTTTTTGGTGTGCAAATTAAATCCAAATATTTTACTGTAAAAGAGAGAATAAAATACGCAGTCTATCGATTTAGATTATTGTGCTTAATATTTGATATAAGAAAGGTGAGAATGAACTTCTTGGAATCCTTTCATATATTTTATGTTATACTGGATATAATTTTATCAAATCTTCATTGCTCGCATAAAGATATGCTTCGTGTGGCCGAAATATTAACAGAATATATATATATATATATATATATATATATATATATATATATATATATATATATATATATATATATATATATATATATATATATATATATATATATATATATATGTGTGTGTGTGTGTGTGTGTGTGTGTGTGTGTGTGTGTAGTCTGTACGCTGCATCAATGATATACCACGAGATGTATACATTTTGCATTAAAAGGAAACGACGCTATCCGAGATTCCATTTAATGAAAGCTTCATACAAAGAGTGGTATATCATTGATACAGTATGCATACTATACAGATATGTTTTATATCATCTACCAATACACATATGTGCTATTTGAACGGAGTTACGAGATGCTTCGGGCAACTGTGTATTGACCGAGTGAATGAACTACTTATATCCCTTCGGGTGTATCCGCTACAAAATGTAGTTCTATGCATTTTCTTGTTGTTCACAACCACATTTGCAAACTGATAAGTTGTTTGTTTCTTTCTTAAGTTTCCATTTTTATTCACATTGAATAATGAATATAAGACACACTTATGATTTAAACATTAAAGATTGCTTTATGAAGAAAGTAGATCACTACGAATACGTTAGCTTCTTGTACACAATGAACACTCAAGAATTCACGTACTGGCTTATACAAACTGACGTGAAATAGAAACTAAGCGAAATGACTAAACCACAAGAGTTTAATATATTTACAGTTGATCTAAGTTATTTGTCTGCTTTGATTAACATTACTATTGACAGTAAAATTCTCTCTCTCTCTCTCTCTCTCTCTCTCTCATGTGTAATCGAGAGTGTATTGTATGCAGTAGTGTTACAACGTGAAATATAAAATTAAGTATATTTGTTATAATATCTCATGTACACTACCTTTAGAAGATATGTATGCGTATTCTGTAGAATATTAACTGTTAAGTATTATTGTTTTATAAATGATTATTGATAATTTGACCAGAAGACTTAACTTGAGAATGTCGTTGTGCAGATGCATATATTTTTTTAGCATAAAAAAGATAAATGTATATAAATATTTTATTTAGAATGAGCAAGATATGTCAGTTTGTATTTTCTCTCATAAATATGTACGTTACGAAGTATGATTATTTTCTTTCAAAGAATATAAAAATAGTTTGTATAAATTTATAGGTTTATTGATAACCAGAACGCCGCTTGTTTTAAACGTCCGAGTGATGGTGAAATTGTTCAAGGGTAAAGCACATACAAATGTTTGATGGCATTTGCTTAGTACACGGTATTTCTGACGTAAAACCGGACATCACTTCTAAGGTGATTGCCACTTTTGATCTTACTACAAGAGTGTCAAAGGTCAGCAAACAAGAAAGAATTAAGCACTATGCGAAAGTTCTTTATTCATTTTGACATGCTATAAAATATAATAGGATAGTTTACACGTGTTTGAAAAATAGCGTTCAACCCGAAAGAACAACAAAAACATTGAAAGAATAGTGATTTACCACTGGTGTGAGTGTGTGTCATTTTGCTGGTGCATACTGCATTTGTCAAGTTCTGCTGACTTTATTTCACGTTGGTAGGAAGCAAGGAAAATACTGTAAACATTTAATCCCTAGCTTGGACGGAGATACATAGACAGAAGCACTGAAAACTAAAAAGTCAAATATGACCAATCCTGATATATATATATATATATATATATATATATATATATATATATATATATATATATATATATATATATATATATATATATATATATATATATATATATATACATGTGCTCTCTTAGCAAATTCCCGTAAAGTTTCTAGAATATAACCTAATTGGATTATATTTTTTAACAGTCAGATGATTAGTTCAGATTATGATTAAGGTTGACCTTCATATTTTACGAGTTCTTGGTCGTTATATGCAATAGATTATGGTCCACGGGTCCAAAGGATAATGGTTGCGTTGAACAGGCCATCGCACCAAAGAACGTTTGAGAAGACTGAAACAGAGTGGTCATTGTCTGCAGGTGGTTGCTTTTTATGATTGTCGCTAGACTAGTTTTGTCCCCATTAGATATAATCGTATGTGTTACATTACATATTTCTATTTCCTAGATTAGCTTCATAATCTAAAATACAAGGCAATCAGCGTAAAACAAAGGCAGCTGTTGTGATGTCGTATTTTAATTTTCGTTTAGCTCACATAATCGCAATAGCCTTATCTTACCTCCAAGTTGAGGGAAATTGCCGACCTTGATGATAGGTCACTGTCATAACCTACGTTAAAAGAACATCAATTGTACATTAAGACAACATTTGAATAGGAAAAAAAAGTATTCTAACAACACAAGAAAACACTTCAAGAGTAATTTCACAATCGTAAGATGACACATTTTCAAACATTTTACTGGTGATAACTGCATACAAGGTATACATAATAGACATAATGGAAGAAAATTAAATCGTTATGAAGAGTAACTTTCACTTGACTCAGAACTGAACTGCACTGCTGATCCTTTTTGGGAAACAAAATATGTGTCACGGTGTCCTCGATATGATAAGCTTACCGTAAAGCTCCAACGCTTACCAAAATTGAAAAAGGTGTGAAAGTTATACAATAATCAATACGGTCTCTTTCCCGTGGTATGCACTGTAGACTATCAGCTGACAGATATGTGTGTGTGTAGGCCAGTGACAATGTGAATGCCATACATGGCTGATTCGCAATATGTAAGGGACACTTTCAACCTGCTTTCCTGACAACTCCGGAGTGTGACTATAACAGTTTTAAAAATTTGTTTCCTTCTCAGCTTAAAAATTCAGTAACACAAAATTGCATTGAGCCCTTGTAAAGAACGGCAACTGGCTAAAGTCACTGTTTAAAACGGACTGTATAGGTTTACAAGGAGCTTAATCAACAGCAGAACTTGAATACTTTGACCGCATTGCAAAGTGTTTGTTCGTTGTAAATCGCCGTTCGCTTTACGAAATGACGCAACTGTGTGACTCGAAAAACTTAAGCATTTTCGTGGAATAATTGAAATATAGTAAGATATTAGACTAACACTATCATACTTGTTTATTTGAGATCCATATGTGATAGAAAAAATAATATCACTTCAGTTTGCAATATTAGTGCACGACTTTGCTATGGAGCAGGTCGTTATAACATGGGTTGACAGGCAAGTATGCAATCAAACTGCAAAAGATAACATGAAATGATAAATTATTTCAAAAGTACGTCAAGGTGTAGCCCAATAAAACATGCAACAAACATGCATTGATAATGATATATGATTTATGGGTGTTATGCCACCTGTTCTTTCTAACGTACAATTTTGCAGCATATAATCAGTTCGGAGCACAACTGCGTATAGTTTAGGCACTTGCCGGCACATTTTGGGTATTTACCAGTAATTTGATAACAGCCGTATTTAGCCACAAATACACAATGGCGACCGGACATAGGGTTGTTCTATTCCATGTGGATTAACAATTCGTCGAACAAAGGATTCATCATTGACTGATCAAGTCTCGGATTGTAAAACAAAACAAACAGGTGACATTTTGTCAGTACGGATGAGATAAGTTTTCAGATGTCCATAGTTCTTGTGGTTTGGATGCATTCTTCATCACAATCAACGAAACAGTGAGTATCAGATTCAAACTAGAAATATTTGCTGGCTTCCATAACTGATGTACATCATGCGTCCATTTCGTTGCTCCTGTCTGCTTTTCTTTACCAGTGTAACATCCTGGAATAACCATGGTTTGTCTGGAAAGTGCTTGACATCAAGAGACCACAGAAAGATTTTAAGGTTATGCATACATTTTACAGAGTTCATATCTGCAATAACCAGAATGTTAATACACTACAAAAGTAACACTATCAAATTCGATCTCTTTTCGTGTCTATACTTAGGTAACCCTGACATATGGCTGTCCATCTTACACTATTTTTCTACATACTTAAACATTACTACCAGGCTGGATAACAGTAGTTATCCCATCAGCAAATATTACTTTGTTTTAATTACATTCGACCACTCTATGCAAGCTTTCCCCTTGCTCGATGTAAAAGTTCTCCTCTTGACCTCTAGCACACAAATCCATAATAATGCAAATGTTCCTGGATACTTTCATCGACAGTCTATGCTTTTGATTCATTAAATAAAATGTGACATTTTCCCCAGATATTTACGTCGATTCACTGCAGATGTCAGCGTCAGCTTGTTTCTGCTTTCTTTGTCATATCGGCAGATAAACCAGTCCAATTTTGTTATTTCTAAATTACTTCGTTCACAAAATCTTTTCAATAATTGACAAATTGATCAACACCCAATTGCTAATGACCATTCAGTGATCTCATTCCTTAATCATATACACATTGATCTTTTTGCGTTCGTACTCGATTCAATTATGTGACCGGTCATGGTGGATTAAACACAAAGTAGATGACACATGTTTCTGGAAAGACTTAGGCTAAATTTGGACAGTGTCTGGCCTACCATCTGCCTCCTTTTGGTTTGGTGTAGATTTGTACTCTTCCGGCTCAGCACCACAAGTGGGTTATTTCGTGCCTTGGCAATTGACCCATAGCCACTTGTCAACCACTCTGTTCGATTAACCAGACTGTTCCTCCAGGCATCGATTACGTTTGTCAGCCATTTTCCTCCGACAAGCTGATTGTCGCTATAATGAATTGGTTATAGCAATTATGTACACATCTCGCACCAGCTACCACTTGTTTATTTGCACAAACGTATATAAAAAAGATGTCTGGACAATAATTCAAAGCAAACTAAAGAAAATATAGATTTAATAAATATGTAAATATGAACGCATATAAGTGAATAACACCTTAACTTCGGGCTTTGGTATTTACGCCTTCATTGCTGGTCAGTCACAAAAAAATATTTCATCATTTCGATCGTTCAGACACTTGAGTGACTCACCTTCAGTCACTGAGCTGAAAGAGGGGTGAAGGATGAAAATTTTAATTAATAGAAATAGAAATAAAAAGTAATGGTTTCAGATGTTTATACTAAGCATGTATTTACATTTTGACATCAACATACATTATTAACCAAATTCCATCTCACAAACAGAATAGAACTTTAAAATAAATATTTAGAATAGTATACTGCTAACTAGTAACTGTTTACGATTTTTCACAATATTATTATTTCATCATTTCCCTCAACACAATGTCGGTTAAAATCAATTAGACGAGGCTGCATACTAAATACATTAACATCTTTTGAAGTGAATTTCCTTTTACGTGAATATGTTCTCAAGCCACTTTAAAACAATCTTTAATGATCTAAAGGCTTGAAACACAAAATTAAATATTGTCTCTTGCTGTATAATTTATGCAATTTGGTAGTCATAAGAATAATAAAATTAATTTTTGTTAAAAGTATCACTAAACTGAAACACATTTATATGCCAAATGCTGGTTTCTTTTGTCGAGTTTATCAGTTTGTTATGTTACTTGATTCGGTAGGCGGAGTGGTCTATTATTTTGCGTAAAGTCAATTGGAGTAAAATGCTTTCCACAAGGACTCACCACGGTAGCTAATAAATCTGGTGCACTGTTTTAATTTAAACTCGCACCTGTTCGGTTGTAAGTCCGGCGCGCTAACCAATGATCCATCGCGGTTGCCTTCATTCTGGTGTGGGAATTGTACGCTTTTTTAAATGGGTCAAGTAAATGGGCGCACTATGACTATAATATTTATTTCACCCTATACCGCAGTTGGTTTGTTCATATTATGAGCTTTTCTTAATGGTTATTTTGTTTAATCTAAATGCCTGCAAAGAATGATACTAACTGGCTGTTCTTACAGTTGATGTGCAGTTCTCCAAATAAACATTACTGAAACTATATAGGAAGCAGGTGCTGCTGATGTTGGGTTTGTCACGGAGCAGTGTGTTATTAATATCCATGCAGTATGTATGAACAAAACTGTACTCGGGTTTCATTGCCATATACAACGTCATCCGAGGGTGGTTTCCGTTTAGTCGTATCTGTTTCAAACACCGTGCTTGGTTTACCTACACTGTACCTGTTAAGTGTTTCAGTGAGAAACCCAATTTCTTGAAATCTTCCTCACAACCATGGTACTAACAGAGTAAATTCCCGCTGTATTACTGCAACATAACGACTTTTGACAGGAAGCTGTCCAATTTAAGGAAGCAATATTCGGCTGTGGAGGTATGTGGATTTAAAATTTTGTTCTTTTCTTACGTGAGAGAATAGTTTTTATATCTTGATGTTTGGGAATTTATTCTAAATGCGACATCAGACTTATGTCATATAAGGTCACGATTTCAGAAAGATTGTAGTCTGTTTCAAGTTAGTTATGTTGTATAGATGATCTGATTAGTTGAATAAATTATTTGTTGGGTGTATTAAATAATGTATAATGTTTTTGTTCTTGTCATCCAGTGAGATTATTCTGGTTGAACACAGATTAGTGTACGAACGTTGTTATTTTAAGAATGAATCTTAAAATAATAATAATAATGAGGACTTTGTATAGCGCCTAATCTTTAGAAGTTCTAAGCGCTTTACAACATTTGACAACGCCTATAACATAAAAAAAAACCATATAATGATATGATTACAAAAACAAACACCATGAAATTAGAAAACATAAAAAACATGCTGAGAATATTTAAGGTAGGAAACATTATTAGGTCTTTAAGTTTGTTCTTGCATTCGAAATAAGTGAGTTTTGAGAGCACTCTTGAATGGAATGACTGTGTCTTTATGTCTAAGTTCAGTGGGCAATTCATTCCACGTTGCTGGGCCCTGGTATGCAAAAGAACGCTGTCCATATGACTTTGTTTTCATAGTAGGAATAATGAGTATACGATTGTCAGAAGAGGAGCGTAAGTATCTTGCTGGTGTATACACATGGGTGAGGTCGGATAGGTATGTTGGTCTAGAGTCTGACAGTGAAACGTAGCACAGAGAACAAATTTTGTGTTTGATTCTGGATCGAATGGATAGCCAGTGTAGGGTACAGAGCAGCGGGGAGGAGTGCTCTGATCGTGGTAAAATAACTATGATCCGAGCAGCTGTGTTTTGAACTTTTTGAAGTTTCTGGAGCAGATATTGAGATGAACCAGACATAACTGAGTTACAATAGTCCAGTCTTGAAAGTACTAATGTACACACAAGTTTGTCCGATAAAATAATATAATGCGTACAAAAACAATTTCTGGCCGCCCATATGTCTTGTTTATCATTGATTTCATACTTAACCATATCTCGTCAATTACACGGCTTGTCATTTAAATTTTATCTGTTTCATTGACAATCATAGAAATCTGTGGGGTTGGAGGACGGTATTGATTTGCAAGCAGTAAATGACCAAAACTTCGGGACCAAAGGGTCTGCAGGGAATAAGGACGCTATCTATTAATCCTTTCGCAAACTAGATGGAGCCGGTCATGCCTGACTGCTCCTTAACCATTCGACCAGAGCTACGGAAGCGTAAATCAATGTGGATTGGACTCCAAGAAATATAGAGGTTCTATTTTTTAACCAAGATAATTTAATACGAGGTGCAAATCAATTACTAATATATCTTATGTGCGGATGAACAATTCCTTGTTTGTTGTATATATCCTATACATTGATCAATGTTGCTGATAGAATATACATTATTCATATGTGGGCATAAATTCTGTACACTGATAATCCATGGTGATAAATCCATATATCAATAATATTTGTCTATAAGTTTTACGTTACTCGTTCAAATTACATGTTCTAACTAGTTCCATTTAGAAACGATATCATTTACTTGTATCCTGCGTTCAAGTCTACGCTCGCATCATTCTGATAATCCATTATTCAACTTAATACGCATTAATATGGTGTCAGATAAATAACTATCTCATTCGCTATACCCAAACCCAACCCAGCTTCATGTATTGCATTCAGTGTCCTCGCTGTACCCAAACCCAACCCAGCTTCATTTATCTAAAAGGGTTTAACGTAATTTTAAGCTATGCTATAAATGGCGGCCGGTAAATTCGGCGGAGGAAGAATCTGGAAAAAATCAACGACCCACGGACATTACTGGTTAGTTTTTTTCCCATAGGTACGTTAGTCAACCAATATTTGAACTCGTGCGGAGAGAAGAGCGATGTGAATGATCGGTAAAGGCAAACGCCATTAACCTCTATGCCACCTTGATTCACCGTAAGAACACACAACGTTGTGCAACTAGTAGCTACAAATGCATCGAAAATATGTGTGTGTGTGTGTGTGTGAGTGTGTGAGAGAGACTGAGACAGAAAAACTGTGCGTGTGTATGAGAGAGAGAGAGAGAGAGAGAGAAAGTATGTGTATGATTTGGAATTTTAACCTAGCTTTAACAATGTTTCAGTCATATCGCTAAGATGTCTGCAGTGTGGCAGTTTATAGTGAGGTATATCACTGGGGCATCATGCCGCAGACATGTAACATCATGCCCCACCCAGCCACATTGTCCTGACACCAGGCCGACCAGTCCCAACACTGACCTCTCAACGCTGTGCGCCTAGCGAGGCAGTTGTTAGCACCATTTTTTATAAGTCGTTGGTATGACTCGACAGGGGTTTTTATATTCTTCATCTTTGATACGATAGGACGGATCGGATTCTCTGATGGCTTCGGCTAATACCATCTTTATAAGAACATATTTTTTTGGAGAATGTGGTGCAACATATCGTGTGATCAAAATGGTCTGGTGTTTTCAGACATACTGTAACGATCCTACAATTGAATTTAAATTTATATACATCTGGCTCTCTGTTTGCAGGAATAGGGGTAGTGCTGAGCGTTTTGGAAGATTGGACAGGACTATTAAGGAGTTTCTGCTCCTACATGTATATAACACTGTTACAGATATCTCTGCTTTACGGTATAAAGGAGTACAAAGGAAAGGTTTAGCCTTACATTTTCCATGTTCTTCCATGTTTCGAAAATGGAATGAAATTCCATTATAAAAGAATATAGAATTGCTTTATTCTTTTGAAGCTTTCGTAAAATTATATAAGAAAAAGAAAAAGTGTTGCCCTTTTTAATATGATGCTGTAACAAGGTTGAACCTAGTTGAAATGTTAGCTTCGTAGCTTTTGAGTCTACCCACTTCCGACATTTAGTAAATGCTGAGTGGACACATTATTTTTTAAATAAGTGAAATATCTCCAACCATTACGTTAACAGCCTAGAAAATCAGCAATTATCGCGCTCAACGCAATGCAAAGATGGTGGTTCAATCTGCCGCTGTATTTTACAAATGAATGTTTGAAGTTAACATGGTTGCTCATCATGGTTCTGCTGATAAATATAATCTGAACTCGAGTGAATGTTATCTTGGATATTTGAAGTATGAAAGGCATATGCTTAGATCATTCCTTCCATAGCGAGTACGTCCTGTTGTTCACTTAGCTCACGTCTAAGGTATACTTTGCTTTTTGTGTACTTGTGTACGTACAGTTGACATTGTCGGCGCAAACCAGATATTTACATAGCTATTCTAGGATTAAGGATCCATTGTATCGACTTCTAAAACATTTTCTAAGCCAGAAACATTTTCAGTTGTAAAATCTTCATTGGAAAAGTCTATATCATAGTCAAACAAGCTCGAAAGATCACCACTGGCGTTATTGCTCCAGTACAGGACACCGAAGATTGACAACTTGCCCAGAAGCTGCAGCTACGACGACGACCAATGGAAAATTAGATTATGTTCCAAGTCAGTTACCAGATATTAAGTGCAGATTTATTGACTAAATGTTATTCTGTGTTTCACTTACACAGCCCGTTCTTAACTACTAAAATTTCACTTAATATAAATTATTATAAGGAATACGGTCAGCCATCATGAAAATTGAAACAGTCATAATATCTGGTAATCTGTTGATTTTGAGGTTGGGGTTAGGGTGTTGTTTTTATTGTTTTTAATGTATCTAGCCCAATAAAGAAGGTAAAATTCGATTACGAAACTAAAAATTGAGTTACTGGAATGTACATGGATTTCTTTAAAATTTTCAGATTATGATGCCATTGAAAATATATTTCAAAATACACAAAGTAAACAGCAAAGACAAAAATAAGGGAAACAATTTATAATGTAACAAGGACATGTATTTTTGTGTCAAACACACGTTAAAAATAAACACTGACAAGACTTATTTCCATTTCAACATACAAAAAGCTTTCCATATATCTGGCTGTACTAATTTAAAAACGAAAATAACTGGACTTGCATTTTGTGTACCATTTAACGAGGACTTGTAAATGTCTGTCAAACACATGATAAAAAAGAATACGGACAATAATCGTTTCCATTTCAACATACATAAATGTTTCTGTTTTATATGAATGAACTTAATTACGAACAAAAATAAACGCGGTTAACTTGTATTTTCATCTATCATTCTCTTGTAACTATTCAGGACCATTAAGTCGTTTCAACAGGAGCAATAATAAACAGGAATAATAAACAGGATCCCAAATTTGAATATTGTTCAACAATGAAAATAATGCTGTATTTGGGTCACATCTACGTTATTTGCTTGCATTAGTCAAATACTACACTTAAAGTTTATTATATGTTTGACACGTACATTTCCACTTTTATGTACGCTTTATCTTTTTAGTTTACACCATGTGAGTTTTGATTTACGCTATGTGCGTTTTGGTTTACGCCATGTGCTTTTGAGTTTACGCCATGCGAGTTTTGGTTTACTGTACTATTCAGATTCTTCAATATTTTCACTCACAACATGCTTTTGTTTCAGTGGCGAAGCATCCATCCAAGCATCCTTTACAACTAGGAGGTGGAAAGGGCCCAGAAATGTCCATCCAAACTGGGAGGGGGCTCATAATTAAGGTTTATGGTGGGGAGGGAAGGGGAATACTTTCTTTTTTTTTTGGTACGCCACTGACTTTTCTTTAAATATATAATCTGTTGAAAATTCATTTTCTATTTTTCTTTCTTTCATTTTTATAGCGATTTTCGTCGACTGTTTAAATGTGCTCATAAACGAATATGTAATTCTCAAAATATATCGCTTCTGAATATTTTTTACAGTGTTCAAAGATCACTTATATTTGAGTGTGCATGTCTGTTTAAAGAATGCGAATCCACTTAAACTGCTGCCAACAGTACATGTTAGTGTTGTGGGAGTGGAGTGTTCCTCTTAATCATGATAAATTAGTTCATCTGTTATAATTGTCGACAGGGAAAACAGCAGTTATTGTCAAATCAGTATACCAACATTTGTGACACTTAGTACATATCACCAACAAGCTAAAATCTGAACAAACTATTTGAGGGTATTGATTAAGGGAAGGGGAAATGTAAGCACTCAGGCACATGAATATGTATGTATATTTTGCAAAGCACGGATCGTGCATGACGCTTTATTTGTGGAAATCTCACCGCATCGATCCAGCACATGGAATTGTTTAGCGTCTTAGAGATGCTCCTTCGTATTTCCAAATACCAAAGGTTTTCATTTCTGTTGAACGCTGTCCACGCTATTGTAAACAGGGTGTTTTCCCTATAAAATAAGTTGGAGAAAGAATTTGAAATTGATGTTTTTTCTCATTTTTATGTTAATTACCAAATTTTTGTGCTCTAGGTTCGTAATCCTTTTCCTCAGGCCATTTGATGGTGTTGGTCAAGTTTACTTTTCTGTCTTTCTTTTCTAAATTCCAAGGTTTGAAGCCACGTTGACCTTTACGCTAAAGGTCATTTGAGGATTGTTTATATTATCTTATCCTTCTTGATGTTTGCGTTAGCTTTTATTAGTGCGGCAAACCTGTCTTCGCATTGGAGACTGAACTCTGCATATCAAATATGTATGTGTTTCATTCTTCCAAAGAAAATAACAGTGCCAGTGTGCTGTACATTTTCTTGTCCGTGTAGGTCTGTATAGGTTTAATAAATAGCTTTTTTCTTTTCCCCCATCTTTAGGTTGTGAATCTAGTCAAGCTGCTTCAAATACGAGAAAACATACCGTTAGACGATACTATAGTAGTAGTAGTATTCTGAGCTTAGAGATAAAAAAACCAGATTAAAATGGGATGCATTTTGGTGGGGTTTTTTTGCGCGGACACATTTGAAACCATGGTCAGTGAATTTTGTTCGGCGTGGAATGCAGTCAGTTGTTAATATATAAAGCTAAAACAAAACATAACCAACGGTACGTACAAAAAAAAATGATGTTCGCTTGAATAACGGCATTCAAGATTAATACTAGATATATATCAAAAGAATGTTGGTTTTGCTCTTGTTATTGTCTTTAACCAAATTAAGCAAATATATAATGCATTATGAAATGCTCAAACGAGATTCCGGAACATAAAAGGGTTAAGATGATTGGACTCTTCGTATCTGATATTATACCGATAATTATTTGAAATGCTACAACTAATATACAAATGTAAAAGTTCGAGACAGAAACCCTTGAAAAAGTTTTGACTACCACCATAGAGTTCTTCACTTCCATATCTAAAAGGAAAATAAAAACTTTATTTTACTTTCAAATCAGCCGAATAATTGTAATGCTGTTGATTTGTATATGCTGGGACTATTTCGTGCTGTGTCAAATTCTTGTATAAAACGTGGATGTCTTCCTAACACTTTTTACCAGTTTCAATTGTTGGGAAATAATCTTTGTTTCATTCACATTATTATGCAAGAAACTCGTTCACAAGATGAAGTCCAGCCAGAGTCTGAGGACTGATGCCCCCGGTTATTTGTGAATAGCTTGGTCCAGACCCAATGAGTTCACCCGGCCCCTCACCTGGCTCTGTGTACGTGTTTTCTTGGGGGTTGGGTTTCATCCCCTGGCCTTGAACTCTACTTGTAAATTCTCCCGGACCCTCGATAGGTTCTAAATAAACACCAACGTTTCCACCATTTTGACTGTAGACCTCACCTGCATATTGGTGTCTTCCGTTGTCAACGTATTCAGCGTTGTGTACTAGAGCTTCTGCCTTTGCGGTGTTCTCTATAGACTGATTATTTGCCAGATGTGTCTGCTTTGGTTCTGATTTTGCAGGATTTGATTGGATTTGGTTTGATTTAGACTGTCTGATTGGCTTTTTGCGAATTGTCGCTGCTTGGGTTGGTTTAGTATCTGGTTTAGGAGTTGTGGCATTGCTTGGGAGCGGCGTAACGTCCTTTTGTACCTTATTTGATGAAGATGTAGGTTTTACAAGCATGTCCGGCATAAAGTTAGCTTCAACAATGCGGCCATTCTTGTGCTGAACAGGACGAATGTTGCCATGATCACATATTTGCGCTCCCTGGTGGTCCTTAAGCTGATGTAGAATCTGCATCTAAAAATAGTTATAAAAGATAAATTATAAGATTTCTATTGCAAAGTCAGTAGTTTTGTTTATCACTGAAAGTATCACAATCAATGCATTTTGCAAAAGGACTGCATATCTCCAGCAAATTGCTTTGCAAAGAGGTGGTTTGATGTTAGAATGTACGACGATATGTGTTTGATAAATTTTGCAACCTTTTCACCCTTTTTTTTCTTCTTCTAATATTTGTACTTCCGCCCACGTCTTCGGAAATTGTTAAATTCTGCAGAAATATAAATGTTTTAAATTCATTTGATTAAAGAAATATGATTAGTGGAATGGATCAAAACCATTATTGCTATATACATACACTTCGGAGAGGAATCTGCACAGGGTCCTTCATGACAATCCAGCGGACAGACTCCTCACATCCCGGGGCTGTAAGAGAGCCTCTGTATGTAAAGAAGTGATTGAGGTGGCGCAGGAAGTCCAAGGAATGTATTGTCACATTTGCTTCTGTATCTATAACAGAACGGACGCTTAGTGAACTAAAATGTGCAGCAATAATGTATAGTCATAGTAACCCACTCTTTGTGGCATGGTCTTTCCCATACCAAGACGCGTTTACATAAACTGTTGCATGATTCAGTAACTTTTATTGCTCTACAAACTAAACTGAAGGCATAACTGAAGAAACATTATCCGACCATGAAATATGAGTCAAACTGACCTTAATTTGCTCATATGATGCTGCATTTTACCAAGACGCATATGCATACAAAATTGTCTAACCAAAACGTAAAGCCTTGCTAATGTCTGATGAACGTACAGACGGAGGCTATATTCCTTCACAAGCATTGGTGTGCCAGATTTCTGCGTTAAACACGAGCTTTTGTCGAGATTCTTGTGAACAAGTCTGATCCTGCGAATGGAATTTTCCTATCCAACTCCGATGCTTAATGAACGATTACATATCTCAGATTCCTTGCTGTAAAGTGTGAGTTATAAACACAATGGCATCCAGTCGGTACAGATCAGGGATAAAGTTGACAAAACATACATAAATTCTTTCCATAATTGACATGCATATTATAAATTTTAGTTCACACAAAAAATGTATTAATACTTGCAATAAGGTTAAAAATGCGGATGTATTATACATGTATAACGTTTGAAATCAAAGCAACCGAATCATAGCAGAATAAAGTAACATTATGTATATCATGAAGCCATACAATGAGATAATCAAACTGCGTCTTATACGTCATGTGAGTTATAGATGATCTCAAATGTGTAATGATTTAATGTCTAATTTATGAAACGAGCCTTTTGCATCCTTTAATCTTACATCATTACAAATTAAGATTCTGTTTATCACGTACTTTTTATATGACTGGATATAGCTTAGAGAGAAAGAAGAAATACTTTCGTTCAATCTGATTCAAACGCTTCATATTTCATTTGTGACGCGTGTAACATAGTCCCATACACTAGTCGAATTAATAGTAAGCAGTTCTATAACTTATAACACTTGAAAGTATATTTTCTTTTTTTCTTCTACGAATTATAGTTCAAAGTCACATTGTCCTTCCAAATAAATAGAACATTTGACACGGACAAGCAGATTTTGCAATTCATGATGTCCAATGGAAATTCAGTGTCATGTCACGGTTTGACCCGAGTTAGGTTAGACGAGAGGTACACATCGTATCAGTAGTAAGCGTTCCAGTTGGTGGATATTCATGTGAACGGATGATTAAAAGATGCAGAAAATCCAGATTTACTGTAATATATCTGAAACAATATTTGCATTATTTGATTTTTAATAGTACTGTACTAGTAAACATATACATATAATAATATTATTTCGAGTCCGAATTGCATCACATAGTAAGAAACATTTGCGCGTTTGAGCCATGTTGCCCCTATAAAAATGGTTGCGGCTGGATAACGTTGTGTCAGTTGGGAGATCGGTATATGTCCACATAATTCTGTGAACAGAGGTGAGTTTTTTTTTATTCCGATAGGTTACCATTTAAACCAATCTTGTTATAGGGTGGATTCTGTTTTACAGGTATACGGCCCTCCTCCCACTCCCACCCCTCCCGATGTATATTGACCAATATACTAAGTTTTATTTGTTGCGAGCGATATTCCGACAAACGTGACCTTTTGGATTTGAAATATGACCGCCAAAATGTTGATAGTATTAGTAAAAATTAAACATTCAAGAAGGTGGTAGGGAAATTTTTTTACCAATATCTCAGCCAATCGATAAAGATAATACTGTTGAAGAATTTAAAGGGCTTATTAGGACCAATCAGAATCACATAAAGTGATATGCTAACATGGTGTCATATCAAAAGTATTAACTTGCACAAGCTGTGTGTATATTGTACCGACTATACGATAAAAGAATATATTCAAATGATGTGGCAATGGTAGCATTATCTAGTTAGAAGCGGTGTAGTGTAAACTGTAAACCCCTAAAAACATGTAACGGTATGGGGATAAAAACTTGATCCGTTTCTTTCGTGTGAGCAGGTAACTAAATTATGAACTCAAAGAATATTGTAAGAAACAGTGTCTCTATATGTCATACAACTGCTGATGTTACTAGTTAACCTTTTCTCACAAATGTCACATTTTCGGTTGTCGTATAACGACCAACCGCCATATTGGTAGCGCTCTACCGTTAGTAAGAACTTCTGGGAGAAAAATAACCGACATGATGTGTAGTTGTTTGCATTGGCCAGATGCACAGTCGAGAGAAGGTTAACATACTACCAGATAGATAACTTTAACAATACTTAAGATATGCAAGGTCCGTTTTTAATAACCAGGATAACAAGTGAGGAAACTCAGGGAAATTCTCTTTCTTTTAAAACCAAACCCTATGTAATGTGCGAAACTGTAGAGCGCAACCATTATAGGAAGTAGATAAATTCCCGTCTCTTCATATCTGTTTTACTGATAATAACAAATGATTGAGTCACAATGAATAAGATACTATTTTGGTTATTTTGTTAGAAATTTTGTCTTGATAGATATTGCACATATCGAATGAATCGAAGTTATAATGTTCAAACCACTGCAGTCATAATTAATGCTAATCTTAACGACAGCCAACTTATTAACGTACACTACATATTGTAAATTATTTTCTAGTTACAAATTCATCTAGTAAACATTCTTCAGTTAGTAAAAATTTGCTAACCTGCTAGTTAGTAAAAATTTGCTAACCCGTTACATATATGATACATTTATGTTATTAATATAAGTGTTTTAATTTAACCTTAAGCCATAGTCATGTAGAGAATCATCTATATGCAATCCTGGTTCCTTCCATTTTGGATTGGCCTGAGAAAGTTTCGTATTTGGTGACCATATACTTTCAGTTTACCTACTGTTTGGTCCATTAAAAATAGTGTTCTGGTAAGTAAATGAACTAATGTTTTAGAAATAATATAATTTCAATATTGATGTGTAGGTATAAGTGTGAAGCCAGTCATACGCTTAGAAACGACAATATTGGTTATCAGCGCTAAAAACACATCCCACGTTTATACAAATCGATAAAATTATTGTAGTCTTAATTATCGTCATATCTTTTAAATTTACAGCTATATTTAGTTTATACGATGTTTCTATTCTTTGTATAAAGATGTTCTACCATACTTAAATACTTTATGGTTATGTATTGTATGTATTTAAAATTCAGACTTTTCATTCTGTGCAGAATGTATTTGTTTATAATTCAATGCACGGCACACTACACAAGGTACTAGTTGGTTTGCATGGTATGCCGTGCCTTTGGTAATTTGTTAAATTGTGTAATGTGGTGTCGGGAAGTAATAAATACTAGAGCGTTATCATTGTTGGCCAGACAAATGATGAATACAGTCAGTGAAAGACATTCTTCATAACCACAATGTCATGTTGGTAGATCATACATTGTCAAATAAGAACGGAAACCAAGATTTATTTCCAGTTAGACATGAACAGTTGTCTCCCACCAAACATTACAGCTTCGCCTCCAAACCCAGCCCAAGTATTAAAATTCCAGAAAACGAACTGCATACAATTCATATAACTTTTGTTTATTTTCCATTCGTTGATATTGATAAAATGTTGCCTACTCTCTTTTGATGGTCTAACCAATCCCCATTATCACCTCCCTAAAAAAAAAAAAAAAAAAAAAAAAAAAAAAATTAAAAAAACACGCGCTATAGATTCTTTCTAACACCACTCTATGTAAAAGCAAGACCTGGAGGGTCAATAGACCTCTTAAAAAACACCGCAAGAAGATGCGGGCAGACAACAAAGCATGGTAGTTGAGGGTGGACATACTTAGACGACCGAGACTAAATTCGGAATAACCGTTCTAAACTAGCGTCACTGTCTCAACCTGTCACTGAAACAGTTAAAGCCAGCGCGCATTCAACCCAGGAACAAACCAATGTATTCGCAATGTCTGATTATTTTTCAGGCTAATTGTTTGAGAGCACCAATTCACCATTCCTTACAACCCTAAATACCTTAAACAAATAAGTGATACACGACTTATAATTGATCAATCACAATGAGAGAGTAATAATTATTTCCGAAGCTTTCTATTTACTTGAACGTATTTCCGCATCTAGTTCAAGCGCGTTTCCTGTGCGACGTTTGAACGGTAAAGTATTTATAAATGCAAAAAGTGCAAGAGAAGCCTTGTTACACAATGTTATATCTCATACGAGATTGAACCAGTGACATCGTTATCTAGTATGTGCTTACCTCCGTTGACCACCTGGGCACAGCTTCCGATAATGTCCGCCAGAGCGCTATTGGGTGTCTGACCAACCTATTACAAAATGGAACAGGTAAAAATATAATATTTTGATTATTCATAAAATGGTACATGTGAGTTCTCCTCCACTCCAGTTTCCGGTACAGTCTATTTAAATACCGCGTCAAAACCACCACGATTTTCAGCATAACTGATACTGTTTCCAAATTTTCACGAGTGTTTGAATAAATTATGTTTGTTTAAGTAGCAAGGATTTTTGTTTATTTATTTTCTTATTTATTTCTCTTTTTGCATAATATCAATTGAGGGTCCCATTTTGACGAGGCACAGTAAAGGGCCTTTACCAACGGCGCAGTAGGGCAGCCGACCAGAGCCTATCTGATGGCTGGATTCGAACCCGTACAATTCTGATCGCGAGTTCGCCTTGCTACCTTTGAGCCAACATCAATTTGTATTCAACCTACAGTAAAGAACAAACTGTCAGCAAACAGTCATCAAACTTGATGGAGAAAATGTGTTGTATGTTAGGTTGTTTGCTACCAGATTGGTTTTGCTTTGATGTGGGAGAAATAACTTGGGCTTGTGCTAATAGTGAAGGAAATTCGAACAATCATGAGGTGTAACCCGCTCAGTTTCAACAAAATTGTTATCACTAACGTATTTAAATTTCTTGATCAAATAGGCTAATATTTTGGCTCAAAATGTTTCTTGCAACCATCTTAAATAGTTCGTTTTATTGACACCTTACCTGAAGAAATACACCTATGACAGCCAATCCGTCAGATTTGTGCATTGCCTCGGCAAGATTACTGTATTTACTGTTGTAGTGGACGAGATGTATCTGTAATAATAATAATAATAATAATAATAACTATCATCATGATCTAAATAGTAATAATAATAATACCACTAATGATAATAATTATAGTTCTCATTAAAATAATAATATACTATACAGAGGATTTTTTCTTACGTTAATACCGGATATCTTACATCGTATGGTACCAAAATCTTGATATTATAAGGAGTGGCGTAGCCATGAGCTAAAATATGTAGCTTTTGGTACCACAAGATGAAATATTTCCGGTATTTACGCAGAAAAGAAATCTTCTTTTCATTATAAACTAAACTTACTCCAGAATCGAAGTCAAGAAGAGTAAACTCACTCTTCGGCACAACAACGCAACTCCCTTATCGTAAATTTGTCTCACTTCCATAGCCTGATCATAATAATACACGTGACTTAGGAAAAAGGAAGGATTGTTGTTGTCAGGGAAGAAAAGGGAAATAACTTCAGAGGTACGCGAAAGACGTCTGGTCAAATTTCTCAAAAGATTAATTTCTATAACTGAAATGTGTGGCAGTTTATATTTATTTCTTCTAGCTCACAAAGTATTCGTTTTTATTGTTGCAGTTACATCTTTTATAGGCACACACAATCAAGCTTCACATGGCATGATGGGAAATTTTATATTTTCACATGTGAAAATTAAAGGTTATATTTTTTATATAACCTGATGACATTGATGTATTTTTTGGGACCGTTGGGTGGATATCTATCATTATCTTTTGCTGTGGCCATTTTGTTTCATTAATACTAATGGAAGCTGCATATTTTGTTAAAGATGTGCATTTGAAGTTTTATAAAATACAACACCAAATTATTTAGAGGCAATTGGGATAGCAAATCCTCACTTTTATTTTACTACATGATCCACAGAAAAGCAGTTGGCCTATCATTCAGAATGTAAATGATTCTCCACTCACCAGCGAATAATGCAAACTAAGAGATACAGTGATTACAACTCTATTGTTTTTCCTTTCTAGACCGTGCATTAGTGTAATCATCGAATAAACAGGTTTGAAACGGCTTTAATTTGTATTATGTCCAGATGATATTTTAGCGTCTTACGCAATCATAAAATTTAAACGATCCAAAATTAATGGCATTTGATACTATATTAGTTGCGAGCGATAAGATTATTTTGTCATTTTTAATGCACCTTGCTACATGGGCAAGGTTACAAAGAGTTAGTCTCTTAGAGACAATACGTCCATCTCTTCATCTATTCGTCAATCTGCCAATCTGTGATCACGGTTTCTAACACTGTTACAGCCATATTTGTTGTTCGAGTTTTCCAGTCTATTTAATGCTTCTTCCGAACAAAGTACTAAGTAAACTCGAAGACCATGCAATTTTGGTTGTATTGCTGACAGTTGTAATTCGGAGAATTGTATTTCGGTGACATCTGGGTCTTCTTCGCACTAGAATGTGGATCTGAAAACGGCTTTCGAACATTCCACCATCCATATTATGTCTGAATTCATCTTAATGTGTTGTAACACTATTTCTTTATAAGGTGCGCAGGCCCGGATAGAGGGTGGGGGAGAGGATTCCAGGGGTTTCCAGACACCCCTAGGCTAAAAGAAAGAAGAAAAAAACGTACACACCCACAAACGTACAGTCACTTGTCACTTGAAATTTGACCATCATTTTATTCTTACGAATGATTATTGGGCATTATGCACACTTTGATTAAATAGACACATGTAGTTTTCTTTTGGTGCCCTTTCGAGGAAAATCAATCCATTTTGAGACTCTTAAGTGAAAAGCAGATTTCAGTCATCTTTTACAAAGCTTTGCTTGCATCGAACGTGATTTGAGTTAGGCACAAGGTCATCAGTGAAAATACCGTTCATGACCTGTGTCCTTGAAAGGGTCATCATAGGAATATGAATGTTTTGCAAAAATAACACATCTTATGTCAGAATATTTTACTTCAAGCAACGTTACCGTCAAGATGTATCTTAATATGATCTCAGATGACTTTGTTGACAGCAACGGTGGCTATATTTCTTAGAGTTAGGATCTATCATTGACCTTCAGAACTTATTCCAGTCGTTGCAAGCACTCTAACTTTAACATTTTGTTGTTGGATGTCAGACACATTTGATGTCATCTTGCGAGGGCTTTGAGATGATTTCGATTATGTGCACATTTCTATCGCAGCTTACTCATTTATGACCCCTGAATCGATTGAAATCAGAAATAGTCTTAGGACTTGTGACCACTTTAGCACCTACATTGTTATGTTAGATTTTAGTCAAATCTGACGGTTAAGCTTCGCGTTATTGTGACAATAGTCATGTATGTTTATTATCAGCATAATGCCCCTGTCGACACACATCAGACTCTATACGTCAGAGATGACAGTTGCACATAACATTATTGAGTTGCATATAACATTATTGAGTTGCATGTAACATTATTGAGTTGCACATAACATTATTGAGTTGCATGTAACATTATTGAGTTGCACATAACATTATTGAGTTGCATATAACATTACTGAGTTGCATGTAACATTATTGAGTTGCACATAACATTATTGAGTTGCATGTAACATTATTGAGTTGCACATAACATTATTGAGTTGCATGTAACATTACTGAGTTGCATGTAACATTATTCAGTTGCACATAACATTATTGAGTTGCATATAACATTATTGAGTTGCATGTAACATTATTGAGTTGCACATAACATTATTGAGTTGCATATAACATTACTGAGTTGCATGTAACATTATTGAGTTGCACATAACATTATTGAGTTGCATGTAACATTATTGAGTTGCACATAACATTATTGAGTTGCATGTAACATTACTGAGTTGCATGTAACATTATTCAGTTGCACATAACATTATTGAGTTGCATATAACATTACTGAGTTGCACATAACATTACTGAGTTATAACATTATTGATACTTAATACTGAATAATGTCGATAGGCACAGCTCTTTTGTTTATCTTATCAGGGCTAATTGAGTCTGGAATAGGTTATATGTCATTCCATTAGGTACACATGTTAAATTAATAAGACTTAATGTCCTCTTTAACACAACGACATAATTAGAAGGTAGGAAGTTATGCGGCTGTGCTTTGTAATGCAAGAAACACTTGATTTTTTATGTGTAGATTTCAGATTTATTGTTGTTGTAGGGTTTAACGCCATTTTTCAGCACACGATAGGGTATACATGGCGGCCAGTATTAATGGTGGAGGAAGAACCCGGAAAAACCCCGGAAAGAACCACCGACCCTCGAGAAGCTACTGGCAAGCTTTCTCACATACCCACATTGGCAGAATCCGAGAATCGAACCCACGCAGACAGAAGTGAGATGGCAATGATCCGTAACGGAGATCGCTTTAGACCACTCGGCCACTCGGGGCCCCTGATTTCAGATTTAGTTTTACATGAAGCTGTAGGACCCTTACTTGCTGTTTATATGTCCTTTGAACCCGAATTCAACATTCTGGTGGCAGCAGTGGAGTTCCAATAATTCTGGAGCGATTTGCTTAGAATTATTCATTACGTTTAAGTAATATTTGATAATTATGGAAGATGTGGATCCCGTTAGCAGCAACTGGTTATAATGTAATGTACATGGTAGAGTTGCTCAGTACAACGTGTGTCTCACTGTAACAAGTGTACACAAAAGGGCCCATAATTTACAGCACGAGCAATATAGTGTCTCAATATGTATGTTATGGGTGGACTTTTAACATAACCTTAACAATCTTAGTGATTTCGCTACGATGTTTACAGTGTGGCAGTTTATTGTGATGTCCAGCACTGGGGCATGGTGCCACAGGCATGTAATATCATGTCCCACCCAGTCACATTATCCTGACACCAGACCGACCAGTCCTAACACTAACCTTTTAATGATGAGCGCTTCGCGAGGTAGCTATTAGTACCATTTTTATAAGATTTTGGTATGACTCGGCCGGGGGTTGAACCCGCGACCTCCCGCATCCGAGGCGGACGCTTTAACCACTTATGTCACCGGAATATTCTTGAATGAAAGAAAAGTATATTGAAAACAAAAGGAGTTTAAAACTGGGGTTAGAAAGAAATATATTAAGAATGGAACATGGACTGGACATAAAGTGATAGGAAATTAACCTAGAAAGATTTATACATCAAGACAACGCAACAGAGAAACTTCTTCACCTTGATTGCCTTAAAGGCAAAGCTTCATCTGTACGACCAAGAACGGGGCGAAGATATCTGGACCTTTCTAACAGAGTTTGAAGAGGTTGTAACTCAGGCTAAACGGTCTGCTGGTTTGAAGGTTGCAGCTCCAGACGCTTGAAAAAAAGAGGCTAGACTTGTTGTAACTCGAGCTTGTGGTGATTAAATGGAGCTCAGGAAAATACCGATTGATCTCTTTCGAAAACGACCACATGAGCATTTTATTAAATTGTTGAGGGTGAATAATAAAGTACTGAGACGTATTGAGATCTGGAGGCCAGGAATGATCAACACTTAAAACTTTTTATGATGATTGTGACACAGATATGACCGTCACAGGAGACTATCGTGTTGGTGAGAGTTGCCAGATTGACGGGCATAATGTTACATTATACACAGCAAATGATCAACAATTTACATCACAGTTGACCCTGGAATTATTGACACTCCGCATTAAAGGGGACCAGAGCAAAACGGACTTGTCCCAGATTTAACCGCAGAAGCTCTATTGCGGACGGACATTTACTGTTACCCGGTCGATGACAAAAGGAAACGGTATGCAGGCTTGCCCACTTGTGGCAACAGAACCGATCTTATAAATTGCAGTGAATATCATAGGGCCATTATCGAGAACAAAGTCTGGATTCAAATACATTCTGCTAATGATTGATGATGCTTCGAGGTACTCCGAGACACGGAGGCAACAAGTGTTAAAAAAAACATTGATGGGTTGTTTAGCCGACTTGGCACTCCTAGAGTCATATAAACAGAAACAGAGACCAACTCCACTAGCACCTTATTGAAACAGCTGTATGAATTATTTAGTATCCGTGAAGTTAAAACAATGCCGTGTTTCCCACAATAATGATACAATGATGTCAATGATGCGGAAGTTCTGTGCAACAAACAAAAAGCATGAATGGGATGAAATGTAACCATAACTATTATTAGCATATTACGAAGTCCCACACAGACAAACTGGATTTTCATCCTTTTGCTGGTTCGACGTCCTACACGAATGCTGGGAGGCTTGTCGATGGTTGAGCATGTTTTGAATATACTTCAGAAATTACATGACATCGGAGCTCCGGTAAAGAATAATCAAGGTATTGTACAATCATCAAAAACAAACAAGAGAACTTGGCCCAGGTAACGACGTCCTTATTGTATTGCCATTAAGCTCGTCCAACATAAGGACATGATGGCAGGGTCCTTATAGCGTGCTTCTGAAAGTCAATGACGTTAACTACCAGGTATTTCTGCCCGGTAGGCGCGGTACGGTCACCTATCAAGTAAACCTATGACTTGGATACAAGCATGCCATGTTGTTGGCACCCTTGATGGATGAAAACGATGGCGTCTATGTCAACTTTCCATCAAGAGAAGGCAAATGTGACGCGGATGTTAAGCAAAGAAAGGATATTTGAAATGTATATTCAATCCAGTAAATTGTCCCGACTATTTCACTTGAAACCTCCACTAATACACGAATAAGCATATGATTAAATATCATAATTAGCCGAACGTTTCTTAACAACTAGTTGATGGCCATCAATTACCATTTGTGCAAGCAAAGGATATTTTATTTTTAAAATGGTGTTGTTACTCATGTGTGATTTCCACTTATAATATACTTGATGAACCAAAACGGTTTATAAAACCTTTTGTACCAAAACTTGATAGCAAGGAAACCGCAAGTAGAGATTCGTTTTCAGCCCTGATTAACATTTTTTTAAAACAGTTTGTATGCATAAGTCATGCTTCCTTGTTCTACGTATGTTTATGGCTTATAGGAAATAACATGATTCGAAAGTAGGTTTAGAGTCTGTAAATGACACATTTATCGTTGACATTACATGCAGAGTTGTGGGTTGACATTTATCGGTGACATCGCAAACAGCGTTTTTGGAATATGTCACAATTTGACACTTAAAGGTTATAGTAACAGGAGTAAATGTCACTAACGTCGATTTAAACGTCACACATTGAAATTGCGACACTTACTGGCAGTACAGTACGTCCGTGTTTTGCAAGGTACGCCGTTTTGTTTGTTTACAAGTGATGAAAAGACATGCATGTGTTTGCTTGTGTGTCTGTGTGTGTGTGTGTGATTTGGATTTTTTAAGTAGCTTTAACAATTTTTCAGTCATATCGCTATGATGTCTGCAGTGTGGCAGTTTATAGTGATGTCTAGCACTAGGGCATCATGCCGCAGTCATGTAGCATGATGTCCCACCCAGTCACATTATCCTGACACCAGGCCAACCAGTCCTAACACTAACCTCTTAATGGTGGTTGCCAAGCGATGCAGCTGTTAGTACCATTTGTATGTCTTTGGTATGACTCGGCTGGGGTTCGAACCCACGACCTCCCGCATCCGAGGCCGGCGCTCTAACCACTAGGCCACCGGAACGGTCAAAAAATGTATACATATTTATAAGAAGTATGGGTCTCTTTAATAATCCTGAAAATCGGTGTGGTATTTTGACTGTACGTCAGTCTCACCATTTCATCTCTTATTATACCTCATCACAGGGGAAGTAATTCATTTCTGAGTCGCGATTTCCGTCCGCCTGCTGTTAAACTACAAAACCAAGATAAATTACCTCTTAAAAGATGAAGAGTGCACATTCACAATCAGTTTTCGTCTATATAATGTGACAGTCTCAGCGAATGTAATCACACTTTAATAATTGCATCGTAAACGTCTCCCACGAGGAGAAACCATTATTCTCCCACAATGTACGAATTATCTTTCCTCTAGACTGGTTTCAGTATCATGATTAGGCATATTTCCATACATTGTTCGATAGTGAGTTACGTTACAAGTTGACATTGAACCTGTCTAAACCCTCCCTTATTACCTCTCCATCAAACCCCTCACCATCCATTCTATGTTCTGAGCCTTCACCAAATTGTTTGGAGAAGTGGATATGGAACTGAGCCAACACATATTCTTGTCCCTCGCTGTACGGCACCTCGTATAGGCGGTAGGACGGCATATTGAGGTTCAACATTTTGACTGTTGGGGCGTGACCTGCAAGTCATTTTTATTTAATTTAGCATCCAGTAAAATAAATATGTTTTGATAAAAAAGAAAGTAATTAGATGACAAATCATGTCCATGGATGCACACCACTAATATAATTAAACAAGATGCTGAAGTAGGTCTGATATCGCCAAAAAAGCTTACGTTATTTAACAGTAGAGCAGACGTGTTTGTCAGTGTAAAAACATAGCCTGATATAAATATCTCCCGGTCTTTATATCAGGCCGAATTTTACCTGCTTCAGTACAGTCTGTTATCAATTAAGATAAGATCAATTAAGTTGAAATCAAGATAAAGACATGTTTGACATGTGTAGTTATACAACGGATATGCACATATAACTATATATAACATGCTTCTTGAAACTGGACGAGAACACTACAGAAGTGATAAGCTAGCCCAATCCGATGTAAGATAACTTTTCAATATGGCAAGATTTAACTTATTTTATAAATTGTCTTTTGTCATGATGATACGTGTTTATTTACCAAGTTTTAATATATGTTGATTGAAATTTTGTTTCAAGAATGGTAACAAGCTCAGCCAACCAGGTACAAGATTACAACATAAATACATCATCAAAATGACCGAATACCTTATAATCAAACACACTGAATACATTATTGGTATAAGCCTACTTAACAAGTTTTATCAGTTTAGATGTACTAGAGAGTTTAAACCTCAGCCAATTAGATAATAAACGTCAACCAATTAGACGATAATAAACGTCAACCAATCAGACGCAGATAACTTCATTACTATGCGTAGGTCTCTTTCATGAGAAGATTTTTTTTTTTGGACCTTGTGATGTTGTAGGATAAACAAAATCGGATAATAAGTACAGTCTCTAAAGTGCCAAAGGGCTGATAGACTCATTTGTTCTAGTAGATCTTGCTCATAATAAATGTCTTCAAAGATCATCATAATGTAAGCAGATATTCCAACTTCAACAAAATTCGGACCAGGTATATGGCATCCAGAGGGTTTAAGCGCTCAGCCAATCAGCTGTAAGATCAGCTACTTTATAAGGGAAGTCAACGTTTGATAAACGTAAATTAGGACTGAACATTGAAAAAATAAAAATAGGTCCGGTTTTGATGGATTTACCGCTGAATTTTAAAAATTCTTTAGCAAAGATTTAAGAGGCTTAGTCTTTAGGTCTTTAAACGCTGGATACAGCATGAAACAATTGTCAGAATTTTTAGGTGCATTTAAAATCAGTTAAGCATAAGAGATGCATAAGAAATCGGAGACATATCTCGCTGCTTAATGATTAAAAAAGTTGTTGTTGTTGTAGGGTTTAACGCCATTTTTCAGCACACGATAGGCTATACATGGCGGCCAGTATTAATGGTGGAGGAAGATCCCGGGAAAACCCCGGAAAGAACCACCGACCCTCGAGAAGCTACTGGCTGGCAAGCTTTCTCACATACCCACATTGGCCGAATCCGAGACTCAAACCTACGCAGAAAGAGGTGAGGTGGCAGTGATCTGTAACGGAGAGCGCTTTAGACCACTCGGCCACTCGTGTCCCGATTTAAAAATTACTTCTGCTTCTATTGCGATAGGTCAAGATGGTCTTCCCTCTCACTGTTTGCAACAATCGATGGGGTTTTATGAAAGACATAATTATTAGTGAAAATACAAAACTTATAAAAGACCTGATGCAATATCATGACAAGAACAAAAATGAATCTGATCTTGTAGCATTGCCAGACTGGAATAATTCATTCAGTTTGGCATACTGGACTTATAATTTACGAGGCTGCGATAAATGCACGTTTTGTAAGGTGATAAATTACTACATTGAACATTAATAAGATATATGTGCGATCAAAGAACATAATATATCTAATGGATTTATATGTATGTCCCGAATTTAAGATTTTTTAATGGTTTATATTGTTTAGGAAAACAAATCAGTTTGGTAAAGGTAAATAATTTCTATTTTTGGAAAAAAATATTTTACGTACAGACCACGTTGTGAATAAAAATTCTAACTCACCTATTGTAAGCATAATTTTTAATGATGTAAAAGGCTGGGAAAAGATGTGGCCCAAGTGAATAATATAACTAATTATGTTGAAAAGAAATGGATCGTATTGTCGATGTTTGATATTTATCTTGTTTTTAATCTTTTAATCATGCCAGTGTGTCTCTTTTTGCAAGTAAATCACATTACAAGAAAACAGTAGACCCTGAGGTGTGTGTAGTTTCGTTTTCTCTACTGAGCAAATGTTTCAGGACACGAACAAGTTTTAAGGTATTGTGCCTATTACCAAACTAGACGATATGATGGAATGTGTAAACCCTAGACAATATATTTAGCACAATAAAAAATTACCTCATTTATTTATATTATTTGATTGCACGTGTGGTGTAACTCGTACGAGATCTCAAAGGTATAAGCCTTGGTTCCGAGTTTGATAAAACTTGGGTCATCAACATGTCATCTAGAATGCTAACACGCTAATTATCTAGAATGCTAACAAACATGTGCTCTTGGTAATTATCGAACACATCCGAAATCCGAGTTAAAATTCCAATAATCACAAAATCGAGAAGAAATATAGCCCAAAGAAGGTACATAAGCTTTGCAAACCAAATGCAAGATGACCTCATTGATATCGATGGATGTCCTTTAGTATCAGTCTTCCAGGGGTTATTGTTATTAGCCTATATTCCAAGTTTGATCACAACTGAATCAGAACATCTTCTATATAGTGGTTAGAAGCAAACGTTATAGAAAATACACCACAGGGTAATACATTTTATTTAACATTAATGCGTGCTTCTGCCCACTGTTTCATGAGAGAACAGAAATGTAAAATCTGACATATTTAAATCTAAACTGCACCCGTACCACGATCGATTCCGAAACATACGATTCAGAATCGTAAATATAAATGTAAATAGACACTGGATGGTCCCAAGAAAATAAAAGAAAATACAAGCATAACTAATTGATACTATTTATATTTAGTGTCACTAATGCTACCATTGGTGCGACTTTTACTACCAAATGCAGTACTACGACTGTCAACTCTCTCTCTCTCTCGTTGTGTTGAAAGTCTTAGTGCTGTGCAATCCTTTAGCACATTACCTACTTATCTACCTACCAGTCTAAGTAATAACTGGCATTTATAATTAGCCACACAGCTATTAACCTACCTGTTCCATTGTCTACTTATATTTATGCATATGAGAACAGTAGGTTATCAGGATCTGTTGTATTCTATATTTCTTAAAAGATAAGACCCACATTTATTTTACAACTCTATGGTCAAAAACTAAGTAATAAAAAGAAGTAAAGTCAGGTTTTGTAAAATTTAACAAACAATTTAATTATTGATTTATTAGTGAAAATGCGAAATGAACTTACAGTATCAGGAAGTGAATCAAAACTAATCTTGAACGAATTATATTAAGGTCCAAAAGAATGAAAGTTCTGCGTAAACTTCGAACCGGAAATGTACTGGTTCACCAAGAATCATGACGTTATAACAATGGCGTTGTCCAGAGATCGTTTGAATACTTCTCAATAGTTTCAGAATAATATTATAGTCCAAATAATACGCACTTTCTATTTCCACTGAACAGTACAAACAAATGTTTTACCTATCGAATAATATCTAAATACAACATGGAACACGTCTGCAGACTTGCAACAGGGACACAAGAAATAACCAGGACTCCAAAATTAGGAATGAATCTGATATCTCAGTTCTCTCTTTATATGTACCTTCTAGCACGACTCTCTTTTACAGCATAACCCCACGTGACAGATCATACTAATCAATACATTTTTCAAAATGACTTTTCAGGTGACCTAGCCCATTCAATGGAAAATTACTAAATTCTTCTAGAACCGTCTAAACCCCATCACCCAGTGAGAAATTAACTCAAGGTAATCAACGAGTCTTATTGTTAGTAATTTTTGATACAAATACTTAAGCAAAATATTTATAGATCCTATGTAACTTTTACATTCTTAATATTCCTAAAACAGACACTATATATATATATATATATATATATATATATATATATATATATATATATATATATATATATATATATATATATATATATATAGACTCATTAACATTATATTGCTAAAAGGTTCTTAAAGTTGTTATCAATATAAGAGCCAATAGCAAAATTGAAGCTAACCGTTATTTTTCACTACAACTTCCAGGGTTGACTGTTTTGGCATGTAGTACCATGTTCTGAATCGTTTTCCGTATTCTACTTGACTGGTCACGATGTTGATCGGAGACTGGTGAAGCCCGTTGCACTGTGGAAAATTAATTCCCCATTTCTTCGGCCCTGTGGATTACACGAGAAATGTAGGTTTCAGATAACTGGAGGATCATGTACAGGTTTGGCAGCTGGTGCTCGCCATACTAACACACAATTGAAATCACTGCTGTGTCCCACTTAGTACTAGCATTGTACGCCTACTTTTGGTTTGAAATCAGTAAAAACGTTCGATGACGGTCAATGTTACGTTAAGGAAAACAAACTCCATGCGTTTTTTAATTATTAATACTTTTAAATATCGTTTGACAGCTTGTTTTATTGTGTAAAATATTTGCTGTACTGTTCGAGTGACATTTTTACAGCATCAAAGATTGTTCGGTACCTTATATTTTTAAATTTTTTACCCTTTTATGAAATTTGACGGATATTTTTAGCGGGGAATCCAGATATACATTCAGAAAAGGGTGTGCTGTGTGTGTGTGGGAGGGGGCATAAACAAACGGGCGAGGAATATGTGGGACGGAACAGAAAGCGGTAGCCCATAGGGCCCAGCAGATGATCTCGTGACAAAGAAAATGAGGAGTATACACTGTGTTCTATTTGCCCTCACTTGTGCATCACATACCTAACGTTTTTGTTTGACAACTGTTTTGACACTAAGAATTGTTTTTTACTCAGTCTAATCCACAGTTGAGACAATAAGGGGAGTTTTGATTCCTAATCTTGGATCCCTAGGGGATATACTGATACGTCAAAGGATAAAGGGCTGGGGGCGGGGTCCAAACGGTAATAATAAAAAACAAGTGAGGACGTCCATTGGTAATATCAACCCTGTTAGTTGCTACAGTTTTTGTCTCCTAATGACAAATTACTCCAACAGTAATCAAGAAGAACCAAGGAGTATTCTCCAGGAAGAGTCGTTAGCATTCGGATGGGTTTGGATTTCACCATTGACCGGAAGCTACAGTTTCGTATTTTCCATAGGGCCAGAATTTTAAAGATAAAGAATTTCCGCTGTTTCCCTCACTGTTGAATCAGGCTACATACAAAAGCCCTTGTATACCATAGGTATTGTCTAAAGAACTTTTAACTCCCTATATTTTGTTGTATGATTGATGTGTGCAATATGGGTTAAAGATTATATAGTTTGGCCTTGCCTCAGATGTTCATCATTAAAAACATTGCTAGCTCCGCTTGATCATTTTCACTTCCTGGAACTCAGAGGTAATTTTTTTTTTAAAAAGAGCTGATAACTTTTTGTATACATTTTAAGTTTTTGTTATTTATTCATTGCACATTCAAAAGCTGTTACTGTCTAGTCTGCCAAAATTCGTTCGTCTAGTTTAATACCTGCTAAAGAAAATGTACTTTAGACTAATTGAGGTTAATTTTTAGCCCAAGGGAACAGTCATTATAGTTAACTGTATGCTTAGATCACGTACTATTTCCACAAGTACAATATCCATAAATTTTTGTCACAGTACATAAAAGTAGCATAGAGGCATGTCAACCTTGTCTCCATTGTGCATATTGTACATGCTAACAACTTCACCTTACGCACACACACCGCACTCTCTCAAAAGTTCATAACATTTGTAGAGTGTCGTCTAAATATATTTCATATATTATCTGTTTGGAAATGTTCTGTTCTAAACTTACTTTTCCGTCAATAGTGAAATCTCAGACTATCCGAATGCTAACTGCAATAAATGTCCAATTTTTCTCCAGTATGTCATGAATTGAAATTGGTTTGTTAAGATATTTGGAAAATTAATTCATTTGTGAATACAGCTGGCGTGAGCTATATATTAGGAGACGTGTACATTAGGAGACGTGTATATCTGTTTGTTTGTGAATGTGTGTCTGTTTATCTGTGTGTATCTATATGTATGTAAATTTGGCTGTGTGTGTGAATTGGATTTTTATTGTAGTTTTAACAATTTTTCAGTCCTTTTGCTACAATGTCTGCAGTGTGGCAGTTTTTAGTGGTTTAGTACTGGGACATCCTACCGCATAATGTCCCACCTAGTCACATTATCCTGACACCAGACCGAACCGTGGAAAAACTAACCTCTAAAGTTATAACAAAATAACAGTTGGAAATACCGAGGCGTTATATGGTTACCGGTTAGAACCAAGTCCGTAGAGATCACGGGCACTAGGGTAAGAAACACCAGGGCATCTCCTAGTTCTTGTTCAAACAAAAATTGTCTTTAATAAAATTAAAAAGTGTTGTTCTGCCTAGGCCCCATGGATATATCCCCAGTTGCCCCCCCCCCCATGTCAGTCCTGGTTGGACCCTCTTTCACTCTATCCAATGATGTATAACTATTAGGTTTTTTTTGCAACGAACCCCTGCGGGAACCAATGGAGAAAATTATTTCTATGAAACTTTGCTTGGAGGGGGTTATCACCAGAATTTATTCTCACAATAATCACAAGCACACACACTACAAACACCAGTCCTAACACTAAGTTCTTAATTAATGCTAAGCGCCAAGCAAGTCAGCTGCTAGCACCATTTTAAAAGTCCTGGTATGGCACAGCCGGGATTCGAACCCGCTACCTCCCGCATCATAAGCGTATATGTTAATAACTTAGACTACCGGAGCGGTCCAAACATTATATAATTCTTTAAATATTTGCCATTAATATCCACTTGCTGTTTTAGTTGTAGTAAACCGTATATTGCTTATTCCACGAATTATTTTTTTTGTGGTCTATTTCCCTTGAAAAGTATTTGTTGTCCCATGTTTTTTACGACCTATTACCCAGTGTGGGCGTGGCTCCGGGTGATTCATCTTTACTAATCACTGCCATCTCACCTGTCTTCGTGGGTTCTAGTCTCGGGATCGGCTAATATGGGTACTTGAGAAAGCTGCCAGTAGCTTCCCGTGTGTCGGTGATTCATATAGGGGTTTTCCGTGCACCTTCCACCACCAGTTACACGCCCGCCACTTAATGCATATTGTGTGCTGTGAAATGGCGTTAAACCCCAAAAACAATAAAGAACAACATTGCACAGTAAGGTAACCAACAGGGGACTGACATTTAGAACGGTTCGCTTAATGAAAGAGCTTAATTGCAAGTACTCCAGCGACACATTTTTACAAACAGAAAGTTTATTTTATATAAGTCTAATTAAGTTATGTAATAAAACATTTGTTTTATGGCTTTGCAGGGAACAAGCCAAATTATTGGCTCATCGTTGCTGCGAGGAAACATGTTCTCTACTGCCCTCGGCATATGGCTTAGACAATAAAAGTATCTCGCGAAGAAAATGTATGTTACTGCATTAAACTGTTGTAAGAGTGCATGCACCTGAAGGCAATTGCACGAAACTTTCTCACACTTTGTTCTCAACATGTGTCACTTGTCAAGAAAAGGTTACAAGGTATGCGTTGTATTTACAGTAATAAATGTTGCTCACGGGTGATAGTTATAGATGCTGTTCACGGATGATAGTCATATGTTTTTCACGCATGATAATTATAGATGTCGTTCTCGGATGATAGTCATATGTTTTTCACGAATGATAGCTATAGATGTCATTCATGAATGATAGTTATAGATGTCGTTCACCAATGATAGTTATAGATGTTCACGGATGATATTTTACTTTTCAAACGCAGTTTTTCATTTGGTCTCCATCAGATCGTCATCGTTTTACGCGAGTGTGATAAATATTTGTTGCAGTATTTGTCCAAGATAACTGAACGAGGAAATAGATAAATTTATAATAGAATCATTTTATTACACGTTTGCTGTGTTCTATAGTTTGAATCAACTGTGTAATATATTTTGCAATATAAAGTCATGTAATAAATCATGTCGAGGTTTGGTTCAGTGCCTTAAGGCAACACAAATTCACTTAATGCCGAGGCAATTGGCGTAAAAAGTCTTGCCAAATGGCAAACCAAGGTAGCTGACACTGATATATCCGATGATAGAATTCGAACCCGTGCCATTTCCTTAGTGAGGCCGCACGCTAACCGCTGAACCATTGAATAACTTTAACTTTTTGTTCGCCAAGATTAGCTATAGACATAAAATATTCAACTCGTGTCATAGCATTTCATTTAAAATGAAGATTTATGTTAGATCCTATATTTATAACTTTGTTAACGCCAGGTTGTGTGGGACAAAATACAATGCAGCTATGTTCTCGGTGCTAAATGGTTATATTTATTATTCCGGTGTTGTAGTTAGAAAATGACCTTTATAACTTCCGTGTTAAATAGAATGCATAATTATAACAGAAGGGTAAAAAACAGACAAATGCAATTAGATTCTAAAGTGATACATTATTTTTGAAGAGAAACAAATATCGACCACTTTTATTTCATTGCATACGAAACATTCAACTTTTAACAAGATCCTTCAAAATATGTACAAATATTGAATTTATATCAAGTGGTTAGAGCGTCCGCCTTAGATATGGGAGGTCGCGGGCTCGATCCCAGCCGAGTCATACCAAATACATAAAAATGGTACTAGCAGCTGTCTCACTTGGCGCTCAACATCAAGAGGTTGGTGTTAGCACTGGTCGGCCTGGCGTGAAGACAACGTGACTGGGTGGGACATGATGTTACATGTCTGCGGCAGGAGGCCCCAGTGCTAGACATCACCATCACTGTCGTAGCGATATTTTATTAAAGCTACGTTAAAAATCCAAATCTCTCTCTCTCTCTCTCACACACACACACACACACACACACACACACACACATACACACATATTAGATCCCGCGCAACGTCCGCGGTTTACCGTCTGTGTTCTGCTGTGTTCTATGATTATTCACATAGATAATATAAACAGATACGTACTTCTCCTTCCCAATTCAAAGTAAAATAACACATTAATCAGAAGAAGAACAATTCGCGCCTTCCTAAATGTGAATTAGAGTCGTCTTTAACAGAAAAAGGCCATATTTATTTCTCGGTCACGCAAGCATCTAAGAATAACTGCGAATTTCACAGTTACATTATTGATCGGGATTCACTCTAATAAATTATCACAATTGATTTTACTTGGAAAGTCCAACAATTCACGACCTACTATAAATAAAAATAAACATTTTGCATGAATTTAAGAGCTATGACATAATTTTGATAAATAATTGTCAAAACTCAAAACCACGTTTCGTGTGAGACCTTGTTAAATTTAAATTTAATCATTACCAATAAATACTCAATTATATTTCCTTGATTGGTCTGCAAATGCAAATGATAAATGTTGTGACATGAGGCGGTGGTCCCCTGAATTCTTGCAGGTATATCTGTAACCACCCGCAAATAAAATAGCTCCCACCGAATACCAATCAAGTTTATATGTATCATATCAATCATTAATAACTGTAAAACAAATTATTACTTAATTAAATTTCATCTTCTCTTGAACAAACAAGGTATGAATATTTCTTTCATTTTCAAATTGTATCCTTTTTATGGATCTTAGTGTTCCCCCCCCCCCAAAAAAAAAAAAAAACTGTACTGTAGAAAAAATTGAGAATGAGTTGGCTTTATATTGTAGTGGAAATATAATATAAAGCAAATCGAATTGCACTTTATGCAAATCGATTCTTTCTTTCTTTCTTTCTTTCTTTCTTTCTTTCTTTCTTTCTTTCTTTCTTTCATTAATTGTGGTTCTAACATTAAAGTTCGGCCTAACAGCTGAACGTAGTTATGATTAATATTTTGTAAAATAAAAAAATAAAAAATAAAAACCTATTTAATTATTCTCGCTTTTCAGAGGCTGCACATCAGTATATGCTAAAGGAGCTGTAATATACGACAGTTTCTGTACTTGTACTTGGTACTGTACCACAGTACACTGTTTGTACGTTTATTTTGTGCTGTAATGCAAGACACCTTCTGCTCATGCACAAGGGGCTGTGATACCGTGCACATTATGTGCGTGGTCTGTGCGCTGTGATACAGTACATGCAGTGCATATGAAAAAAAGAAATATTGCATCACTTTTATATCCAGTAGCAGAAATCGTGTTTTTGATACACTTTGCATGACGTTATATTTGATAGAATTTTATGAAAATTGAAGAATCATACATAAAAGAACTATGATGATTAATGAATTAAATAAAAATTAAACAATTAAAATATATTTGTTAAATATTATATTGTATAAACATATATTATAGTACATATAATTATTGGTTATGTTATTACCGACGTTTGAGCAAAAGTTGTAGTCCCAGTCATGGTGATGACTGTGGTCGTTATTGTTAGCGTCATGCCCCAAATGTTGCTGCTTTTGCTTATTGTTGTTGTTGTTGTTGTTGTACTGTGGATCATTTAGAACGGCCTGGATTGCAGAATGTTTTATGCTTGGAGAGGAAGACAGAAAAGACACCAATGGCCGGTCTCTTGCTGCAATAAATGAAGGAATCGCATAGTTACAATTTAACATAAAACATGATACAAAACTTTACTTCATTCTTCTTTTGTTGCTATCAGAGAGAGAGAGAGAGAGAGAGAAACCATACTCGAAACATTCAGTTGGGTGAGGCAAAGTTTCCAGTAATGTTCTGTATTCTCCGCCAGAAACCCGATTTCAGAAAATCTAATTTAAACAAAAGCAGCTCTTGTAATAAATGATCTAAACAATAGTATTAAACGATTATATATATATATATATATATATATATATATATATATATATATATATATATATATATATATATATATATATATATATATATATATATATATATATATATACATACATGAGATAGATTAAGGCAGGATGTCATAAAAAATAAAATGCATGACATCGTGATCTTACTATTCGTAAATATAATAGTTTTTTTGAAACCGTCCGTTTAACTTCCAATTTTAAACTATCCAATAGGCATATTGAAATTTATTTGTGTGTTACATTATATGGTACATAATACCTTACGTTTTATTTATGTTAGATGCATGGAACTTGCTGAATAACTTCCATGTTAGCTCGCAGAAGGGAGGCATTTTTCAACTGTGGTATTAAAATTATCTCTAATGATTTTTTTACTGAGCCTTTGTAACAATCATTTGTATTGGTTAATGATGCAGACAGAAAGAAATTGTTAGCTTCTAAGACCAGAAAGGAACTTCTTATTTGTCTCTGTTAGCACAATAGTTGGAGGTATTCTGGATGTTTTGGAGTTATTCTTATTTTGTATACATTAAAAACCTGAATACTGGTCTTGAAAAATACAAAAGTGACAAGAAAACGCGGTACTGTTATCGTTTACTATGGTACATTTAAAAAAGAGGATGAAAAGAAAACATTCATTCGCAGAACTAATGCCAACAAAAATCAGATTTGTATTTAAAAAAGAAAATTGTGAGAACAATATTTGTTTCAATTAGTTCTGGCTAAATGACGTTGTTTCAGTTATAGCTCAACATTGATGATTTCTTAACCATCTTTAATGATAAAGGAAGAATGGCGTAGATTTTGCATGCCTTTTCCCAAACTGATATATGCAGGCGTTCAGTACGGACACAGTCTTTGCAAGCAAATATTATTAATGGATTAGAATATAAGATTTTGGGGGAGGGGGAGTCGTGCCATAAAAAACAAAATGTTGTCACACGTCAAAATACACGATGTACGATTGTATTGTTCACAAATGATTTTGATGCTTATACAGAATTTACTGCACTCGTTGCGAAACGGTGGGTTTACTAACGAGTCAGAGCTTTAAGTAAACTAACAAGCGTTTCTGCCGGAAAGAATTCACTTCAGTCTAAACAAATGCTCAATACCTCAAAACACCTTTGATGTTAGCGTACGAACTAATTGTTCTAGTTCGATATATTGATTGCCTCCATTTTATTCTGGTGAATGCAGATTGTCATCACAGAAAATGATACAAAAATCTGTCATTTTTCATTGTCTTTTTAACCATTACGCGATGAGGCAGCAGACATCTCTGATATCAAAAGCTGCTCTCGCTTTTATATATTTGGTTCATGTTAATACATATATTATGCATTAAAATTGATGCTTGACACATTGCTTTGACGATTTATTACCGTGTTCTTAATTTTTTTTCTCCATCAGATCTACTGTTATGCCATTTCAGTGGAAAAAACGCAAAAAATGGGCTTTTTAAGTAGCCGCAATTCCTCGAAATCAACGAATATGTCTAGAAGCAGTTCCTCTGAAAAAATCTAAGCTCTTCTGGATAGATTTTGTTTGTAAAGCCACAAAAAATCAGAAAAACCGCCACAGAAGTCTGATTTGCTTTAGTGTTATGAATTAGACGGAAAATATATGTCATTGCGGTTTGTTACACTTAGAAATGCTACATCATAAAAACAGAAACAAAGACCCAGCCTGACTATGTGTGTCATCTTAACACTGCAATAGTATAATGATTGTGTCATTTTTGGGGTAATAAGTTACATAAATAATATGCCAGAGGGCATCCAGAAAGATCTAAGCGGCAACTGAAATGACGTACATCACTATTTGCAAACCATCGATGTATTCTCTGGGGATACACGAGTACCTATACTCTTTGGTGGAATTTTAGAAGATCACGACACTGTACTATGCCGCAATGATTTTTAATATTTCACCAATGACAAATTTAAATAGAAAAAGGAAAGTTGTCTGAAGGATGGTTTTCTATAATTGTTTATCATAAATTTCGTTTACAAAAGCCATATGAATTGATATGGATGAAGAACAGAATGGCCATGAGAACAAATTGAGAAGTATATTTCACGGTACAGAGCATAAAAAATAAAGCAATTAAGGATTGTCTAGCAAGTGACAAGATACGCCATCGTTGGGGTATAGGTTTAAACATCATGTGAAAGAATGCTATATAAAATGAAGAATAATATATACATTCAGGTTAGGACAGCTAACTTATTGATGAATAGCATCTTTGGGGCAGTGACATATTTTACATCAAGAACGTCCTGTATTATTAGGCAAAGAGACAATTGCCACTTTTGTTTCCTTCAGCCATATGCTCTCGTTATCGTGTACAAGTCTAGTCCAGCTGCTAACAACGTAGACCCTGATCTACTGTGCACAGTTCGCCGGTACATATAGTTGTTCCACTAATTACTCTTTACAATCTGCATAGACCCACATCTACTGCCGAATTGTGCAACAAAAGATCTCAGTGTGTGCAGTCCGACTCGGCTTATAAGTAAGCGAAACACGGTAATTCAATTGTGGGCAGAAGTATAACTCTGAGGATGCTAGATATGAAGGAAACATCTCCTGTATACCAACACGCAGGACGCATAAACCGACTTGGCTGGGCTTAATGAATGCTCCACTGTGACTTTAGATGGCCAGGTCATCACAACCATGCATAATGTTGTTATTTTTTGTTGTTACTTTGGATGCAGAACATATAACTATTTTCGCTGCGACGCACAAATCTCGAAAATTGTCACACGATGATACAAAACGACAAGCAATGTAAATTCCTAACAACCGATGGTACATACTATTATCAGACTCAATGAAGATCTCTGGGGACCACGCTAGAGTCTGGTTGTTGTTGTTGTTATAGGGTTTAACGCCATTTTCAGTACACGATAGGCTATACATGGCGGCCAGAATTAATGGTGGAGGAAGAACACGGGAAAACCCCGGATAGAACCACCGACCCACGAGAAGCTACTTGCAAGCTTTCTCACATACCCACATTAGCCGAATCCGAGACTCTAACCCACGCAGACAGAGGTGAAATGGCAGTGATCCGTAACGGAGAGCGCTTTAGACCACTCGGCCACTCGGGGCCCCAGAGTCTGGTTAAAAGATCTCTCGGGGCCACGCTAGAGTCTGGTTGAAAGAGGCATTTGCCTCTAAGCTATCTAAAAAGTCACATATATTTTGATACATTGTATAGAACATTTGCGAAGCAGATTAGAACCATTCTGGAATACATGCGTAAAGTATCTGGGATTCGCCTCCGGATAAAGGGAGGCGGGGGTGGGGCACATTTGAGGCATTTGGCGTAAGGGACTAAAAAAGAAATACTTCCAATCTATTGTGTACTGATTTGATGCCGAGGAGAGAATGCTAAGGTAATCTTTCACGCACTGTTCTTTATATATAATAGCGGTTGTATCCAACTCTGACTAGCGAGGTTTTGTTTAAATTTTTGGGTGCTAATTATTCGCAATTTTCCATATTCATTCAGAATATATAATGATATTTGTTCGTATCGAGTGAATAACGGTTACATGCCATGGAAGTGGGAAAATATTAGAATTTTTCAATCACTCGATGAAGTATATTCGTTATTTACTCAGAGCGAAAAGGTTTGTTGTTGTATGCTCAGACGTCTTGTTTGGCTCATGTGTATAACGTATTGAACTGAACTATCAGCTTCTCTATACTGTAATATCAGCTGTTTACCGTTTATGTCTTGGCGTGTTTTGTGGTTACTTGCACAGAAAATGTGAATAGTAACACGATCTTCTTTCTAATTAACTGCAAGAAAGTACATTTGAGTTTGGGGAAAAATTAAGTTCATTTAAGGATTCAAATTTTACTTCCAGTCAGTGTTGACAAGGTTTACTTACTGATTTGAGTCGTTTATGACTAAGGTCGAGTTTCAGTTTGGTTCACAATTATTTGGGCAGTACCGGTAGTTCCATATATTTATATCATATAGTTTATATTATTCAGCTTTACATTTGTAACATTTATACTTGGTAAATAAGAGAAACCCTAATTAACGGGAAAATGAGTTATTAAAAGAAAGTTATTGCATCTAATGTAACTTGTTTGACTGCTTAATACTGGTGCATATTTTAAAACGAAATAGTGGAACCATTGCTGGCAGAGATTATCGAGAAATTTGCTATAGACTCCAGTTACTTATATATATATATATATATATATATATATATATATATATATATGGAAACCGGGGAAAAAATATGCAATACAATTGTCATCACAGACGCCTGTCAAATTGATGCACGTAATGCATAAGACATGCATGCATATGTAAGAACTTTGTATGCTTGTCAGTTTCATGTCTAGTTTAAACGGAATATATCACATCTATATTAAGCAACACCTGACAGGGCATTTGTAGACGTTGTAAGCGGTGTTGCATTGTAATTTCTCCTCAAGTCTGTCATTTTGAATATCTTCTAGATGAGTGTACCTGTGACACTGACATGCGGATCTGCGCAACTATACTAAATTACGGATTAAACTATGTTCCCTAAATGTTTATTTTACGATATTTTTCTTTCAATTGGAGATTTAATTAAAAAGGTATTCTTAGGCATTTGAAAATTGTACTTAATCTGAGAAGACGTGAAGGTCTATTCAGGTTATATACTATTTGAAAATGGTGAGAGTGTGTAAACTCGAAGCTAATATGTGAAATATATCCTATTTCGCAGACTGCTTGTGAGAGAATATTGTGAAATAATATTTTGGGGTTTTTTTAAGGTAAAGTTCAACAGGGCAAAGATAAGTCTGCTGCGAAGTCCTGAAAAAAAATGGCTAGGCCTGAGGTTGGTCTTTGCTTAAGACAGAGACATTTTTGTTGTACATAGCTCATGTGCACATATTTATTTCTCACAACTTTGATACAGTATATTATTAAAAGTTCATATTTGGTAATAGTTTGTAGTACTCACCAAAACATATATAGCCACCAAGTTGGATTCTATCGCCGTTTATAAACCGTGAGAACCTGGATTAAACACAAGAAGTTCATGGCATTTATGTTGAGACCACAGTCAACAGAGTGATTTAAAAACTTATGATCTTGACCCAACGTCCAAAGGTGGAGACAGCACTTTGCACTATTAATTTGTACCTTCACAACGTTTCATCCAATGTATGAACAAAAAATAACGATTCACTCCAAGTATCAAAAAATCTCATCTAGTAGTTCAGGAATTATAGGCAACCCTGCCCCCAAGGAAAAACAAAACCTTAACAAAATCCCTGACGCACTTGTTTCATGATTGTGATTAAATCTAAATGTGTATGTCAACAAACGAATTACCTCAGCTCCGTATGGCTCGTTCCAAAATATGAATTAATCCACCAGTATTTAGGAAATGTAAGTAATTGAGTTTAACCAGCACCTTCTTGTACAATTTGTTTGAATGTGACCCTACCTCCAAAGTCATAATGGTGAGTAAGAATGAATTGTCTTTAGTTTTGTAATGATGAATGCCAGGCTTGATGGGGATTTACGAAGGCGTTTAGGAAATGATACCAAATAAAAAAGCTAATCCAGACCACATTAAAAAGTTCCTGCCATCTTGAATCCAAGGCAAAATTGGCTAGTGAGATTGATATAGAATGAATCACCTTATAGTCATAATTATTCATTCCAAGTATAATGAAAATCTATAACGGGCTTTCGTGCAAACAATTGCAAGAACAAAAAAGCGGAACTGTTGACGATGCTGATGCCGCCGTTGGAAAGGTGACTGATATGACGTGCTTCCCACTAACACGGGCTCAAAAATAAACAGTGGGTGAAGTAATGAAGGGTAAAGATAAGATTACAATGACCTGCTTTACGTGACATTAGTGGTTGTTTCCTAGGTGTATCTACATACAAAGTTGGATTGGTCAGGGACAAACAATAAATGTGAGACAAACTGCTAACCTAAGCAAAACAAAACACTAGACTGACTCAGCATTTTGATAAAGGAATTTGAATTGAAAACAATAAAATGAGTAACATAATAAAAGACCGCTCCAGTGGCCCAGTGGTTAGAGCGTCCCCTCGGGTTCGATTCCCGGCCGCGTCATACCAAAGACTTATAAAAATGGTATTAACAGCTGCCTCGCTTGGCGCTCAGGATTAGGACTGGTCGGCCTGGTGTCAGGATAATGTGAGTGGGTGGGACATCATGCTACATGTCTGCGGCATGATGCCCCAGTGCTAGACATCACTTTAAACTGCCACGCTGCAGACATCGTAGCGATATGACTGAAAAATTGTTAAAGCTACGTTAAAATTCGAAATCACAAACAATCACATAATAAAAGTCACTACAGACCTTGTTTACGCAGGTATTATGGTGTGAGGGGAGGCGTATTGGATAAGGCAGTCATTTCGCCCAATCATGAATCACATTCATCCCATGACAGCATTACAAAATACATGTAATATATCAACATCACACATAATAAACAAGTGCAAGTGTAAATACAAAAGTAAGCATAAAATAGTACATCTTATACCTATTGGGATTTTAAGGTGTATGAAATGTAACGTTCAACCACCGTTGTGTAATTCAACAGAGAAAATAAAACAATATATTAAATGGAACGTTCAATACATACAATTGCAATCAACGTGATAACTTGAATTCTGGACATAGATCATTAAAATTTCAACGACAGTTATGATTAAAATCTTGAAATCTCAACATTCGAAATAAAAACTAAAATGGTCAACAACTACTGTGTATTTTAAAAATTAAAATACGTGACACGGAAAAATCAATGCAAATAATTGAGTTCAACACATGAAACTGGAACTTTCGACATATAACACTGAAATTCAACTGCTGTTATGTAACTCAACAGATAAAATCAATAAAACGACACGGAAAGCTGAATTTTCCCACCACCGTTGTGCAATTCAACCGATTACGTTGCAAAACTCCCAATAACCAAATGGAAACACAAAACCACTGCAAGTTAAATTGGAATTCTAGACACATGACAGTGAAATCTCAACTGTAACTTTCTCCCAGAACCAGCTTTGTCAGCCTCATCTGGCAAATCTCTCAGCTCCACTGAACAGAAACTTCAAATCTGCTTCAACAATTTATATGTTTGTTCTGAACAAAACAGAACGTATGTCAACATATCTTGAACGAAAAGTGACAATCGGGACAAGGTTAGTCCCTATCCCCTGCCTCACTCAAAATCCCCAAGTCATATATAGTGTTAGATACAAAACTTGAACTTTGTTAGAAGCTAAACTGCTTAAGTTACACGGATCAAAACTCAATTCTTTTTCAATTTACACACCGAGCATTTTCGTGCAATGGTCGTCAACATAATTATTCTCATCGAATTATTGTCAAAGTGTATTCCTTCCCGGTTGCTTGGACAACATTTTTCTGGCTATATATCACTAACGATTGACTATGGGTGTACGAATCATATAAACACATCTAATTGTAATCTTTTAAGAAGTTATTAATTGCTGAAAACGGCCTCGCATATAATTCATAACTTCTTGTTTTGAATCCAGATGATGTGTTGTTCTCACATCTACAATGGCTACCAAAAGAATAAACTATTTGTTACCTGAAAAGAATCATGACGTATATGTCTCACAAAATTGATAATATCTCCATGCTGAACTAAGATTATCAGATATTTAGCGTTTCTAAGATACATCACTACAAATGAACTTCAGGGCATTTAGTCTAGAACTAACCATTTCAAGAAGTGTTTTAATGTGTCGGAATATAACTTTTTGTAATTCCTTGCCCTTGTCGATAGCTGATTCACGTATAACCTCGTTAATACAAACCCTTGATCAGCTGAAATTGTAATTAGATATCCGACTGCTCTTGTACTGAATTGTGTCATTGTACCCAGAAATAATGTGAGAGTGCTAGTGTGCCGATGAATATAATGCATGTGTGTTCTTAGACATTAATTGAGTGTATAGTTGTGAATTAAAGAGTTATTAGAGTTAAATGTGCATGTGTTTATCTAAGCACTAGTATCGTAAATATATGCACGTATGCACTTGATGGCCACTGTTGCCAAGTGATCTTTCCAGGTGTCATTGTAGATGATGGCATCATGGATGCAAGCATCACAATTATGTAGACCAGATATAATCATGTTCATTATAAGAATAAGGGGAACTTTTCCGTCAGAGGAATGTGCCAGAATCCTTTCCAAATGTCAAATTTGGTGATAAATGTTGCATTTCCAATTGAGTCAATGCAGCCATCGATTCTTGGCAATGGAAATAAATCTAGTTTGGTCATACTATTCACTTTACTAAAGTCGGTCATATGCGGATGGTGAACTTGTCACTTTTGCTTGGTTTTATGTAATCATTCTTCAGAAAATACTTTTCTTTTTTCAAACATTTCTGTTTGAGTGGGTTCATCCTGTATGGATGCTGTTTCACAGATGCAAATTCTACAATTTCATTATCTTGCTAAATTGTTTGAGTTCGTGATGGAACATCTGGAAACAAGTGCTCATATTCACGTAATAGCTGTTTTAATTCATTTTTGACTTGTTGATGCAGATGTGAAGGTATCTGGTCCAGATTATTTTAACGTCCGATATCCGAAGGGTGGTTAGACCAAATCCATTATAGTCCAATTGCATTCCATTTTTTAAATACTCACTGTGAGGAACATGTACAACTAAACCGAACGCATGATTCACGTGGTTATCTCTATCAACACTACACACACACACACACACACACACACACACACACACACACACACACACATACATATATATATAATGGCAAAATTGTTTTGATTTCGCCGTCCAGGAGAATTAATGATACATTTTAAATGATTTACTTTCTTTTCCACTTTGTAAGGACTATAGTACCTAGCTTGATTCGGATTATGAAGTATGGACAAGAGAGCCAGAACTCTATCATCAGGCTGGAAACACAGTCCCTTTCCACTTTTTGTCATTCCTTCATTTCATGTTTGACTGAGTAGGGTGAAAATTAGTTCTTGCAACTTCACAATCCTTTAACATTTTATATTTAAAAGTAGTCATGTAGTAAAGAAAATTAATATATGTAACTTTATTTGAAAAAATTGTCTCTTTTAATAACTTCAATAGTCTACGGATACTGTGTCCCAAAACTAGTTCAGAGGAACTAAATCATAAAGATTCTTGAACTGATTCCCTAACAGCAAATAAAGGAAATAAACACTTTAATCCCAATCTTTTCCAGAATCACAACAATATGACCAAATGATCATATGTTTCAAAGTTTGATAAACTCTTTCTAAAGCCACTTGACTTTCACAATAATAGACAGAAGTTTTGAATTCATGAATAATTTGTTGAAAAATTCCAGACATACAATTCATCAAATTTGACAGATTTGAGAAGGCCAAATTGATTATTTAAAAAAAATTATCAAAGCTTTTACTGTTGTTTTAGTTTTAATAAACCTCAAAGAAATTACCAACTGGAATCATGGGGACATACACAGCATGGTCAAGAAGAATGTGTTGCCTGACTTGTCCTCTTAGTTAAGGGACCGACACAGTCTTCCACGACTCTGTTGAATGGTTAATCAAAAATGCAGAAATAAGATGTAAATGAGCCTTGGGTATCTTCTGTTTGGGTTTGCCTAGGATGTGGCATGTATGATAAGACCTACAGAATTTAAATCATTTTTATTTTTTGGCCGATGTAAAATGATTTAAGATCATGTGATAAGTCTTATAGATCCCCAAATGACCTGTCAAAACATATTCATTGGCTAGAATAAGAATTTCTCATATATACGTCTTTTGAACAACGCCTTGATGGCTTACTCATAAGTAGGCTTCATTTTCTCATAAGGCCTCAATTTGTAACGAAAAGAAAAACAAACACATCCATCTGTGGCCCAATTTTGCTCATAGCCCTCTGAAACAAACAGGAGATCTCATGATCTTTTGCCACATCGACAAGTGATTTTCATTTATCACCCAGATTAGTATAAAGAGAACGAGTATTAAAAATGAGGAGCTCATGCCTAATACCTTTCGATTGATCACTACGACGCGCATAATTGACCGCACCAAAACATGACCAATATATATATATATATATATATATATATATATATATATATATATATATATATATATATATATATATATATATATATATCAGCTAAATGAATAATTTCTTGATCAATATCATTCTCAAGAACTTTCTTTGCAATAGTTCGAGTAACTGCACAAGTTGGATATTAATCAGGAATTTTTTATTCATCAGGATCTACTTTCTGATCCAAACAATGCTTGTTAATAGCAAACGAATTGACCACAATCTTACCTCCAACTAGGTCACTACCTAGTAATAAATGAATACCCTCAAGGAGCAAAGACCTCAATGATCCGACTTTCACGGGTCTTAAGAAAACTTCTGACGACAAATTTACACAGTGAAAAAGAACATTAACAAAGCATATCCCAACAAATGTATTGCTTTCCATACATAACCGTCACCTTGACCTCTTAGAAAGAAGAGCATTTTATTCTTGTAATACGTGCAAGAAAGAAGAGATAAGGATTCTGATCAAGCGTATCAGATACATGATTCTTAAAAGTTGTGCCAAACTGACAGTTTAAATTGCTCATATTAGGTTGAAATATCCTTTGACCAGAAGAATGCGGCGTGGAAGACTACGCCAAAAGAAACTTTATGAGCAAAGGAATAATCGTCAGCTGTGCGAGCAGCATTTTCAAGGTTTTGATATTCTCGGCATCAGGGTAAGTCAGGACCTCACTATGGATGCAGTTCTTGAACCATTCAACTAATATGACCTGTCTGAGTTTTGTAATCTTGACCAACTTTCTTGGCTAAGCACCACCTATCAAATAGTTGCTTATTTTCTCATGCAAATTCTACATGGGTATGTCCAGTTTCTTTTTTATAGTTCCTAAACGTTTGTTGATAAGCCTCAGGTACCAACCCATAACCCTTCACGATACACCCCTTAAGTAGATCATAGTCAACATGTTGCTGTATTCACAAGAAACCTTGATGTCATGATCCTTGATAAAAGTGCACTTTTAATAACAGAGTACAATGGTCCTTGGCCATTTCAAATTTTCAGCATTTGCTTTAAAACAAAGAAAATATTTATCTGCTTCTTTAACCTTAACAGGGGGTACTAAGATACTATTTTAATAACATCAAAACCTCAATTTGTATGTAAATTGGAGATGTACATTTATCTTGCCCGTTTTAAAATCCCTTATTCTCTACATCTGCATTTATCTTTCTTTATCTCTTTCACCTTTCTGCAGCTGCATTTTCTTGTATCTTTTCTCTTTATCTAATTGTTCTTGTCTTTCTTCTTCCCGACGCTGAAGCTTTCTTATCTCTATTTCATTCTTGCATTTTAATTTCAATTACATAACCTACAAGTTAGCGCCAGATAGGGACATACTAATAAAGTCCAAAGTATTTTTTTATCCAAGACTTTCTTTTTCGCCAAATACTGGACCAAAATATATTCCATTTCTTGTTACGTTAAAGAATCATTTGTCTCAGAAAGAATATGGTGTCTGGCAAGCTAGATTAATTCATCGATTTTCAAGGATTCTAACCATTCTTGGGTATGATTTAAAATAACGTTCTCTCTCTCTAGATGACATTATAAAAGCTGTTTGGTTTCATTTAATATTTCTAAAATGTGAAATATTAACTGGAACAAAAGAAATTTTCTAAATCAAAGTGATTTATATATCAATAACAAAGCTTTCTGAAATATTTAAGAAAAATTCGCATTCCAAGGATAAGCCTCCAATTTTCTATTACGACTATGTAGTGTTAAACAAAGTAACAGACTAGAGCGAAAAACCATCATGTTTCGTATAATTCAACAAACACTTTGTTTCTCAAAAATATATTGATAATAGAAGAACGTACGGTTTCGCTAATTAAATCCCGCAAAATCCTAGAAATGCTAACACAGGATATAATGATTAAAGATCTAAATAAACTATGGTGGCTTCCCAAAAATAAACCCAACGCTGAAAGTGTTGACGTGAAGGTGATGGCCCGAATAGTGTGCCAATAATCTTAATTTAAATCACAATAAAGTGATTCAATAATGTATTGAATGCTTGAATGTCTCCATAAATGTAAGTTTCTATTTCTAAGAATATTTTTTTTAGATGAGAACTTTGTATTTCCAATGAATAAATAATAATAAATAAAATCCAGCCCAAATAAAATACTGGACAAAACAATACGACTGATTTCTACTTCAGACGCTATTGCCGGAATAAAAATTCCTCTACTTGACCTAGGTCACAATTAGCAATTTATTAAGGAAACTATTGCCTAATAGAAAATTTCATTCTAGATGGCTCAAATATTTACAAGATAAAATCGTTGTTTTGATTAGAAGATTCTTGTAGTAAAATTATAATAGAGAATATGGTCAACACAATGTCCTTTACTCAGACCTATGATAATAATCCTAATATTTATCTTTCAGTCTGGAAAATGTAAGTAATGTTGTTGACAAACTGTCAATGATTGTGGACAAGGTCATTCATAAAATTTTACATTACGCACAGCAAATAATGAATACAAAACTAAAACTAAAGTACAAAAAATGCAAATTAAATATACATATCTATCTGTCTATCTATCTATCTATCTATCTATCTATCTATCTATCTATCTAACTGAATATCTGCGTGTGTGTAAATATATATAATTTTGTGCAAGTGATTTTGTTATAGGATAGTCTGTTCATAGTTTAACAATCGCGTTGATGATAGAGCTTTCATACCCAAAAATTGTATTCCTTTTAAGTGAAATTTTTTTATATTATTATTATTATTATTATTATTACGAGGTCTGTGACCTTTCTCACTAGTCTTCATTACCTGACGCTACATACCGTGTATATTCTTTAAAAGATATATTTAGATTTATTACCCTTCCTCTTACTTAGGTGAGCATGGAAAGTTCTTTTAGCAGTCTTTGCTTAGTAACGCTTCGTTAGAACATACTTGGTCTGCCATTGAACATTCTTTAAAATGGAAGATTTAAGTTCTGAGGGGTGGTTATGATGCAGCATGTTTTAATACGTTTTAAACGTGTCTCCTACACCGACTTCAATGACAATATTTCATTTTAATGTAACACTTTAGTTTCAAAATTGGAATTTCCTGTGATAAAAAGAAAGAAAATTTAAGTCATGATCAGAAACCCCTCCCTCTATAAAAAAAAAGTGTCAGTCTCCTAAATATAGGTGTGCGCATCAACTACACATGTGCTTATAGTTTTAAAATCAAATAAATGTAACCTTTTTATATCGCTTCTTTGTATAATGTTTCATCAATTCTGAAAATCCGGCAGGTGAACTTCTTGTTAAAAGGCAATTTTTAAACTGAGTATATCCTCTTTCTGTGTTGCATTTCTGTCACGTTCCAATTTATTTAATCCATCAGAGAATATATGTGTTTTATTCGGAAAGGTTTGCTATAGATTGCTACCTTAAAATGATGTGATGTACATGTTATTAAAATATACATGCTATTGCTATTACAAAATACACATAATATTGCTATTAAAAAATATACATACTATTGCTATTACAAAATATACATGCTATTGGTATTACAAAATATACATACTATTGCTATCACTACAAAGTACGTCTGTCATATACCTGTAACAATTCCAGAAAAGCAGCATATTCCTTTTTAACTCACACACGCATATATATATATATATATATATATATATATATATATATATAATATATATATATATATATATATATATATATATATGACGTTCTCATCTCCTAGATAAAACAGAATGACTAGAAATAATGTCAGAATTATCATATTTTTTATGAGAACGATTTGTACGGATATCACATTGCCTGTTTTCATTAAAGAGATAAAATATTTCTCGTCAATTTGAGATTTTACATTATTATGTTTTCATTAAAGAGATAAAATATTTCTCGTCAATTTGAGATTTTACATTATTATGTTTTCACACCGTATCAATACTTTTGTAGTTGATGAGAAGGATTCAAAATCCGTTTATTTAGGTTTTAAATTTAACAAACAGGTTCCATTTTATTTTTCCAAATGATCTCTTTGTGTGTGTGTGTGTGTGTGTGTGTGTGTGTGTGTGTGTGTGTGAATGTTTGGATTTGTAACGAAGCTCTTACCACTTAAGCTATATGAGCGGTCTTCCAAACGAATTGAGATAATCCTTATATTTTCTGAAAGATACTGTAGGACAACCGTAAGGAAAATTAAAGATTGCGAGAATGTGATTCTTGTTGCATATTCCGTAAAAGTATCATTATTTCCAACCAGGTAATAGGAAATATATTCCAAACAGCTCAGCCTGAGGAAGCAATTTCAGCTATTTAGTAAACCTGGTACCTGAATAATTCAACTAAATTTCCCAAGAAAAACAATCATTACGACCATATCTAATTTTTAATTCTAAAAACAGAGACGAATAAACGGTGATGATATATTTACCATTCTCGAATAAAATGTAACATATCATATTGAGGAGTAATGTGTAAGAGTAAATACTTGAATTAGTTTTTTGCAAGGCGATGATTAATTACAAATTTGGTAAGAAAGGAAGCTTGTAAACAGACTAATTTACTATGTAAATTACACAATATGTTGTAGCTAATATATCGTAGCCTTGAAATGCACGCAAGCTGTAAGAATTTGTACACGAGTATTTTATCCAATATGCCCTGCGTCCTTAATGGCCCCTAATATAAAATCATACATAAACATATGAGCTTTATGTGATAGGATCGTGATATGTTTTTATTTCATTTTCTATTTTACTAACCTACCTTGTAATGACATTAAGTGTTCCTTGATGGCATTGGAAAAAGCTTCAATCACCTGCAGTTGTTCTTGTGTTCCTTGAAATCCATTGTTTGCTGGCGGCGGAAATGAAGCCGAACACAGGGTCGCAATCACAAGAGCCAGAATCCCGCACCAAGATTCCATGTTGCTCTGCTCTCGACCCGTGTTGGGTAATGCATAAAGATCCTGTGATTCTCCTTCAAGATTTCATCAGGAAGTCTATCTGCCGTCTCATTAGCATTCTATGTCAGTTGGTTGATGGACAGGCAGATTATGAACCTGTCTGACATCCGGCACCCAATACCTTTGTCTAAGCCATCCGGCCTTCTAGCTATATGTATCTTCTCCCGCCATGCATATTAAGTGTGAAAAAAACGTGGAAGTATTGTGGTAGCAATAAATCAAGTCCTGTGCATAATTAAGGTAAACTCATGACATATACTGCAGTAAGGCAATACAACAATTCCGCTTACCAAAATAAAGTATTATGATTCATAAAATGTAACAAAAATAGCACATTGCTGACCCACTTTCACACTCAATACTACAGTGATAAATTTAAAATAAAATTCAAACTTTATTACAATTATTGACATTCGCAGTTTAATTCCTGAATATTTTCCCAAACTTGCTTCATTTTAGGTGTACAAATGGAAAAAGGTAGTAAACAAAATTCACTTTTAATAAGAAATTTTGGTTGAGCGAAATTGATATTGTTTGAAATATTTCATCAAACAACAAGTATGACAATTTTTCATGCTGCAAATAGCTTCGTCGCGGTGGGAGGACCAGTGTAGCGGTAATTGTTACTTTTTCAATGGTCTTCATCAATAGTTTAGTTCCCTATTTGTGAGATTCATTTTTCCTCGCACAGCCGCGTATGTACTAGGACAAAATAACTGTGCAGAATTTCTTAACTGTAGAATAGTATACTTCTTAATGTATGCAGTTATATAGCAGATCGGGTAATTCTTCAACAAGCGAGTGTCAAAATCTGTAAAACTCGGTATGAAAAATATCATAATATTCATAAACTGCAGTTTCGAGTAACTAAATAAATTTATACGCTCTGTTCCTTCATAGACCACACCAGACTTACCTAAGAGTTACAATCCTTCAGACCTTTCCAGCCCATTTCATTGGTCACGTGTCGAATTCAGAAACACATATTCTTTATCGTGTACAGTTATTGTTCATCGTCGTCACTGGTATGATAGACACACCTTGGAAAACTGTAATAATGTATTATCCATGTGAGATTGGACTACGAGTACTTCCGTAAGTAACAGTATACGGTACTAACTGTGACTGTTGATCCATAGTGTACAGCTACACATGGCTTTACTCTGGATGGTCATCTCTGATGGATCAGGCGTTCGAGCAGAAATAATCATCATTAGGATGTGAAGACAGATGACAGAAACTGTGTGACAGTCCAGGGCATCATCTCAGGTGCTGAAGGGCCTGATGGCCATCCACTGCATCCAGACTAGTTTCCAAACGTCTCATCGCTGTCGTGGCACTAGATATAGACAAATATGGATGAGAGAGTTGTGGTGTCGCTGTGCAAACGTCTCCTCACTTAAATATAAAGCGAAAATCTTTGGATTTTTCCTCCACCAGCATCACCACCACTACCATCAGATACAATCAAATCGTGGGAAGAAGTGAAGCAGCTCTAGATGAACTCTGAGCTGTATCTGCAGACCTGTACACGGGCAATACGGTCACCTTTCACTGGGGCAGAAATAGGCATTCCTTTCCGGAATAATAAGCAGCTCATTTTGCTGTCATAATGCTCACACTTTTAGCATGAAGAATCATATGAAAAGGTGCCTTGAGTAGTGCCTGCTTCACTTTACCACTGGTCCTCATACTGCAGCTGACGAGAATCCCACGGTAGCTGTCGAACGTCTAAATTTAAGACAATAGTGCACACACTAAGGGACGCTAGACCAGAGAGAAGAACAGCATTGTTTGGTAGAGAAAATGGCCAGATTCAGCATCCAGATAAAACCCTTGAGTGAAACTCCCCTGGCTGAAGAAGGACAGCTCACCGAAGAAGGAGCTGGATATAATTTATCCTGGAGCGCAGAGAACAAGAAGCGCCACACGAAATTGGAGTCAGCACTAGTCAACAACCTCACAAATATTCCAATGGGTGTGAATGACAGAATAATATAAATTAGATTCCCAATGTCGAAAAAGACATACAACTAACATTTGCGCCTATACACCGACCATGACCTACCAAGGACAAATTTTATGGAGACCCGAAGTCTCTTAAAGCAGGAGTACAAAAGGTGATTTCAACGCTTGAGTTATCACATATCACCAGATATAACCATGTGTCACTGGCAAAAGTTTCTTTGGCAATTGCAACAACAACGGACCACTCTTACTGAGGAAATGCAATGAATACTACTTCCTAATCATCAACACGGTCGTACGCCTGCCAAGCCGCAATGCGACGCACTAGATGTATGCACGCTTCAAGCACTGGAGAAGAGACATGCAGGATGTAAGAGTGCAAAGGCCATGACAAGTGCAGCCTTACCACATATGCATAGTCTCAAAGCTCAATTTGCTGATTCAGTCGAGCAGAAGACCACAAGGCAAATAAGTGCCCAGAAATCTCAGTGTCTCCAAAACTTGAAACAGGAAAATATGGAACAGGTATTTATCAAAGGCCTGTCTAGAAATAACTGATGCTAACTCTGAGAATGTGAAAAAAAAAACTGGGCACCCTCAAAGCCTTAAGGGAATCTGAAACCTTCTGTCGGCCCCACCACACTTTTACATCAACACTGGCTTTAATGATGAGAACGACACTGTCCTAAAGAAAATCTAAATTATTAGCTACATAAGGCATGTTTAGAAGAGAGTACTTCGTTATCTAAGACAAATCAACCTTGGACAACATTAAAGGGAATGTCCAATGCCAGATCAGAGTTGCATGCCGCATGGCTGAGTAACACAGCAGATGATATTCAGTCATACACAGACAGGAAAGACAGGAATAACTTATATGATAATTTGAAGGTAGGCTACAAGGCATAATCATCACAAACATCTATAACACTGAGTACTGACAGTACTGTTCAGCTTACTGACAAAGAAAAGATACTATAAAGATAAGCGGAACAATTTAATAATATATTCAGTCATTAATCATCTTAAAATTGAGGAGACATTTGATCGAATGCCTCAAGTCAGTATATCACGTGCTGATCATCCAGCGCTGACTGAAACTGAGAAAGCAGTTGACCTGCTGTCAAATGACAAGGCACCTAGATCAGATGCTATAGCAGCAGAATTCTACAAAGTCGAAGCTTCGTGCATGGCACTGAAACTGACAAAACTCATTTAGCCAATGAGGTCTCAAGAAACTATAAACCAAGATAACAAGGATGCGTGTATTGTCCACTTGTTCAACCTAAAGGCAACGGATAATCCTGAAACGACCATCGGGTCATGTCCTTGTTGTCAATAGCCGCGAAAATCCTTGTTAAGTTTATGTTCAAGTGCCTTGTGTATCACATTAAAGAAGGGCTCCAACCTGAGAGTGAGTGTGATTTCAAGAAAGGATATGGGACTAAACACTTGGTGTTTGCAGCTCGTCAGCTCCAAGAGATATGCCAGAAACAAAACTTCAACATGTGCAAGATAATTATCAACCTAACAAAAGCTTTGACACCGTCAGCGAAAGTGGCCTCTGGATGATCCTGGCAAAATTCAATTGCTAAAATCAATGAATCCTAAAGGCTGAGCTATTTCTTGATGGCATGTTTGCTTGTGTTGTGGATGACGATGACGTTCAGTTATCTGAACTACTCCCAATCACTCATGGAGTCAAACAAAATGTATATTGCACCTTAACCCTCGACCGTATAATGTTCTATGCCATATTTACTAATGGCTTGCGTGAATGTGACACTGAAATTGACATAAGATACCGGACGGATTGGAAGCCCTTCGATGTGAAGAGACAAAGGGCAATAACAAAGTTGCAAGAAATATATATTCGTGATCTCGTATATGCTGCCGACTATGCTAAACATCAGTCTGACATGAACCAGAGTATTTACCGTTTCTACTCAGCTTGTGACAATTTTACTTAAGTGGATGAAAATTCTTAATGAACTGAAATTTGATGGAAAAAAAGTTTATGACGTCTCCTTGACAGAATGTAGATAAAACGTAAGGATGTTTTTGTCTCTTTGAAATAAGGTACGAAATTCTAACATTTTAAAAACTCTTCTTGGAAGATTTCGAATCAAACGTTCCTCGTATTATCGGATTTAAAAGTACATACCATACCTTCGAAATAATTTACACTTTTTGCTATATTTTGAATAAAAAGTATATTCAAAATTCGTCTGCATGGATATGAATTAAATAAGCATACCATTAATGTCATTTAGGAATATGTATATTAAAACGATGACGTCAAGTGACGACTTTTTAGAAGTTATGCTAACATTCATAAACTTATATAACAATGAGTTCATACACAGTGCAAAATGTAGCATAATATATAGTCTAAATTCAGAATAAAAAAAATAATTCAAATCTTTCCAGTGACGTGACATAATTGTAAATGGGAACATGAAATAAAATCTATGTATATATTATGAGACCGATAACTTTATCATACGACGAAGACAGTCACAGGTCTGAATTGCGTAAGAATGAACGCGAGGAAGTATGCTATGGCATTCATCTATTATACGTTCCCTTTTTTGTATTGCATTCGATCTGCATGTCCCCATCAACATATCAGACCATGACGTGTTGATATTGGTAAATATTAAAATCCCGACAAGATCATAATATATTCAGTATCAAATTCAACATCTTAATTCCCGTCGAATACAAAGCAGATGGATGATAGTAGAAAAACTAGTTAAGATATTATAAAGATTTACTGACTTGATTTCCTAAATTATCATAATAAAGATAGGCACTAGTTCAACTGTGCGCATTCTTACTTGTAACGGACACTCTTGGCTATATAATGCCTTGATTTTCGTTTAAGGCAGAATTTAGAATTGTCCGCAGCAAGAGATTTCCTGTACAAGTATAAAATTTGGATCACTTTCTTCCTGTACATGTAACATAATTGGAGTCCTTTTGGGTCCAGGTAGCTTGTTTAGTATTGATAGTAGGCTAAATCTAATAGTGTGGATTATAGATTTTTGTCTCTTAATAGGGATTGTCCATAAGTTAATCGTAGGTCAACATTTCGCTTTAATTTATTTCTACAAACCTTCACAAACAAGATTATTTTCCGCTGTGTATAATGTATCCTGCGCGAATCAAGTCAAGGAGTTCCCTTTCAAATTCATTTACAATCATTAATTTTAATGTGGAAATATTACTTTAAATGGCAGCATAACTGTTAATGGTGCTAATCGTCTTTTTCAAGATATTGCTGTTTTCATGATAAAATCCTCAACACGCTGTACTTTGAATGTTGTGATTCCTCTTGTCCATTTTTAAGAATGTCAACGGTATACTTAAATCTCCAATTAACTTTTGCTCCTTAACAAAACAACCTGTCATACACACATGTATATATATATATATATATATATATATATATATATATATATATATATATATATATATATATATATATATATATATATATATGATATTTGCATCAAAATGTATTGATGTACCAGTAGTCTCGAATATGCTAATGTACCAGTGGCCTGGAATGTGAGGACGTGCTAAGTCTTTTGATGAATCACAATACTATAATACAAAAATGTTTTTGTATAATTCAAAATTAATGTTTCTGTTCAAGAATATTATTGAGAACTAGTCATCCCAGTGAATAATGATTTGAATAAATAAATCCACACAAATTAAAATTTTAACACAACAATAAGGCCGAGTCTGCTAAAAGATATTAAGGCAAAAACAAATAAGTTTTCAAGTAAACAAAATTATATAAAAAGCTAAGACACGATAATATGGTAATGATGTAGGTCGGCCTCCTTTCTAAAACTTTCATAGATGTCCGCAAGTTTAACAATTTCCAAGCTATCTGATATCCTAGACCCAGACTCAAACAAACATGTTTACCTCCTAAAGATTTAATCGAAGCTCGTGGTGAAATATTAGCTATGTATTAAGTTGTTTACAAAATAAATGTCCCTAGTGAATTACACTATGAACTTGATCAAATACAAAATACAAATGTATATAACATTTAATCGTTAAGAAAAGCCAACAAATAATACAAAATTAAATATACATAACAATATTCGGTGTAAAGGTTATCGTTGTTAATGCCATTTTGTTTCAATATTGCTGTCATTGTGCCTTTAAAGGACAGTGCGCGTTAAAGTCTGTTTTTTAAAAATAATACTTCGAAAAAGAAAGGTCATGGATTTGTTTTAGATCCATTTGTGTTACTTTAAATTCCTAGTACATTTTAACACAATGGTATTCAGAGTAAATATAAGTGCACTGAAAGAGTAGTTGTAGACTTGTATATTGTATCAAAGGTTGGTTCTTCAATCTCTCCATCTCTCGTACTAACAACTGCAATTTGCGAATGACTGGGCTTACGCTTCATTATTTTATCAATCAAATTTATATTTTCTCCCTACTCTTTCTGTTTCCCAGACATTTAACCACTCACTCACACATACACATACACATACACACGCACGCACGCACACACACTTTGACACACACACATTCGTGCAGATATATAAGAAATTAGGGTGATATAATAATATTATTTGAACTTTTGCCCATTTTTCATCGGGTTCTGACTTTGTTTATATCTGGATTCTCTCGAATTAGTATATTGCTTTGTGCCTTTCCTTCACCTTTATTTCCCTCGCAACTTGTGAAACCAATGCATTCATTAAGAGTTTATTTTTCTTTTTTCAGAAAGTGAACCTTTTGCTAGGATTTGTGAGTAGCTTCATTCTGAATCGTGACGTTTATGTGTTATTGGTTATCAAAACAGCTTTCAATTTACTAAACGGCTGATTTTCCAAACCCTACATGATTTAAACCGTGTTTTGGAATTGCATGATGGTGTTTTTCAGTTTCTGAACTTTCCAAATATGAATGTCTATTGTTGCAATACAAAGGGGTTTGTAATCAAGTTTCACCCACGTTTACAATGATTTCGACCCCATGGCATGCTAAAGTTCATAATACATGTCTTGAGTTGGGTTTACATACCTAAAGGTACAGCACTAACATTGTCGGTGATGCATGAGTGACATCACTAGTGATAATTACTGCATCAGTGAAAGCTACAAAATGTTTAACATCATCATTGCCCCACACAGGATCTGCTTTTTCTTCAGGACAAAATAATCAAACATTACAATTTCAACGTATTTTTAGTGGGTGTCGATCCAAACTAATGTTGGCGGTTCCAACCTTAAGTTGGCGATTGCCAATATCAAACTCTGTAAAAATGATATAACCAGTAAGATGGTAACGAATATTCAATTTAAAACACTGTATCCCTTTAAAATGTATCTTTTTAGATTTGGAGAACGTCCTCTGCCGTTGGGACTTTAGGTAAATCTCTGCTAGAATTAAGGTTTGACAAGCAACAAATTAATTTTGATAATACACCACCACCCCAACAATTCAAATAAAGGCTAATATCCCCACCCCTCCTCCATGTTATTTACATATGCCTTTAAGTCTTCTTCGGCTTTTCAAAATAAATCCGATAACACTTTTAGATTGTAATGATGGAAAAGTAGGTGCTACAGACCAAATTTTCTTCGAAAATAAGAAATGGCATATAACAAAGTCAGTAGCGTAGCAAGAAATTCTACCCCAATCTCTGCTAATCTTAATTATGGAACACATTCCGAGTAACACAAATGTTGCTGATCGTAATAATAAGAATAATTTACTTCGTTTTCCAATAGGTGGCGTTCTGTTTACAAATTATTTTCAATCAACGATCATGGTGTACTTTCTGTTTGTGTAGCTCGTAGTGCGTCAAACTAGTCACTGAAGAAAAGTAGTTTTAAGATCGCTCTGGTGGCCTAATTGATTAGATCATCCTTATTGGATGCAAGAGAATGCGGGTTCGAAGCCAGGCCGACTCGTACCAAAGGCTTATAAAATGATACTAGCAGTTGCATCGCTTGACAATCAGCATTGACAGGTAATGGTAGGAAGTTAGGAATGCTCGATCTGGTGCATGATAATGTTACTTTACGGGATCTGATCCTATATGTCGACAGCATAATGCCCCAGTACTAGACATCACTATTAAACTGACACACGTCAGACATCGTAGCCATGTGACTAAAATTGTTAAAGCTAGGTCAAAAATCTAAATCACACACACACACACACACACACACACCTAGGTCAGCTCGTATGAACTCGGATTATGATTATATTTCCTATATAGTTTCTGCATTTGTTTCTCAGAACGGAACTTTCCATGGTGTCCAAATCCTGATAAATCGTGTGCTAATCTAAAATACCTTCAAAGATAGATTTCTTTCTAGGATGTAAACAACGCATCGCGCAATGAATCAGTTTTCACTTCTGGTAAACACCATTACTCACCGTGCACTGTCACCAAATTACACACAAACAGCCTCTTCATAATACAAATATTCTAAAGAATACGCAATTACCTTTAAATCAACACCAAGAATACACAAATCTCACTCTTGTGTCACCACCAAAATGGGAGAGGAAAAATATTCTAAATTAGACTGGGAATATATTTATTTCGTGGCTATTGAACCATAAGTACTACATGTGACTCGAATCCTGTCATGCAAAATTACTTATGACAAATTTTATTCAAACTTGTATAATTGCATATCACACCTATTTCAACTTTACACACGAAGTCTTTTTGAATTTCATAATAACCAAGGCGTGCGATGAATGTCAGACAGTATGTAATACTGGTGTTGCACAGGGTGCAAGTATTGTCCTTAGTGTTCTTGAGAAACCAAAACTAAATTTGCTGTATATTCTTTAAGTATTGGCCCTTTTCAGTGCAGTAAAACTTTAATTACAATACAACATAAGACCTATCTAAAAATATGTTTGAAATATAAGAACAATTGACAAATTAAATTTAATCGATATTTAATTAGACATTTAAATTCAAAGAAAATGTTAATGAAAAATTAATTTTTATACAAATCTTCAAATTTAAATTGACAAATTTTAGGCAGCAATGTTTCCTACTGAATGACATTTAAAATAAATGCTAGTTTGGGCCTGAAGATCTTAGAGTTCTTTGTCCGAGATCGTGGAGCAATACAGCTCACAGTGATTTTTGCAACCGATTGCAATATGCCTGTTCAAATGCATATAGGTGTACACACAAACAGAAACAATGACAAGCGCTATGTTCCACGTTTATTGTCGGAGGTACTCAATCAGTTGTTAGCATAAATACTAGCGGATTCCAATTTCCCCTTTGATCGTGTTTTATAGCAAAAATATATGCGTTTATATGTCAATAACTACAAAAGGTGACACTGTAATAACAAATACAGCTCCAGGGAGGCTCTACCTTACTTAAACAATGGTGATGTTCTCTCTCCTGAAGACCTAAGCCATGTCTTTGAAGTGCTATATATCAGTGTGAACTAGCCTGATCTCATCTGTACATTGTATAAGTCTGAATATCACCTACTGACTGCTGGAGAGCTTCCAAACTGATACAACTATTCTACCATACCAGGCTATTTCTGAACAAGATATGACACGTTTCATTTAGTCTTATATCTCAAGACAGATATAGATAAATAAAGTTAAAATGTGTTAGATATAGAGATATTATGCTGACATTAAGGGTGCAAGCCCAGGAGAAAACATTAATCTTCACCTAGTGACACTTCGAAATGTGAACCAGTAGGCATATATATATATATATATATATATATATATATATATATATATATATATATATATGAGAGCTCATCCCAAAAAATAAATGAGGTTATTAGCAGTATACTATACAGTAATAGTATCATACTGTATTCAGCCATATACAGATTAAATAACTATACAGTAATATTATCATATTGTATTCAGCCATATACATACTAAATAACTATACAGTAATATTATCATATTGTATTCAGCCATATACAGATTAAATAACTATACAGTAATATTATCATATTGTATTCAGCCTTATACAGATTAAATAACTATAAAGTAATATTATCATATTGTATTCAGCCATATACATACTAAATAACTATACAGTAATATTATCATATTGTATTCAGCCATATACAGATTAAATAACTATACAGTAATATTATCATATTGTATTCAGCCTTATACAGATTAAATAACTATAAAGTAATATTATCATATTGTATTCAGCTATATACAGACTAAATTACTATACAGTAATATTATCATATTGTATTCAATCATATACAGACTAAATAACTAAAGCACACAAGCTGTCATAACAATTATGGTAATTTTGGAATGGTAAGGTTAAAATATTTTGCAACAATTAGTAAATACCAGTATACAGGGACGTTAAGTGATAATCAACTAAATTAAAACATACTTCCACAAGTAAACTAATTCATGATGCAAGTAAGATTTTTGGATATTTGAAGTGAATACAGCCAACTATGTGCCTCATCAACTAAATGTGTAATTCTGAATATCAAAACTTGTAAACAAGGACGGATATTTGCATACGTGTGACATGAACCATGTACTCATTAAGATCAACTGTGTTTCCATCATTCAAATGACCTGTTTGATCATTTAAGTGTATTTTTAAGAGTCTCTGTTAACAACAATCAATTTCAATGGTTCACTGGTATGTAATAGCTGACGCTACAATACCGCACTCAGTCAAAGCACTAAATTAAAATATATTACCATACACGAACAAATTCACGATGGAAATACCATTTTCTGATAGTTTGTGTATACATGCAGATATGTGCCTAACAGATCAATCGTATGTACGATGTGATCTTATATGATGTACTGAATGTGAACTTCTTATCCCAAACACTATAAATATATGGATATTTGCTCATATGTGGGATATGTAACCATGTTAAGATCCGTTGTACAAAGTTAACTTATATAATCTGTTTGAACATTTCTAGCGTAACGTTTAGCATTAATAATACCTAAAGATAAATGGTTCATTTGAATGGGTTTTCAGACGATACCGCACGTTGTCAATCAATCTTTTAACCACAATGAAACCAAAAAAGTTGAAAGAGAATCTGGAAGACGCATGGACCCATGTAAAATTTGTATAAAGGCATCAGTGATACTTTCATACTTCCGTTGACTTCTTTGGAAGTGTAAGGCATCGAAGCTCTCTTGCAATAGAATTTATAAACTGCCCGTCTACCGGCTTTTCTTGACAGATCATTTTAAGAAAAAAATGTACAACATTAGCCTATCAGTACCCGTGAAAATGAAAACCTGGAATTTCTTAACCTTCAACCTCTGGTAAAATGATACTACTAACCCTTGGAAACCTAACCTTACTTCATAAAGTTTTCAACCTAGTACATACGTTCACGCTTAATATTTGGCACTTGTGCATGGAAAAGGAACTAGCTCTAATCATATTTCTTCTCTTTTATTGACGTACAAGTGAGTGGGGTTTATTAATATATTTGATTTTGACAAGACAGTGTTGACTATATTTTGTTTCCAATGTTCTTAATTCTCTCTCTTCTGTCTCTGTGACTCTCTGTCTCTCTCTAAACACTATACGCAAGGATAGGGCACAAAATCCCTGTTAATTCTTTCTCTCTCTCTCTCTCTCTCTCATAGATTAATCTCAAACACCCACTCAAACGTCTTATAATGTACATGTATTCTTCTTTCTCAGTCTCGCGCATACACCCAAGTCTATTATTAATGGAAAATTACATTTAAGTAGGGCTAGCATGGGTACGTGGGAAAGCCTGGGTTTTCCAGGGTTCTTCCTCCACCAGTTATACTGGCCGCCATGTATAGCCTATCTTGTGCTGAAAAATGGCGTTAAACCCTAGAACACTAACAACAACAACATTTAAGTAGATTATGATACCAAAATTATATATACGAACATGGCAAACACAGTGTCCTTGACTAAGACTAAGATTAATATGTTTACTTATATTGATGATGGTCGTAATATTAAACCCACACTCATAGAGAAAACATTAGCTATGTAGTAGTTGTTTTTACAGAATTTAAATCAATGGATCTGGTCAGGTAGACAGTGAACTTGATTTTGGACAAGGTCAGTTACAAAATAGAATTTTACATAACCCATTGTATATAATGAATAAAAAGACCTAACAAACAATGCAAATTAAATACATTACACATTGGTTTTTTAGAAACCAGATGAATGAAAAAATGCCTGACTTTATGCTGACCTAAATTAGAAAACATTGCCAGTGTAGGGTGTAATCCTACGTAGGAATCTTAAGTTAGGACGTAGCCTAGATTATAAAACTGCCTTCTTGAAATTCAGAAAGGATTTATAAAGGATAGACTTATAAGTATTTCTAACATAGGATGCCACCTTTACGCTAAAAGCATACAAAAAGGTGATGTGTCTGTGTGTATGTGTGTGTGTGTGTGTGTGTGTGTGTGATTTGGATTTTTAACTTAGCTTTAACAATTTTTCAGTCATATCGCAACGATGTCTGCACTGTGACAGTTTATAGTGATGTCCCGCACTGGAGCATCATGCCGCAGACATATAGAATGATGTCCCACCCAGTCACATTATCCTGACACCAGGCCGACCAATCCTAACACTAACCTCTTAATGCTGAGCACCAAGCGAGGCAGTTAGTACCATTTTTGTAAGTCTTTGATATGACCTGGTCGCGGTTCTAAACCGCGACCTCCCGCATCCGACGCGGATGGTCTAACCACAAGGCCACCGGAGCGGTCACACTGACAGAAATTAGAAAACATTGCCAGTGTAGGGTGCAGTGCTTCGTATGAATCTTAAATTAGAAGTTCATAAAGTATTAATAAAGGATAGATTTATAGACAGTTTTAACATAGGATGCCACCTTTACGCTAAAAGCATACAGAAAAGTGGAGTCCTAATGTTAATAAACCATTTTCTCTATAATCGTCTTCATGTTAAACATATTTACATTTTTAACATTGGACGATCTTATCCCCTTTCTTCCAAATCACCCGTCATGTTAAACCTATGGATATTTTTAACACATGATTTATATTGTCCACAGAAGCCCTCATGTTAATTTAACGTTGTCCCTATATTCCCGCCCCCCCCCCCCCAAAAATGGCATAATGTTAATTTCCAATCGTCCGCTCAAGTGCCGTAAACAATGGCATCATAATATTAATTTCCTTGTCACAAAATTGGTGGCCTAATCGTAATGATACGTCCCAAATATCACAAACACAAACGGTGGCCTAATGCTAATTTCATTTTAGGCTCTAGAATCTGTTCACCCTATATAACATATGATTCCACTTATGCATCTAGTACCAAGGACTGTCTTTTCGTCAAAAATACATCTGATGAAAGCAGAACCTATCTAATGTTTGCCTTAGTTAACACAGGACTCTCGTTAGATTCTACGTCCGTCAGTCTACACCCTGGATTAATCTCAGTGCTTAGGTTTTATTTATTTCAGTGCTTTTCTATCCCAACTTCTTTGGATTCCGAATATAAATTTGTGGCCGGCTCGACATGCCGATCATGACCTGCTTATTGGAGTAGTCGTAAGTGTGGTTAACCCCATATTTTTTATTCTGTTTTAATTACGATGGAGTCATCGTTCAAGTAAATGGTACAGCTATCTGTTGCACATGACTTACCTGGTCGACTGGAGTAGATGTCGGTGCAGCTAACCCATACACAGAACCTGCCCTGTGAGGTAGTTCAGTGAATTTACAACTAATTGATGCACAGCGCCTTGCCTGGCAGGTGGTGCAGTGAAGGTACAGCTGACTGATTCACAGGACCTGTCCTGTCAGGTGGTGCAGTGAAGGTACAGCTAACTGATACACAGGACTGGTATGTCATGTGATACAGTTACGGTGCAGCTAACTGATCCACAGAGCCTGACCTGTCAAGTGGTGCAGTGAAGGTACATGTAACTGATAGACAGCGTCTGGCCTGCTAGTTTAGAAAACAAGCTAACAATACGGGTATAAATATCGACGGTTCGTGTTGTTATTCTTAATGTAATTAATTATGAAACTGATTTAGGAGCCATGTACAATATTTTCACATATGTTTTAATCGGATACAGTTCATGACAAAATTTTCTCAGGGAAATTATTACATACTATTGCGCTATTTTTGAGACTTCTTTTGCACTGGGAACAACTATGGCGTTATGAACAACTACAGCGCCGTTCGAAAGCATATTTGTTTCTTTTTTAAATGCAGATTTTTCATATGACTCGTTTTATGTCCCACTCATGAACCAGGATAAAAGCCCAACGACTTAATAAAATGTAGTGTTAAACGGCAAATCTCTGCCCAACATTTTCAAATATAGCGACTAATGTAATGACCACCACCATGGTATTACAACTTTGCTGAGTTATAGTATGTAGATAAAAGAAAGTGATCCCAAAACAACAACTGTTAAGGTCATGATGCGCATATTGTAAATGAAATAGTTTTAGAATAAAGCTGATTATCTATTTCTTTTTTAAAAAAATGAAATGTGGAAAAGTATGTTGTTTGTTTGTATGCGTGTGTGTGTGTCTTGCGTGTGTGTGTATGAGTCTGTTACAAAACATTACTATTTTTTGTAAATGTTTAAAGAATTTTGCTCATCCTAGGAACAGGTACTTTTTATTATTATTTTTCTCTTCATGTATGTTCACGAGGAAATGGGACAACGACACAGGGCTTAATTAATTGCATAAGTAATGGAATCAGGGCGCCACTATGTCCCACTTTTTCGCAATTATAATTCATTGGCTGACATCCTTGTTTGTACGACATTTGAAGGTTTGTTTCATTTAGTATGACGTGAGCTGTGGTGAAACCGTTGTTAGTAGGCCGAACTAACGACCGTAAAGCACACATGTTCGAACCCTGCTCAGACCAAGTTGGGTTGCCCAACTTTGGTATGACCCTGAGCAAGGTATTTTGCTCCATTTGCCTCGGCAAAATATAAGCTTTAATGTATTTATGTGTTGACCAATTAAATCAATCTGTTCTGTATTATCCAAAATTTAATAGTAGTAAATTCTGAAGGTGTGTGTGTGTGTGTGTGTGTGTGTGTGTGTGAGAGAGAGAGAGAGAGAGAGAGAGAGAGAGAGAGAGAGATTTGGATCTTTAACATAGCATTAACATTCTTTCAGTCATGTCGCTACGATGTCTGCAGTGTAACAGTTTATAGTGATGTCTAGCACTGGGGCATCATGCCGCAGACATGTAGTATGATGTCCCACCCAGCATATTGTTATATGATGTTATACAAGCTGATGTTATACAAGTTTGATGTTATACAAGCTGTATTGCGATTTTATTTTGTTACGACTTTATGGTTATAAACTAAGTAACATAAATAAGCATAAGTAATACATTTTGAGAAACTTAGCAAATAATTTATTTATCAAAGTTATAAATGAATCTTTCAGAGGAACTTACATTATTATGAATTAAATGTAAAATAATCTTACAACTTTCTACACAAGTCAAAATTAATCGAATGTTTCGGATGAATTCCAGATTGTTTAAGTCACAGGTCTGCAAATAGTCCTAGTGTCCTGACATTGTCCTGAACTCCTTTTAATAAATTCACAATAGTCCCAGAATAATAGTATAGTCCAATGAGCACTTTGTAATTCCAATGAACAATCCAAACAAATGTCTCCTCTAAAATTACATTTAAACACAACGTTAAACACATCGGCAGACTGAGATTTGTGTGTGTGAGATTTGGATCTTTAACATAGCATTAACATTCTTTCATAAGAACATACGAAACAAGGATCCGTACTAGGAATGAATTATTTCTTCGTGTTTCTCCTTGTATACATCTCTAAGAGTCTATTACGACTGTGTCTCAATATGGCACCACATGACAGACTTCTCTACTACATTTCAAAATACCTGCCTAGGTGACCCAAGTCGTAGTACTCAAACATCTGGCTTTAACTCACAAACCATAAATAACTCCAAATTCGAGAGCATGTTTATTAATATAAATTTACCAACACCTTTTTATAGATCCTATACAATCTTAGTGGCAAACGTGAAACACGCAAAACAGATAGCGTTGTGCACTAAAAGTTACACAAAATATAGACATACATATCAATTTGAAAGATTATGTTGCAAACAAGACTTCAATTACATATAGATCATATTTTTCGTTTCTTCAACTGAACGTTTGAAGACGATTCATACTGATCCAGCTCTGTGCTGATTGTAGAGTAACATTTTGATTGGTTAAATAGTTTTCATGAGCTATATTTAGTTACGTTTTACAAATTTCTGCTCGATAATATCACTATTATTGACAGCAAGGTCTTATGAATCTCGATCTTAAGTATGTAACGGTGAAACCAACAATGTAAGAAAAATCAACAAGATATTTATTTATTTCCAATACTAAGTGAAAATTCAAGAGACACGCAGTATTGTGAGTTAATTTCAAAATAATCCTAAATGATGTATCACAAGTCCAAAAAGATCTAATGTCTTGAATGAACGCCACTAGTCTTGAATGTTCTGATGTGCAACAAAGATACAGTCTAGAAAGTCATTGAATGAGGTCACATTAATCCAAAACTAATGCAATAGTGCATTAGTCAATTGCACTTTAATAATTCCAATAAATATTGTAAATTAATAATTCCTTATGAATTATATCAGACCGACTGATCTAAAACAGGAATGAATTATTTGTTTATCAAATCCTATTGATGCACATTTTCACTTGACCTATAAAGTAATATAATATGAAGATGTCCAACGGAAAAAACCTAGTCTAACCATAAACAAGTGTGACCCTCAACCCTTGCTACGTAAACAGGATGTTACAACATACAGTCATGGACAAAAATTAGTTAGGTAAAAATTCTCTTTGCAGCTTACAACCATGGACAAAAGCTAAGCTTACAATATATCTTAATTATGCATAACAAAAGAAATATCCATACCAGCCGAGGAAAGATTTCAATCAGTTAAGTGTATCTACGTACAGCTCTTGCCTTTCTATATACCATAAACACTAAAACAATTTTACACTGACTAGATTCTAATTTTATTAACGGGCTAAATTGCTTTTCGTACGTTATGAATTAAATTGTTATTCTTGGACGAAAGAGATAATTTACGAACTTAGAGCAGGTCCAGAAAAGACACATTGGTTAAAAAAAAACTATTCGTTAAAATATACGAATAATAATTTCAAAGAATTTTCACGAGCAGTTTTCTAACTTTCATATACGTGTTTGTGTGCATATATATGGCACTATTTATTCCGTGCATGACTTTATCTTTTGTAACTTCTGTAAACGTTTGCTAATGACTCTATGCTTATCTCTCCTATATACATGTGTGTGTATATTTCTGTTCGTTGACTTTATATCCTGTTCCAATGTTTTTGCATTATCGATAATGCTTAAGAAACGATGCAAATAATGCGTAATGCAGACATGCAGTTGTTTTTAATATATTTAAACGGCCTTAAGGAGGTCCTCTTTTAATCCAATTAGCTTTGCAGCCTTGCTAAACACATTACACACTCGCATGTAGATCGATTCCAAATGCAGAGACCCAGCGTTGCCGCCTACAAATGAGATGAGGTCCCCTATATCCCGTGTGTGCTATATGTGTATAATGCTATATTGTTTGTATGCTATATGATGTATTTGTTGGGATAGCCATCTATTTCATATTTTTCCCAGATGTCTTATTTCTTTGAGGAGGATATAATAATTATTATATATTTTTAAAAAAATATCTTTTATTTTTTATCTTTTATTTTTATTTTTTATATATTTTTTATTTTATTTTATATAAATTTAGAATTTTGCCGAAGAACGGTGCGTCAGTTTTTGTAAAACTAAAGCCTGGTGTTTCATGTGTGTGCTAGTATGTGTCGTTCTTCGTTATAATAAAGTCGGCAGGGCTCGAGTTGGGATCCATACTCTGTTTATTTCTCTGTATTTCTCCCCGCTCGAGATGGGCCGTCTTTTCAGTTATTACTTGAGCCAAAGGAATCCTCAAGATAGATTATTATTGGGAGGAAGAAAAAAATATAAACAATTTTTTTTTTTTTTGGGGGGGGGAACAAAAACAGCTATGTCCCTTTCGTTTATGCGATGGTATACGGTATTTGGCACACTATAAAGCTGGTCTAATATAAAGTGAATTGCTTTGCAGTGACTTCTTTTATATAAAATGGTCAAAAGTTTTATTACAACAGTGTCCGTTTTTAGCCGCTCTAAGTTATATCAAGTAAAATAATAAATAGGAAGTATATAGTTATAATGATTATTCTGATGCATTGAACTTTCTCCATTTTAAATTTAACCATTATAGATTCATATAACATATATACCTGATATAGGGAATTTGTTCGGATAAGACCCAATGGATTTATTTTTGTCCATACTATCAAACATTTCTTCCAGTATTGCTTATCTTATCCTAAGACTTATAAATATGCATTAATAATGTGTGTGTATGTGTATGATTTGGAATTTTAGCGTCTGCAGTGTGGTAGTGTGGTAGTTTATAGGAATGCTGATTGCATAATGAGACAGATGACACTTTCACCACTAGGCTACCTGAGCGGTGCATTTATAATAAATAAATAAGGTATTAATTTCTTGTCATGTTACCTTGCTTCTATTCTAACGCAACTTGTGTTTAAAAAAACCCAGTAAGATACTAGCTTTAAACTGAATATATATATATATATATATATATATATATATATATATATATATATATATATATATATATATATATATATATATATATATATATATATATATATATATATATATATATATATATATATATATATATATATATATATATATATATATATATATATATATATATATATATATATATATATATATATATATATTTTTATATATATATATATTAGAGATAGATAGAGACATACAGACAGATAGACAGATAGATAGATAGATAGATAGATAGAAAGTACGCTGTGTCAGTGATATACCACGAGATGTATACATTTTTCATTCAAAGGAAACGAGGCTTGCAGTTGAAAGAATGTTTATATATTCGTATTATTGCGCTATGGGCGGATCACAATTTGATATACTAATAGTATTGGTATATCAATTTTATTTATGCCAACACACACACACACACACACACACACACACACGCGCGCGTTATCTACTTATAGGTAGATAATATAATAAGGTTGGAGAATGTACATTTAGTCATAGCGCCCCGTTTTAAGAAATTCTTAGTTTATTGTGATTACTTGTCCGATTATTAGAATTCGGTGCAATGGAAATATTCCTTAGCCCGACATAATTGGCCAATTACTAGGAGCGAACGTCACGAAGTGAAGTGTTAGTGATTTTCTATGATGCTGTGATTCACAAGTTGTGCATTCAGGTCAAAACAGAATGAGTGTCCCTGGAATACCATCGTCAGTATTAAAATCTAGTGGGTACATCGGTGATATGACTGCAGTGGCAGTATATACAGTAGGAAACCGATAAATTACACAAGGAATAAATAAGAAGGGACTCGGCAGATACCGTTTATGTCGCCATGGTGGCAAATGTGATGCAGTAGTACTGGCGAAATGTGCCTAGAAAACCATGAATTGACTGGCCTAAGGTGGCGTAGTTAAAATAGGTCATTGTGTTAGGTGATAGTTGTATAGTTTCTACGGCGAGAACTGCTGAGGGCACGGAAACCTAACGAAGAGAAACCATGTAGATGCGCGGTTGATAGATATTTGGCAGTTTGTGAAATATATGATCTTGCATTGATTAGAGTAAAACTTATGTAGAGAACGGACACGTCGGGCTTTCTAATTTAACAACTGAAGTTGTATCGAAATCTTCGGAAATTTTGGGTAAAATTATGGCTTCTAGCGGGAATCGCGCCAGGGTTTGACATCGCTCAGTCAAGCAAGCAAATACCCCTGGCTTGTAACAATATATTAAGTATATATAGGTAGATATATTAAGTATATATAGGTAGATATAATAGGTATATATAGGTAGATATATTAAGTATCTGTAGGTAGACGTTTTTGTGTAACACCAAGTTTTCGTAAGTAGACTTTCATATGCAAAAACTACAACATTTGTCTGCAATTTAGAACTGGTTATTGGTGCGTCAGAAGACCTTATAATTCAGGACACTTTGACCAGGTCCTCTAGAAGTCCTTAATTGTAAGGTTTCGCTGTGCGTGCGCGTCTTCAAAATCTTAATCTTTTTTGAAAATTCAAAATCTTCCTTGATCGCAAAATTGAAATTTGAGGTACGAACGATGCACATTTACACCAGTATTATGATAAAATCATGCTTATTGTTTTTTGTATTTGGATATTTTGTGTGAAACACCATCAATGTTTGTTTGTATAACGAGTCACTTGACGTGTTGTATAGACAAACACATTGCCAATAACACACATATCACATATCACACACACACACACACACACACACACACACACACACACACACACACACTACATAATCTAAGGGAGCCACTTGAAGCCGAGTGGTCTAAAGCGCTTACCGTTCCGGATCACTGCCTTTTCATCTCGGCTAACGTGAATGAGTGCGAAAGCTTGAGAGTAGCTCCTTGTGGATCGGTGGTGCTTCCATGTTTTTTTCATATTCCTCCACCAATTATACTGGCCATCACTTATCGTCTATCCTGTGCTGAAGAATGGCGTTAAACCCAACAATAACAACAACAACAACCTTACCAATACAAAAGACCAACGGGGAGAAAATATAATGAAATAATAAATCGAACAGCAAAAATAAAACAAAATTAAAAAAATACAGAATATTTGGCCATGAATAAAACCTACATAAGAGAAATAATACAAACGTGTTGTATCAAATATTTTTTTTTAAAAAACATATAGGTACTATACGCGTATAAGTAGCATTCAACTTCAAGCATCATACACCCACAACTGCTGTATCATAATGCGCCGTCAACACAGGGTTTATGTTGTTTACTTTAATGGTCACTTATAACAAACTGCATTGACCCAGATATGCAGATTGTGGCTAGAACCGGCGTATAAGTGAGTAAATAAGGTATACAGTTCTCCCTCTTTATACAGTTTTTCATAGGAACCATACATTGATATACGTAATTCAAACCACTAGATGTTATCCATAAACCATAACCATGTTATAATAAGGACAGTGATATACTGAAGCCTTTTATAATGAGTCTCTTATAAAATATATACAGAGTTGTAAAGGGACCTTTAGTGTCAGGAGTGAGCTGGTGGTGGCAGTCCTTTGGTCGTGGACCTGGTGCGAAGTCCCGGTTGGCGTCGGGGGTGGGGGAGTGGAGGAGAAGCGCCCTGATGCGAGCGCATTATCGTTACATCAGAAGCCAACGTAATACTTCTTCTTGCTCGTTTCTAAACATTATTTGACATAAACTGTGGCAACAGAACCTAAGATTTACGGTATACATGTTAAAAACAAAAGTATAAAAAAACAATATTCACATTTTTCATGTTCTGTTTAACATGTTGGTTTTTTTCTTCTGAATGCACGAACAAAAATCGGGATGTGCATGTGAGTAGGAGTTTTGTAAAGATACGTGTCTCACGCGCAATACGTGAAACTTGACATGTTTCTACTCATATCAGATAATGTGCAACCGGGCGATTTCTATACGATCATAATATCAAACACTGTTCACGTATATATTACACTAAATGTTATTTTGTAACGTAAGCTTTCGCATAAATGTTTGTGTATTTACATGTTCTTTATTTTTAACGAGAAGACTCACAAATATAAATCCACATTAAATAAAAGCTATATTCATTTTTTACTCTCCAGTTACCTTGTACCTGTGGTAAACATAATTAATTAGGAAACAAGAAAATTTTAATTACTGCAAATGCCGACTATATAGTACTGGTTTATTTTTATACCAGCTTTAAACTGTTGTAATTTATCATATTGCATTGCTTTGACACCGATGTCTTGCGTAAGTGTTATTTATGGATTGTCACTGTTTAAGTTTTCCAGGGCAGCTCATTTAGGAACAACACACGTTACCTTCAGGTTGTGATACATGTAACATGTATAAAATATCAATGTGATATAGGTTACATGTATAAATTATCAACGTGATACATGTAACATGGAAAAAATCATACATGCGATACAGATAGCATGCATAAAATATCAATGTGATACAGGGTACATGCATAAAATATCAATGCGATACAGATAACATGTATAAAATATCAATATGATACAGGTTACATGTATACAATGTCAATATGATACAAGTTACATATATAAATTATCAGTGCGATACAGGTATTTAACCAAGGCGAATTAAAGCAGATCTTAAAAATGATGCCATTCATAATGATGTGACAGAGGGTTAACACAATGGAATAATTTCGTCCACCTATTAACACGGTCATTCAATGGATTTTGTCATTAAAAATAAGACAAAGTGAAAACGAGGACAGCATAGTTTGTGAAGAAATGTTTGGTTGCATTTATCTTAATAATAAAAGATGGAGTATATCTGGCATTTGAGGAAAAACAAATCGATCACTTCTGCGAATGTCAAGTGCTTCAGACTGGTCGAAAGTAGAAACAAGCAGCATTATAATTCGAGTAATACAGTCGAAAACTGGTGCTATTTTTAAGTCAAAATTACCGCAGTGAGGCAGTGCCACTAAAATTACATTTTCGACCATTTTTGATGATTTTTGCAAAGTAGATCAAATGAGGATAACAATCTTGACTTTGACGATTTGAACATGTTTCATGTGGTTTACTTGTCGTAAATATCCATTTCTTTGGCTCAAATTGAGCTTCGCTGTTAAAACTCAATTTGCGATGAGGAAAAAAAATATAACTCTATTATTGTCCTCAGATCCTTAAATACTTAAAATATAGACCGTTATCGCCTTAACTATATCACTATATACTCTCTTGTAAGTCTAGTCCATCTGCAAAGAACATACACCCTGATCTGTCATCGCATAATACGCCCGCATAATATGATCTATTTGTTTATTCTACTGAGCACTCCTAAAAAATGTATTCATCCAGACCTTCCAACGCATTATGAGACGACATATCTGGGTATGCAAAGTTTGTAATGGGACTAAAGTTATGAGCGAGTGTGTCTAGTAAGGTATTAAGGAAAACTGCACGAACTAGGAGCGAAAGAATTAAAGTTATACAATTATTCATTTTATTGCCTTATATTTTTATCTATGATGATCAATGATGTGTGATTCATTTAAAATATTAATGAGACAGGCAGAAATTTGTTGATGTTGTCGGGTTTAACGCCTATTTTTATGAAGAGCAGTTTATAATTTTCCCAGCGTTCCGAGCAGATTATTGGTGGATTGACCGGAGGGCAATACAGCGAGGATGGGGGGGGGGGGATGAGCATTGTATAGTATTACACGGACGAAACAGATACAAATCTGAAATAATTTTCATCGTTTCAAATGTAGGCATGCAAACTGTTGAGAGAAAAAAAAAAACATCAAATGGTGAAAAATAAACGAACAATTTAGTCACCAATGCTGTCAAAAAGATTGAAGAAGCCAAACTTTGGATTTAGCAGAAGAGAGAGGAGCAATGAAAAAGCTAATTGGTTCCAGGCTGAGTCTGATCAACTCTGTACAGTCGAAGCACAACTGGAGAACGTTTTGGGTCAGCGCCGAAACGCTCTAAGAATGGGGATTCCCACCTGATGATGGAACCGGTGCAGAACTGTATTCATAAATTGCGAGAAAGAAGAGTCTAAAAAGTAACTCATTCACAACTACCACTATCACTAATAATAATAATAATAATAATAATAGAAAATTAATTATTATTATTATTATTATTATTATTATTATTATTATTATTATTATTATAGTATTAATATTATTATTGTCACCATCATCTTTAATAGTAGTAGTAGTATTGCTGTTGTTGTTGTTGTTGTGTGTCCGTCGAGATCGAAGATGGCCATGACATCACCAGCTCGTTTGGTTTATCTGAGCACGTGCGAGGTTGATCAGGTCAATCACTCCATACCATCGCCACTAAGTTATTGCCTCTGCTATCTGGCGATTTACTGTCCGATTGTGGATACTATCCTTACGCGGGCCAGCTTGGCCGACAGGTGTGTATTTTAAAAATAACAAAGCTCTTCCAAACACTTGGATCCTTTATTTTGCTTGTTTGTTACTTGTTACGGTCAATCTAATATATGCATTAATTGCAAATTAAGCTAAGTATAATTCTTAATAAAAAAGAGTTTTGAAGTGTGCTTCTTTGTAAACCGTAAAAATGACGAAGCATTTTGGAACACTTCCGTTGTAACATCTTAAGTTTTGGAGGTACGTAGTGCTGCACGTTGTGAAGCTTAACTGTGTCGGAAGTAAGTAGCACGTGCATATAGTCCGCAGTCCCGCAATGCCAAAATAAAAGTGATCGGTTTTGAAAAACACTTCTACTGTTACGTTTGTTGACTCTGTACGACATTCGAACCATCTGAGCTGTTTCTCAGAGACAGATATATGCCTCAGCTGTCAATCAGAATGTCCTCGACCGTTTCCATCGCGTGCTAGGCATCATCGTCTACTTCCGTTGCGATTCGAATAACTTCGAATCTCTGAAAGAGACTCAGAAGTAATCTAGTGATATTTGCCAAATTGATACGTTTTCGGAGAACAAACATCCGCCTTTATGTGAAAAGAAAGTATTTTTTTTTAAAATTACAAGTGCTGAAATAACATTCGACGACGTTTCAACAATCAGTGAAATACTTACACTTTTGTTTCGGTGGGTTGGTAAAGTCAGACTAGTATATATCTTGATTGTAATTTGAAATAAGTATAATTTTGTCGTAAAAATGTTTATTTGCAAAACTTAAAATTACCCATGCTCTTTGGAACACTTCTGCTCTCAATTCGCCAGTTTCGGAAGTATTTTTGGCACGTTGTCATGCTCTTCAATTTCGGAGGTTAGCAAAGCTTACGTATACTCTGCAGTCCCATAATGCCGAAACATAAGTCATCGGTTTTGAAACTACCTAAACTTATGAAGTTTGCAGGTCAATTTGTGCTCAGAACTGTCTCTGGCGCGTTGGACATGGATATACCAGTTGGAGTTGCTTGACCAACCGAGGATTTACACTGCTCGCTTCTGCACTGATTGCAGTTCTTCTCGGCTCCTATTCTGTAGCTCCGGTATGGATAAAACCACGCCCATTTGAACGATCTTTTGCGAGATCTACCCACGGATCATGGTCAGTGCTGAAGTGTTTCAGAAATAGGATGATTGAGCCTTCGAAAAGTTTCTGTTGACCTCCCTGAGATAGCTTTCCCTCCATCATCATCCTCATCTTATTATTATTATTATTATTATTATTATTATTATTATTATTATTATTATTATTATTATCGTCATCATATTTGCAGGTCCGGCCTTAGGGCAAAGTGAAAGAGGCAACCGCCTTGGGCCCCGCCCTTTCAGGAAATCAACTCCGCAATGCAATTTTTTTGCTTGGAACCCAGCGCTCATCGCTTGCTGCCTTGAGCCTCGCACATCCTAGGGCCAGGACTGCCTATTTGCTTTTAATAAATCAGTATTTAAGATTTTTTATAAATACTAACCAGTGCCGTATCATATTATAGCATATGTTATAAAATAGCCCTAAATTATATTTTAGAAAAACACATACATATTAAAATACATAAAAGCGCGGGGCCTGTAGCATTTTTTATTTTTGCTACTCGGATAATCCGGCACTGATACTAACTTCGTATTCTTACGTCCTGATATTTTGATAATGTATCCCGAAAATGACTGTTTTAAACGGATAATGATTGTACTACATGTTTTTGTGATCCCTGTAATATATCAGTATATCATTGTACTTGAAAGCTCCTTTCACAGTTTTGTCGACATAGCCTGGCTTTATGTATTAAGAGACTGATGACCTTGAGTATGCGCTTATCATTTTCAGGCAAAGTTTCGCTTCGCGGATTCGAGTTAATGTTAACTCCTTCTCAAGTTATTTGATCACATCTGAAAATGATCTGGGTGAATCATATGAAATGAACCATCAATTTGGTGAGCTCAACGATAATATTTCTTCAATTTTATGAAAACATTCAAATTGCTTCTCTAAACAACAATGTTAACAATGTTTTGTGAAACTGAACCTTTTGCACTTTTTGGGACTGTTTCCCTACATAAACATCCGCACGAACACTTATAAGTCAAAGCACGATTTATACGTTACACACAAAAAGTTCATTTGACAGTATTACTTTTCTCGTGACATTTTTGTTTCTCAATTTATAAATAGACAAGCATAGACATATTTCGGACCATGTTTTTTGTGTGGAAACTTCATATTTTTGTATGTTGTCTTTAAAATATCTGGATCCAAAAATGAAACCGACATTCAAGCGATTGTAGACTGTTGACCGATTCGATGTTTTGCACTTTACCGTCAACTGTGCATGATGGTTCTGTGGGGTTCGAGTCCATCCAAAGTAAATATGTTTCTATAATTAATTACATGATTTGCTTTCTTAAATTAGAATACGACGTCCCATTTGCATTTGATATGCTTTTACCAGCTCCTACCACATTTTCGCCAATCGCCCATTGCACATATCACTCTTTCAAAAATATAGCAAACAGATAATTACATCAGAGATGTTATGTTTACCTAATGTTACAGGGATATCAACTCCATAAGTGTAGACAATGTAACCTTTGGAAGTTCATCAAACCCACGAAGATTATGTATATGTGTGTGTGTGCGTGTGTGAGAGTGAGAGTGTAAGATAGGTAAAAAGGATAAAATAAAGCTAAAAGTAAACACACATGCACATACCTACATAGATACGTAATCTGTATGCAATTAGGTACGTGCATACATGATAAGCATGTGCTACTATGTAAAATTACGTATCTTATAGTGAGAAGTATACTTACTTTCCCCGTGGGTTACTTTTCTGTTCACCACTTTATTATGTGCCCTTACCTGGAATAGTCTCCAACCATCCGCAATTAAAGCGACAACCACTCTTGACTTTGGTCGTATTGTTTCATTTGGATTAAATTCGTTTATCATCAGGTACTGTCATGTTAGACTCCTTTTCCTGTGTGCTTGATTTGATGTTCGAGAATATAATGTCTCTAAAGCAGGCCTTGTTCCGGCTGGCACCCTGACTGCCTGCTGCATTCTTTCTGCCTGCCTCCTCTCGTCTGTTCAACTGCTCCTCCCACCAGCTGACAATGTTGCTAAATTTTGACTTAGATATGCCCAGTTGGTTATTGTTTGTTTTGTGGGTCTATCCGTGTTTTAGGTCCAAACACGTGGAAGTCCCATATCCGATTCCAGTGTTTCTAAGTTGGCAGTTTTCCTGCTAAGTGCTCTATATTTTTGTGTAGTTGTGCGTTTTCAGAAAATGTGCACTAAAAGGTTTGGCTAAGAGCAGCTGACATTTTTTCGTATCTCAATTTGGGATTTAGCGACGCTGTCTCTTAGCTTATTCAGCTTGCCAATAATGACTCTTTTTCAGGGCAACACAGATTTATTAGACTGCAGAGGGTTTTCGTGGTTCATATTGAAATCCCGATGTATAAATAATGGGTGGCTTATGTTTATGTGTATGCTATATCTGTAAGGGGTGTTTCTTAATTTTTATTATTTTGTTTTTAATTTTTTTTTTCGTGTGTATGCTCCACGTGTGCTGTACAAAATGTACACTATAGATATGTTCTTTTCTTGTGCTGAGGTTTTTGCTATACATATAGCGGTATTGTCATACTTAGGTGGGGGTAACTTTCCTTTCATTTGTTATAGTCTGAGTCCTAATGTCCTTTTATCCTGGTGATTTTCTTCTGCTTCTTCCTGGCGACGTCTTTTTCCTCCTCTGAGTCTTTCCCCTCAACCCCATCGTATTCCTTTCCCGCTGATGTAGGTGGTAGTCTCTCCCTCTGATGTTATCCTCTGGGTCGTCTCTTCTTTCTTATTCTTCAGTTTCTTTCCCTTTGTTTTATCTTTTACTTTGTCGTTTCTTCTGTTCCTGTCATCGTCTATTACTGATCTCTTTTCAATGAATTTTTTGTCCATTTGTTTATCCAGTCTTAATTTTCCACTATCTTTTATCATGTGAAATAAAATTGTTTTACGATTGTTTCAATCCGTTAGTGGATAGGAAAATCGCATGTGTTTTCCATGTATGTATTCCTGTCACCCTGGGTAGGATAAAAATGACTAGTCATGTTATAGTGTTTGACGATTGTGTATGGTTGTGGTAGGGTGCTCCCAATATTATAATTAACTATTATGGAAGTCCCACCCAGGCTCTTATTTTATTGGAATTTAAATTTAAGAAAGATGTAAAGCTCCGACCCCCACTGGACCCAAGGTCACCAATGCCAACGGTTAGATGGTTAAATATACAATAAAAGTTGAAATTCAATAAATAACAATTTAATAACAATTCATAAATCAAATGACTCAAATTTCCAATTACACTTCTTCCGCTCGACTCTTAGATAAGCCTATTGCATCCCTTTGATTAGCAGTGTGAGATGATTTCCATCTGTCCTTGTATTTCTACTCATCTGTTGTATCATTTCTCTCATATTCCCCATATTTCTTCTCTTCCTCTCCCACCTTTCTCCAAATTTGTTAACTTTCTCTGGACTCCTCCTCTTCCTCGACTTTCTCTAGACTCTTTCTCTCCCACAAATACTTTTCTGTCGACTTCGACTGTCTCGGCTACAGTCTTAATTCCGTCTCTAACTCTTGAAGACTTGGGACCCAATGGAACAGGAAGTTATATACCCGCTAAAAATCTTCCTGTAAAAACACAAAGACGTTTTCCTTAGCCCTCCCATCTTACACTACACACAGCCTATCAGCAGATAACGGTTATTAAATTTCTTCGGTTTATATCGAGATACCTATACTTTCTTGTATGGTAAAACAAATGTGATAATACAGCACGTTATCAGTTACTTCTTATACATACATCAATAAATTCCGTCATGTTAATACATATTCCTACTCCCATTATACTAAACAAAATCACAATAATCAGACGCATTTCTTTACCTTACAACTCACACAAAGTATGCAAATATTCAAATATTCATGCTCTGATATATGCATACATCCATAGTAACTAATCTTACACATTTAAACCATATTTTCAAATTCAGAATTCAAGCATGTGTAAATTCTAACATAACGCATTAATAAATGCACTGGTTTACTGCGAAGTAACCTAATAGCGAATTATTCAATTAATTATGACCACAAGCTACCAATATACATAATTCTGTATCTGGTCGTTTCGTACCCAAATGAGTCGTTTCGTACCCAAAGTGCTGGTCGTTTCGTACCCAATCAATATAGCCGTTACATACTTAAAGTACAAATAAAACCACCAATATCATATCAAAACGATATTTCATAGGTATTTTTAACTGTTTTAAAGCTGTTCAATGTTTCATTACAGGTATTACCATCTGAGAGTGAGTATCTTTGGATTGCCAAATTGGAGCATTGTAATATAATATAGCATATGCAAATTTTATTTCTCAGAACTATTTCTATTTTACTTTCTTTTTCGATGGATCGATCTATCTAGATCGAGATTATATATATATATATATATATATATATATATATATATATATATATATATATATATATATATATATATAGAGAGAGAGAGAGAGAGAGAGAGAGAGAGAGAGAGAGAGAGAGAGATCATTAAGCCAAAAAGAACAAATTAGAAAATTCATGCAATTGTTCTCACGGACGCATCCATTGTTACTAATTGTCCCTGCTCGTACTCTCCTTTGTCGATTACAATTGACACAAGTTCCACTCCTAATTGTTTATCGTCAGGTATTGTACAATTTACATTTGATTTCCATCTCAGTATATAGTAATGTTTGTTCTATATATTTATATCAGTAAATGAAACCACATTTATATTGCTTCTGTGCAAACAATATTTGACAAGAAACGGATAGAACTTTGGGTACAAAACGATAAGCACCTTAAGTACGAAACGACCGATTTCCACTGGATACGAAACAAATTGGGTACGGAATGACCATGAGCCTCACATCTAACATTTGTGTACGTAGGCTCAAGCCGTTTTTTCATGTACGCATGTAAATAAAACACTACAAACGTAATTCAAATACTAAACGATCCTAGTAATTAAGTACACATGCTAAAAATAATTACAATTACGATGCCGTGCTATTCTGCAAAAATCGAGCAAATAACTTACTGACTTTTTCGAAGCTTTGTCTTTCCTTAGAAAGTTTTGCAGACAATTTACAAGTGGCTTCTTCCTCGTTGTAAACCAAATTGATCTGCAATCCTTCCAGGCAAATACTAAATTTTTTCTTACGAGTTCGGAAAATATGGTTCAGGTCTGAATTGTAGTCACACACTCTATCCCATTTTCGATTGGATATCGCTGTGAACCGATCCAATCAAACTTAGCCTTTGTTAAGTTCTGCACTCTATCCCCTTCGTGCACTCAAGTTCCGGTCATTGGCTGGTCAAGGTAACCTTGCATAAGAGTTCCACACTAACCTCGCGACAATCGTTAGAGATCAAACGCATCGCCGAGGTAATATTCCGAAGATAGGTAGAATATAGCTAATACACGACTTTATAGCTGGGGTTAGTAAACGTGACACTGTTACGTAGTGAGTCAAAGGTCTGATAGCCAAAGGTCTGATAGCCAAGGCAGGACGTGGATGTACAAAGGGTATAGGCATTGTTCCATAGCAAAAGACAGAGGTACCATGGAATCCCTGAATGTTGTGATCTTCGTCTTATGTGGAAGTTTTTTCTTTGGTAAGTTGATGATATAATCAATAGTTATTTTTATAATACAAAGGTATACTTTGGCCGTTGCATTTTTATTCATAATGTTTAGATATGCTCATTTTGCCATGGCCACCTCCATTTTATCTTACCCAAAACTCCATTGAAATTTTACTTTTGCACCATATATACAACCACAGTGTCAGTGCATATGATAATACCACTTCCACTTGACAATTTTCTTTGTCCACAAACTGTTTGAACATTTTTCCACTAATGTATCTGCTTAAACTCGCATTGATAGGGTCAGACAGATCGATACGACTCATGTTATCAAAACATGAACCAATGTGGCACCATATTATTATGAGTATTATTATTATTATTAGTAGTAGTAGTAGTACAAGTGGTGGTGGTAGTAATAGTACGACTAGTTAGAGGAAGAGGAGCGGAACGGAAAGTTGTAATAATAGGATGATAGGGTAGTTGCTTTTTGTTTTCGAAATGGTTGTCGTATTATAAAAGTACTCGTGCTGCTTGATGTGACAAGTTAGTTGCAAAACGTACCCCTGCTGCTCAATGTGATACGCTTTGGTTGTAAAAAGTATCCCTGCTGCTCAAATGGGTACGCTCTGATTGTAAAATTACCCCTGCTGCTAGATGGGATACGCTATGGTTGTAAAAAGTACCCCTGCTGCTTGATTGGAAACACTGTGGTTGTAAAATTAACCCTGCTACTCAATGGGATACGCTATAATTGTAAAAAGTATCCCAGCTGCTCGACTGGATACGCTATGGTTGTAACATTAACCCAATCTGTTAGATGGGATACGCTGTGGTTGTGGAATATGTACATTTCGTATTAGCATCGTTTCTTGTCAAGGGAGTTGTAGTAGTAGTAGCAACAGCAGAAGTAATAATGATGATACTAGTAGTTGTAGAAAAGCAGTAGATCCTGTAGTCGTGGCAAAGTATATCTTGGGGATGGCTTGTTTTGGTGGTGACAGTACCAATGGCTGATTAGTGTGGGAGTTGTAGTTGTATTAAGGTTATAGCGGGTTTTATGACAGTAGCAGGGACATTGTTATTATTATTATTAGTAGTAGTAGTAATTGTTGCTGTTTATTTTATTCCGAAGAAGCACTAATGGATCTTATAATAGTAACGTGAACATTCTAGCAGTACTTGTAGTAGTAGAAGAACTTGTCCGAGTCCGAAAAACCCGTCCTGCACACTTGACGCCGGTCAGATTATTGCACAGCTGATATCCAGGAAAACAGCGAAGTCTTTTAGAATTTATTTTTAGCTTCTAAGTTTACAGTTTACTAGTTTAGTTCATTTCGAGACCGGTCCTGTGGCCTAGTGGTTAAAGCGTCCTCCTCGGATGCGGTAGGTCTTGGGTTCGAACCCCGGCTGAGTCGTATCAAAGGCTTATAAAAATGGTACTAAGAGTTGACTGGCTAGGCACTCAGCGTTAGGACTGGTTGGGACATCAAGATACGTGACTGCGGCATGATGCCCCAGTGCAAGACATCACCATAAACTACCACATTGTAGACAACCTTAAAAATCCAAATCGCACACACATTTCCAAGTGTCTTTATAAATAAAACAAAGTCACTTTACACGTGTTGTCTAGATACTGACAGTTTTAACAGTGCAATGCAAAGATGACCTTTCTAAAACGTGCTCTATGCCTGTCTTATGTCTATTTACATAATAAAAGATTTTATAATGCATAATAAATAAATTTTACAGAATAAACGAAATAGAAGCAAATTCAAATAAATAGTTGCTGACATATTTTGATCTACGTTGCCGTATAATTTGGTCTCACTTGTTTGAATTACTTAACTGTAAGCTGTGACAGCCATGATTTTGAAGATGAATACCATTTCATTTTAGCATGCCCTGTGTATACCAGCCTGTGTATAAACCAAATTCGAAGGTCCTTTTCGAATAAGCCATCCATGGACAAGAGCATTGACTTGTTAACTTCTAGAAATAAGAAAATATGTTCACTGACGAAATTTGTTCATGAAGCGTTTAAAATAAAAGAGATTGTTAATCTGTTTTTCCACTTTTCACGATTACCGTGCTGAGCTTATGTTGAAAGTTGCACATATAGCATTTGATAACCACTAAGAACTTTTAATTGTTTGTAATTTGTATTGTATAAGCATGTGCAACTATGTAACTACTACTCACGTCAGATGTCGCTTGGCTGTCCACATGCTGAGTAAAGGTAATGGAAAAAAAAAACGTGCAAAGCAAGGTTGAAATGGTATGTAAATGTAATTAACCATGACGCAATAAGTGTCCTGTCGTCTATCACCTTATTATATAACAAATGCTTTGCCATCTGGTCAGTAATCATACAAATAATTATGTTTGGAGACTAGTGTCGTATCATTTCTGTTTGGAGACTAGTGACCATTGTTGTATCATTTCTGGCTGGAGACTATTGTATCGTTTTTCGTTGCATAATAGTACACCTTTTGCATCTGCATACCATTATTATCACTATTGTTGTTGTTGTTGTTGCTGTTATAATTCGTATCACCATACACAATTCAATAACAACTTTTTAGAACCTCCACGCACAACTCGACCTGGACATAATTTGTTTTAGCCAATCTTGTAGATGGCGTGGATTTTTTTGTCATGCTTTGTCACAACCTTGAATTGGGTCAAAACATCTTGGCTGTCTGTATGATGGTACAATAAACGGCTCTTTTATATATTATTGTTGCACGGATTTTCGTTGTTATTATAAATTCCCGCTAGCACTTGTAACATGTAGAAGTCCAAATTTGTCTTAGATTTTGCATTTAGTGTTTGTTTTGTATATGTAAGCTGTTTATTTGCCTGACTGAGAGCTTATGTATGTATGTATGCATGCATGTAGGTCACTTTTACGGACTCTGTACTGCCAAACCTCTTGAATGAAACAAACCAGGACATGTCCTTAAAAGAAATAGGATATGAACGATGCTTTTTCCCCTTCGGTAGCAACAATTGCCGTCTAATGTGTTGAATGTAATATCCAAAACCTTTTGTATTGTGTGACTACACTGTTCGCTGCTGCCTCCACGCATAAAGTTAAAACCTATTCGTTACTGGGTAAAATCCTTGTTGTTACTTAGTGGGAGTGGAGTTGCGCTCTCGATTGCTTATTCAAGTACAGTGCAATATATATACTACTTCTGTTGAAGCAAAGTGCTACATTATATTTGAGGCACCGGGTGTCCGAGTGATCTAAGGCGCTTGCCTTTACAGAACACTCACACATCTTACCTCTGTACGCTACGGTTCGAATTTCATGCTCGGTGTGTATGCGAGAAAACTTGCCAGTTCTTTCTCGCACAGATATACCTGTGCTGAAAAACGTCTTTAACCCATTCCCAACCCCAAAACTACATTACATTGTCGTACAGTATATTCACTACTTCTGTTCAAATCCTACACAGGAGCCCCGTGTGGTCTAAAGCGCTTTCCGTTACGGATCACTGTCATCTCACCTGTCTGCTTGGGTTCGAGTCATGGATTCGCCTAATGTGGGTATATGAGAAAGCTTGCCACTAGCTACTCGTGGGTCGATGGTTCTTTCTGGGGTTTCCCCTGGTTTTTCCTCCACTATTAATACTGGCTGCCATGTATAGCCTATCGTGTACTGGAAAATGGCGTTAAACCCTACAACACCAAGTCCTACACTGCATTGTGATACAGTATATGTACTATTTTTCTGTTCCTGTAAAGAACAACATTTCATTGTCGAACAATATATGTACTATTTCTGTTTAGTAAAGTACTAAATTGCATTCTCGTACAGTATATGTACTACGTATGTTCCAGTAAAGTACTACATTACACTATCGTACAGTATATTTACTACGTCTGTTCAAATAAAGTACTAAATTACATTGTTGTACAGTATATGTAATACTTATGTTCAGAAAAGTATTACATTACATTTTCGTCTTGTGAGATTATCTGCATTTTATGTTATCAATAGTAAAGAAAATTTTGTAACTTAAATGATATATTTTGAATTCGACCTCCGTATAACATTTTGGATTTTCAGGTGTATTTTTTTTTTAGATCTTGAGACATGCATCTTTTCTAGCCGTATTGAATTCGTCCAGAAAGAAAACCAATTTTGTTTTGCTTTTTAAAACTACATTCACTCGTGTGGTTTTAGCTACGAGTTATAATTTAGGTGTTAACGATTTCCAGAATAGAGCATAATGCACATGAATCAAGGGAAGAAACGTCATCTATAGTTTTCTTTCTTTGTTATCCTTTGCATGTAATGTTTTAGTTACAATTTCACTTAGGAAGGGAAATAACAAAGTCCTTGTTTAGTTCATGTTCACTTCCAGACAAAGGGGCCCCGAGTGGCCGGGTGGTCTTAAGCGCTCTCCGTTATGGATCACTGCTATCTCATCCCTGTCTGCATGGGTTCGAGTCTCGGACTCGGCTGTGAGAATGCTTGCCAGTAGCTTCTCGTGTGTCGGTGGTTCTTTCCGGGGTTTTCCCGGGGTTTTCCTCCACCATTAATACTGGCCGCCATGTATAGCATATCGTGTGCTGAAAAATGGTGTTAAAACTTACAACAGCATCAAAAACAACAACTTCCAAACAACTATTGTAACAAGCTAGCATCTACTGTTCAAAAGCAGTCCTTTGGGTTTTGGAACATTTTTAAATCTCGCTTATACAGAGACACTTGTTGGGGTTGGTCGGGGTAAGCTAGTCGCCTGGTGGTTTAGGGTGCTGGTGCATCAGAGCTAAGCGAAATATACTGTTCCTCACAACACGGGTTTGATACACGCTTGCAACAAATTGTAACTCTTAAGTTTTTATTATTGTAAGGACAAATGAACAGTTTGAGTAATTCTTTCCCACGCTTTCTCCATCGAAGTTTAATAAATGTGTATAGCTAAATTTAAGCAGCAGCACCGCCATGAATATTCTAATACGTTTGAAGAAGTTGTAAGCCGTTATTTGCAAGATTTATGGGGTGAATATGTAGCCATTTGATGTGGAGAAGTAACTAACTAATGAAACATCTGAGCGAAAGGAAAGGTTTATCCTACTAAAACAAACGCAGTAGAAAGCAGTGAGAAAATAAAATGTCCTAGCCTTTCAGATGCTAAATTCGATTTCAGTCACATGACTTCTCCGGGCATGAATGCTGGTGAGCCTGCATTCTGATTCGGTAGGTATTTAGTAGCATGGAGCTGCAATCAGTTTAAAGTCTATATCTACTTATAAAACGCAGATAAATATTCGTGTTCTGAGTGACGTTTGTACACTTTCATAAACGTGAAAAATCTAAATAGACGAATAGAAAGATCAGCTGAAAATAACATCGTACTATTGTCCATTAGAATTCAGTTATATTGAAGATTTCGGTTATTAAACAAGTTGCAAGAAGCCAATAGCTGTGCGATATATATGTGATTTCGTGTGTGTGCGTTATCTTGTGTGTGTGATATCGTGTGTGTGCGTTATCTTGTGTGTGTGATATCGTGTGTGAGTGTTCTTTAATAACTGGAACAGAGGACATAATCTAAGTCTAATGAACAACACTAGCGCAACACTCATATAATGTAAATAAAATGCGTAAAGTAGACAACTCAACACGAAAATACGCACACGCCCTATCGTAATGGAGCGGCATGCACTCGTGTCGTATGTTTCAACGTGAAACTGTTGCATGTTTCAACGTGCAAATTGTCGTATTTCTTAACATGAAACCCGTGTGCCTCGACGCGAAACTGTGGTATGACAACGTGAAGCCGTCATATGTCCCAACGTGAAACTGACGTATGTCGCAACATGAAAATGACATATATCTCAACGTGAAACGGACGTAAGTGTTAATATGAAATATGACACAGGTGCGAATGCATGCGGCTCACAGTATTTAATCAGCAAATCAAGGAAACAAGTCAATTCGTATGGAGTTCGATGATTCGAAAAATTAGTTTTATTGATAAATTAGTGTATCTCTTTTATTTTATATTCTTCCTTAGCTGATGCGGAAATAACGTGCAAGAAAACTAGTGCATTACCTGGATACAAAAACGTCACACTTGAATGCACGCTGACTGGATTTGGTAACACCAATTGCACTCGCAAGAGTTTCATTTGGTTCAGTACAAATAGTTTCTATATCTTTCCTGGAGAACGAATGATGATGGGTCCCCTCGGATGGTTGGAAGCCAGATGTAAAGTAAGTGTTCTGTTTTAATTTATTTTAATTAAAAACAACTCATGAGTTGTATGTCTTCTTTAAAGCTAAATTAAATATAAGCTAGCATGTAGTGCCATCTAGTGTATAGTCTTTGGTCACGAGATTTCGTCTCTTGGGTTATATGTATATATAAAATAGACAAGTTGTAGGTTGTGAGCGCGGAATGGAGTGATATATGGAGTTAAAGATAAGGGATGCCATTTTAAGTGAAGTACAAGCCGAACATGAAAATGCATATTTAAGGATCTGTAAAGGATAATATTTACATTAAGAAAAACAAACAGATTTTGTTGACCAGTAGTTACCATTACCTCGTCTGTGTTAGCCTCTGTCGATTTGACCGCGACTCTGTCAACGATCCCGATCACGATTAGTCGTCGACCTTGTTTGACCCACAGGAGCTCGTATCGTTGCTTACAGTTTAACTGTCAATCATACATATAGCATAAAAATAATACTTTATACCGTACGTATGACTGGCAATTAAATTGTAAGCAGCTATTTAAATCCTGTGCCTTGACCAATATCAGTTCAACACACAGGATACGATCCAGTCGACGACTCGCACAGTACAATGCAATCGGCAAAACAGAATACCATCCAGACGGTGACTCGCGGCATGATACAGTCGACGATAAGAGAAACAAATTTAGATACATAGACAACAACCGAGTAGGTGAATAGTGAGCTGAAGTCGGAAATACAAATCCCGCTGGAACCGAGATCTGTCATATTATAAAGAACCAGACCTTATACACCTGCAGCGGGGATATATTATATTATATTATATTATATTATATTATATTATATTATATTATATTATATTATATATTGTACGTTATTTTAAAACAAGTTCAGAATAATGCGACCCAAGTTTACCGCTATTTCCTTCAATATGTGCCAAATGTAACACACACGATCGGGTGTGAATTTGTGCCTACTAAAGGTTGTTCTGCTGCAAACAGAATAATTTTCCTTTTCGTGTTATTTCTTACACGCCTTGTTCACTGAAAAATGTTGGTCCATTCCGTTATCTCCATAGTTTATCATCAAGGGGACCAAAGCTAAAGACTATGGGCAGATAAACAAATGTTAATATTAAAATATCCTCTTCAGTCTTTTTAAAAAAATATATTTCGATCCCTGTAACTTGTACGTGAACGTCCAATAACCGCTCCTCAAAAGCTAGTATTCGATCCCCGTTACTAGTTAGTAGGGTTGCACAATAAACGCTCTGCCAAAGACTACTGGATCCCCATAACTTGTTAGTAGGCTTGGCTAATAACGGCTCTGCAACATACTGCATCGATCCCCGTAACTTATTCGTAGGGTTGTCCAATAACCGCTCTGCAACAGACCGCATGCGATCCCCGTAAATTGTTGGTAGGCTTGCCCAATAACCGCTCTACAACAGGCTGTATTCGTTCCCAGAACTTGTCGGTAGGCTTGCCAATAACCGTTCTGCAACAGATTTTGTTATATGTTATGAAGAATACAAGAGTTAGATATTCCTCTAGATAACTTTGTTGTTGTTGCTGTTGTTGTTAGTACTTAATAATAAAAAAAACGACAAAACTGAATTACAATCACATATTCGAGTTTTTTAAAAATTGTTTTCCTTCGCCAACTGATTGCCAGCCGTATTTACTGATCAATCCACAACGTCCGGAATGTGTACCGGTATATTTGTTTATGCCCGAGGATGTTTATTGCCAGAAAAAGTTAGTTCAGTTGTTACAAATGCATATCTCACTTATACTTAAAATGAGACTTGTTCGTCTTATCTTTATTAATATGACTTGTTCGTCTTATCCTTATTTAAAATGAGACTTGTTCGTCTTATCCTTATTAAAATGAGGCTTGTTAATTATGTATGTCACGTTTGTGCTTTATCTAAATTTTCTTAAAAATCTTGTGGCATATCGAAATGGGGAAAATATTCTCAAGGTATCTTTTTGTTAGAATAGTGTTTGGTTTGTCACAAACTGCACATCTATCAGTTTAGTCTCATAAAGAATAGCGAGTCCAATGAAGTTATTTATTTGTCTTTCGTTTATCTACATTTTTGAAAAGTGACATTTTATGTACTATTCATAAATATATATATATGCACCAAGCCTATCCTTTGTTAGACACTAATCAAGTTGCATTTCCATGTAAGTAAAGTTTCCGATAAGCTCAAATCTATGTAGCCTAGCAACAAATCAATGTTAATATTTGTTGCGATTTGTAAAGAAAACAATCTCGTCCAATTCTAATTATTTTTACCATTAAAAAAAAAGAAACCTATATTTTTAATCTCTATTCCTAATTTGTACATCCAATTACGGTTTTATTTACTAATTTCTCGTCTATGCATACGCTAATTAGATACAAATGCATATCTGATGTTAATTAACACAAACGTGAGTTAATTATGACTTTTTCTTTCATATGTGTTAATATATATTTATAGTGGTTAACTTCTTACACTAACCTTCTACATTTTTCATGACAATCATTTGCAACTTACACTGTTGTTACTCAATAACAAGCACATACATATATCCGAAATTCATCCTAGATTATGTTGCATTTTCTGGAAATAGCTAAATTTGAATGAAAATGACAGGTGGGAGGCGCCCTACATATATTATGAACTTCTGAAAGAGTGGCACGTGTAAGGTGAAGTTATTTACATTTGCAACATGCACAGTGGAGAAGATGTTGGTATACCTCTGTTACTTTCGTTTACTGTGGCTGAAATTTCTTTGGATATTGATCTTTTGGAAATTGTACATGATCTAAGCAACCAGCCAGCCAAAATACTGCTTACTTGTGCTTACAAATATCAAACTCAAACAGTGTAAGGTACACTATTAATAGCAGTTACTGAAATAGGAAAACGATATTTGCCAGACTAGACATTTCCAGCTTCTGGAAGAGCAATGAATGAATTGCAAAACATATAAAATTCAGAACAAGTTATTGCCTCGTTATTTTACAGTTTACCTCTGTAGTCTATAAAGTGAAAATGACCTGAAGCTGTATACTCTTTAGCTCATATTACGCAAATCAATCATACACCAAAAAAAAGGAAATTAAAATTTCTTGGAACTGTACCTAATATATACAATGTCTTTGTTTTTAAATAGCCAGTATAAGCAACGAGAAAAACCGGGAAAATTCTTTTTCTTTAAAACTCTAAGACTGTGCCAGATAAGAAACAGTAGGGGGTCTCCTTGAATTTTAAGTACAAGTCATCTTTCCCTTAACCGGTGGAATCACAACCTATTGCCCATTATTGCCGATAAGAAATTCATTTTATGTTCATTCATTATAATCAATACAAATAACATTTTTCACTTGTCAGCAAATGCCAAGGAAATATCAAAGTAAAATACTAATGGTATTGATCCTGATAAAAAAAAACAATTCTTTTGTTTGTCTGTTAATAATCCATGAACAAAACTGGTTTTACGTTTGAAGGGTACTTGATTGTATAGAAGTTTTGAATTTTTTTATCTCTATTCCAAGCCGTTGTAGCTTAAATTTGTACAAATAAAGGCCCTGATAACCGAGTTATTTGTTTAACAACGTTTGTTTTTTAAACTATCAACTATTGTCCTCTATCACCTATTTGGTCGTTACCAAATAAGTTAAATGATATTGGTAATGGGAATACTTTTCATATGATAGGTGTGTGTTTTATTGCCAAATATCACTTATAGCGCACACAAAATGGAAAATTATAAATTAACTTAAAACAAACTGCAATTTAAATGTGTACGTACAATTTGTTTTCAGTACCATTTTGTTCAAGAGATAAATAGATAATTTGATATTGCATTTTACGGACAAACGTCCACAATAATGAAACTGAATTTAACAATGACATTTTAATTATTTTATGATCTGGAGACAAAGCAAGTTGCGATGAGCGTTATAGTTTGCATGAAATATGATACAAAACTAATTGGTATTAGATTGTTATCCAAAATAAACCATTATGTATGCATATATGTATGTATATATGTATATATGTGTATATATGTATATATATGTATGTATATATATGTGTGTATATATGTATATGTGTATATATGTATATATATGTGTGAATATATGTATATATGTGTATATATGTATATATATGTGTATATATGTATATATATGTATATATGTATATATATATATGTGTATATATGTATATATATGTATGTATATATGTATATACTTATGTATATATGTATATGTATGTATATGTGTATATATATGTATGTATATGTGTATATATACGTATGTATATGTGTATATATACGTATGTATATGTGTATATATATGTATGTATATATGTATATATATGTATGTATATGTGTATATGTATGTATATGTGTATATATATGTATGTATATGTGTATACATGTGTATATATATGTATGTATATGTGTATATATGTATATATATGTATGTATATGTGTATATATGTATATATATATGTATGTATATGTGTATATATATGTATGTATGTGTATGTATATGTGTATATATATGTATGTATATATATATATATATATATATATATATATATATATATATATGTATATGTATGTATATGTATATATATAAGTATATATATGTGTATATATGTATGTATATGTATATTTGTATATATATATGTATGTATGTATATGTATATTTGTATATATATATGTATGTATGTATATGTATATTTGTGTATATATATGTATGTATGTGTATATGTATGTATGTACGTGTATGTATATATGTATGTATGTGTGTATATGTATGTATATGTATGTATGTGTGTATATGTATGTATGTGTGTGTCTATATGTACGTATGTATGTGTGTATGTATGTATGTGTGTATGTATGTGTGTATTATGTGTGTATATGTATGTTTGGATATGCATTTCATCTATGCATTTCTCCATAACGTTGAAATGTAGCTCCAGCGTTGCAAGACTCAAAAGTCATGTGGTGTGCCTCATAAAAGCCTAGTGGACCTACCGAGAAGGCTATGTATTGCTTGTTCTTCTTCCATCTCGACTTAATATCCTGATTTTAGGTCCAGCTTGGGGAAGAATTTGGCCCTTCGCAATATATCAACGGTATCATCAAATCGCGGCGGCATGTAGGCGTCCTTCCGAGTCTTTGCATTTAAGGCCCTGTAGTCAATGCAGAAACGTAGGCCGTTATCTCGTTTCCGGACCAACACAGCATTAGAGGAGTAAGGACTATCAGATTTCGTTTGCAGCAGCATCTAGCATTTCCTTATGTTGACTCACCTTCTCATACATCCCCGGGGGTATTCTCCTGTATGGTTATTTGAAAGGTCTATCATCGTTGAGTACTATCTTATGCTTGATGAGGTCAGTCTTTCTCACGTCTGTGGGTCCCTTTGAAAATACAGTCCCATTTGCCCAATACTTGTCTGAGTCTATCCAGTTGCTCTGGGGTCAGATTTTCCATGTCGATTTTAACATTAAGATCTTCCGGAGTGGAATGAAAGACTGTTTTCTGACCTTCTGAGGGAAAAAATCAGAAGCTATGAAATGTACATTGGACTTGGGTCTTATTGTCACTCATTATCAGACATATTGCAAAGCTCGCCTTGAACTGTGCCCTGTTTATTAACCCTGACTACTCTTGGACAAACTGTAAAATGTTCAGAATTTCCTAAGTTCTCTGTAATCGCCAATGTTATATGAGCATCAACTTTGCAGGCAATGCGATTGATAGTAATAGTTTCATACGGCGCAATGTTGACAGTACGCATGTTGGTATATTTGATTTTGAACGACTTACTCAATGCTATCCAAAGCAATCTTCCAAGCATTTAGAATTCTATCCATAGGAGGATTATCAAGCATGTAATCCCTACACAAACGAGTGACATTTGTCCCTGTAACTACAGGACATGTACGGTTAGACTCACGAAAATAGGGACACTAAATTCAAAATCACACAGAAACGGCATTAAAATCGGATACTCAATGTAACCTAAGTAAGCGAGAATAGAACCATCTGCTATAGTGACTTTGAGAGCCAGTGACTCCAGAGACTGAAGCACTGGCTTATTACTAAGTGACAAATAAAAACTATTTGGTACGGTAGTCACCATGGACCCGCTCTAAATAAGGGCCGTGACCGGGACATTGTTTAAGTAAACGATACTAGTGTTGGAAGAACCAACCAAATGCTGAAATATCGTATTCCGACCCTTAGAATGGTTACCTGCCCCCGCCATTTTAAGATGCAGTTATTCTTTTTAAATGAGGCTCTCCTCTACCATAGCCAGACCATTGGTTGTTACCTCGATTTCCGTTTCCCCGATTTCCTTGGTAGTTATAATGGATACTACTACTGTAATGGCCTTGTTTATTGTTATTTCGGTCATGTTTGTTGTTACTCTGACCTGTTTTCGTCAGTTCTCTGAGGAGTAACGACTCTTCATGCAGTTGTTTAGTAAAAGCTCTCACAATCTCTCTTCTATTTGTTGGATCATAGAGTTGAACTCTCTCTGGTTCGTGTCTTTCGTGTTCGTCTACAACGGTCAAGTGGTATGCATTTTTAGTTGGAATTGGGCCAACGTTCTTCGGCAAGTTCAGCTGCTTGTCGACCATCCTAATCTCTCGCAATAACTCATCATGTTTAGAGATGGTGTCAAACTTGTAACAAGTTTGGATCTTCAGGTGGTCACTCCTTTGTGAAAATCAAAGCTTCTGTCCAGGAGACTGTCCTTACCCTCCTTGATGTGGCCCGATTCGATCTGTTTGTAGCAGTGTTTCCAGTCTACAACCGAAGGTAGTCACAGATTCCCCTTCTCTTTGGAAAGAATTGAAAAAGTCTTGCATCATCATGCCTTGAGTTGGCATATCTCAGAAGGCAGTATCTAAGCGTCCCAATATAGCTTCAATGGATGCTTTCTCGCCTAATGCTATGACGGTATATCTCGCCCTGCCTCGTAGAGACCGTCTGAGCACCTGAATCGTAATAGCCGAAGGATATTTAGATAGGATACATTTTACGTCGAATTTCCACCTTTGTCTCCGCTCGTCCCCTGAAAAGAATAGGATCTTGGGTACTACGGTGGAAGTGAGTGGGGTGGGCCTAGCACTGGGAGCGGAACAAGTGCCCTGGGGATCATCTTATAGTGCTGAGGCATCTATACAAACCTTAGGCTTGGTATCTACGCTCGGTATAGCGAGCTGCCTGAGCGATCCTCTCCCGATACCTGCAACAGGAGTGCCTTGCAACAAACGGGTGGAGGGAGTATAACGGGCTTGGCTGGGGTTACATATGTTTGATGGGGGTACAACTGATTTAGGTGGGGCCCCAACTGGCATTAACACATACCCACTGCTTGTAAGTATAGAAGCTCTAGTGGTACGTGTTTCCGCTAACGTGGGAAGTCATTTCCTTCAAAGCAAGAGTATGGTTCAAATTATGAAAACCATACAAAGACTCGATGATTAACACAGTATGAAAACTGAAGTACCAAATGTAAAACAATTTATTATATGATCATTTTTCCCCGTTAACGTTACATTGTCAGAATCGTTCAGTATTACCCAATACTGAACTCGTGCGACAATACACGTATAGCATTCACGTGCATAAAGGAACTACTTTCTATTGTAAACAAACAATGGACGCAGACGCCAGCACTTTTGATTTGTACACGTATCATGTACTCTCGCGTAAGAGGCTCTTTACGTTGTGGTTGTTTAAATTTGTTTCTGAATGAACTAAAACTGCTGTTTCTTGGACTGCCACATACCAGTTGCTTTGGCACAATGTTACGGATTTAGGCTAGCTACATTATATAACAGACGCAAGACAAGGTCCTTACAAATAACATACAATTGACAAGTCATATACTCTCTTCTTTAGCTGATGATAAGAATGTCAAAATAAAATATACTTCGTTTTACATCCTGAATTTCCTAAAAATGTATTTTCTTAATTCTGCAAATCCGAATTACAAGAGCTATGTCATAGGTTTTCAGTCTGGATTACTGGATTACACATTTCGAAACTGTGCTGTAATTTCGATAAGTGCAGTTGCATCCTCCTTACTGCACTCAAAATGAAATAAGCATTAAATTCCATAGCGTCGTTTTGATAATTGCAATTGAAAGACTTCATATTTTTCCCACATATGATTTCAAACATTCAGTGACAGAAATAGAAACACATATGCAGATGTCAAATCGTTTCTCTCTAGCTTTTTAAATCTCATGTATTTCACGTGGAATCGTCACATACAAATCCAGTCAATAATCACGAAATTTCCTAGAATCGAGAAAATTACCAAAATTTATTCATTCCAGATCAAATGGAAAAGTTGTTGCAATGCACATTCATTCACAGTATGACTCCAAATTACAATTTTAACTAGAAACGCCATTTTCTTTCGAAGGTTATGCCGAGCGCGCGACTAAGTTCAAATTTATCTGGGCGGAATTATGTACGCAGTAATAATGTTGATTTGTGTAATGATGAATATGCGTTTGTGTATTTAGTTTGGAATGCGGCATACATTCATTTACGTTGTTCCTTGTAGTGTATTGTGTTTATATAATTAAACCGTAGATGGAATAAAAAAAAAGATGAGCATATAATAAAAAGGTTACTGCATTTGTATGGAAAAATATGAACTCGTTTTGTCGGAAGGATATACTGCACTCCTAAGGTCGTGCAGTATTCCATCCCAAAACTCATCATATTTTCGTATACAAATGCAGTAACCTATAATGATAGATGTACAACTTGCACAGAAAGACACGTGAGCAGAATAAAAATGTGTAAATATTAGTCAGCTCATTTTAGGGATCATCGTCATCATCACTGTCATCTTTAGCCATTTCTGCACACCCAAAGTACTATCCCCCATCCACCTGGCTGAATTGTGTATTACAAATAGCGTTAACAACCGTTATATTTTCAAAAAGGCTATGCAACAGGCTCTGTTGTACTGATCTAACCCTTTGTTGTAATGCACATTGCCTATACCTGTATCTGTGAACAGGTTACTGTCTGACATTTTCTAATCCAACCCCAAACGAACATAGCTAGAAGATTTTGTCGAGCAGTTTCCTATTGCAATGGCTTATTTCTTGATTTCAATTCTTTCTACCTCTAGGATTAATCTGTTTTGAGTATGTCACTGGCATTGTGTGTGCGTTAAATTTAGTCAGACAATATGAATAAAATATTTTTTTCTTTTAGGTAGTGCTCATTGTCTGTACTAGTTTTGCATTTTTGAACTCATGGGTATTCTTTCTAAGCTGAGATACACGAAATAGATGATCTGCAATGCCTAGGGTCATTGTAGATGACAAGTAAACAAATTCAAATTATTTTGTATTCGCTTTTGTCGATGTCTTCAATGCCTGTTTGATCTTGTATTTTGTACTTCTGAAAATAACCATCCAGTATGACAAGGCTAGTAACTAATAATTTTTGTTTGCAAATATTAAGCCTTGCTAAAATTATCAAATGTTATGCATTGTTATCAATATATTTAAACCTGATTTGAATCAAGCGAACTAATTTTCTTTGAATTTCAATTACAAAGTAAATTATGACCACGTTTTCAATTTCCATGAGCATAGCTTTAATTCACAGGCAAATATATTTGATATGTAACTATACATATGACTTCCATTTCTCCTGTGATAACAACTTTATATATCCTGTAAGGATAAAAAAAAAACGCTTTGTTTACAAAGTCATGTTGAAATAGCTGAATTTGGCTGACAGTGTGACAGTGTACGATAAGTACAATCGAGGTGGAAACGCTAAAACTCCTACTCATCTGAGGTCTTCATCTAACCAATGCCTTGCTGATCAAACAAAAAAGTTAATCTGTTTACGTGCAGCCGTCACTGATGATAAGGGGATACAGTGCATTTATAAAGGAAACTGGTAGAGAGATTAGAATGGCCGTTATTACCAGGTGACTGTTGCACACAGGTTTGAGTGTATATGATCCATTAAACAGGTGTTCGCATACAATGGACTGGTATCGTTCGTTTCACTGAGTAACTGCAACCATTTATCTGTCGTTAATATTACTAATTTTCCCATAATTATTAATTTTGATTGATCCAGAATGTAGAATTGAGGTGTACATGGTGTTTAAAAATAAAGCCAACATGTGTACTGAAATGTGATGAACGTGTTCTGGCACGATTCTGGGATAAACGGCGGTGACATTTTAAAATAGAATATTGCGTGTTGACACTTGAAGAGTGAATGTTGCTAACTTGCCTACGCTATCACGAATGGGTTACGTTTTGTCTTGCATTGCTTGCACCATTCCTACACTAGCTATACTCGTACCGGTTGTCTGAATTATTTGACATTTAATTTTTTTAAATTATTGTGCCATTGTCTCCAGTATGATTTTAGTTTGAATGTTGATCAGTTTGTATTAGATATCACTCTCATTGTAGGCAAGCAACTCTACAATGGTTGCTGAACTTCAAATCTATTACGTCGAAGAGATTCACTTCACTCTTACTTTCAATGTGAAATTCAACATAAGTAATAACATTATGGAAGAATCAGTAATACTTACAAGAGGTAAGTAACATCCTAACGGAGGAGTCTCGCTACAAAGACTTTTGTCTTTTTCCAAAATTATCGATAATAACTAACCTGCACTGAACGTTGCCTCTTTGCAATATTCCTGCCCAGTGCTATCAGCATCCAAAAGTTATTCACAAAGTAACAGAAGTTATTCACAAAGTAACAGAAGTTATTCACAAAGTAACAAGTATACATGCATGCAGATTGCCCAGTTATAGGTCAGACCATATTCGTGGGAAGCGAGATATATCAATATCAGTCACTTTTCTAGATACGTCAAGTGTTTCCTAAGGTTATGCTTGTTTTATTTACATACGTTTCCAAAACTCCATATTATATTAGAATGCTCCCTTGTCATGGATCATTTATGAATAAGTCAGCAAAGTTTTGTAACGTCTACAACGCTTTGCAATAACCGAAGGGGAGCCCCGAGTGGCTGGGTGGTCTAAATCACTCACCGTCACAGATCACTGCCATCTCACCTCTGTCTGCGTGGGTTCGAGGCTCCGGCTCGGTCAGTGAGGGTACATTAGAAAGCTTGTCAGTAGCTTCTCGAGGTCGTTGGTTTTTCAGGTTTTTTTTTTTTTCGCATTCTCCTTCGCCAATTATACTTGCCGCTATGTATAGCCGATCATCTGCTGAAAAATAGCGTTAAACCATATAAAAACAACAATAACCGAAGTGATACCGTTTAATTGAACCGATTAGAAAGGTCAACCTTCTCACCTCGACATTTTCATAACATCCCTATAATAGTCGTGATCCAAGTGTTTTGTATGTACTTGATAAAATTTGATATTGATTCGGAACTACTGTCTTGACGTCCGTATAGTATGCTTTTGTAGGGTCTACATCAACAAAAGAACTATGCAATGGCTTACAATTATGCATTATCTGTATTATTAGTAAATGAACCTGATGTGATTGATGTTGGGATGTCTACGCTACAGTCAATTCTTTTCAACTTATACTTTTTCCTAGAGCTTCCACATTTTATTTGAAAATCATGCACAATTTTTAAAGAATTAACATAACATTTCCGCGTAATAGTTCTCTCTAGCAGGTATGTTGCGATATATAATTGAATTGATTCGTGGAGTTCCTGCTTCGTTGACAGCAAATCATCAAAAACTTTACCCAAAACCTAATCGCAAAGTTTTCTTTGACAATGACTTTCACCCAATTGTCAATGGGGCAAATAAGTGTGTCGTATAAGTAATTTACTTTAATGCATTATAAATTATTCCAAAATATGACGAGAATCTATCAAAGGTAGAGAAAGCATAAGCAAATTGCTGAATTTCAACTAAAACCTTAACGCAAAAAGGGGGGGGGGGGCGAGCTTTAAAAGCCAAGATCTGTAACGTTAATTCATCATTGAATACCAGGCTGTGTATGACGTCTACATCTCAACAAAAAGCTTTCTTTCCAACAGCTAAAAGCATTTGATAAACTTGCACGTTATCAGTAGACGCGTGACAAATCTGTCTGCCCCAGCCGTCTCTTCCTTTGGATAACAAACATTATACTTTGCTCCAATTTCCTCGGCACGATATAACCTGCAATGTACTAATCTAACTTTAAATACCAATCAATTACGCAGTGATAATAACTGTAATTTAGTTATTTTAAATCATACTTTAGCAAAAAAAAAGAGAACTAAATTTGTTGTTTTGAAACCATGTTGGTCATTCTATCCTAAGTTTTTTTTAAATGAAAAAAATATTTTAATCTAACTTCATTTTAGTTTGCATCATAATGTTTAGTATTACAAATTAAAAGGATATATCGGGATTTCTAACTGGCATTACATTAACGCAAAACATCTCTCAGTTCATGGTCTTGGTGCAAATAATGACTAACTTAGCTCCTTTACGCTTCTGCCAATGACTCCATCTTTTACTTCGATTCTACACTCGTGCAGTAGTAAATCGTCGGTTTGATAAATACACTTGATTTTTAATAACAATTAAATTTATTTAATCCATCAGTATTATCGATGATTGCTGAAAATAAAGAAATAATTACGTTCACTATTTATTTATTTGCAGACGACGTCAGCGGATCAAGCAGTATGACAGGAACATCTCTATTGCTGGGTGCAATCCTAGCACTGGTTGTCAAATATTTAACTAAATCAGTTTGATGTTATGGAATTGCCAACACCAAAATACATAGGAAATACGCTTCATTTTTTTTAATAGGCTATTCTCAAGCTCAGTCTGAAAATTTGAAATCCTGTAGTTTCTATCAGAATCAAGTTAGAATTAAATTTAGGACTCTTTTTAATGATCGTTTCATTGCAAGTAATCTTAATATTTTTGTAGAGATAATAGAGGAACTGGTATTCTAAATAAATTGTCTTGGGAATTTATACTTAACCTAACTTCGTGCTCAAACAGTTTCGAGAATACACAGAGCACGTTCACGTGAACTCGAAGTTTTGTTCAGCACGAAATTCAAGTTCACACTCAAGACCTAATTTCTAAAACAAGAGGAAAATCCATCCAGGTTTATAAAATATATGGTTCTAACTTAAATCAAGTCACGCTTAATAACAGGTAGGATGTTTCGAATATCTTCAGAATTAAAATTATATGTGGGAGACAAAGTGATCGATGTAAAGAACTAAATCATGGGTTTGATTCTTTTCTTACCGATTTAAACGTGTCAAAATGTTTTACTTAGATCGAAAGTTCGAGATATGTGCGCCGAAAGTTGGTGACAATATAAAATCATGCTTTTCTATGATAGATCAAGGAGCAGTTTATAAAGAAAGCACGTGTTAGTTATCCGTAGGGAAATTAGTTTTATATCGACTTGTGTCTATACCATTTCAGAGGCGAAATTCCGTCACATTTCACATAATTTTAGACCATATGATTATAAAGCCCATCCTGTTAGTCACACTTCCAACTAAAGAAACAATTCGCTTTATAGGCGAAAGAAGTTGTATGCCATTCACACCTGACGGTGACACAGGGATCATACAGTTCGTACATAATATTTTGTATATTTCGATTGTGTGTGCAAGGAAAATAGGGGACTTTAAGCAATTTATTTTGCTGCTAAATAATATAACCTTCATTGTGTTGATAGACCGTAAACAAAATATACACAAATCAAAGTATACCAAAATAACTAAAAACTAATTTTTAAATTATTTTCCAACATTTAGGAACACTTTCAGAGGGAGAATCAAATAGTACCCCTATCTTCGTTGTTACCACCTAGACACAAATAGTACCAAATTATGTGACCAGATGGAAGGATTGAAGGGGAGTGTAATAAAATGTCATCCCCCATTTCATTGAAAAGAAGATCCTGTCCATATGTTTGTGTTTAAGACGTCACGCTGGTTGAAATGTTCAGTTCGTGTCTAAGTCAGTTTGTTCATCTCCATGTTGAGTTTTTTATGTACTTGTCATTCGTCGTAAATCACTGTCCTTGACTGCGTGTTTTTAATATCAATTTTTTAATAGGGAAGATCGCCAGTAATTTGTAATTTACATTAAAATGTGTTGACTCGAAATAAACTTACAAGTAAATGTATGCCTTGTTCTTAATGATTCCTTTCTTTTCGTCATTTGATTCCTTAAAATTTTAGGATTATGTTGTCTTGTATCGATCTACTTGTTTATCTATTCATGTATCCATCCATCAGTCACCCAGCCATAGGTATGTTGATCTATCTCGTTATCGATCTATCTCTATCGATCTATCCATCCATCTATCTACCCATCGATCTATCCACCCATCCTCATATTACCTCTTAAATTAGATAAACAAACGAACGTGGAGATATACGGCAATAACAATGACAGTAAAAGGATTCAAACAGAGGTTTGTGGAATGAATTGATTACGTATTTCATGAGAGGAAATGCACAGATGAGTTTTCGATTAGCTTTACAGCAGAACTTGAAAACCGCGTTAACTTCCCAACGTCTGTGACGGTCTATAACGATATAACAAAGACCGACTTTATTTCGAAACAAGTGAGATTAAAAACTATACACGGCGACTCAGTATATGGCGCAACTATTTTTTGTAAACAACAGGAATGGTAAAAGTTCGCTCAGATTTAAATTCTGATAATGTAAATGGATTCAGGAACTTTTTCAACTGTTGAAAATGAAGTATATGTTCTGGATGGATATTCTTCTAGCTTGTTCATAACACCCCATGACAAATTGGCAAGTATAAAATATACTCTTTATGGTTTTATATGGTTTCAACTTCGGTAACGAAAGTCAACAAGTCCATTAGAGACGACTGACAAAGAATGGTATGTAAGACATCTTTACCTATGATCCAGAAAGTTCCGTTGTTTACACAAATGTCACTCAATTAAAAAGTGTACAAATTAAAATAGAACAGCCGATTTATAACAAAAATAGACTGAGCAAACCAGCCTCAGCAATCTATGATCAGGAAAGCAATCAAGAAAATGATTTCGTAAAAATGTGTTAATCACGTTTATGACCAATTGTTTGGAGAACTTGTTGGCATAGAAGCACATGAAAAAATACGATGGATATCAGCACATTCCAACAGTTAAAAAATGTCAGCATTCCCCATATTCTCTCAGGTTGATGCAATGTGATAACTTAATGACTGATATACACTATGCGTTAAGAGCAACTTTTAAAGAAGGAAAGCCTTAAAAAAGTTTCATGAAGAAATATAATGTTAGCAAACAATGTATAACATATTTATTGAACAAAGCTAACATCGACTACGTTTGAACTTACTAAAAGGAAAATAAAATATTTGTAATGGAAATATTAAAATTTACGATCAAATATATTTTCCAGTGACAATTACTTAGTGACTGAGACCGCTCCGGTGGCCAAATGGTTAGAGCGTCCGCCTCGGTTGCGGGAGGTCGTGGGTTCAATCCCTGGCCGAGTCATACCAAAGACTTAAAAATGGTACTAACAGCTCCCTCGCTTGGCGCTCAGCATTAAGAGGTTATTGTTAGGACTAGTCGGACTGGTGTAATGATAATGTGACTGGGTGGGACATTATGCTACATGTCTGCGGCATGATGCCCCAGTGCTAGACATCACTATAAACTGGCACACTACAAACATCGTAGCGATATGACTGAAAAATTGTTAAAGCTACGTTAAAAATCCAAATCACACACACACACACACACACTCAACTTAGTGACAATTTTTGTTTCATTTGCAAATTTAATGAAATCTTTCTACCATTATGCATTCAATTATACCGATTTTTACATTCATTTGTGGCTAATTGCACCATTTAGTAACAAAGTTAGCCTTCCAGCAAGATAAGTTTGTTACTTTTGAGCGAAATTTACGCAGTGTCAATATGAAACATGTAGAGACCCTTTTTACATACATGACAAGTTATTACGCCTGACCAGTGTCATTATTGTCCTCACATTAGAAGCTATATATGCAATTCAGCGAGTCCCTTGACAAAAATATCCTATAGAGTTAGAATAATTGAAAGCATCAGGAGCTATAAAACCTTCATATTCAATTATAGCAGCATGTGATCAACACCACCATATTGAACAGCATATGGTAGGAAAGTTTGGCCAAATCAGATAAGAAAGTTTCAAATGAGGATAGAAAAGGATTAGTTGACGAAAGTGAAGATTTGGAATATGATGTAAAAGGGAACAATAACTGGACAAATAGATGGAGTTTTTAGAGCCTTGTCATAACCTGCTTACCAGGGACTAATATTTGCAAAGTTTACACTAAAATAGTGTAGCCTGCAGAACCTAATCCTGAACCTATTCAAACATGAATCAAATATTGATTCAATTAAGAAAATTAACTGTTACACTAACATAAAATGTTCTATCGCAAGTGTTATAAAGTCTACTATATCCCTAAAAATAAAAGAACAAACAACTTGTATATCTCTTTGTTAGACACTGGTTTCATCATCAGCTATAGTATGTTTGATAAAATATTCGCATTTGAGATGGGGCAACCCTTTAAGTTAAATGTTGATGATTTGTTTAAGTTAACTGATCCCTTTATTATTGCCTGAGGTAAAGAAAGACTTGTCTAATTCTTTCAGTGCTATTTCCTTCCCCGATTTTACCTTCGTATCATGGATTTCTAGTTAACACTCTACCATAGAAGTTCTCCTGCCGTCTACACTTTACGAGTTAATTATAACCGAAGACAGGACATATTTCCGGTATAGCAGTTTTGTATAAAAGTGCGAGTTCCAGCGCAGTCGCTAATTTTATTTTTTCTTTCATTACTGATAAACTGTCAGTAGCACTTTTATTGTGATTTGTTTTAGTTATAGAACATAGCAGTATAATTCCAAACGTTATAATTAACCCGAAGATTGCACATTTTTTTAAAATAGTTTTTATTTTGTCTTAATGAATAATGTGTGATCAATAACCATTTATTTTGATTTGTGTTATGACAGTATCATTGAAAACGTTATAATCAGACTAAATGGATTACTTGAAAGCGAAATAAAAACAACCTACTAATTGGAAAACAACAGCAACTGCGCTAGAAATCGCTTCTGTACTAATTGAAAAGACGATGCGTAAATTAAGGGTTCCAGATGACAAACAGACGGACCAAACTATACACAGAATATCACCCGCAGTAAATAAAATGTGATCAAACTGTATGCAAAACATTTACGTAAGAATAATTAAAAAATATGGTTTAACAATATTTCCTTACATATAATACTTCATGTTGCTCTCGGAGGGTGGGGTTAGAGGCGGCGGAGAATACAAATAAAGAACAGGAAGGAAGGAATAAATGTATGCAGCATCTCAACGACATCCTTCGCATTCTTCAAAGCCAATAAAATCAGTTTGCTTCTCGCGTAGATTACATTGTAATTGTAAAGTCATTTCTTAAGAAACAAACTCTTTGCTATATACCAATACTGTTAGTTACACTGCCTATTGACACCACAAAATACAATACAGTATAACGAATGTAGTACGCCTTGGAGTTTTTATTTCTAACGCAACATAGTCGTTACTTTAAAAAAATGACTTTGTCTTTAACTAAATAGTAAACTTTAATTAAGATCAGCTTTAAACTTTTAAAGCAATTTAAAAGTGCAATATATACTGACCAGTAAAATATGCGATTAAATAATAACAAATTGTCAGTTTATCAATAAAAACAATTCACCTTTATTATATAAAAAAATGCATGCTCTGACTGCCAACATATCTCTGTTAAAAACTTATATGCATCGATTCCATCATACATCCGTTCAACATCAGGTAATTTCTATACTGAACATAGGCTTGATAATTTGCGACATTTGATACATTTTCAACATAATATGTTTGATTAAAGTCACAGAACAGCTAATCAATGCCAATTATACAATCGAAATAATCATAAGTTTCTTCCTCCCTTTGAAAAGATGCAACACTCTTGGTAGAAGTCCCTTTTATTGCCGTAGAATTTTAATTAGTGTTTGTGTACAGTTTGGAACAGGAAAACATAAAAAAGAATAGATTTTCCCATAGACTGCATATATACTAACTCGTCCCATCAGACAATTCTTCTCATCTGAAACTTTGTGCCTAATCGATTGGGAGCTGACGGACTTGTAACACCTTCGAAACAGTATGTGAGCTAGAATTAATCTGCTTTTCGTCAGAGTCGTTACACCCTGTCGATGTATAGAGTACTTGTGTAGGTTTCTGATACATTACAGCCGTGATTAGGTGTTGCCATGAATGTAAAAAATGTATCCATCTCAACCAGATATTTAGGATACCAAAATCATCATTTTCCTGGAACGGATACGAAACATATCAAAAGAATTGCCTCTGCCACAAACGGTCATGGCTGGGGTTCACTCTGGACATATTTTTCTCGAAACATTTTTAGCTAGTTATTATGTTGACTTTTGATATTCCGGAATTATATCTATATACCCGCTTTTTCAATTTTTTTTTGTATGTGTTTCGTTCAGTTCACCTTCGGATTTGATTACTTATTAAGCCCCCTGCTAAAGGATCGTGAAGAATAGAAAATGTACTTTTGTCCGATGTACGATGTCTTCGCCCCTGTTGTAAAGTACTGCCTGATCTCAAACAGAAATTTGCCGTTTAATCCTGCCATTTTATTTGGACTTAAATCTATGTTCTCATTCATTTTTGAGAGACCTTATTCTGCAATATTGGGACAATGTTCGGTGTTAGCTTTCACCGGCGGGTTTAAAATATCTCGAAAGCTTTGTAATGATGTTTGGCACACATCTCCATTACTTCCAGGTAGAAATGGCTTACAATATCCGCCCATACTGCATCATGAAATATTTCAAGATCTATGCTTTGTTGTTTCAAGTATAAATAATTTCGCAGTGTATTAGCAGCATTTTTGTTTGATTTGGTGATATTTTAGGAACACTTTTGATTTTTTCATGAGAATTTCCTTTTCTGTTTGGAAGACAAATCTCTTGGCCATGATGACAAGGCAAGCCATATTTCCTAGAGTTACTTCCCTTATACGTACTGTTACGATATATAATCTTGGATCGATAGAAAGGAGGCGGCCAATTTCCTTATGTTTAAAATGTTGTCACTCTCACGTGATTTTCATACACTCCGTCCAAAATTCTGCACACTCCGTGAGAACTGTATATATCACATTCTAACTAATCAAATACCGATAATTTATCTAGAAGAAAATAAAATTATATAAAAATGGTATAGGACATGAGTTGCTCAAGTCGGTGCGATGTATTAAGTGAAGGTGAAGGATACTGATATCCGGTTTAACTCAGGAGCAGCTATACAACTATTACAAACCATTGATAACTACTTCAGTCTCACTCAGAAGTACTCGTACTCGCAAAATGGCAGTCGTGTTTTCTTTTTTACTCTTTCTGATGACCTTTTCAAAATTTGGTGAGTAGAACTTTTTTATCACAGTTTTACAACATACTTTGTTAAATGTCATGGATTTCTAAATAATACCTCTTACCTTAATTCAGCAGATATAATTCATGTTCACAAGGTGTTAATAGTGCCTATCTAAGTAATTAAAGCGATGAAATGTTTGTGGAATTAATATTATCTTAGCCACCAACCTAACCTTTCAATTTTTCTAGTTTCTTACTAGAATGTTGGATTTAGGACCTTGGTCCATCTAATGTCCTTACAAGAGAGAGAGAGAGAGAGACGGACAGACAGACAGAGACAGATAAACAGACAGACAGTCACACAGCTCTATCCAATACGTTATGTTCAAACTTATTTGTGGTTCAATGAATTTTATGCTGGTTTACGAAAAGCAATGCTTGTCACAGAGATTAGAAACAGTTAAATTTAACTACTTAGCTTCGTCACAAATCCTTTTTCCCGATAGATAGTTGTTTCGTGAACTATACCCATAGCCCTGTTTGCCTCAAGATTTTGTGTTTAAGGGCATTGTTGATCCCTATGCTTGTGAACAAATAGTGGAACTAAAAAACAATCTGCTCTTCGTACCTTGCGTGCATGCGTTTTTAATGAAACACAGTTCCTCTTACACCGTTTAAGATGATGGACATTAAAATTTTGGATATCATTGATGCTTGTTTGTAGATGTGCACGATAGTTGTGGACTTTATTATCCATCACATGGTGTTGGGCTAGTGGGATGGGATTGTACGTAAACGATATAACAGTCTTCTGTTACGTGAAAAGGCCCTAATAAACAGTAACAAAAACAGAGTGAAAACAACAAGCTTTGAAAATTAAAAAAAAAAATTATTTCCCAATGTAAAAATAAAAAAGAACCTACTGTTTTAAGAAATTAAATCCAGAAATAGTCCAAGAAAAATCCACGAAGCAGATTTTAGAAGTCCTAGAAACGAAATGTTCTAATGAGTTCAAGTTCGAGTTCGACGAAAATTCCAAAATGGAAGGTAATGACGTATAATGTAGCCGTTATAGTACAGATATGTTTACAGTTCTTTCTTGACTCACAAACAATATACCGGTGTTTGAATTTCCAAATAAAATTTCAAAAAAATGTCTTTGTTCAAGAATTTTGTATGAGCACTGAAACACATCCAGGAAAAGAATAATAATTCCAAAAAGTAAATTTCAACTCAAAACTGGTCGGAAACAAACACTTTCCAGTGTAAACGCCCAGCTGACTAATTTCTTTATAGACCATGGTTATACAATCAAGTAGGACGCAAAATAGATAACCATATTAGGGTCACGTGATCACCTTCCAGAACCGGTTTAGAAGCGATTTACATGTCTAAGGTCACGTATTCCAATACAGTCTCAATCTCACTCTATGTATCCCACGATAAAATTAAATTAAAAAAAGAAGTTGGTTGGTCATTCAAGGTCAAGAACTAGGCCAGCAAAAAGATACAAAGTTCTATATTTAGGTGTTATCGACTAAACAGTCAGGTCAAACTAATTTCTGGAAAGTATCAAATTCCAGTAAACAAAATTCCATTACTGATGATGCAATGAAATAAAAATAAAGATTTTAAAACCTACAAACAATTGAATTTAATTAAATATACATAACAACAGTTCCTTTATTAATAGTTTACATGTCTGGGAACTGGTATGCATGAACAATAAACCCATGCATCAACACATATGAAATAGGTTTTAAATGAGACTCCATTGTTTTTTCTCGAGGGCTGACAAGTACAACCCCTTATCAAAACAACGTCATTATTGGGCATATGATGCGATGGATTCAGATACAGGACATTGATCGCTAGTCTATTTATAATCTCACGGACTAGCTTCTAGGGTTACTGATTTAGATTGGTTCGTTGGATATAACGGCACTTTTAACACACTATTGGCTTTGACATGCGGAAAAAAATGGGAGTTAATGACCTTCGCATGTACACAGGACGTACTGGGAGGGACTCGAACCCGCGATAATGGATTACAATTCCTGCGCCCTACCAACTGATTAATCGAGGTTCCCTACTGATTATGGGGCAGGAAAAAATTAAGTTGGCGCTGCAGTATGGTTTACAAACGCTATCTAGTCGCTCCTGGTTTTTTATTTTATTTCTTGTGTTTGTTTGCTGTTGTCTTTGTTTTGTTTTGATTTATTTTGATTTTTCATTCAAAAGTAGCAACGCTTTACTCACAAGCTACAGAATAGGAGACACAAGAATTACGTCCTTGTGCAATAAGTCAAAGGTCATTACATATACATACACACATATATTTCAGGTTCTTTCTTATTGTTTTTTTTTTTTTTTTTTTTTTTTTTTTATTTCACTTCTTACACGGTCAGATCTAATTCGCTCTTTCATTCTTGTATCACATGTCTACTTAGGTTAAAATACCCATGCCACAATTTGTAATTTTTAGAGCACTGATAATAACAATTTATGACGTCATTAATGATATTTGGGTGTCAAATAACGCAAAGGCGTAATAACAGAGACATGTAAATGTCCTTTACAACACAGGGGTTTATCGTCATATAATAAAAAGAATCTTACAAAAATGCTAATTTCAAATGAAATTTATTAATCTCGTCCAATAATTTCGATCATCAGCTTGCAAAGGTCTGCACGATGATATGTTTATTGTACTCGTTTCATTTCGAACATGCATTATGTAATTGACGAATAATGCAGTGTCCATGGACAAACATGACCAAAAAACGTAGGAAGATTTTGTTGGCGAACTCATATAGGTACTAAACTGCATTGGAAAATGTGAAACTCCCTGCTTCGATCTGAATATACGTGGTAAGTTACCATTTGCATCACTAACTATATGACGGAGGAGGGGTTGATCGTACTAACATTCTTTTTATGTCTTAGTTGGAACAATAAATTCTCACAGAATGTGAAAAAATAGATATATTGCTGCAAACAACCAAATAAGATCGTCATCGTTAAATTTAGGAGAACTAGCAAATCATGTAGCTACAGGCAGACAAGAAATTTCGATAAAGCACGCGACAGCGGGCTAATTGGAGATGAATTCCATTTTTATAAACAAAATGGCATAACTACTCCGAATTAAGATTAATTTTATTCCTAGTTACGTTTATGAACACACATCTTATGTAATAGTTTGCAACTTAATTTACATTATAACAAATCAGATGAAGTAATAAAAACAAAACAGCACATTTGATATATTCTGCCTCAATGGTAAGGATACGACATATGCAAATTACACACACACACACACACACACACACACACACACACACACACACATATATATATATATATATATATATATATATATATATATATATATATATATATATATATATATATATATATATTCTTTATTCTACAATTCTGAACTAGGGTCAGTGGATTTAGACGTAAAAATAGTCATGTGCTTCTACCCCAGTTATATATTTCTTCACTATCTTGCACATAGGCCAATGGACTTAAATAAAAAAACAATGAACTTCTTCTTTGAACTATGTCCATGAACTCGAGTATTTTAGGTTACATACCAGAAATGCTTGAACACAGTTTTTTCTTTAATGTCAATGTCTTCCTGGGAATTCCTGAGAGATGAGAACAATTCTATTTCAAGCCATTGCTGCAAATTACACATGAGTGGTATTCCAGGTAGACTTAGCTTTCTCTATTCATATGTATCATTTTTTGACAGGTCAGAGCTCTAACATTACGACTGAGCCTTCGATGGTTCAAGCGATGCTCCTGGAAAATGTGACCCTTGACTGCCGTGTCAATACACAAGATTTGCCTTATATTATCAGCCATCCAGTAATTTGGAGTCACGTTTCCAGTTCCGGACGTTTACGCCAAATATCAGTAGCGTTCTTTCTCACTGTAAATGATACTAGATTCTTTTTCCGTCATGGAAATGCAAATGGCAGTGCTACGGACTATTCATTTCAAGTGGGTATTTTGGGTAAGTTATTTTATTAAATAATTATGATAAAATTAGATATTTGTAAACCACAGTTGAATGGGAACGTTGATGAAGGTGATCTCAAATTTTGGGTTTGTGAAGGTGTTATCCTTACAGCTCATAAAACGTATCTATGGATCATCGTCTTCATTTACCTTTACCTCAGAAAAATGTTATCATTCCACTGATGATGTTGTCGTTTTTTTCATAGGTGGCAAAAACCAGACATTTGTTCCCAAGTGTTAAAAAATAAAGAAATTGCACAGGGTAAATGTAGGAATATTCTTATAGTAAAGGGTTGGTAGTTCGTATAATTTAAACTTGCGAGGAATTACCCAGGTTTATTTCATTCGTTATGCCTATAACGATGCATCCGCATTGTAAGATTTTCGGGTGCTCATGTCTAGCCTTTGGTTAGAAAGAGTCATACAAGACAGTGTAGAATAAACACTGGCATTATTTATTTGTTAATTACAGTAACTAAGGAATTTCGGTACCATTACATATACATAAGCAGCTATGAGTTTATATAGGATTTGTATGAAACCAGATAATCAGGGGATACCAATGTGTTCGATTCCTTCGGGGCGAGAGAGGTATGTGAAAGAGAGCATCAGAAAAAATTGCACTTTATCTCTCTCTCTCTCTCTCTCTCTCTCTCTCTGTGAGTGGATTAAATAATATATTTGAAATGATTTATATCACTTAAAACTTAAGGCAGAGAGGTAAAGGACGTGAGTTGCTTAAGTCGGGGCGGTGAATTAGGTGAAGTTTTAACCTTCAGGTACAGAAGGTGGCGAGTATCGTAAAGTGACGCGCAATCCAAGTTCATCTTGTAGCGAAGGTTAAGAGAGAAGTTGAAGTTGCGACATTACGGTAGGAACAAATTGTATCTTTCCCAGAATTATCTAAGCTGTCATTATCTCTCGCCTTCACTCAGAGAGGGTAACTCTGGTGATAATTCACTGAAGGCGACGTCATATCAACAAATACGGTAGCACATGTGACCTCACGAATAATTAAACAAATTCTGGAATTCCCCGTAATGTCAAACAAACGTATCAATCTTAAATAGAAACTAACCATTGCAACTTGACATAGTATACCTCGAACGGCTTGAGAATATGAATTGTGTTCTGTATTAACAATGTAATGTTAATACTGGACTTCCGACTGCTACGGGGGCCCCGAGTGGCCGAGTGGTCTAAAGCGCTCACCGTTCCGGATCACTGCCATCTCACCTCTGTCTGCATGGGTTCGAGTCCAAGGCTCGGCTAGCGTGGGTACGTGGGAAAGCCTGCCAGTAGCTTCTCGTGGGTCGGTGGTTCTTCCCTGGGTTTTCCAGGGTTCTTCCTCCACCAGTTATACTGGCCGCCATGTATAGCCTATCTTGTGCTGAAAAATGGCGTTAAACCCTAGATCATCATCAACCGACTGCTACGAACGCTAGACAAGATAATAGTGAAGCAATTACATTTACTGCCGAAAGGGGGGGGGGGGTTTGCAGGTCCCATGGAGGGATTCCATTACCAATCAAATAATATTTTCTTGTTAGGGGCCCCAGAATTTTAGTTTGGGGGAGGGAAAGGGTCCATATTTCCTTGATATGCCACGGCATTAAACCTGAAAGTTTTAATGGCGATGAAAAACTTGAGCTAGTCCCATCGTGCAAGAATTAATCCATGGGTCAATTTTAGCTACGTATCTGAAGCCGTCTTTTCGTGACAGGTATGTGTATGCATGATTATAATGAGAGACTTTCAATAGCTTCGAGACTATAAACAGGAACCAAGTCCCTCTGATTACGGATTGACTTTAAGAATTAGGGACGTCGGGGGATAATCGTATGTAAACATGTATTCCAGCGTGAGTATCGGTTTGTTGAGAGTTTCCGCGTCGAAGTATGCATACCATAAGCAAAAGGATCTGTCGATTTACAACTGAGAGAAATAGATTTAATGTTGGATAACTGAGTTCACTTTGATAGCCAATTCCTGTTAAAACGGTTTGCCATTATGCAGTATTGTTCATTATACTACTGTGTTCTATTACCAGATTCCGTAACTTCTTTCGTTGGAAAGCAGTTGTACCAGGGTAGCGTTCTGATTGTTGATATACTGGACAACAATGGAGTACCTCCCTGATTGTTAATATACTAAACAAACAGTGAAGTTGACTACCTGTTTTGTTGCTATACTAAGGGAGTTCCATAACACACCCACCCCGCCCGTCGTTTGATATTCTGGAAAACAGTGGAGTTGCCTCCCTATTGTTGATTTACTGGACACCAGTGGAGTTGTCTTCCTGTTGTTCTATTTACTGGACAACTGTGAAATTGTCGCACGAGGACATCACTATTTACCTTTGTACATGTTTTAGAACTGCTTCTCTGCCAAGTATACTCACTTCTTTTGAGAAATCTCATATGCCCGTTTTGTAGATATTTTTATGGAGGTGAATCATCCGATAACATGTTTTATCTTACTTTGAATTATCTGTCGTTGTTGATGTTGATATTTGAAATGATGTAGCCATTCGTAATGATTGCTGAATATGATTACAAATGCAAATGAGATTTTAGATGCTAAGTAATGTGGATTATATATTCTTATATGATGGTTTTAGTAACAGAGTTAGATATAATTGAATTGGTCGCATGTAGAAGTGAGTTCTGGAGATTAACCCAGGAAATGAATAAAATCCTGAATTGCTGAATGACCCTCCAGTATATTCTTTGTTGGCTGAAAAAAAAACTATCTTTTGTCTGAAGTTGGAGTCACTATTTGTGTCTTCGAAAGAAAAGAACTGTTCGGATAATATATGAACAGATTTGGAATCACCTTGAATCTTTCTTTCTTTCAAAGTCTTTGTGATAAACCCCAGCCAAACCAATAGACTCTTCTCGCTCTTGTTGAAACAAAGCTTTAGTTGCCAAACACTCTTACAGATATATCATGAGTAAAATGTTTTGTGCTGTTAGATGAACTACAACGGTTGACATTACCACGGTGAAGACCTATGGCGCATATGTAATCCTGAAATGTAGAATCATCTGTTCAAAACCCCAGATAAAACGATATTTTGCAAACATTCAAACACGAAGTTATGTGTAGCTCATATAAAAAAGAAATTCAGTCTTTTTGGTTTCTGGAAGCTGACATGGTTAATGTGTTCGTTTCGAGCTATTTGTTTTCTGGAAGCTAATGTGGTTAATGTGTTCATTTAGCGGCAATTTCTTTTCTTTCCTACAGAATATACATGTTTAGTGGTTTCAGATTTATGCCTAGTCTAATTTTCCATGATTTCTTTGGTACAAGGAAAAAAAAAAACACGATAGAGATACCTGTATGAATATCTTCAATAGGTGCATATACTAAGACAGATTTATTATGCAATTGTTTTGTCCCCTCTAATACAAAATACGAGTCTCTTTCATCTAGACTAAATATCCCTGATGAGTTACTGTCTTAATTGATATACGAGACCGGGTTCCCCAGGTGGCCGAGTGGTCTAAAGCGCTTATCGTTACCGATCACTGCCATATCACCGCTGTCCGCTTATGTTCGATTCGGCTAATATGGGTAGATGAGAATGCTATCAAGTAGCTTCCCGTGGGTAGGTTGTTCATACCGATGGTTTCCTGGGTTGTTATTCCACCAGTTGTACTGGCCACCATATATGGTCTAGCATGTGCTGAAAAATGGCAGTAAACCTCCGCAACAATAATAACACAACAACAACATCAATATTGATTTGACGAAATTGAAGGCTGAGAACCACAATGGCGCCTCTTGCCCCATTATTTTACAACTGTTGACTAAATTTTCTGTTCAATCATACGATCAAGGGAATTGCTATTACTAGAAACTTGTACAACTCTCATGCTCTTTTCGTGGGGAAATATGATTGCTATTTCTCCTTATATACCGTCAGTTTGTCCCAGTTGTCGCATCGCCAAATCTTTGGAGAGATATCCACTTCAGAAGGATCCACAATAATACCCATCGTGTTTCATTGCTTTTATAATTCCACCAATGCGTTGTTAAGCGCAGTGTTCACTTTTTCGAGTAAATAGTTCATATAATGGTCTGATTTCTTACTGCTTGCTCTTTTGCCCTCTATATCATATCTAGGACGTCTCCCTGACGAGTCATTATCGTGCAGAAGAAAGTTCAGTAAGTCACGTTTATGCTGTTCAGGTTGAAAAGAAAGCTCATGGTAGTCTCTAATCCTAGATTCATTATCTTAATAACTTTCGAGAGGTATCCGAGGTCTACGTGCTTCCTTGGAGCCATTTCCCTCTGCGTTTTCTGATCTCTGAGTTGCTAAGCCATACGTTTCTGGTTCTTGAAAGTGTGCTGGTGTGGCAAAAAATTTACTGTTGTACTGAATATGTCCCCATCTCTTGATAATAATAATAATAATAATAATCATCTGTTTCTCCATATCTCGATATAATCTTTTGTACGTTTCTCTGTACTCTTGGTGGTACGCTTCCTCGATCTCAAGGTTGATTAGGGGAAAGCCATGTTTGCCATTTCCGTGCCAAACTCTTGAGACTAGAAATCGAGGCTCTTTCGTCACCATTGGCATCCTTATAATCTGCTTACACAATGCTAACACACACACACACACACACTAATCAATTATGAACCCCAACCCTGACCCTCACCCCAAATTAACCCAGTGTGAGGCTATTACACTCATGACTTTTCGTTGTACTCAAGGAAAAAAATACCGAAAAACCTTTACAGAGATAATAAATATATGTACATCAATGGTCGTGCTTGACAATTTTCATATGCAACGGTACTGTAGATAACTATATTGCATTCCACCGACGACGGTACGTGGTGTATTATATTCGACTATAAAAGAGTACTCGTTATGCCGCATTCGAACAACTACTGGATGCTCTAGGCAAGATTTGAATCGTCGAATACTATTGCTAATTGAATGCTGACCAACGCGTATCATCAGCGGTCGTGTGTGATAAAACCCTTAACGTCTTGGTTGAATACAACAATCGTAAATCGAAGAGTACCCGTCAAATTATTATTCTATATTCTATGTAGGATATTGGTCTTGCAATTACTGAAATGATCCAAGTTTTGAATATTTGGCAACCAAAATAAACAAAACGTTTGAACTACATTTGGATGTTAATGTCATGCGGTAAAGAGTTTTACTGGATTAGATCGAAGCGGAATCTTGTTTCTTGATGCGTTTTACTCCATTTATCAAAGCTATCTACGGAAATACAATGACACATAATGCTTTCGTTGTAGGTGTAATGGATAAAGATGATGGACATTTTGAATGTAAACACACAAGTAACGACAGTGCCATCTCCAGAAAAGAGGTTCCGTTTACCGTATTACGTGAGTACTTCTGCAAACGAGAAATTGTGTGTCTTTCCTTCCACAAGATAACAACGGGAAATAATATATTACAGTCTTTAAAATGCGACTTAGAATTATGAATACTATCTTTTTGAACTAAGCATTGTATTTGTTTTAGCTGTGCCGACGGAAAACACAAACTGTTTCAGTTCATAGGATATTGTCTGTTCCGGAAAATAGCTACAGTTAATAAACCGACTGAAATGTGCTTCATGTTGCATAGACGGTCGTTTTACTGTTCTTACTCACCTTAGTCAAAACCGGAAGGAGATTCAGTACGTCCATGAGGTTTAGTGGGTTTAGCAACTACAACCAATGAACATGTGCCATGACCGTTAACTTGTTTTGAATAAAGGCAAGTTTTAATTGTTGTCATCAGTCGTGAAGAAAAAAGACATTGCGCTCTTTCTGAATACGCTATATTCAGATATGTGCGCGCTGCCAATATTATTTTTGGTATTTATCATGGGTTTACCAAATTCGTTGCGACTGTTTATTCCAAAAAACCTGCTCTTGCAAACTCGCTAAGAACGTGCAAAGCATTTACAGGACAAATAAGACAAAGCCTTTATATGACAAGCTGATACTGTAAAATGTGACACTTAACTGACCTACTTGAAAAATATTCCAAGTTTGAACTTTTCTATGTAATTCCGTCGTAGTATATTTGGACATATTTATGATTATACTTGTACGCATGTCTGTCTAAATGTAGCTGTGTATGTATGAATGCATGCATGTGTATCCTTATGATAATTTAGGCATTCATATTTGGTGCATTCGGTGTGTATGTTAATAGATTTACTTTGTATATATCTGCAGCGACAATGTATATATGAGTTTGCTGAAGTTGTTTCTCTGTTTTTATCCTTTCTTCAGATGACATAGAAACTGTGACATTGGAGGTACGCATAGCCAACCAAACTTTAACGTCCACTCGCACTCTTCAGCCAAAGGAACCTAGTATCTATGAGACGGAAGTAAGATCGTGTCTTGTAACATGCGTAGTGAATGGCAGCAATCCGGAACCTGTTGTCAAATTGAGAGTTGATGGAATTATTCTGCCCGTCCAGCCCAACGTAAGAGATTCACCAATCTATAATTTGAGACTTATACTTACTTTGGAATGATATTAGAATATAATTCAGGTCGACTTAACCATATGAATTGATTTACACGATTTACACGATAATTCTAATACATTTGACGTTAGTTGAAAGAAGGGTTATTGACGTGGAAATATTTTCTGACAAAGCAAACCGGTATTAGCTTAGACTGGTTTTATCAACCAATATCGTCTCATTTTTCACAATAAAGCATACTTAAATAATAATAATAATAATAATAACAATCTGAAATAACATGACTCAGTTTTTGAACATATTTACTCTTGTCAATTTATATTGTTTAGAGCTGCAGCACTATGGTACCTTATCACAGAATACACGTTCACTATATATATATATATATATATATATATATATATATATATATATATATATATATATATATATATATATATATATATATGTGTGTGATAAAACTACACCTCTGTTTCATGCTTCTTGACCATATTTACAAAAATGCCCCAAATTAAATAGGTTTTACAGATTTAAGCGTATTTTGTGCAAACAATCTATAGATAGGAGAAGAAACAATAAGCAAATCACGTAACCCCAAAAAGACAGCCATGATTAAGTTTCTGCTGTTCTCCAAACTAACATGAATATCCAAAGTAATGTCTTTTTATAGGTTGATAAAAACAAATTCCAACTCGACAAATGTATGACCTTAATACATGCTATAGACTGATTGTTCTGAATTTCCAGTTCTAAACTTTGAACGTTTTATTAGAAATAAAAACATCAGACATTGTAATTAATTCTAACTGCTGTAGTACCTTGATTTAAGCTTTGTAAATACAAGCAGGTAAAATATATAATTATCTATCACACGATGAAAACATGTTTTTTTCATTTATCAAAGTGTCATAAAAAGTCGACAAAACATTCGCAGTCATTTTTGTTTTTGACCGTCAAAAGAGTAATTCTAAAATTCAAGTTGCTCACCTGCAGCGTCAGTGTTCCGTATGACTTTGATACAGAAGCATTACTTTATGTGTCATAACATTTGCACAAGTGCTCTCCCGTTCATTTAAAGTGGTTGTTTCAAACAGCTTTAAAGTTGCTTGGACTTTGTCAAGTTTGAATGAAGGTTTGGAAACTAACTCAAATTAATTTCTTTGTTCCATTGGCAGTTTATAACCATAATGTAATACAAAAACAGTTCTACATCTGTTAGAATTGATTACAAATATACTTTCTGCTTTATTCTTTTTATGATAGTATGTATTATTGTATTATAAAGTAAACCAGCTTGTATCCCAGTTAAATGTAGAGTAGTGTAGTCAACCATTTTCAATGGTTCAATTTCAAGAAACTACATTGCCATAATATATTTACATTGATGCTAAACTAGGCAAATAAACAATCATCTGGTACTGGTTCGCTTATTAGTTATTTATGTTCCTTTGGCTGTCAATTTGAAAAATACGTTCTATTATTCTCAAATAAAAACGTTTTCTTTCTATAAATATAAAATATACATTAGCGTATTTCTTGACAATAAAACAATGTTTATGTTCATCCTTGTAGCCTTTTACAGAAGTAAATGTTCTTCGGAAGTATTGTCTATATTACAAATGTGTATATAAAATTGTATAGGAAATATAAGTTGGCATGCGCATTGCATTCCAACTTGCGTTATCAAGGGAAGGAAACGAGTTACCACTAAGGTTGCTCTCTATAGATATGTACTTTTGAGAGAGAGTGACAGGTATAAGATGAAGTTGTTTGCATTTGCAACATGCACATTAGAGAAAATGTTTGCTTATCCCTATGTAACTTTCATTTACAGTGACTGAAATTTTTTTGGATATTGTACTTATAGAAATTGTATATGATCTAAGTTCATAGTTGACCAAAATGGCTAACCCCATGAGCTATAAAAGACACAATCATTAGCAGTTATTAAATTAGAAAAATAATAATTTTGCCACATTAGACAATGTCAGCTTCTGAAATTTCAATGAATGAGTTACAAGATATATAAAAGTATGAAAAAATTGTTGTCTTATTTTTTTACAATTTACCTTTGATGTCCAGGAAATGAAAATCACCAAGTGGAACTTGCAGTATTTTGATAGATAACATCTGAAGTAACGTCAAGCTGCTGCCAGCTTTATACACGCATCAGTCATACACCAATATAAATGGAATTCAAAGGTCATTTAACAACATCTAAGATATACGAGGTCTTTAAAACCAGCCAGTAAAAACAGTCAGCAAAACATTAAAAAAATATTTTTTCTAAAAAAACATCTAACCAGTGCAACATACGGAACTGTAGAGCGCCATCATGGGGGATTGTTCTTCATATTATGTCTTGGCTTCACTTTCATTCAGTATCTCAAACTTCTTTGCTCATATTAATGTTTTTGACAGCTTTACCATGGTTACGATGAATTTTAAAAACATTCATAAGATCTTATGATTTTCTTAATCTGAATAAATTTTGAGGATTTCATCTAATTTGAGGATTTCATTTTGAGGATTTCATCTAATTTGAGAAGTTCCTCAAAGCTATTTTCAGAATAAAATGTTGTTAGGTTTCAAGTTTGCGTCCATGTATTTATACTTCTCAAAAAATTATTGATATTTTCTGAAGTATCACTGGCAAGACGATTTGCAATGGGGACACATTTTTCCTGAAACCAGGACTTGGAACTTAATTTTTATTTCTCCTAGGTAAACAGTATCTTCTTAAAAAGTATTTGATATGTTCTTTTTTGTGTGCATAAAACCAGCTTTGTTCTCAATAAAGTCAATTAGGGTCACCTAGTGTGACATATTTTGTAATTTGTTTGTTCTCAAAACGGATTTAATATCTCTCTCTCTCTCTCGTTACTAAAATTCCACGATTGATTTATATATTAGTCATTTAGGTTTTTCGTTGGTGTTGGGATGCGTCTGTTTTCAGCTTTTGTTAAAATCCTTTGTTTTCCTTAGCACTTCTATCTCGGCAACCCCTAACAATACTTACTTCATATCTTGGCATATAAAATTGTCACACATTCCACTGCTCTCTGTACCACTCATGCTCACGATGAGTTCAGTTTCTTGGCGGATCATTGTGTAAAAATTGTAAATGGGGACCTATTTAGGTTCAAGTTTATTTCATTACAGGTAACATTTTAATTTGCTTCATATGTGTGATCACATAATAGCATGCTCCCTTTACCCAGTACCGACCATGGGTGGTAACAATAAGCCAAGAACTATACCACTGTTATTGGTTGCGCTTTATATAAGTAATATTTTGGAAAATTCCTTATTCTATTCACTTCGGATTATAATATCATGTTATATCTCCTGATCTCAGTACTAGTTGTGCTGGAGAAGAGAGGAGAAATGGTGTAAAGGACATAGTTGGCTCAATCTTTTTTTCAACAAATTGTATCTCTTGTTTTTTTCCAAAACCCATTACCCGATACATTTAATATTTAGAACATGATATCACATGCTTCCTTTCTCGTAGCATCACTCCTTCCCCTTTGGTTTGATTCCGAGTGAGGCTATGAGGTACATAATTGTATTAAGGGCACATTTTCCTTGAGGCTTTAATTTATTATTTGTTTTATACATCAGATATATTTTTCCAGTTATCCAATTCCAAAATTCACTTCAGGCTTGGAATATAATATCTCCACATACATTCATACTCGTTTCTTTTATGAGTCTATTCATGTCACCATGCACAGTATTTATTGGCATGAAAGAAAAATCAAGTAGAGAGTGATTATTGGTGTTAAAGTGTGTTGAAACATTAGAGGAAAATTGAAGATCTCTGTAATTTTTTATATGAAAGCGATGATTATTCATTCTCTTAGAAACTTGTTGTAGTGTTTGTCCAATATATTGCATGCTACATTTTTTACAGGTTATTAAATAAATCACATCAGTTGATATGCAGTTAGTGTTATCGAGTAGAGAAAATACCTCTTTTGTATTGCAGTTAGTGTTATCGAGTAGAGAAAATACCTCTTTTGTATTGCAGTTAGTGTTATCGAGTAGAGAAAATACCTCTTTTGTATTAGCACTACTGTTTGAAGTACTTTCTCTTATGTTTGCACATTGAGAGCACTGGTGTCTGTTACATTTAGATGACGAAAAGTGTATTTTTTATTTTCTGTTTGTTTAGTTCTGTTTAAAACGTCTTGCAGATTCTTGGGTCTTCTATAAGCGAGAATTGGTTTCATTTTGAAAAGTGATTTGACGCTAGTTTTATTGGATAAATTTAGGAGACTATAATATTTATTAATTATACGACCTATATTAGGTAATGAAGGATTATATTGTATTGTGAAAGGAATTACATCTCTCTCTATTTTACATTCTGCTGTGTTTAAAGCCTCATGTTGAGTAAGATTACGGGCTTTGTTCAGTGCAGAATCAATTATGTATGTAGGATAATTTCTATTTTCAAAATAAGTTCGTAATTTATTCAAAGAATTTTGTAATTGACAATCATAAGCACTTATACAAATCGTTGCGTGCTAAAAATATAGTTTCACTACACATGTATATTCTTGCCATTAGCTCTCCTACTCCCGTGTAAAGTTCTTAGGCTTTGTCATGGAGATCACTATTCAGGATACATTTTACTTAAACTGTTTCATTTCAAATATTGTGGTTTTAAAAAACAATAATGCAGCTCAAAAAGTACTTGAAATATTTATCAATTCCAAACTTATTTTCGTCCTATACCGTACTTGTCCCCTGGGTAATGTACTTGAATGAAGCCTTGGGGTAAAGAAATTGCATCATCTTGATTCTATTTCTTTCTTTTCTTTTCTCTTCCTTCCTAATATGTAATAACTCTTCTCCAAATTCATAAGAGTTTTGTTATGCCATACTCATATTTCAGATTATACCACTGCTGTCCCTATATGACACTATGTGGCAAACAACGAGGACGCCTTGATTATTGTATTCTTCTTTATGATCTGTTTCAATACATTCATCCAATTTATGCAGATTTGAATTATAATATCGTCACATTCTTACCTGGTAGGTGACATGGGATCGTGGAAGTATGTCATATGTATCCACAGCTCGTCTCAAAGACAGATGATATGTTTCTTATATTTCTTGCTAATCGAGGAGACATGTTATTTGAAATATAATGGCAGCCGAATATTTATTTACATTTCTGTTTTTTAAATATTCCAGCATCTTGAATATTTAAGATCTTCCAACTAATCCTGATTTATTGTATTAGGTATCATCAAGGTTGGTAGGTTTCAGGAGAGCATATGAGGCCATGGTCATAAAGAATGTCTCTCTGGCGGGTCACGCAAACAAGTCTGTTGTAGACGTCATATGCGAAGCCCAACTCCCTGGTAACCGTTTCCAGCTTCGATCTGCCGGCATTAGACTTGATGTTCAGCCTGGTATGATTATCTCCCTTTTTGAAAAATGTTATCTTGTGAAATAGAAGAAACTGTGAGAACTAAAAAAATGATGTATTGTTTAGTGCTTAAATTTTCATCAACATGTGACAGGTTATATCGTGCAGAGGCATTTACAATAATGTGCATTATCCAGAGACACGTTACGGAGTCCGACACAACCCGATCTGGTCAGGATACAAAGCCGCACCCTTCTGCCCTTGAGTATGGCAAATGAAACAATGAGATACTGCAGTCCCCTTAGCAAAGTCATCAAAATTAGACACCACAAAGGTTAATCCGCAAATGTTCATTACGGCATCTGATGACGGTTGTTGTGGGACCATCAAATTTGTGGATAAATTGTTATAGGAAGATCTACTAAATATCAGTTTAATATAAACCTTAATTCCCACACACCACACCCGCTTAATCACCACTTTCCACGCATTTTCTATAGTATCTATGTTGAAGACTTTATTTTACATGTTATTCTCGCCAGTATCTTAATTGGTGGTGAATAGTGCGCTCAAAATTACAAAAAAAAAAACAAACAGTCACTTATATGCAGACGTATACACAATGCGCTAACAGATCGAAGTCTTCCATGTTGGATGTAATCACGATATCATACGAGCAGTGTAGAATGCAGTCATATATATATATATATATATATATATATATATATATATATATATATATATATATATATGGCTGCTTTTATAAATGGTTCTCAATGGATTGAATCAGGTCGAAACAATTATGACGGATATGACTTTTATATTCCGGAAACCTGACTCCATAGATTATAACATTTAACATTGATCTCTCTCTCTCTCTCTCTCTCTCTCTCTCTCTCTCTCTCTCTCAAACATCCAATCCACTGTAATTATAATTACTAGCGACTAAAATCATTTTCATTTTGTTAAAAAGAGTATTTTTAAAAAGAAAATAAATAAAAAGATTATGTCTAAATCAGGAATAATAGTTTAAATTTGTAACCAGAACTTACCTTGACTCAGAGTTTATTATAGGCTGTAATGAATCCTACAATCGGATTCCTCTTTCGTGTTTTAGAAATGTTTATTTTTAGATCGTTTTCTTTTTCTTGTAGGCATTTCAGCAGTGTGTGAGAATCAAGAAGGTAAACAGATTGGTGATACTGTCAAAATCAATTGCTTTGTCAGTGCTAATCGTACTACTCTGAATTGCTCCAAGGTCACCTTGACTAATGCAACCGGCAACGAAGTATTAACAAAAGTTGGAGTTGACTCAGAAAATCCGAACTTCGGACGAATGAATTTCAGCTGTGTCGTAAGTAACTTTTATAAATAATTATATCAAGGTTTTGACTCATCAGATATACATTTTGACCACATCGGTTACTATAACATATCACCAACGTGAAAAATTCATGCCCGTATCTCTCCGATCTGCGAAAGCAGGAGACGCATGAATTGTATTCTTACATAGTATTGAATGGGCGTTTGATACGTTTTCTAAACAATTTAGGAAATAGGTAAATATTCACCTAAAATATTTCAAGATAGAAAATGGAGACTGCAGTTGTTTCGATAAATGTGGCAGTGATTAGTATATTAATGTAAGTCAATATATTAAAATCCTGCATCATAGGTCATACTAATCTGAACATAGTTGATCCTGACAACCATTATTAAGTTGCTGTTATTGTTCTTAAAACAACAGATGCAGCATATTGTAGTTTATTGTTAAGCTTTTGTACTTTTGTGTTAGGTTTAAACATTTTTAATTGCAAATTTATGCAAAATGGGTCGGGCAACAAGTTCTCACAACATTAGATCAAACCTTCCCGATACAAACGCAGAAATACAAAGTCATCGAAGATCACGACTGGCAGAAGTAATATCAAATACAATAAAACAACTGCAGCAAATTGTGTGTATTAATAGTTACAAGATAAAGCTTCGAAAAAAGGAAAAAGGATTGGAAAGAGAAATGTCCAAGGCAAGTAAAAATTATGTTACCATAATTCGGAAAAAATGCACTTAATGTGAAAACACCTACTTCATTATCTGTTCGTTATTGGACCTCCGGAAGAAGAGTAACCATTATAACAGACGTTATATTTGGAATTAAACGAAGAAACACGAGTTAAAACACCTGGTATTCATAATATACTGTTAAATTAACTTAAAGATATTCAAACTGTGCTCCTTACGAGTTCAGGTGTGCCAAATTAAAGTGTTGATAGAGATCGGGAATGGCATTTCTTTAAGACTACGTATTAGATTTTGCCTCTGAGATATTTATTGAGCGCATATGAACATGTAACGAGATGCACCTTCTGTTTCTACCCCACAGTCGCATAAGGTATTGTATACCACGTGATTGATTACTTTTGTGAGGTCGCTATATTGATTTCTTGCCCTAGTATGAATAAGAGAGTATTTGCGATCACCAGACAGGTAATAAGAAGAGAGATTATTTCTAGCGGGGGTAATATACCTTTTAAATATTACAAAATTGCTTTCCGATTTGACATTTTCAGGTAGTTTATTCCATATGCTAATAGAAGAGTTAAGGGAAGATTTTGATTTGTTATTTGAAGTCTGGAATTTGATATTAAAAGTTCTGTTGATTACCTAAATTTATGTTGTTGTTTCACCCAAGAAAAAGGGGTAACAGTCCACTAAAATAATTTGATACATCATTATGATAATTCTATGAAAGCTGCAGATTTTGTAAGATTTTCCTCTTATTTAAAGCGGGGGCTACCCATATTCCTTATAAATATTGTGTGCATGGACACTTCTGCTTAGACTTGTGACTAACCTGGCAGCCTGTAACTGAAATCTCTATAATATCTCATCATCTGCTTTTGAGCATCCATCCCAAACGATATCTACATATTCAAATAAAGGCCTTATGTATCTTTATTAACGTATATCCAATTATTTTCTACTCAGCTTGTATTTGAGGAATCTTAAAATATTTAGCGATTGACACAATATATATATATATATATATATATATATATATATATATATATATATATATATATATATATATATATATATATATATGCGTTGTACTACATAAGATATATATATATACATCAAAGTAATCTTGCATGAAGTCAATTCTGTTTGACAAGTGTTCAGTTAGAAATTGGTAGTCAACGGGTTTAGCAGTGCCCGCAGTAAAGCATGTTTTTGTCTTCCTTTTATTGAAAGTAGAAAACACAAATTTAATATGTTCCTATTCAATACCCAATCATCATCAATTGTAACAAATCGCATAACAGGATGCTGGTATTTAGTCATTATTTTTATCATGTTAAAAGTGATTTTTAACAATGGCGGAAAGTGAATCACAGATTTATGTACTTTACAAATGAATCAATTCGTCACAGCAGTTTTGTATCAATTACAGAAGAATACTTTGTGCTATATGTTGACTAATACGAGTCAGAGACCTGGAAACTAAACCACATAAACGTACCTCCCAAAACTTCAACCTAGGGAGTTGTTTGACACGAAGTCAATACAGTATCCATGACTGCAAAGAACATTGTCTTTAAAAACTCTATTTCAACTTCAAGTTTTATTGAAAAAGAACAACTGCTTTACTAATTGAAGGAAAGAAAAGGAATCGTAAATGTTCACCCAAAGTTTACCCTAATTTTCAACCAAAGTTAAACGACCTAAGTTTCTTTCGACTTAAAATTTAGTCAATGTTAAAAATGAAGCGAACAGTCGTATAATGCGAACGCTGGTTTACACACTCTTCATTGTTCCTGTTATATCACTATAAAACGTACGTTTCACAAGCGTAAAGGCGGACAACCGCTTCTCTTCGAATTGGTATGCATCTTATAAAGGTACGCTTCAGATGCTATATGTTTAGAGAAGCTGTCAAAGTTACAAAACTGTCTCAATTTTAAGGAAAATCGTACCTATGGTATTAAAATTTTATATTGTATACCTAGGTGTGTGCTAAATTTTAAAGTGTGTATGCTGATGTAAAATCGAGAATGCCATATCGTTAACACAACAATAGTCCTAGAAATCATCCATGACAGCCAGTGAACACACCAATAACTTCGTGTTTACCTTAAGCCATAAGGTTTGTTATTTACCTGTTTAAACAACTTAGTTTTCTGAAAGATCTTGTATAATGGCTAGGAATAAAATATACATTGTCTGCAAAAAGATACTTCCTTGGAGGTTATTTCGTTTTGGGGTGATTGTCTTTTTGTTTTCTTTTACTATTTTCACAAAAGAACTGATGTTGGAAATATCGCAAAAATAGGATTGACTACATCAGCTAGACTACCAGCTTCATTTCTTTATTTTGGCCTGGAAACAGCAAAAATTTACCAAAATTTACCCAGAGTCTACGTCTTTTGCAGATGGTATTCCAAAATAGTTTACAGTATAACTTCTACCACTTGCATCGCACTTCCAGACGTTACCGGCATTACTCTTTAATGCTCACCATTTAGAAAAGGGATGAAGTTAACACATCTTTAGCTTTTGTTTTTGTTGTTGTTCTTCTCTCTCTCTCTGTAAAATATCAAAAAGAGACTTTAACTTGTTCAATGATTAGAAATTGTTTAAATTATCTTCAAAAATACCTGTTTTGTTTTCTTCCAGTTTTGGCCTTACCACATTCTTCATGTTGTTCACGCCTTGAAGGAAATGTTATATGTTTCATACAATTTACTGACAGCTTGATAATAAGTCAGGAGACCATTAGTAAATTCAATAACTTCTTGACTTTAATTAGCGGCTGAAAGTTTGTTTGCCTTCTCACGCTTCTTGACTGGGTCTGCTTTTTCATGCTTCAGAAGATGACCAGCTTCTGTTCAATGGATGTATGCTGCCAAGTTACATTTCCTGTTTTCTTTATTTTTTTTATTTTCTCTGCACGAACTGGGAAACCTTTGGCCTAGCTGTTCCTCCAAACAGTGTGTAGCTTAAAATAGCATCTCATAAACTACAATGTACCGGTGCATGAGATAAGACTAGCTCTACTTTTCAGCACAAGCAAACAAACATCAGCATCCTTGGCGAATATTTATGCCCTGTATTTGAAATTTCTTAATTGAATCATTGAATTGTATGAAAAGTTCCGAATCAGTTTCGCCTTATGTCTTGTTTTGGTCTAAGTAACGAAATCTGACTTCATCCCGCAATGTTAAACTATATACCAATCGTCATTCTACAACGTGTGGTTTGAGAGATTTTGAGACCTCTCTTCCGTTGATGTTTAATAGCTCGAATACCTCTTGACAGCTGACCTATTATTTCCAGAGGGGCTATATCAGTTTGTGGTTACTGTAACCACTTTAATATTACTCAATGCAACAAAAGAACCAGGGAGGAAAAATGTCTAATCTTTCACACGATTCACTATGAAAGATTCAAAAATTTCTTGGTTGCTTGTTGCTGTTGTTATTGTTGTGGGTTTAATGTCATTTGTCTGCACATGATAGGTTCTACATTGCGGCCAGTACATCTGGTCGAGGAAGAACCTGGAACAATCCCGGGAAGAATAACCGACCCGCAGGAAGTTACTGGAAAGCTTTCTCACATATCCAAGACTCAAACACACACGAGCAGAGGTGAGATCTCAGTGATCTGTAAAGGCGAGTGCTTTAGATCACTCGGCCACACAAGGCCACCAAACGTGTATAGGTTGACCAGCATCGCTTCCAATCGTCTAGTAGAATATTTTGTATGCCGTAGTAGATTATCAACAAGAGCGTTCAGTAATAAATGTACCGATAACTATATGTTAATATCCAGTGTTACATATATCTGATTTGTCAGTTTTAAATTTTTAATTCCATTACCGGGTATATGCTATTATAATGTAAATTTATCCACTGGAGATGATATTTTTCCAGAAAATCGGTTTACCTGAATCATTCTTTTGTAAACACCAGGTGTTGATCTAAATCCTGAGCTTGTTTCGGAATTTGCAGCAAACTTCGTAAAGAAGATCTATTTTATTTTTAAATTATTTGTTTTCGTCAGGGTCATTTTTGGTGTACGTGGTGATATAAACACGACCACGTACCCCCCCCCTTTCGATTTTGCAATTCCGGTTTTTCCATTACTTGCATTTGTTAGTTTTAATAGAGATGCGTAGAGAGAGAGAGAGATTTCTCAGTTTTGGGCTTTTTACACTGATGTCAAATTATTTTGTTGTAGCCAGATTTTGAATTATAATTGTCTTCAGATCAGTTGGATTTCAAACGGATTAATTTTTCTCTGGAAATATTTTGAGGAATGCTTACACAGAAATTTTGGAAAGACATTGCTTACAAATTTAATTTGGAATTCCAGCACCAGAGTGCCATTATTTATGTTTCTATAAGGAACTGTAGATCAGCACAGTACTGACTACAGCATACGTCATCGTCATCCATCTTGGATTTTCCATCAGGATTCGAACTTGAAATTATCAGAACATTTATTGCTGTTGGTGTTGATGTGGGGTTTAATTTTCAGCACACGATAGGCTATACATGGTGGCCAGTATTAATGGTGGAGGAAGAACCAGAGAAAGCCCCGGAAAGAGCCACCTACCCACGAGAAGCTACTGGCAAGCTTTCTCACATACTCACATTGGTTGAATCCGAGACTCGAATTTGCGCAGACAGAGGTGAGATGGCAGTGATCCGTAACCGATTGCGCTTTAGACCACTTGGCCACTTGGGGCCCCTAGAACATTTATTATTAGGACTTTTGCAATTTAATTCGTGGATTATTCTTAGATTATTTTTGGATTTGATTTTTGAAACCATAAGTTCTTCTCCTTTTATCATTTTTACAGAATATTTCCAGGGAAATAAGTTATTTGTTAAATTTTATAAAAGCTTGCTGTTTTCACTCGTTCTTTGTTACTGTTTATTTGAGCCTAAACACGTAACACCAGTAAAAATGTATTAAACGTTAATTTTTCATCAAGACCAAGACCTTGTGATGTAAACCTGAAATAAATTTTTAAAAACTTTTACGCCGATCCTGTAGATGAAATTTTCTTACGGTACATCTGATTCAAATCGTCTTCACCCTATCTTACCGTCTGAGAAGCATCTATATTCATGCAGAAAACAAGGTTTGTAAAATCATGCTTTCTTTTTAACATCTACAAACAGTTTTCAAATAGTTTCGTTATAGTCAAAAAACAGTCAGAGAAACAGGTTTGTACGAACTGTATGCTTATCTGGCACATTTACGTTTCTTATTTGTTTGTGCTACTGCAGGCGAGGAAAGCTTTTACTATAGTATGACGTAGCAAGGTATGATAAAGGTTTCAAGATCCCCCATCATTCTAACATTTTTAGTCGCTAATCTCTATCATGACCTCGCCATCAGCTACTGACAATTACAGTTAGCACGAGGTCTCATGTGGTTAAGTTTTGCACTCGCAGCAGGGGAAGGTGTTTACTTTGTAGATACACAAAACAATCATAGAGGATATACATCCATACAGAAGGTAAAATTATACAATGGTTTAACGTAAGATTAGCTCTGTAACTATTTCCAAGTTATTGGTTCTTCTTAATAGACATTACTGTTATATCTACGGCTAAACAATGCATATTTGATCTAGACTTTGACATCCCCAACATAAATTTTCGCAATTAGCAATTTTTAGCAAATGTTACATTATTCCTTGTTCCGAACTTTTTAAACACGGGCTCTTTTACATTATTTTTTTCTTTATCTATGCAAATGAAGAGCCATTAACTGTACTTGGAGTAATATATTTGGCGGGTTTTATATATGCAAAATGGAAATTTCCATGAGTCTAATACAATATTTATTTCTTATTGTTAGCTATATTTTATTTTTCATTTTGCAGTTGCAATTCAAAAGTATGTAACCTAATAAAATAATTCCAAAATTCAATGAAGACATTCGTTACCCACCATACCGTACCAAGTTCTCTTGTTTGCAATGTATTTGAAATAAAACTGTTCTAAGTTACGAAGGTTTTATGCAATGTTCCCAAGACTTTGTTATGTGTAGTTTGTTTTCCTTTTAAGATATTTGTATACATAATTGCTCGCAGGTGAATACAGTTATTCTGAGTAAGTATGTTTATCGCAGGCTTCCAACACGACAAGACTGCAAGTTATCATCATGGTGAATTCCCTAACAGAAGCTCATTTTTCCCCGGGTTTGTACCTACGATATTCAAGCGGAGAGGAAACCACAACCACCAAATTAAATTTCATTTCAAGTAAGGATCAGATTTTGAATATTTTAACACTACCGACTTCACTCGTTCAAGGATATGAATAAATTATACATTTAAAGCACGTATCCAAATCGTCTCGCCTGCAACACATATTCAATACATAGGCATCCCTTTTTCGACTGCGTTGTTGTCGTCATCGGCGCATGTGTTGGCGTTAATTTCTCACTGGTATTTCCATACCATTTTACAGTACAATGAGTACGTTATTTTATCATTTTTGTGGATTTACTTTCGTATCCCTAACGTATTTTGTATCATTTGAAAGGTGCATTAACCAACAGGGGTAATATTACAAGGGACAAAAACAGGTCACATTGATTTATTTTTCAAACTCCATTGATTACGATATGTTTTTACATATCGCTCAATATTACTAACAGTATTATGCATCCATCGATCCAGCTTAATGGTGTAATCATTTCGAAGGATATTATTAAACAATAGCAGCAAAAGTCACAGTGACACACTTTAAGAGCCACTGATTCTTTTAAGCCATTTTAAGACTACTACTTCTTTCAAAAACATACAACTTGATAACGGCATTTTTTTTAGGTCTTATGTTTATTCTTATGAAATCTCTGGTTACAGGGACCTAGTTTTCTTACTGATGATACTTAGCCTTTGATGTGCAGTCTGCCCTGGCGTAATATAAGAGGCATAACATTCACACAATCATGCTTTGTTGTACAAAATACTTATTTGTATATGATATGATTTTGGATCGATTTACCTTTCATCTCATATGAGGGGATGACCCTAACTTAGAAGAGGAGGGCATTTTAATTATAAGAACACTAGTGTAAACTTTCTAATTATTTCATCAAGTTTTAAAATGAATCAATTGTTTTCTCAATTTATAAAATTTAATTTTACAAACCACATATCACAAAGAGAACCCTCTCTCTCTCTCTCTCTCTCTCTCTCTCTCTCTCTCTCTCAGTTCGATAAACCACTACAAGTACGTCACGTTATATTACATATACCGTGAATAAAACAGTGCCGTGCATGGTTATTATTCTTGAATCTTAGTTTATATCGAATATTTAAAAAACATATGTAGAAATAGATAAATGCCTTGGAATACACAGCAGAAATTGCAATTGCAGAGGAGAGTCCCGTACTTGCAGTCTGCCAGAAGCTTGTGGCAAACATTGGAGCGCGTGATTTGTCTGTTGTGTGTGATGTTACCACTCCTGACTGCAACAGCATTCGTTGGGAGTGGAAAGGGCAAGGGCCTCCTCTGGAACATATGGACAAGAGAGACGACACTGTACTAGGTGTCCTTGAATCTTCATGCAAGGTAAGACGCAATGTTCTTGACGTCAACCAGCCACATTTCTTTCAGTATATTCGATGTATTCAACAATTATTAAAATATCATTGCAACTACAGTCAGTGAAATAATCACACTGACTAAAGAACATTGTTGAGCAAACATTTAGACTTCGCCACTACGAGGTACATAAACGTTTAGTGCATGACGCCATCGGTGTTTATTTACTTTCGGCGGATGTAGAAAGCATGTTAAAGTTTCAATTGTTTATATTGTTTATGACTCAAAGGAAGGAATTGTGCGTGTAGGTTGTATTTCATCTGCTGATTAGCATACGCCAGTGTTTTGTTCCAATTGTTATCCAGATTAGCAATATCATTGCAAGTTGTGGCTTAAAATTTGATGTTATATTTTTAATTTACGATTTTATACACGTGGACAGCATGGTTAATGTTGCTAATCTAGCTCGTATGAAGGAACTGTTTCTTTAGATGCATCAATGTGTGTTAATAACTTGTACCTGACACTATGGCTACATTTCAGACCGTTTTATCCTTTTCAAACTTGCAGTGAAATGTTTGATGTTGAATATTGCATTGAAGGTATATTACATATATAGAGCAGGTCCCAAGTTTATCTTGAAAGTTTTTAATATATTCATATGCAGCTTGTATGCATTTAAGTATCATGTATGTGCTTTAAAAATTATTTTATTGACCTTGTACATTTGAAGGCTTATACTAAAGTTATAAACAATACAGTGAAAGTATCTACAGAAGATTTCCCTCTTGCTAGCAGTTTTCTGATTCCTAAGTTTGCGTTCTTTTCTTGTGACAAAATTTAAATGTTACATACTTCATTCATAATTGGGATACCTTTCAGTTGTAAACAAAATTCGGAGATATTGTTTTTCTGTAAATAAAAGATTTGCAACGCTGCAAAGCGTTTTCGTCATCTAATAAATCCTGCACTTAACCTTTTAAATACTAAGATCTTTGAACATACAATTATATGAGAAGGAGTTAAGAGCTGTTTGGAAACTATAAAGAAGTCCTTATATATAAATGTCATTAAACTTTTTGGAATTTTAAATTTTTATTTGCTCAGTCAGGTGAAGGTTTCAAAATTCTCTTTCTGGCAAATATTTTCATTTAATATCAAATGAAGCAATCGCTTTATAAAAATATTTTTCTCTTGAATTATTCGTGGTCCGCAAACACATGTGGAAGGGGCATACATTGATAGATTGCTGAGTCTGCACATCTATCAACCTGTCCGTCGCGCCATCATATCTTACTCCAGTTTTGTATTATTTTATTACAGCTTTGTTATTCATTCATTTGCACTTTTGTGCTTCAGTGACTTATTTTACCGAGGCCCCGAATGGCCGAGTGGTCTAAAGCGCTCTCCGTTACGGTTCACTGCCATCTCACCTCTGTCTGCATGGGTTCGAGTCTCAGATTCGGCCAATGTGGATATGTGAGAAAGCTTGCCAGTAGCTTCTCAAGGGACGGTGGTTCTTTCCGGGAATTTCTCGGGTTCTTCCTCCACCATTAATACTGGCCGCCATGTATAGCCTATCGTGTGCTGAAAAATGGCGTTAAACCCTACAACAACAACAACAACTTATTTTACCTAGTATAATTGGTCAGTATAGGTATGTCACATGATTTTGAGTGACCAGTCATTTCCCTTCATCCATGAATCCACAAAGTTAGGTACTACATTACCACATCAAAGTAAAACATAATGAGCTACATTTAATAAGTAATGCATTTTACTGAGCTCTGCATTTAGGTCAATTTCTTAGCTAAGTTCCTTTGTGTGACTAACCGATGTTATGCATGTTTAGCGTGATCACTTTGACCTACATGTGAAGGTTCATTGTCGTCACTTAAAGTTGTCTTGTGCACTCTTGACTCCACAGGTACATGTACACATCTGTTCATGGATCATTGTGCATATTAATAACGTGAATCACCAATTAGAGACTGCTTTGTGTTTACATCACCCCCATTTACCTCTTCCAAGTTATTTGTGACCTAGAAGACAATCTTTTCTTTCAAGCTTTTTTTTATGGTGCTTTATGTTATTATACCAAAGGAAGGTAACAAAAGGTATTTCCTCACAAGTTACGATTTCCTTCGAAAACAGAACAATAGTTTGGCACTGGCGTACAGGCGATCTATGCCGTCATCATAAGGCTCTTGTCATAAATACATAAGTGAATCAACTTTGCCCGCATTTCATGTTTTCTATACATTTGGTCAAATGTAGGAAAAATTGAAGCTCATATTTCTGAGTTTTAAGTAGTCAGTCTTGTTAAAGAAAGGTGAATATCATGGTTTCTGTCGACAAATATAGTGGAAACTAACAATGTGTTCAAATAAAATTGTATCTCCGCAATGAATATTTAGCTCAGGACTGGCATAGATTTTCAGTACCAAGTATTCGTATTGTATAGATGTGCTGCTCTTTACAATTAAAACGCCTGCAGTTGTGAACAAATCGAGAATGATATACCTATATATCATTTCCTCTTTTGTGCATATTTTATACCCAATTGACGGCAATTATTTGAATAACATTACATATTTAGCGTAGATTGTTCTTTTGGACTCATTCTGCTTATTTGTACATGTGCCATTTAGACAACAACAAACGTGAGACAATTTTTGCATATAAAAGGAAAACTCTCCAGAACCAATGCTTCGTTACAACCACAAAATGACTTATTCATTGCAGTCATGGTTGACTGTAAATGGCTTTATGTTTTCCGCTATAAAATGTGGAACTCTGAATATAAACCATTCTACTTGCGCGAAAGTTTGTGTCCAGTTGATTCCATATCTCATATTAAGACGCAGTGCAGATGTCAAGTTGCAGCCATTTTACCTCTTTGGATGGCTAAGGAATATTTACCCAAATGCATTTGTCAAAGTCATCATGAATAGCTGTACTTGTAAAATCGGTTTTTAGATTAAGTAATTATTATTTGCTAGAAAGTGTCACTTTAATATGTTTTCTTAAAGATATTTAATCTGTTTTCTTGGAGATAAAGCAATAATGTTTTATATCTTCATATATATATATATATCCCTAAGCAAGCAAATAATTTGACATTATGAACAAAAAAGGTGTTGTGCATTGTAGGTACAAGAGGGAAAGAAAGGAGTACAAGCATATCTGAAGATCGACGAGGTGAAAGAGGCACTCTTTCAAGCAAATATGAACATGTCATACAATAACGGTGTTCAACATGTGAGGGTGTCTATTCAGATAGAAAAGGGAAGTATGTATACAGATTAAGACACACCTACTTAGACATGTGTTATATACGTATCCAGCTTGGTCATACAGTTTGTACACTTTACATGCAGTGTTAGTGGCTTATTATTGTCGATATGTCAAAACCTGATCGTATCATTTTCTATGAATCAGACTGGTACACTGACGCCCAAGAAATTCTTGCGCTATATTCTCATTACTAATTGGCTGCGACTGTGGGAGTTCTCCTTGCCCCTGAATATGGAGTCAATTTATGTTACGATTGCTATCTACAAGTAAAACGGTACCAAATAAACACTTCCATGTGGGAGGAGCTTAAGGTGTAGGGAACCTTGTATTCAGACATAAATAACACTAGCTGTGATTGGTGCGTTATGTAAAAGTTGCACCTTCTGTTAGGCTTAAAAAAGTTGAGCCTCTTGGCAACATGTGAGCTTATATTAATTTCATATCTAGATCATATTTTGTATTTTTTAAGATTTTTTTAAAAATTTGGTACACGTCTGAAAATGTGTATGTTGTGACTAGATAATTCTTATCCCTGTCTAGTTCCAGCAGGGTTATCTCTTAAATGCAATGGCGGACCTGGTTTTGTCCTTGTCAAATTGACATTCTAAAATTGTTTTCTACGACAGTGTGTGACAGGCATGCCGAGGTAGTATAGAAAGTAAAATTATTTCACAAACCATTAGCATTGAGGTCTATAAAAAAAAAACAATTGGTACCGTGATACCTACAAATATAGCGCAGTCTATCCAGTCGGTAGCGGAATGCATATTCAGGAACTAGAAGCTGATAAGCTTAACTCCCTCCCCCCCCCCCCGCAAAAAAAACCTGCAAAGTAGTAGTTACGTATGACAGAATATGGCTCATATTTTTGTACATGGAATTCTCTGAACGCCAAACATGGACAAAAACACAAGTAAACGTTTGCACAGCTAACATCAAAACGTGGGAGAACTGAGAAAATCCTTTACGCGGTCGAACTAGAAAATGATAAGTCTATGCAGAACATCGCCCGCCAGCCTACTGTAAAGAACATTGTAACCTTTTCATTACAGCTACCATGCGGTACACATCTTACACCGCAAACCAGGGCAAGAATGGTTCAGATATCAACCAATAAGAGTAAATAATGCTAATATCCTTTTCGATGAAAAAGTCGACAAATGCTGGCATGTCAACCGACAAAACGTTATCCAACTGCAACATTCTTCCAAAGCAAATAAAGCAAATATATGGTCACACAAATATCCAATCTGGGAATATGATTTCCATAACAGTCGTACGAATACAAATCGGCACCAGGATTATTCTTCAAACTTCTGCATTTACTAATTACCCCTTAAGTCAAATATCCATTAGGTGGAATGCTGTTTCTTCTGCCCAATTCAGTACTACATCGCTGATGAATATCCATTGCTGAATCGACTCACTTTTGGTTTCAACGAATCACACTGATGTCCATGATGTGGCGCCACAACTGCTCCGGCTGATCCAACCGATTGAACTTTGCGAAATTTCAGAGGTTTATTGTTGAAAAATCATGTTATCCGAGTCAAGGTTTAAGTTTTTTATGGATCATAATGACAGCTACTCTTTGAATTATAATTTTGGATACAAAAACGTCATTACTTATAGCGTTTTCTAATATTGCTTCAGTCCATGTCTGTGATTATTTTTGCACGCGCAATAATTGAAAAATTCATTGTTTTAGCCATAGTGAAATCAAATAATGAAAATTATTTGTTCCTTTTTCAATCTGGATTCTATCACCTCTAAATACGAACTGTGATAAATATAATCATAAATGGATAATAGCTTAATGTTCAACTGACAAAACTCGTGGAATTTTTAAAACTTGTTGAATTATTTCCAGGTCGGAAAAACTGGCAATTAATCAGTTTATTTCATATATTCAATGTTAAGTCATTAACGTTGATGAGGCAATGCTTTCTAAGGTAAAGGTGATGCTGAGAATAATGAAACAAAAGCAAGACTAGTAGATTGTTCTTTTACAGACGTAAATAGAGTAAAACTAGTTGTGATGGCGGTAGCAGGAGTGATGTTTGTAGTTGCAGGATGATGATGATGATGATGATTAACAGTAAATGACAGTAGCAATAGCATCAATAGTAAGACTACCTTTAAAATGGTTTGAATTTGTATTTACGGGCAGATACATAATGATAAATATTGATAGTTTTACAAACTCTTGAACCAAATGATATATGGTTCAAACACCCCCTTGAGCAAAAAGATTTCACATATTCAAATTAACAGCAGCAGAGGACTACATTTATTTTTGTAATACTGGTACACCTGTGTAAAGTCCATGGCATTGCCATGGGTGTAACGCCCGGGACACATTTTTGGTTAAACTTTTGTTTCCAACATTTATGTTTCAAAAACATTTTGTCCATTTCATTGTAAATTGTAAATACTGTATGTTTTGAAGTTCTTTTGTTCTTATACAACTGTTGTTTCCTGGGCAATATCCCTGAATAGGAATAAATGTTGAAAAGTAGGACACAATTTTATTATTGTTATTGTCATGTGTGTATGTCATGAAAAGGTATGATATTTCTTTGGTTATAATGTGTTCTCCTCTTATGTTCATTATTTTTGTTTCTATACTTATATTGTGTATATAGTTTATGATCCAGTTTACGCACCTGTTTGAAATATATTACAGTACATTCTTTACCTCCTATATCATTTCATTACCATGACTGTGCCATACGTGGTGCAATAGGGTCATGGTGCTGTGCAGTTTTATATATTAACAGCTCGTTTCGGGGGCACGTGACTTATTCCACAGAACACAGTTCTTGATTTCGTCTCTCGTTTTCTGAAGCAATTTTGGACGAATGAATGGGTTCCTTAAGTACATATCTCTAACTGTGTCACCTGATACACATTGTCCTAAACTAATAAATAGTTTCTGTTATTTTCAGACATCAATTCCCCACATAGAAATCCTGGAACCATGCTGTCAGGAGGAGCCATCATTCTCATTATGTTGTGCGCTTCGCTTTCAGTTGTGTATTAATCATCATATGAATTCGACGTAGAAAAGGACAAGGTTCTTTGATGATATCACGAATTTTCTTCTGTGTCACAATGCTTTTAAATAGTTTGGACATTCATTTTTGACAAATAGCTTGACAAAACATACATAGCGTACTAACTTCGTTTAAGCATTAATAATATTTAAACATCAATGAAAACCGGGAAACATACGTATATCATCTTTATATAACAGCTCATAATTATTTTCTTTGCGATGAGGGCTCCAATATTCTGGTGAAAACGTTCAGATTGTACTCAGTTTTTTTGCATAAAGCAGACATATATATATATATATATATATATATATATATATATATATATATATATATATATATATATATATATACACACAATCGACTATTAAGAGATCAACATAAACAACTATGAACACATATGATGGCATATTTAAAACTGATTTTAAGAAAATTTTCAGCTAAATTTGCTAAGCAAATATGCGTAGAAATCATACACAATTTTGAAAAAAGTAAAATATTTTCCATTGTAGAAAAGACAATGGGACGGAATACAAAGAAATACTATAAATTGTACTTTAGGGAGAGGCGACGATATTGCTGAACTAAAATCGCATCTGAAGAATAAATCTTATTGTATTATGTATGATGTTTTTAAATTTGGACAAAATTGTGATTTTGAAGATAAATTGATATTTTTATAAACAATTTTCTTGTGTATTCCTTCATACTGAACCATGTCTAGCCGCAATAAATATAAACTTAATTATATGTATTATATTTTATGTAACTTGCATGCGTGTACTTTGTATTGTAAATGTATATTGCTTTCCCTCATATGTCGTCGTTAAGTGACTCAAGTGTAAGTAATCTATCTTTATCTGCTTATTCTAGTCACGACCTGCCAAGAGTATGTATCTTGGTTGGGTTTTTATTGCATCAGATATAATCCCAAAGGACGAAGCACGCCGGATGAACCGAACTAATATTATGTATCCTATTAGTGCAACTCTTTTGACCCCTTCAAAAGTCCAGGATTTTCCAATTTTATCAATTGGTCTAAGCAACTTATAATACAATCTCTCATGCTGCTGGCGCAGCATTTTTTAATTTTGGAGGTTTATATCATTTATTTAAAAATTATGTTTGCTTCTTAGATTTAGATTTCCCATGCGTACGATCTGTCACTGTAGAACAAAATCTACTTTTCTCACCATTACCGCATGATCTTGTGTCATTGGCAGTAAGGTGTGTGATAGATATTTCATGTCTATTACATCATACGATAATTAAGACATTATGAAATTATAATCATGGATAAAATAATTGTTTGTTAGAATTCATATATATGCTTTTGGCCTATTCTATCCATGATCATGTATGCTTCCATCACTGGTTAGCAAATTTGGCTCGTAACCGGTCCTAAGTCTCAGTTATAACAAAGCAGCAAGAAAAGGATAAGTGTGCGTTCCTGGACATTCGCTGAATAATCTGTTTGAGAGAATCTTTACTCTTAATAAAACAAATACAGTTTATAAAATATATTATTTTCTTTATATCAGAAAAATATGAGGTTTAAATAGAAATAAAGTCGTGACAACTTACTTTCGGTCACGTTCGACCAAAGCTTTTTACGTACGATAGTATGAGCTTTCTGTATGATGCGATGTTTATCAGAACGCCAAAACGTGTAGCAGTTCATAAATCTGTGGCCATTTGTTTAGGTCAGCGACAGATGCAGGACTGTAAAGGTATTCATGTGTATACATGAAGTCGTAATTAGATGTGCCATGAAATGGGCTCCACCTTCCGTAAGTGAAAGCACTTTGCGATAATTTAGTTAATTGTGACAATGAATAAGGTATTTAGCTAAATATGAATAATTATATATTCATTTTTTGTAGTATTACGGTGATGTAATAAGCCCTATCACAGAGGTAACAAAACTATTCTCTGCCAAAGGTACATTAATATCCATTGTGATAATTGTTAAACAGTTGTTGATGAACAAGTATCGAATTTTAATAATTTTTTACTCTATCATTCTTAATAATGGTACCAACTTTTTAGCTGAATTTCGTTAACGTTACTTTAGTTGCTTTGTTCACAGTTACCCATGAATAGAAGCAAACGCACACACTGTTAACGCAGTGATCACGGAACCCTTTTAGCTATATCGGTCTGTGTAATTATGAGAGTATGAAGTATTTTTATTGCGCTTGCGTGTGTTTGCGCATGTGTGTATACATGGATCTGTAACAATAAACACGACAAATGCAATTCTTTCCGAATTGGCGTGGATCATGCAGGCTTTTGTTGTTGGTCAGGTTGGTCAGGAATAATTGCATATGTAAAACCCGATATCCAACAGTGCAAAAACGTTTATGATGAGTGCAAGTGCTTTTTTAATCGACCGATTTTCAAGGGCACAAAGGTATATAGGATAATTACACAAACAAGACAAGATCAGGATGGCAACGTAATTACTTCACAGACTATACATTGTATATGCCTGGAGGGATTTACAAATAAACGATCAAACAAAAATAAATTAAAAGAACTGCGCTAATTGTTGCGATGCATCGTAAGAGTACAATTGCTTGATGGAGGGTGGTTAGAATAAAAAAAATGAATTGATCACGTAAGCAAGTAGGTCAATAATGAAATATTTGGGCCATCTTTTGGGATGTCGTCAGTTGATTAAAAGTATCGTTGTGCAAAAGGTTATTGGTATATACTTGCTTCTAGTGTTTCGTCTTTGTTTTTCTCGTTGTTTTTATACCGTTTTTTATTGTTGTTTCTTTGTTAGTCCCATACTATTATCAGCTATGTTAGTTTTTATCTATTTGTTACGGTACTTATTATTGTACTGTTTGTCTATAATTCACAACAATCTTTACATTAATGTTTCAATTTATCAAATTAATCTGTTGATTTATCATCATTACATTGTGAGTGTATTTTGTTATGCAACGTTTAACTGAATTATTATTTTATTTTATAGTAAGTACAGGGAAAAGTATATTAGATATGATTTATTCTCATAAGATACAATATCATTTTTCAATTTGTTGTTAAACTTCTCCTATAATACCCTTTAATGCCCATTTCAAAGACTATTTGTTAACACCGGATGGAGATTATTAATCTTCATGTACAAGAGAAATATACTGATGATCTCCTGATTTGGGTATTTTCTTTTTATGCTAATTTTCTTGTGATTAGAGACACAGTTTGTACCCTTCCAATTGCCAGTTGATTACAAATTTTGGAATATCCTTGGATACCATTTTCTCTTAATCTTCAGCTTTAAATAAATATATTATTGGCCTCAAACCACAAAACTCTTGAACAGCAATACAAATGTTAGTTCATATTTTGAACCACCAGATACCGTGTATAAATCATAGTAGACAGAAGTCGTTATCCTTGATGAAGTCCCTGGTGTCAAGGAACGTAATGGTATCTGTCTTGTTATTGTAAACATTTTCTGTCTTGGCAAGAATTAGTAATTAGTAGTCTCGTTCTGAAACCTTTTTTGCTTTTAAACTTGTTGCAGTAGAATTTCTACATCAAGCATTTTGATGAATCTGACCTTGTTAGTCCACCATAAACTGGTTTGCTCTGTTTGATTTTCTTGTTGCTGTTTGTTTGTTTGTGTTTCTACTGGTTAATATACTGATTAACACTATTCTATTTCTAAAGTTTTTCTTTCTGGCATCTGAATAGATTATTTCATATGTAGATACATTTACTATTATTCTTTTTGTTTTCATCAATTTGAATTATTTTATCAACATCATTTGTTACAGCTTGTCTCAACCTTGTACTCAGTTCAGGGTAAGATTTAAGCTTCGTTGCTGTTCAAGTCAAACGATTCTGTGTTTTAGCTCAGGTGAAAGCCCAATAGCATGTAAAGTTTCATGTTCTTTTTATATATAAAACAGCGTTCATACTGTTAGTTTTGTACCATTCTAATCATCAGCATGTTTCTCTTGTACATGAAGATTAATAATATCCAGCCGGTGTTAACAAATAGTCTTTGAAATGGTCATTAAAGGGTATTATTATATGCTCATTTTTGTCTCCGTTAACATTACATTGTCAGAATTGGTAGCGTTTTACGATACTGAGCACCTTCATAATGCACGTACATGTACGACACGTGTGCCTAAAATATATTATATTGTAATGGAAAGTACTTTGTAAACATGCCATGTACACTCGTGTAATAAACGCTTTAGGTTTTGGTTGATTAAATTTGCTTGTGAATAAACTAAATAAACTGTTTCGTTCATTTGAAAGTATAGATGATAAAGTTAAAGATATGGACGAGTTCACTGACTCAAAAACTAAACTTTCAAACGAACAAGCGTATAAAAGTGACATACACAATGTCGGCAACAAAGGTGAGATATGCAGTAATTGAAAATACTGTTCGGATCATTTACATTGTTATTTAGGAGAATATTCATAACTTTTCGCAAGTAGGATTGATAAGACTACAACGGGTGCTCTCTACGGTCTAAAAATAGCATAGAAAAAGTATATTGAGACCGCGGGTTTTGGTTATCTATCAGAGACGAACCCGTTATACAAGTATGTCAAACTGTTCGAATCGTAAAAAATGCAACTGAAGGTTTTGGTAGGGAACCTAAAACCTCAGAGCCAATAATCCAAGGCGACCAAACACTATTATTTTCGCTGGGTAACTGGAGTGTCACACAAGAGCTGTTTGTCAAATTTCTTTGTGAAACTATTTTGATACAGCATTAGGTTAGCGACAGAAGACACGCTGTATGATACAGGTCATAGATGGTGTCTCTTCAACAGCGAGATGCAAGTGACAGCGCTTAAGCATGTATTCTTTAGCTGGTATTAAGAATGGTGATAAATATACTTACATTTATGCACGTATTTGTCAACACAGAAACAAAATCCATGCGCATTAGTTCATTACATGACTCTAAATTTCAAGTAGACCAAAACGACAATTATTTTTGAAATTGATGTAGAGCGCGCGACTAAGTTAAGGGTCGCTGGGCGGAGCCGTGTGCACATGAATACTTTTACAGTGTGTTGTCGAATCTACAGCTGTGAATTTATTTTGGAATAAAGCGTAAATTAAATTACATTGTTTCTTGGAATGTCTTTTTTTTATTAAGCTTCGGGTAGTTAAATAAAATGAGCATATAATAAAAGGTTAGTGCACTTTTCTGGGAAAATATGAACTCTTTTTTATGAAAAAATACTGCACTATGCAAGGTCGTGCAGTATTTCCCGAAAACCTCAGTCATATTTTCCAATATATATGCAGTAACCTATATTCCCATGTAAATGCAATAACCTATGAATACAGGCGCAAAACGCAGTGCTAAATGCAACCTAGCATTTCCAATAGAATGTCTCCTACATAGTTTGTACATTCCTAGCAATTTACATACTTTCTACCAGCATGCGTATAATCCACGCATAAGGCTGTAATTATTTTGATGCATCATTAATACACATTTGTATTCAATATCACGTTTGTATCTTTTTGCAAGTATTATTCATGTTTAGCTATATCATACATATGTGGCATCATGTGATTTCCTTATCTTTTTCCACTTTCAAACATTCAGAACATGTCATAGTTTGTCCACATTAGTTATTTTACATTGACAGTAGTACCAAGTTTATTATTGTTCAGGCACACAATTTGTAAGTTCCTCAAAGATAACACATGGTATCGATACGTATGTTTCACTGGCGATAGCCATTTACAAATCAAAGTGTTTTCAAGATAAATGTATTATGACATCATGCAGACACTGATAATTAACATTTGTATATGTTTCATTTTTTAATGATGTGTAATGACTAATACTATTCGACTCGTGGAATAGCTCTTTCATGAAAGCTGCCCATCTATATGCTATCCAATGGTGAATGTCTTTTCTCAAACACTGATGTTGCATATTGTGTAAACATACTCAGAGTGTCTGTAATATTTTGTATCACTTAAATATTTAGCCAGCTGCTGTATAGACATTCCAACGAATTTTAAGTTATCTACAAATTTGCTTGTACTTTAATTTTTTCTATTTTATTTTTTGTTTTTTATTGAAATTTCCATCTACGAAACCTTTGCTGAATGAAATATATTTCTCGCTATTATACGATAGGAAAAAGTCCTATCATTTTTAATCAAGGTCTTGATATAACGATTACTGTCATAACATGAAAAATGATATGTATATCTATATTCTGAAACTCATGGTACATGATTTTATCTAATTTTTCTAATTGTTATTTATGGCTGTAAATTGTACAGAAATTCTTTAGGTAGATGTTACTAAGATCGCTAGTGTCTGTTTTATAACTACTAAGAGCGTAAAATTACATAGAATCTATAACTAGACGCTTACGTATGAGTTGATAATAGCTGATAATAGTCATAATGCTGAAACGTTATAATATAATTTAATACCAAATGTTTGATAAATAATTTCTGAGCTCTGAGTATTTTGTTTCTGTTCAGTTTATTTATACTTTGTTATTGCGGTAAAAACCAGGTTCATATACTTAGTCCTACTGCATAAATTAACACATCTGGTCATGCATGGTATAAAAATTTAATTTATATTGGGCACGTTGAACACTTTTTTGCATTTACGCGAAAGTTAAGAGGTCAATCAATATAAAATATGACTACAAGATACATGTACATTGCAATTATGTAGGGTGACTTCAACTATCACTTTTCCATTTAATTTGACTATGGTTACAACTGACAGATAGAAATGCTTCAGTGAGATAAAGAAAGATAAAACAAGTATAAGGCAAAAGTATTTTAAAAAATCGAAAGAGAAAAAGAAATATAAAATGAAAACTTTTAAATATAAAAACAGAAACAGGGACTAATTTCTTTTCATTCATTTTTATTTCTCATCTCTAGTTTCACGTGTATTTGTATCATATGTAATGAAAGCTTTACATTTTCCTGCCGGAATTCATTCGCTGACGGAAAATGATCCAATACGCATGATGTAGTTTGTCCCACACCGATTACTGGCTAGAAACAATTGTGCCTGATGGGTGGGTACACAACTCAGTGTAAGTGTGGGATTAACAACTCAGTATCGTTCTTGTTTTGCCTTTTGTTAGAATATCACGTCATCTTGGATTGCCGACATGTGTGCAACGTGCAAGACATCATCAGGTTGAATAACAAGAAGAAAGCAATTAGACTTTTATTCTGGTTTTAACTATTCATCCAATACGCGTCTAATCTTCAGCTAAAATCTGTATCAAGGAGATACTTCATCGATTTCTGACTGCAGAAGAAAATGCCCCAAAACATGCCCAATTGTTGGTATCTGAAAAGATAGGAAAAGAATTGTGACCATCTAATCGACTTTCGTCAACTGATTGAAGCACAAACAGATAATTGATTTTGGTCCTCCAGCCAGTATGCTTGCTCGCAATGTACTGTTTGATTACTAGTTATTTGAGATTTTAGGCCTATTTTTTTGTATCCCACTAAAGCTGAGGTATTCCTGCATGAGATATAAATAGTGGCTACAAATAACAACACGCATGATTAGGCCTCTTTCTTAAAAAAGAACAAAATCGATTGAAATTTATAATGATATACCAAAAATTACGAAACTAAACAAACAAATAACACTTTAGAAATAATAGTGAAAAGAATTCTCTTTATTCCTTATGTTTCTGTGTATCGTCAGTTTGAATTACTTTACTAGTCCACCATTGTTGAATAAAGAAAACTTCCGCTCTATTTGACAAGCAGTTTCATTGGTGGAGAGGTGGGGGTCTAAAGGGTACAACTGTAAAGATGCATCATGTATTAAAACGTACTTTATTGATCTTTATTTGTCACACTAGGATGTGCGAGGCCCAAGGCAGCATGCGATGAGCGCAGGGCCCCAAGCAAAACTGCTGCGCTGTGGAGAAGCGCGGGGCCCCATGCGGTTATCTCATTCGCTTAGCCCAATACTCCAGGGACATAACTGGCCCAGGGTTACTTCCGGCCGCTGTGCAAGAAACCACCTTGGTTTCTAATTCTTCTATTTCCATGACAATCTATTCGACGATGCAAAGTGTATCTGAAGAAATGTCTTCACCATTATCAAGATGCATACTGAGTTTCACCGATTCATCTGGACCTGTCAGGAAACAGTAAATTCAAATTTTAATATTTCCGTCAAATTGGTACCAAAATCACCTCTTTCGAGAAATATCCGTTCTACTGGGCATATGATCTAACCCTTTTTAAAACACTGTACATCGAAGTCTTCTTGATACTCTGTATAAAGACGTAATTCTCGAATCTATCAAATCATACCATTCGTGACCATCTAAAACAATATGAAATTGTTTGATAAAAAATAATTAAAAAATGACTTCGAAAAGATATATTCTTTTCTCCTCAAGAATCTCATTTAAGGTCTTAGCAGACACCATAAAATATTATATAACCATAAAATATTATAAACATATACTCTTCTGAATACGACATTTTTAACACTATGAGGAAGTCATTGGAGACCTCCTAAAATATTATAAAATATAAATAGAGATCCCGTCTAAGCATATCATGCCCAGTTCACTAAAACCAGTGCTGTGCATCTAATACACCATAACATTTCATTCTGGAACCCTTTTAAAGTATATCATTCTTGGGCACCTTAAAGCAGAGCTCCCACATTACTACAGCCTCTAAAACCAAATTCTAAAAAATGCTTTAAAATCTCATTCTAGAACCCTTTCTTGGATATATTTCCTGGGCCTCTAAAACCTTATGCAATCTCATTCTATCACACTTTCAAGGAAATTAATTCTTGGTCTGTAAAAATTACAAACATGTTCATGACCTAAACCTTCATTATTCATCGAGACTATCAAAAACACTATACACATTTCATTCTATACCTTCTAAACACTGTAAAATTGAAAAGCAAAAACAACCAAACAAAAACCCACTCTCCTCCATCCACCAACACGCACACACAGAAACATATAGTTCCTGACCGTCAAAAACATAATTGGATCTCATTCCAGACCACCAGAAAGGTATGTTTTATATCTTCTGTCATCCCAAAAAATTATATTATTTAGATTGTTATTGGCTCAGAAGAATGGATAACTTATGAATTCATTTTTTAAAAATACATTACTTATGAATGCTTTAGTTAAATAAAGATTTCATGTATTTACTTTCTTATGAATGCATTGCTTGTTACATGCTAAAAAAATCTGTTCTTCATCCCTGCCCCCGCCCCCCCCCACCCCCCGACAAACATCCCTCATTTATTTGTTTCAGTATTGTTTATAAAAATCGGTTTTATGTCCTTCCTGTACCCTAGAATTACTTTTTATAGCATTCTTTACCTAAAAAAGAGTACATAGAATATGGTGTCCATTCCATTGCTGACGTACAGAACTGATAGCATATATACAACAATCTATATTAGAATATGAACGAGTTACAATGAAAGGTGGCTAACTCTCACCAGGCACTGTATCAATCATTTGTATAGCAGCCAACATTATTAGATGGTTCCATAAATTATCTTGAATAGGTATTTCAGTTATTTGCTACAACTGAAAGTTCTATTTATAAGTAGTTTAGAAGGGAAAATACATAATGATGATGCCTCGTTTTTTTAGCCATTTTCTGAAACTGAATTATAAATCTGGTTACAAAGTACAAGCAGATTTCTTTTTAAAAATAAATAAATGTTAATGAATCTGTTCTTTGATTCTTATTAAATCAGTCAATTTTTGTCTCGACTAATTTCTTGATTGAAAACCTTATTGTAATTGTCACCGTCGTTTGAGGTGTGAAAGAATACCAAGATAAGCATCCTTTGTACGAAAAACCCAAATGTACATTTAGAAATAACATGTAATTTATCCAGCAATATGTATCGCCTTTGATGTCCCATCTAGCAACTTGTGCCTCTTTTGACATCCCTAGGATTCCATTTAAAACATTTTCATCTGAAAATAAACGTCACTAAGGTAGTGGCTGTAAAATTCAATCTGAAAACGGCAAATGAAGTATCACACGGTTACTTATTTTGCTACAAGAGTTGGATATCCAGGTTTGACTGACGCACAGGTAAGGTCCATTGTGGATAATTATTGCAACACGGTATTCTTCTTTGCTCTACCTCCCAATAAAGCTCGTTAAAATGACAAATATTTGACAGATGGATGCTATTGTTAATATGACTTGAACCAAGAAACCATAAAAAACTGAATTGTATGAGCACTGGGCAAAGAACGAAACAATTAGCATCGTTGTCCAAAACTTTCTGCTTAAAACACTATAGCTCCAAGTAGTTCGAAAGAAATATTTTAACGCGTGCGGACCAATCTGATTAAAATCAGAACTCCACGCAAAGATCTGGCAGCAACCAATTAGGGGTCATGTTCTGGTCATCTTTGAATTAGCCCATGGAAAATCAACTTTCATACATCTATAAGTAAACCAAATCGTTCGGAACACATTGATGTTCTTCAGCCATAATGCTCAGTTTCCCAAACGCAAAGATACAAACCTTCATTTCATTGGCTGACAAAAGTAGCGATTATAGTAATAACATAGGCCACTAGACCATGATCACTAACCGGTCGCTGTCAGATCTTCACGTAGGACAGTGGAGATTTAATTTTAATCAGATTAGTGTGCGGACATAGCATACTTAACGCACGGGAAGTTGCTGAGTGGATGGAATTGTATACATGCACCTGTAAGTACGAACTGTTAATTGAGTTCATCTAAACCAGTCCCTTTCTTACTCTCTATGAAATGTATAATACGAGAGATACACATGTATACCACATAGAGACATATGGTGTAACTAGCTGCCATATTTGGTTTTGATCCAACATCCCTGCCCACTCCAGACAGACGGTAGAAAATAGTTGCGACTAATGTCCCAGAAGTAGAACGGAATAAAAAAAGCAAATGTACTCCTTTTTAGTTGGATACTTTATTCAAGATCAGTTTGGTTAGAGAAGTAGGTTTTGGATCTAAGAGCACAAGAAACAGCTTTCCGCGCTCAACAACCAAACTAGACCTAGTTACGTTTTGCACTTCCCGATTAGTCGCTGGGGGACACACCTCCAACAGTGAAATATTATACAAAGCCAGTGTGGTTCGTGGTTTCTAAATTTCATTCTAGTTTATATTTGTTTAAGAGGGTAAGAATGATCTGGTTCATTTGCGTATAGAATCATTAAAAGCAAATCGTACTTACATGTGCATGTGTAGAACATTATCCACTAAGCAAGCACCTGTGACTTGAGTTAACTTAATGCAAATAAATGAAAAAAAATCATTAAATACCGTATCGATGCAAAACATTAATGAATAGAAAAGAAAAAGAAAACAATTGCCTAATCCTCCAAGGAAGAATATATCTGGCATATTTTTGAAATAACTGGAATATAGTATAAAATTGTTTATCGTGAAAACGCTATCGGTAATCTGGAGTAAGGCTTATCAAGGTTCTAATGTTAATCAGGTGTACGTACAATCAAGGACGTAATGTTAATCTGATATACGGACAGTCAAGGTTCTGATGTTAATTCGGAGTACGGACAGTCAAGGCTATAATGTATGTGAACTAGTTTTTATTTTTTTTTTTATTTTTACTTTTTTAAAGGTATAATTCTGCACAACTATTTGACTTTGATTCCTATGTGTCTTCTAAAGAATTGCCTCTTAAAGTCTACATTTAATTTCAAAATATAGATTCTTAACTTTATTCACCCTTCTAAGGAATAATAATGCTAAATTTCAAACTGTAATTATGTTCATTACCGCTTAAATTGGTCCAATATTAATAAATTAGTTTTTGATTGACAAATCAAAATCGATGTGTAGTTAAAATGAAAATAATTACAGTAAAGTTTTCATCTACAAATGCATATACAATGCCTTCCATTAACTTTGTTTTTTGCTTTAGTCTTACAGTACTATCTAAATCCATTTTTTTTTGTCTTTTTTCGTTTTTGCATGTGTTTGAGGCTCAACATGTGTGGCGGATTAGTAAGAGGCTATACGAAGTCAAAATCGTATCCTGGAATGGAAGAAAAGAACTGAGTATAGTAGAGCTGAATATATACACACACAAACGTGTGTGTTTGATAATGACGCTCTAAATTGCAGTCCCCTCTCCAAAGAATATTAATAACAAAATAAAGAAGTAAAATAACATTTGCTACACATGCAGACTTCTGTATACAAAACCTTAAAGGTGTTCACTTCCATCTTAGAAATTCACTGTCTGAACAAACTATTCCTTGAAATAAAATTGATAAAGCACATATATGTATCACTGCCATCGTCTAAATTATGTGGCGGATTAATAAGAGGATATACGAAGTCAAAATCGTATCCTGGAATGGAAGAAAATAACTGAGTATAGTAGAGCTGAACATATACACACACAAATCATGTTATATTTGATAATGACACAGTATCTGTCAATCCCCTCCCCAAAAATAATGTAAAAAAAAGAAGTAATTAAAGTGATGCTGTACCCACAAGCACACACACACACACACACACACTCACACACACACACACATATATATATATATATATATATATATATATATATATATATATATATATATATATATATATATATATATATATATATATATATATATATATATATATATATATATATATATATAAGTAGTAAATTGGGGCACCCTAGCGACAATGGGAATTAGCATTACAAGACCCCTTGGGCAACTCTAGCGACAATGGAAAATTAACATGGAGAAAAATCCTGGGACAATCTGGCGACAAAGGAAATTAACATGGAGAAAAATCGTGGGTCACTCTAGCGACAAGGGGAATTTAACATGGAACTATAGTGTGGGTCTGTCTAGCGACAAGGGGAAATTAACATGGGAATAGAGTTTGGGTTTGTCTAGGGACAAGGGGAATTGAATATGGGATTTTTTTTAAAATTTAAATTTAAATTTAAATTTAAAAAAAGGGGTAGGCAATGGAAAGGCTATCTCTTTTCGAGAAATATGGCTGGCCCTGAAAAGGGCCTTTGGGTTTATGTTAATATTAATATTAACATAGATGGCATCTGTCACATCTTCTTCTTCTTCTTCTTCTTAAACTCCTTCTAACTGCCGGTCCATACACAAGTACCCTCTTGAGACATCCTTGTCTTTCTATGTAAACTCTCCTCATCCATTGACTAGTATCTGTCCTATCAATAACAGTCCACTTGGACCTGACATACATGAGCATGTCCGTCCTAAACATCATGGAAGACACAAGGGTGGATGACTCAACTGTGGTCCACATCTTGAAGCGACGAGAATAGGTGAATCAATGCAGTGAACTGCGCTTATTTATAGGTACAGGAAGGATTGAAACGGATTGAATTCATTCACCAATCCGAACACGCGTTACAAAATTCAGTCAGCTCGCATCCAATCCGAAGAGAGCAGTCTGTGACGTCACGTGGTCTATATAGATTCGTTAGCGCTTGTGTGCAGTCAATCTATGCGACAGTGATTCAACATGACGGAAACTCAGAAAACGATCCATTGGGGTGCACCAGCAGGGGAGACTGCCCACGGGAACCTGGACTTACTTTCGGAATCGGTACATTGGGATTTTGTGGATTTTCTTACCTCGCAAGAATTTGTTCCGGAACCTTCGTTACCTTCTTCATTACCGCAAGTGGAGAATTTTAGACAGAGACAGAAAGAAGAATTGGAGAAATTTATGCAACGACAAAAGGAAACGGAACAAGCTTTTCTCCTACAGCAACAGCAACAGCAACAAGAAGAGGTAAGAAAAAAACAACAGCAACAACAGCAAGAAGAAGTAGCAGCAAAGAAACAAGAGGGTGAAAATCAAACGGCTACGGTACTGTTGGACATTTTAGCGGAGTTAAGAAGTCTGAAACAAATGTATCAGACTTCTTTATCACGACCGAAGAGAATACGACCTTCCCGAGCTAAACACGCCAACCCTGTGACTAAGCCTGTCCTACCACCCTTAGTGATTTCAACCCAATCATCAGAAGCAGGCCTTGGCCGTGGCAAAGGCTTAAGGCAGTTAAAGTTGATTGGTTAAACTCACCCCTACACCAAAATAAAAAGGCCCTTTTCAGGGCCACCCACATTTCTCGAAAAGAAATACAATTTCAATTTGCCAATAACTCAAAAATAAACCCCACCCATTTTACCCTTATAGTACGTGTCTGTGTATGAGTGCGTGAGTGTAGCTTCTTATTTTAAAATCAAAACTCAAAGACACTTACTTTATATCATTCATGTATTCTTTTATCCATTTTTTACAATCCAATTCACAGCACAACACTTTAATTAAAAGTTCATTGACTTCTTCTTTCTCCTTGTTTAGTCTCTCTGTTTTTTGAATTTCTTCACCGTCTTTTCCTCATTTTCTTCCCTTCTTCTTTTCTTCTCCTGTTTCTTTGCTTCTTTTAAATAGAATTGTCTTCTTTCTTCCTCTGAAGAATCCCTCTCTTCTTTCGAAGAATCCCTCTCTTCTTCCGAAGAATCCCTCTCTTCTTCTGAAGAATCCTTCTTTTTTGGGCAATCTGGAGACCAATGTCCTTTTTCTTTACAATAATAACAGGTATCTTGACTTTTGTCTTTTTTAGCCCCTGTTTTTTTTTCTTTTTTGACGGTCTGGACACTCTGAAGACCAATGCCCTTTCTTCTGACAGATATAGCAAGTATCCTGACTCTTATCTCGATAGGAAGGAGAGTAGTCTGTCGGCTGGTCTGAAGAGAATTTTCTAATGACCCCTCGCAAAGCTCTGACGAAACGTTCGATTTGGCTAGTCTCTTCCATCGTTCTCCTCGGTTTGAGAGTGAAATGAATAGTGAAAGGACAAGACACACCCTTTTTATATACGCTGGTTTGCCATGACTATAAATTAGTCTATGGTGTTTGAACTTGAGTCATTTGACGTTTTGCACTCAAGATGAAACGATCCCATTCATTCGAGAAGAAAGAAGAAGAAGAAAGTAAGAGGCAGAAACGTGATCTATCGCCTCGTACCAGGGCTGAAATCTTGGCACAAATTCATGCCAGTGATTTTGAAGAGGACATGAGTGAACCAGAATCCGAACCCTCTAAACCAAGTTCACCACCCTTAGTCAACCCTGAAAAGTACTATTCCATTCGAGAGACGGAAAAGCGCTCCTCTAGAAAATTTAGAACCACCAGCTTACACCTACACGGTGAAGTTTAAAGATTTTAAGGCCGACGTACCCTTGGAGAAAGCAGAAGGGTTTATCACCGAGATGTGGGATTCTTTGCTCACCGCACTCAAGCGACAATGTCAACCCAAAGAAGACGATCGCTTGACACTATCCATAGATCACGACGGTTTGAAATCCCCTGTTTGGATCGAGTTTAGCAGACCCGCAGAACTAACCCCTTCCAAAATCATGGACAAGATTCAACACGTACAACAATCTAATGACCAGTTTGACATCGCCGATGGTAAAGCCACACTGAAAATGGCCCACGTCTCTCTTCCTCAAGGGACAGGACGCAAAAAGATGTTATTGGTGGACAACCTTCGCAACACCAAAACAAGTCTCGTCCGAATTCACAACCCTCAAGACCAGATGTGTTTAGCCCGTGCCATCGTGGTGGGACGAACCTATGCCAACAAGAACGACACGGTAGAATGGAAAAGAACCTGGAAAACTATTCAACGATTCGATCGAGCCAAACAACGAAATGAAGCAGAACTCCTGTTACAACAAGCCGGACTGTCCAAAGACACACCCTGTGGCATTCCTGAGATGCAAAAATTGCAAGATGCCCTAGCTCCACGCTACACCTTGAAAGTGCACCCTCAAGAAATGCGTGGAACTCTGTTGTTTCGAGGCCAAGATTTTAAGGACGGAAAATACATTCATGTCTATTATCACGATGAACATTTCGATACCATTACCAGTATCACTGTATTCCTGGGATACGGTTATTATTGTGAGAAATGTGATTATGGTTATAACAATCGAGAGCAACACAAGTCTTGTGGATGGAAATGCCCAGGATGTTTGGCCTCTCCACCCTGTCTGAGTGAAGAACCAGTGCCTTGTTCAACTTGTCTGCGCACGTTTGTCAGCCCTACCTGTTACCAGCAACATTTGAAAACACAAGGTTCACAGAAGAAATGTGCTTGTCAACTCCTGAGATTGTGCCCTACGTGAGGACAAGGCATACCTACCAATAGTACCAAGGCACACGTATGTCGAGGAAAGAAAAAATTTCACATTTGTCACCACATCGTGGACTTGGAACACGAATGTTACGTGCAAAAATACCAACCCCCACCAGAGGAAGAGGACGGTCACAAGAAGAAAGGCAATTTCATCTTTTTCGATTTCGAATGCATGCAAGAGACCGGCATTCACATTCCTAATTTCTGCGTGGCTCATCGAGCGTGCGAGAAGTGCATTCAAGAACCTATCTTCAGTCATTGCCCTCACTGCAGCAAGATTCCTGGAGGACGTGAAAAAATCTTTCGAGGACCAAACACGTTAGCCGATTTTGCCCAATGGGTCTTAGACCCCATCGACAAGACATGGAGCAAAGAGGACATCGAACGTTACGGAGATTGTCATCGTCATGCCACGGTGATGGCTCACAATTTCTCCGGATACGATGGACAGTTTCTTCTCAGATACTATACGGAACAAGGCATCGAACGTCCTAAAGTCACTTTGAACGGAGCCAACATCATTTTCATGCAAGTGGGACAAGTACAGTTTAATGATTCGATGAGTTACTTGGCCATGCCTTTGAGTCGAATGCCTAAAACATTTGGAATGACAGAAATGGCTAAAGGATACTTTCCACACTTTTTCAATACGGAAGCCATCAACATGCCCTTCTACCCCATTTACCTGAGGCTCACTATTACGACCCCGACAACATGCGTACCGAACAACGAGAAGCTTTCTACGCTTGGTGCCAGGCTCATGCCTCTGACCCCTTCGACTTTCAGGAAGAAATGTTAAAGTATTGTCGTTCCGACGTGGACATTTTACGACGTTGCTGTGGAAAATTTCGAGAACTGTTCATGGAACACGGAGGGGTCGATCCTTTGAAAGAAGCTTGCACCATTGCCAAAGCGTGTTCCTTAGTGTACCGCCAACGATTCATGCCTGAAAACACCGTGACTGTCATCAGTCCTCAAACGACCCACTATGTCAAGCGTCAATACTCGGTCAAAGCCCTACGTTGGTTACATTACTTGTGCGACAAGGAAGACAAATGGATTCAGCATGCCCGCAACGGAGGAGGCGAAAAGACCATCGGAACGTATTCGGTAGATGGCTGGGACTTAGAAAACCCCAAGATCGTGTACGAGTTTAACGGTTGCTTATTTCACGGATGTCCCATCTGTTACCCTGACCGTGACACTAAAAATCAGTTTTTGCAACGAACCATGGAAGACTTGTACCAGGACACTTGTCAGCGACGCCTAAAGTTAGAACAGCAAGGATACCAAGTGGTGGAAATGTGGGAACACGAGTACGATCACCGTTTGAAAACCGATCCCGAGTTTAAACGCCTCGTGGAAAGTTACCAGTTCATGGACCCGCTGAACCCGAGGGATAGTTTGTACGGAGGAAGGACCAATGCCACCTGTTTGCTGTACCAAGCCGACGAAGAGAAAGGAGAAGAAATCAAATACTTGGACGTGTGTTCGCTGTATCCCTACGTGTGCAAATATTGTCGCTTTCCTGTAGGGCACCCGCAATTGTTCACGGAACACATCGACCTGAAAAACATTCGACAATACGAAGGCTTGATCAAGTGTAAAGTTTTGCCTCCCACGAACCTATACCATCCCGTCTTACCTCACCATTGTCAAGGCAAACTGATGTTTCCCTTGTGCCGTACTTGTGCCGAAACGTGCAACCAGGACCAACCTTGCCATCACAGCCAGGAAGAACGTGCCTTGACGGGAACCTGGGTCAGCGTGGAATTGTTCAAAGCTCTGGACATGGGATACCAACTGTTAGAAGTGTACGAAATTTGCCACTTTCCCAAGACACAACAGTACCACAAGGGTGACCCTACTCAGAAAGGCATTTTCGCCGACTACGTGGATGCCTTTTTGAAACTGAAACAAGAAGCCAGCGGCTATCCTTCCTGGTGTCACACTCCCGAAGACCAAATACAATTCAAAGAGAAATACTATGAACAAGAAGGCATCTCTTTAGACCACATCGAAAAAAACGAAGGCAGGCGATCGTTTGCCAAAGTGATGTTAAATTGCTTGTGGGGTAAAATGGCACAACGACCGTGTTTACCCAAGACGGAATATTTGACAGAACCTTCCCGCTACTTCCAGATGATTCACGACAAAACCAAATACATTAAACACGTGGACGTCGTTCGAGAGGATTTGATCTTGGTCAATTACGAAGAAGATCTGGACTTTGTACAAGACGACCCTTTTGGAAATGTCATCATTGCGGCTTACGTGACAGCTCATGCTCGCTTAAAATTGTACGAAGCTTTAGAACTGTTAGAAGAACGCGTCCTGTTGTTTGACACGGACAGTTGCATTTACATCCATCACCCGATTCAACAGCACCCTGACATCGAAGGAGACCGTTTAGGAGCCTGGACAGACGAGCATCCCGACGACAAGATTCTAAGTTTCGTCAGTGGTGGTCCCAAAAATTACGGCTACGAATACCGGGACAAACAAGGAGAAGTGCACACGACGTGCAAAGTGAAAGGACTGACTCTGAATCATCGTACCAGTCGAGTGGTCAACTTTGGGGTATTGAAAGAAGCCTTGCAATCGGGAGAGGATGGAAACTTTAAAGTGACCACTTATCAACCGAACAAGATTGTACGTTTACCCACTCACCACATCGTCAGTCGGCCCCTAGAAAAAATCTATCAAATCGTGTACCAGAAGCGAGTGAGACTTCCCAATCACTTTACGTTGCCGTACGGTCACATCGATATTGGTCAGCATATATAAAGGGACAACGTCCAAGACCAATAGTTCATTGTTCATTGAAGTAACTTACCATGTCGTTGACGAAGAAGAAACCAGATTGGTTAGGAGTCAAATGTTGGTCATCACCGAGACCAGGGTTTTGAGGCTTGGACACAAGAGGTGGCCCAGTATGCACGAGAGTTATTCAAGGAAAAAAGTTACTTTTCAACCTGTGTTAGTGACGGTGCCAGAAGAACCCGTCACCCAGGACAGGACTGTCGTGGACAGGCCTGAAAGACCCTTTCGGGAGGACACTTGTGTGACCTTACCCCCTACTATAGAACTGGTTAGAACTTTACCCAAAACATGTGGTTGTTGTACAGACACTTGTTTTTTATTCCACGTTCATGTGCCTTTTATTCTTGTACTTAAGCCTTTGGCTTTTATGTATTTTTGTCTTTCGTATTCATGTTTGAAAAAAACATTCAATAAACGTGTTCTGAAAAAGTATATAAACTCTTGTCTTGTTTGTTTTTTCGTGTCACAAGTGACATTCCTCACACCATGGCTACCTCTACTGTCTCTGCTCCCTCTTCCTCTACTGTCAAAGTCATCGACGAACACTTAGATCATGCCAGTTGGGAGGCTTTGTATCTTCGCCATCCCTTTAACATGCTCATTGCTGGACCTAGCGGTTCTGGCAAAACTGAATTCGTCAAACGTTTGATCGAACATAAACATCATTTGATCGATCGACCCCCTCAACGGATCGTGTGGTGTTACAAAGAGTGGCAATCGGCGTACAGCCTCTTGCGAGAAAGTCAAGGCGATTCCATCGTGTTTGTGGAAGGCATTCCTAAAGAAGACGACGGCATCGTCTCTGACTCCCGTCAAACCCATTTGGTCATTTTCGACGACATGTTAGGAGAAGACGAAGAAGAAATTAAACTGTGGTTCACGCGCAAAGGGCATCACCGTAATGCCAGTGTCGTTTACATCACCCAAAATTTGTTTCAACAAAGTAAAGCCCATCGCACCATCAGTCTCAATGCGCATTACGTGGTCTTGTTTAAAAGCCCTCGAGATAAATCGCAAGTGCAAGTCTTAGCCAAACAGTTAGGAACGCCTTGGCTGACTCAGGCGTACGACGATGCCACTCAAACGCCACACGCCTATTTACTCGTCGATTTGAAACCTACGACTCCCGAGGATTTGCGATTTCGTACCCACTTGTTTCACCACTGGTGCCAAGACGGAGGGCCTGTCCTGTACACGTCTCCGTCCTCGACTTCATTTCACTTCCCATAAAAAAATCTATAAAAACCTCAGACCGTTTTCGTCTGTCTCACACAGTGCGAACATGACGTCCCTTCAGTCGCATCTTCCCGTCAAATTGATTCGTGCCTTGTATGGCATCAGTCGAGAAAAAAATCCACAAACACGAGCTTGAGTCTTAGAAGCTAGTCTCAAAGAAGTCTTACGATGGTTCACGGTGACGGCACGTCAATTACTCCAAGGAATCATTCAGATTCCTCATCAAACCAAACGCTTTTTTGATCGAAACAAAGTCGCTTTGGTCCAACTGGCCGATCCCCGCATCGACACTCAAACCAAAAAACAAATCATTTTGAAACCTGGAGGGAGCGGTACTCTAGGAGGGGTCATCATTCGCTCACTCTTAAGATGGGATCCTAATGCCCCCAAAGTTATACCCAAGACAAAAGTCCAACGAAGCCCCAAGAAGAAAAAGACCAGGTCCCCAAGGAGAACTTCTCCAGTGGCAGGACCCTCCTCTGACCAGACACCACCACCACCCCGGAAAAAGAAAAGAAGCCCCCAGAAAAAGAAAAGTCCACAGAAAACTAGTCGCAAGAGAGGCACTTCGGCCAGGACGCAACCTTACACTCGCAAACCACGACCTGCCACGGCGGTGACTGCGTCTCCGGCAGCTTCACGTTTGTCCACTTCTCCGTTAATGACACCCAGAACTGAAGAGTACTTGGAGACGTTGATCACACCAAGAACTTCTCCGTTGATGACCCCCAAAAGAACTTCCCCAGTGGCAGGACCTTCCAATTTAGTGCCAGTGGCTGCTGCTCACAAAGTACCTTCTCCCAAAATCAAAGTTCAAGAAAGATCGGGCATGTTACAAAGTTTACTGGATTTGTCCAAGCAAGAACTGGCTCGATTTAGTCCGTTACGTACCCCTGCACGACGTGTCATGCCTGTCGTCAAACTAATACGACGTAAAGACAATCAGTGGCGACGCGTTCCAGTATACAAAAGGCCTGTGACCAAGTCGGGTATCAGTGTTTTTTGGTGCTCCTGAAGACTCAAAGATGTCACCCTCCAGAAAACCCCAAGGAAAGAAAAGGAAAGGACTGCCACCACGTTTAGCCAAACATGGGGACATGTTATCTGTCCTGTCCAAAGCTTCTCCACCCCTACGAAAAAAACTCATTCATACAGCCTCCAAAGAGGTCATCGATACCGTGTGCGAATGTTGTTTGAACGTTTTGAAAGGCACGATCCCTTTGTCCAAACACCAGAAACAATGCTTAGGCAAACATCGTCACGTTCTTCGCCAAATGGTTCAAAAGAAAATTCCCATTCGTCAAAAAAAGATGTTAGTGCAACGTGGAGGTATTTTACCTCTCTTGTTAGGCCCCATACTGAAAGGAGTCTTGGGAACCATGTTGGGAGGACTGGTGGGAGCAAGATAAAAAGGCCTCGGAAGTTCCAAGATCTCAGAATCGACCCCTGACAACCCCATGGAAGGACGAAAACTAGCTTTAGTGCCTTACAAACGATGGATGGAATACCACCGGTGGCAAGAACAACACACCCCGCATTTACCTCCCAATCCCCATTTGAGCGAGATGTCCCAGTTACAACACGAATTGCAGTCCTTGATGGATCGCCAAGATTTGTCTGAAACAGAAAAATCGCAAAAGTACGGTCAACTCTTGCAACGACTGCAACTCTTGCGCCAGAAAGCTTTAGACGAACCAGCTCTACCCAATCTGAAAGATTTTAAGACCTTGATGAAAAGTCCAGCACCATCACCAGTACCAGTACCAGTACCACCAGTACCCGTGACCAAGACAGAAAAAGGAGAAGAAGAAGAAGGGTTTCAAACTCCACCAGAAAAAGTACGCAAGTTAACAACACCACCTACCTCCAGAATTGGATGGATTAAAAAGATGATGGCCACCCCTTCTTCCTCACAAGAGAAAAAGAAAGTGAAGACAGAAGTGAAGACAGAAGTGAAACAAGAACCGATATCCCCCGCTCAGACATCCTTCTCCTCTTCGACACCTATTGCTGGTCGCACACGCAAAGCATTGCAATCCAAGAAAATACCCCAAGAGAAAAAGAGTAGCATCCTCCAAGAGTGGGTGTCTTATTAACACACCAACCAACACAAAAAAATGGAAAAAGTCTTAGCCAGCATTTACTACGATCCCTCCCATCCTGCAGGTTACGCAGGAGTTCAAAAATTGTATCGTGCTGCCAAAACGCGACTGAAAAGTCTCCGTTTACCTCAAGTGCAACGATGGTTACAAGAACAAGCTACCTACACTTTACATAAACCCATTCGACGCAAGTTTGCCAGAAGTCGCACCCGAGTGGAAGGCATCGATCATCAATGGCAAGCCGATTTTGCCGATGTCTCTCATTTGGCCAGCTACAATCGTGGCTACAAATATTTGTTTTGTGTCATCGACGTCTTTTCCAAATTTGCCTGGGTCGTGCCCTTGACTTCCAAATCGAGCAGCGAGTTAGTGCGAGCCCTGCAACGGGTGTTGAAACAAAGCGGTCGTCACCCTCTTCGATGGCAAACGGACAAAGGCACCGAATTTCTGAACCAAGCTTTCCAAAAAGAATTAAAGAAACGTGACTTTCATTTTTTTACCACCGAGAATCCCGAAACCAAAGCCAGCATCGTGGAACGTTTTCAACGCACTTTGAAAGAACGCATGTGGAAATATTTTACGCATCACCACACTCTGAAGTACATCGACATCTTACCGCACCTGGTGCAAGCGTACAACCAATCTTACCATCAAAGCATCGGACGTGCCCCGCAAGACGTGACTCCCGACAACGAAGTGTTGGTGTTTGAGCGCCTGTTTGGTACGTCCCCGACGAGGGCTGTCCCCAAGAAAAGTGGAGAGTTGGCCGTAGGAGATTGGGTGCGCATTGGCAAAACCAAACGCACTTTCGACAAAGGTTACTTACCTAACTGGACTACCGAATTGTTTCGCGTCACTGGACGAGTGCATGGCCGTCATCCTGCCGTCTATAAATTGGAAGACATGAACGGAGAAGTGCTCAAAGGAACGTTTTATTTGCCCGAGTTACAACGTGTCACCAAAAAAGAAGACGACGTGTACGACATCGAAAGCATTCTCGAACGCAGAACCCGTAAAGTGGGCAAACGACGTGTCAAAGAAGTCAAAGTACGTTGGAAAGGATATCCACCCAGTTTTGATTCTTGGATCGACGCTTCGCAAGTCATCGACTATAAAAAGAAGTGACCATCATGCCCTTTCACACAGCAGACGCAGCTACGTCGACCACTCCTCCTTCGCCTAGTTCTTCTGTGCAAGATTTACAAAAACAACCCTTGTGGGTGTGGTGTGGAGAACGTGTGCCTAAAAGCAAATCGTCTTTTTCTGCCAAATCTTCGTGGTGTATTGTGTCATCGGGGCAGCCATCGCCAATTTGAGTTTGCAACAAGGAGACAAACAATTGTGGACCATTTTATTGAGCAGTTGCATCGGTTACCTGCTTCCTAATCCCTCTCTGAAATTCACCTCGAACGGGAACCCCGGGAACCTTGTGTCCAGTGCCAGTGCCAGTCACCACTTCAATCACAACCAGAACCCCATTTTAGACGGAGACACGCCTCTGACGTCCAGTAACCCCTCGGACAGCCACAGAACTCTGGAATTATGAGTCACCAAAACCAATTTTACTTAACTTTGCCCAGTGACAGTTCCATGGAGGTGTTTCCCAAGAACACGTTGTGCTGTTACACGGCCAAATTACCTCAAGCCATCCAGTTAGATCACGAAGCCCATTGGGAAGTGGCTTTAGTAGAAATGATTCACCCGACCCAAGTCCTCAATGTCCTTCCCAATCAAAATTTTTTTGATGTGGAAGTTCATGACGAGCAAATGCAACAGTGGATGGATAGCAATGTCAAATATGACAAGAAAACCCGTACACAAAAGTACACCACCTATCACTTGTTCATTCCCCCAGGCTATTATTTTAGTGGTCAACATTTGGTCAGCACCATAACCTCCAGGTTTAATGTCGTGTTTCTGAAAGCTTTGGAGCATGTCAACAAAAATGTCACCATGGAGTACCACAAAGCAGCTCGTCGCTTCTTGATGAAATTTGAACGGAGTAAAATCCTGTCCATTTTATTTTGTCCTGAATTGTATGACATGTTGGGCGGAGACATGGACATGAGAAAGACCATGATCAAGAAAAACGAATTACCCATCGTTTACGACAACGAGTCTTTTAGCAAGTTATTTCGTGCCCCGGTAGAACTGAACCAAGGACTGAATTTGATGTTCGTGTATTCCGATGTGGTGGAGTACAACGTGGTGGGACACACCTCCGTACCGTTACTGCGTGTCATTCCTTTCAAGTGGATTCTGCCACGAACACTGACGAGGAAGGTGGAAACACTTACCACGTCCACCGCGAATTTGTCCATCCTCACTATTTGCCTGTCAGCAAGTCGTATTTGGACACGGTCAACATTGCTATAAAAGGAGATCTGGGACAAAATATTCCATTCACCAAAGGAAAAGTCACGGTGAAACTCGATTTTCGAAAACGGTTCTCTCACGACTCTTAAGTCATGTATCCAGTGTACCGAGGGGTTGCTCAACAGCGAGGACACGGCTTAGGAGATATGTTAAAATCGGCCTTTCGTTCGGTGGCCCCGGTGTTGAAACCGATGGTGACACGCGGATTGCACGCCTTGAAAGATGCGGCACTGACGCAAGGCAAAGAATTTCTCCAAAATGTCATCATCGACAAACAAAACCCTAAAGAAGCCTTCATGAGGGCAGGCAAAAATGTCTTGCTGCAAACGGGCAAAGACATTTTAGGCCAACGAGAAACACCTATAAATGCCCTGCACGCTACCGAGTCAGGCATTCAGCAAGGACAAGGCAGAAAGAGACGACGAAGAAAACACCCTTTCACCAGACTTCAAGCGAGAAAGGCCAAGAAAAGAAGAACCGTTCGAGACTTAGACGTTTTCGATTATTGAGAAAAGAGACAAAAAAATGATGCACCGAGAATCTTGCGCTTGTTCCAATACGGAACTGGATCTGTTTGCCATGCCCCCCACAATGATGACGATGCAAGAATCCCAGTGGGTGGAATTTCTCCTCACTGACCGATTCCGCTCCCATCGAGTTTGAAATCAAAGGACAGCCCGAAGATTACATCGATCTGAATAGCAGTTACTTGTACCTGAAAGTCAAAATTCTAGATAAGACTGGAGGTGCTATAGACGATGAAGCAGTAGCTCCCGTCAACAATTTCATGCATTCCTTGTTCAGTGGAGTGGACTTGTACTTGAATAACAAACTGGTCAGTAGCAGCATGGATACTTACCCTTATCGTGCCTACCTGGAAAATCTCTTGACGTACGGAATAGATGCCAAGAACACTCATCTCAATGCCTGTGTGGTATGGGAAGCTGACGAACCTACCAAGTTTGAAATATTGGAAACTGATGAAAAGAAAGACAACAATGATGGATTTGTAGAACGAAGAAAGAGAATCACGGGAGCCGACACAAGTTTAGAACTGATGGATCGTTTGCATTTGGACATGTGGTTGCAAGAAAAGTATTTGCTGAACGGGGTGGATGTCCGCCTGAGACTGAATCGTAGCAGTGCCGCTTTCCATTTGATGGCTGATAGTGACGGTTACAAAACCAAAATCCTAGAAGCCAGACTCTACGTACGCCGTGTGGAAGTGTTACCTAAAGTGGGAAACGACATCAGTCAGACGTTGAGCAGAACGACTGCCAAGTATCCCATACGACGCGTGGAAGTGAAAACCTTCACCATTCCCAAGGGACAGCGATCCATGATCGAAGATCATCTGTTCCAAGGACAGTTACCCAAACGTTTGATCGTTGGTATCGTCGAGAATACAGCCTTCAACGGAGCTGCCGAAAAAAATCCTTTCTACTTTCAACACTTTGGCGTGTCCAAAATCGAAGTCAGTCGCGATGGTAAGACCTTGTGTACCCGACCTTTCGAACCTGACTTTAAAAAGAAGAATTACTTGAGATCGTACTTGTCCTTGTACGAAGCCACCGGACAGTTAGGAACCAATACCAGTCACGGTATTACGTACGAGGATTACGCAGGAGGCTACGCTATGTGGGCTTTCGATTTCACTCCAGACCAAGGCAGCGACGAGGGACATTTCCACCCTATAAAATCCGGCCAGATTCGTGTGGAAATTCAGTTTAAAGACCGAGACCCTGATGAAACGGTGAACGTCATCCTGTATGCAGAATTCGATAATACCATAGAAATCAACAGTTTGAGAGAAGTCATCCTAGATTACTAGAAACCATGGAAGACTGTTATCCCTCTTTACCTAGTGGAGAAACTTTTAGTGTTGCATTGTTGTTAAAAAATGTTAGAGTTGTTGTTGTTTAGTGTTAAGTGATTTTTGAATAAAAAATGTTGTGTTTTTGAAAAAATTGTTTGATGTTATATTGTTGGATTATTGTTAAAAATGTTAGAGTTGTTGTTTAGTGTTAAGTGATTTTTGAATAAAAAATGTTGTGTTTTGAAAAAAATGCCTTTGTCTTTTGTTTAGCTATAAGAATGTTGGATTGATGCTCTTTCATTTCTTACTATCCCTCTCATGACACTCACTGAACGTTGCGACTCAAAAACCGTGTGGGGATGTTTTCCTTCACGTCCGCGCTTTGACTTTAAGAACCGGGTTGTTTCCAGTCTAACCATCCATTGTCGACTCATCCTCCTAAGAAGATGTGCTCCAAACTAGCTAAACTCAACGAAGCCTACGTGAATTTGCATAGGGTCAGACACAGTCTGATACCGAAGCCAGAAGAAATAGAGAATGTGAGAATGTTAAAAATCACTGAAGACCTGATAGAAGAGCTCTTCAGAGAAGAAATGAACAGGGAAAAAGAAGAATGGACAGAGAAGTACAGACTTCAGAGACAGCAGCAACAACAACAACAAGAGCAGCAGCAGCAACCTGAAGCTGACAGAGGCCTTGTCGATTGTCGTATCGACACCAAAGAGTTCTTCTTCTCTTTCCGAAGAAGCAGACCTATCGCCAGAAAGTCTATCCTCAGAGGACATCGCATTCTTAGAAACTAAAAAGAATGCCATAGCAAAACAAAAAAAAACAGCCCTTTTCAGGGCTACCCAATACTCTAGAAAAGAAATAACGATCGATTTGCCAATGTGTGTAGGTAGAGTAGTGTGAAAATAAACATTAACTCTTTTTTAAAAAAAATGTGAGGGTATGTGTTTGTGAGTTTGTGTGTTTGCAAGTGATCAAGTAAGTTGGTGTGGGTAGTAGATTAAAATGATGTCTTTATTTGGTGTTTGAGGTGTATATTTGGAGTTAGATTGGATTGCTTTGCGTATGTGGATAGTCTATTGAAGTGATTTATAAAAAAATTTAAAATAGTGATGGGTAGCATAAAAGGTGAGTGAGTGTTTCTTTTAGGTCCGCGCGTTGTTGTTTTTTGGTCATGATGTAGGTAAGATCAATTTTATGTTTTTAGGGGATGTTTTCCTTCACGTCCGCGCTTTCGCTATAAATTGAAACTCGTTCGGCAGTCCAGCTACCCTTGTTGATTGATCAACACCAAAAATGAACACGAGACTGGAGAAACTGTTGGAACTTCATGTGCATCTGGAATATGCCAGGCGCATATTAAATGAACTGGCCGCGGAAGCCATTGTGGAGGAGGGAAGGATAAGAGAGGAGGAGGAAAGAAGAAACAAAGAAGAGGAGGAGAGAAGATATAAAGAAGAAGAGGAAAGAAGATACAAAGAAGAGGACGAGGAGGAAAAGGAGAGAAGAAGAAGAAATTTCAGAATCCCAGAGAGCGAAAATTGGGATTCTGAAGCGACATATCCTGCCTCTGCTCTCTCCTCCAAAAAGGTAAAAAGTAACTGGGGGACAAGATGTGTATGTGGCGCTAGGCCTGGAAGGTGCCACCATTAACCAGGTGTCCATGAAGTTGAAAAAAAAAAACAGCCCTTTTCAGGGTTACCCAATACTCTAGAAAAGAAATAACGATCGATTTGCCAATGTGTGTAGGTAGAGTAGTGTGATTATAAACACTGACTCTTTTTTAAGATAGTGTGAGGGTATGTGTTTGTGTGTTGGTGCTTGTAAGAGCTCAGGTATGTTTGTGGGAATAGTAGATTATGGGTTTCTTTATTGTTTCTTAGCGTAGGTGAAGAGTATAGTTAGGGTTCTGTAAGCGCTCACGTACGATTGTGTGGATAGTAGATTATGGATTAGTTTATTGTTCTTAGCGTATGTGTTTGTGTGTTTGTGTTTGTGTGTTTGTGTTTGTGTGTTTGTGTTTGTATTTGTACCCGCTCACGTACGATTGTGTGAATAGTAGATTATGGATTTGTTTATTGTTCTTAGCGTATGTGAAGAGTATAGTTTGGGTTTTGTAAGTGCTCACGTAAGATTGTGTGGATAGTAGATTATGGATTAGTTTATTGTTCTTAGCGTATGTGTTTGTGTGTTTGTGTTTGTGTGTTTGTGTTTGTGTGTTTGTGTTTGTGTTTGTACCCGCTCACGTACGATTGTGTGAATAGTAGATTATGGATTTGTTTATTGTTCTTAGCGTATGTGAAGAGTATAGTTTGGGTTTTGTAAGCGCTCACGTAAGATTGTGTGGATAGTAGATTATGGATTTTGTTTATTGTTTCTTAGCGTATGTGTTTGTGTGTTTGTGTTTGTGTGTTTGTGTTTGTGTTTGTACCCGCTCACGTACGATTGTGTGAATAGTAGATTATGGATTTGTTTATTGTTCTTAGCGTATGTGAAGAGTATAGTTTGGGTTTTGTAAGCGCTCACGTAAGATTGTGTGGATAGTAGATTATGGATTTTGTTTATTGTTTCTTAGCGTATGTGGAGAGTATAGTTTGGGTTTTTATTATATGAAATGAGAAAGTATAGTTTGGGTTTTATTATATGAAATGAAAAAGTAGGGGGATGTTTTCCTTCACGTTCGCGCGTTGTTTGGTCATGATCTAGGTAAGATCAATTTTACGTTTTAGGGGGATGTTTTCCTTCACGTACGCGCTTTAAGTATAAGAACCCATAGTATTCGTCGTTCAAACCATTCTGCAAAGAATAAAAAAAGAAGATGGCTTCTAACCAAATGGACAAAATACAAACATTACAAGACGTTTTAGACAACTTAGGAATGATGGAGCAGATGTTAATAAGACTGGTTGAAGACCATTATTCCTATAGTCCCCATCGTGTAAAGATGGAAATTAATAACTTAAAAAAGGTAAAGGACAAGATTAGTGGTGTCATGAAAGAGATAAAGGAGGAGAAGGAGGATGAAGAGGAAAGAATAAGAATAAGCAAATGGAACGAAAAGATTGAAAAAGAAGAAGAAAATGAGAAGAGGAAGAAAGAAGAGGAGGAAGAGAAGAAGAAGAAAGAAGAGCAGGAGAAAAAAAAGAGAAGAAGAGAAAGAGTGTTGGAGATAAAATAAGAACTTGGTGGAGAAAAAGAAGAAATTAGAAGCAGAAGAAGAAGAAAACCCAAAGGCCCTTTTCAGGGCCAGCCATATTTCTCGAAAAGAGATAGCCTTTCCATTGCCTACCCCTTTTTTTAAATTTAAATTTAAATTTAAATTTAAAAAAAAAATCCCATATTCAATTCCCCTTGTCCCTAGACAAACCCAAACTCTATTCCCATGTTAATTTCCCCTTGTCGCTAGACAGACCCACACTATAGTTCCATGTTAAATTCCCCTTGTCGCTAGAGTGACCCACGATTTTTCTCCATGTTAATTTCCCTTGTCGCCAGATTGTCCCAGGATTTTTCTCCATGTTAATTTTCCATTGTCGCTAGAGTTGCCCAAGGGGTCTTGTAATGCTAATTCCCATTGTCGCTAGGGTGCCCCCATTTACTACTTATATATATATATATATATATATATATATATATATATATATATATATATATATATATATATATATATATATATATATATATATATATATATATATATATATATATATATATGTGTGTGGGTACAGCCTTATAGGGATTGACGTCCATCAGAGAAACTCACCGACTGTAAATTGTAAAGACTATTCCTTGAAGTAAAAAAGATAAAGCACAAATATGTGTCGAAGCCGTCTTCAACAAACCTACCCATGCAAGTCGTGAAAATACACTGTGGCAACAAATATATTCAAAAAAGTGAAGGGTTTGGAGACAATTACGTCATTTGGACTGGTTTGGTGTTTTACGACAGATCAGCACTAGAAGTTATTTAGGTCAGAAACAATTAAATTAAATTACCTTGAAAAGTATATGTCCCTACTGTTGCAATGGTAAGGAAAGCAAGATCATTGTTGATATAGTCTGGCATAACAGGTATAACCAACGGATTCAAAATTCGCTTTTGTTTTACTAACCGCCGCTCCCATGCCTTCTGAGCTTAAATGACGGGTTAGAAAAGGGTGAGGGGGTGGGTTAGACAACAAGTAAAAATGAACCAACAACTAAAAACTGAATATGAGTATACCTTAGTTACAGAGCCCATCCATATATCGTAGTGACACCTTTATAGTGCCTATCCATTTACCGTATGTACACCTTTAGAGTCTTCATAAATACACTGAAATTACACATTTGCAGAGCCCACCCTTATACCGTAGTTGTTGTTGTTGTGGTGGTGTTTAACGCCATTTCTCAGCACACGATAGGCTATGTAAGGCGGCCAGTATTATTGGCGGAGGAAGAACCCGGGAAAACCCCGTAAAGAACCACCAACCCACGAGAAGCTACTGGCAAGCTTTCTCACATACCCACATTGGCCGAATCCTTGACTCGAACCCACGCAGACAGAGGTGAGATGGCAGTGATCCGTAACGGAGAGCGCTTTAGACCACTCGGCCACTCCGGGCCCCTATACCGTAATTAGACAGTTTTTCCGATAGCGAACAGCCAATACGCTAACAAATATTATTGTGTTGCAAGTAGTGGCTGTCAGATGAAGAGTGGGACTTCTCGCTCAGTTTGGGTACATGTTTAATCACATTGGTGCAAATTTGTGTCTCATATTAATAATTGCAGGTACTCGCTTGGGCAATTTTCTCTGATTGTCAATACATTAATACAGGTCCACATTACGAATCGCGTAATTAGTATTTAAGCTCGACCATTTCCTTCAAATCGTTTCTTCTCGACTTAACGAAAAAGCCCAAAAATGATCCAATTGTAGTAGTCAGGCGACATGTTTTCTAACTAGCAAACAAATAGATAATAAAACTATACATTTACGGTGATACATGAGAGTAGTAATGTGGGGCACATTGGGGACAATGGAAATCCCTGTAAAAAAAGGTCGTGGGCAACTTTGGGGACAATGGGACTTTAACATGGGAATATTGGGTCTGTATAGGGACAAAAAATATTGGGCTTGTATAGGGACAATATGAATGATGACGTCACGGTGCTGAACACTGGCAATAATGTTGCAAGTAACTGACCTAAATTGGGCGGAACAGTGGCAGCGGAAAAAAGCTATAACGCCTGGCGGGGCTGGACATACATGTGAGTATGTGTGCGCCTACGTTTTAACGTTTGTGTTTATTTTTCCCTTAACAAAAAGCCCTTGTCCCTGTTTAATGCTTGTTTTTTCCCTTTACAGAAACAGACATTGAACAGGGGCAAGGGTTTTTTGTTAAGGGAGAAAAACACAAACACACAAACCTACGCGTGCACACATACACAAATACACACATACACACACAAACGAACGCGTGCATACAAAAACATACACATTTTTTGTTAAGGTATAAGCTCTATGTTAAGGAAAAAAGAGACACACACAAACACATACAAACGTATACGCGCACGCACACACACACACCATCCAATGCATACAAAACACATACATGCACATTTATACACAAAAAAACGCATGCATACAAAAACACATACACACACACACACATTTTTGTTAAGGGATACATTTTTTGTTAGGGTAAAAACAAACACATTGAGCAGGCACAAGGGGTTTTTTTTGTTACGGAAAAACAAACACACAAACACATACAAACGTACGCGCGTACACATGCACACACAAACGAACGCGTGCATACAGAAACACATACATACGCACACACATTTTTGCTAAGTTATTAGATTATCGTTAAGGGAAAGAAACAAATACACAAACACATACAAACGTACGCGCGCACACATACACATACAAACGAACGCGTGCATACAAAAACATACATACATACACAAACTAACGTGTGCATACAAAACACAAGCATACACACACAAACGAACGCATTGATAAAAAATACACATACACTCACTCTTTTGTTAAGAGATAATCTTTTTGTTAAAGAAAAACAAATACATTGAGCATCGACAAGAGGGTTTGTTAATGAAAAAAGAAACACACAAACACATACAAACGTACGCGTGGACACATACACATACACACACTTACACACATACACACTATCTTACAAGCCAGATAAACAAAGTGTATTTAAGCACACTTCTCTTTTTAATATAAAATCCCTGAAAAGGGCTGTTTTGTTTGTGGGCTTGTGGCGATCTCTTATCGTCTAAGATTGCGTCCCCGTTTCGCTGAAGGCTTTCTGACAGGATAGGGTCTACTTCTTCGGAAGGGGAAGTATAACTCTTTTGCATTCACAAGGCAGTCCATAGAACCTTTCGCTGGCTCCTGCTGTTGTTGCTGCTGCTGCTCTCTCTGCTTCTGAAATCTATACTTCTTGGTCTATTCTTTTTTTCCTTCTTGATTAATTCTTTAAACACCTCTTCGATTAGGTCTTGGGCTACTTTTAACATCCTGACATTTTCTGTCTCATCAGGCTTAGGTATCAGGTTTTGCCTGACACGATGTAAATTTACGTGGACTTCGTTCAGTTTAGCTAGCCTTGAAGTCATCTTCATAGGTTGACGAGTCAACAATAGATGGTCAGACTGAACTAAATATTGAATTTAGGTCGCATGCGCCGTTAAGCATGCGCGACCGGTTAATACCCCTATATGGGGGTTAATTAATTATTCACATGGGAAGGAAAGAGAGCCTCTTCCCAACCGCATTTATGCACTCTGCGAGTGCTATTTAATTCAGCCGACAGATCGTGGGACAACAAGGCCCCATACGGCCTGTATGGTAGGCTAGCATGAGTGCGAATGGAGCCAGTACACACTCAATGTAAATAAATGTCTATTTACTGCAGGAAAAGACGTCTAGTTGGATTCGGCACTGCTCTTGTGACGTCACCCCGGTTCCATGCTTACACGCTCTTCGGGGCACCTGATTTATAGACGAGTGGGAATCGGCCCACACCCTGTCTTTTAATGTCCGAGTTGGCAGGGAGGAGAGGGTCCCGGAAGGAGACACCAAACGCCATCCAGAAAGTGCCTGAACCGCCAAAAATAATACTGTCAAATTCATCCCATTTGTCTATATAGTGGTTTATTCATATTACCAAGTTTGTGTTAGACACAATTGCAATGAATTTAGTTTTAAATTGAGTGAATTTAGTTTTAAATTTTCCTATCTTCACTTTTAATTCAGAGGCACATAGTGTACATATTTCTTTTTTGAACCAATAGAATATGTCTAAGAAACCATTAACACATTTTTGACTGTCAAGTTATTATTTGTGTTTTTAATTTAGAACGGTGGTCAAAGGATCATATTAGGTTATGTAGCATTATTAATTCGAGATTTCAAGTCATAGTGAAATCTCTTAATAAATGGCAATATTGAAAAGCCCTAAGACGAGCTGATGTTACACCTCAGAAAACGAGTACAGGAACGGCTGTATGCTTTGTGGAGGGCAGAAACTATCCCTTTTTCGTCCTTTGTATCCGTCAATATAGCTTAGGTCTCCCAGGACAAAGAGCTTCCACCGATGGTGTTTTGGAATAGGTTGAGACTGCACTCCGTGGAATTTTAAAAGCTCATTGATCAGCAACGCCAGGATTGGTATTGGGCAGTCGTACAACTGTTCTCCTCGGGTGCTGATGTCTATGATGGATTCTTTTGCATCTTCATATTTCCTAATGGATCTTTTCCCCAATGATCCATCATAGTAGATTTTTTGGTGAGCCTCTATTCTTGTTCGGAGTGCATCAGTATAATAGATGGTTGCGTCTGCATTTTGTAGTAGGTAAGCAAGTCCCTATGTATCAAATTGGTCGGCCACGTAGTTGATCACGTATGTTTGCTAATATGTGACTGGGTCTATCCTTGGTTTGGCCGCTTCTTGTTTTATGTTTTATGTCTTTTGTCGTAGCTGGTGTCTGTTGTTTATTTTTGCATGGTGGTGTTCCACTTTTTCGTTTATTGTAGTTGACGATTTGGTTGTAGTTACATCTGTTGAAAGTGTAGTAAGTTGATTTTGGTAGGCTCACTAGTTTTAGTTTTTGTTGTTGTTGTGAGTTTCCCAGGATTGCTAGGTTTACTTTCAACAAGTATCCCACTTGGTGATTTAGGTAGTGCTGCCGTGGAAGGTATCAGTGCTGCTGTTACTGGAGTTGACATTGAACTCATGTTTACTTGCTGTGTTATAAATGGCAATGTTACTGCTACTGATATTGTTATGTTATTTGAAATATTTTTCCCTGCGGTACTGTTGTTGTTAATGGAATATTTTCCTCTTTCTGGGTGTCCTCTATTGCCATAGGTCCGTTTCACTCAGTTGATGACATGTATTCACCCCATGTCCCTCTCTTCAACCTCTTTTCCATTTCTGGTTAAGATTTCAACTGCACTTCCTATATCGGGTTGGATAGTTGAAGGTGATTCAGTAGTTGTTGTAGTTTACATCATTCCATGGGCGGGAGTCATTATAGTGCCGACAGTGGGAGTCACTTGTTGAATAGACGTAGTTCGCAAATGTAAGTTTTGCTCCCTCTGAAGTGACTCATTTTGTGCTTCTTTGTGTTGGTCTTCTTGGGGCGGGGGTCACATTTCTCCAATTACTTTTATTGGCACCTATCCAGTTATTTCTGCTATCTTCTTCCCATATCAGCAAAATCGTGGTACGCGTTACTTGAGCACGAAGGTTCCGTCCTCTGGCGATTTGGAGGTTTAACCACCCCACCCCCCACTTATCGCATTCAACACTTTTTGTGGGAAAATTACTTCCAACTCTGACTTTCTTGATACTACTAGTGGTTCTCACTGCTGTATTTGTCGACGATCAGACTTACTTACTTACTCACTTACTTACTTACTTAACTTACATTATAGTAGTTTTCGCACATCGGCGCATGTATCACTGTTTTATGCCTGCACAGCAGGTTATTGAATTACTCCTGAGGGAAGGAATTGGAGCCATTACCGCCAGGCATTTATGTGTCCAAAGAGCCCTTCTAAATTGAATCCCTTAGGCAATGGGACAAATTGTAAGGCCCTGACTACATCAATGGGTGGCTTAGAACGAGTGGGAATATACCCAACATACTCATTTTTCATATCTGTATCAACTGAGCAGGGTAAAGTGTATATGAGTGGAAATAGACCCAACAACAATCATTTTTATGATGTAATTTTATTGAATTTTCAGTAGTGTTATGGGCGTGTACTGCACGATAATTCGTTTTGATATCCGACTGTGGCAAGGGAGGCGAGGTTGGAAAGGATGGATTCTAGTTCACATGTCCGTGCTCCTATACTCCAGGGTATATGACCTAAAATTTGTCGTCTTTACAATTTGGAATAAAACTTTGTGCTGTTTTTTATTTTGAGATTTCTAGGATTAGGTTGGAGAGGGACACCTGAGTCGACATCATTGTTGTACGACTACGTTTTGCCAACTTGTGTGGCTGGTCCTGATGGTCCTGGACTTTAGACCACCTTATATGTTGTATAAAGTTTGGGGTTATTTCTGTGTCATAATAAGATATTTTTAGTTTGTGGCCTTGTGCTGCAGGGCCTGATGGTCTTTGGTGTTTAGACCACCTTATATGAGCTAATTTTGGGTCTTACTTATTTGCCATCTTATGCGGTAGGGCCAGTTGGTCTTGTGTGTTGGACCATTTATTAGTTCTAAATTTTGGGTCTGTTCGGTGTTTAATTAATTAAACATTCTTGCCAAAATCATAGCTGTCACCTTCAGGCTAGAGTGTGTTTGAAGCTTGAGTTTTATAATACTAGAATTAAGGCAGTGTATTAGATTGGAGGTTGGTTGGGGTTAAAATGTAGGAAGTAGTAGAAGGAAATGAAAAATGAGAATAATAATAATAATAATAATAATAATAGAATTTAATTTAGATTAACGTAAGCCCCCCTCCCCCCCCCCCCCCCCCCCGCCCTTTGAGTGTGTTGGGGTGGATTTTGTACAGGATATATAGTGATCATTACCTGGAGTAAGAGATGAAGTTAAGGATCCAGCCCGCGCGCTGGAGGCACATACTCTTACTTGGGTTGCAAACCGAAACCCTCCCCATCTCCCTCTCCATGGGTATTATTTCTGTTTATCAATATTTTGTTAATTTTCTGAAAAATAATTGAATAATAGTTTTAATTCAGTTTATTATTAGTGTCAGTATTCTTATTTTGAGATTTGATTTCTTAAAGTCGATCTCAACACAGATATTTGATGAGTCAGATGTCATTGCCAGTGTCCGAGTCCCCTAAGACATATCAAAGGCATCGACTCTTATTTGGTCCCCTATTTCGTTTATTTGGTGAGGGAATTCAGTTTATCGAAGTCCATATCATAAGTTATTATCTTATCTGATATTTTGTTTGTTAGTCCTGTGTCATGGATGAAGTTAATTATGTGTACATATGTGGTGTTTAGGTTTGGATTCGGATGGTCAAGCTGGAGACTGCATCGCTTTATACACTAAGTGTGGTTGCGATAGAACACATCCCTACGTTTAGTTTCTTGGTATCTGTTTGTGTGTGTGATTTGGATTTTTAACGTAGCTTTACTAATTTTTCAGTCATATCGCTACGATTTCTGCAGTGTAGCACTTTGTAGTGATGCCTAGCATGGGGGCATCATGTCGCAGACATGAAGCATGATGTCCCACCCAGACACATTATCCTGACACCAGACCGACCAGTCCTAATATTAACCTCTTAATGCTGAGCGCCAAGTGAGGCAGCTGTTAGTACTATTTTTGTAAGTATTTTGTATGACTCGGCCGGGGATCAAACCCACAACATCCCGCATTCGAGGCGGATGCTCTAACCACTAGGCCACTGGAGCGGTCGGAACACTATAGTTCATCTTAAGGTGACGAATAGAGCGAAATCAAAGAGCATAGATAGTGAAAACATCTTTTTAGAAACAAACCACCAACACTTTTTCCAAACATGTTTTTTTTAACCACCCACAATTAACAAATCCTTTTTGTCAAATAATATATTTTTGACAAGGTTGACAACGTTGTGAAATCAAGTTAGACTTCCACTGAGGAAAGTCATTGGCCCGTTGATGTACCCTACGTTTCCTAGCTAAAGACAAGAGATATCCATAATGGTTACAAAACTGTCGATCTACTTTTTCATCGTTTCTAGAAGAGTCACGATCAAAATAAGTCACCAGATCTTCTAAGGGATATCCAAGACAGGGTTGATGAAGACAATACACACAATAGTGTCCACACACCATGGGATATGTGCCTTGTAATTTCACATTATTGAATCGTGTCGTCTGGGCATTTCTTCTCATAAAGTTGATGATATCTTCAAAAGGCGGTAAACTACACGCATCAAAACAGCTCACTGGGGTCCTTCCGTCTAGGGTCCCATCGATGTTTTTCATCTCCAAATAAGTCATTGAAGAAAGAAATGGTTACACTGGTCTTTACGTCACTTTACCCCAGTAGCAATAACAATTCCTTTCCAAACTTCTGTAAAGATCATCGCTAAGGAAATGCATAGCTAACAATTCACGCTTAATGTTTTCTTTGAAATTGTCTGAAAAGCCCTTCACTCTACACACGTACTTCTTTACTCCTTTATTAACAAAAGTTTCGATGCATTGGATCTCCAAGAAGTCAAAGCAGGGAAGGAATGGTCACGCAAGTCTTAATATCACTCCTTCAACACTATCTTTCTCTTAGAGGAACCCAAGCGTACTCCTGATACTTTTCAAACCTTTCTACTTGACTCATTACATTCTATCAAATATTCATTTGTTAAATATCCAACACATGAATATTCGTCAATCATGAGCTCTTTTATTTTTTCTGCTAGGTGTTTAGCATAACTCCTGATTAAAAGTTCTTCTTGTTCTGGCCATCTGGGCAACTTGTTCTCTTCATCTTTTTCTTTTTTAGTGGGTTGTTCTGTTTCCATGATATCCTCACATTCCATTTCCAACGATTCTCCACCGTTCAAAGAGGAATAAGAGTCTTCCATAGCTTCTAATAGTCTAGAATTACTTCTCCTAAACTGTTGTCGTTTAAAATGTTGTCGAATTCCGCATACAATATGACGTTCACCATCTCGGTTAGAGTTTCTGAAAACTGAAGTTCCACACGCAGTTGACCCGATTTTATAGGGCAGAAATGTCCCTCGTCGCTGCCTTGGTCTGGAGTGAAATCCAAGACCCACAAAGCAACGCCTCCTGAAAAATCGGCGTACGATATGCCGTGGCTGTTGTTGGTCCCTAACTGTCCCGTGGCTTCGTACAGGTACAAGTACGATCTCAAGTAATTCTTCTGGGCAAAGTTAGGTACGGAATGTCTGGTACACAAGGTTTTGTCATCGCGACTGACTTCGATCTTGGAAACTCTGTAGTGCTTAAACCCTAAAGGATTGGCAGTGACAGCTCCGATGAGGGCTTCTTCACTGACGATACCAACGATTAAACGTTTGGGTAAATGTCCTTGGAACAGATGACCTTTGATCTTCCGTCGGAGTATAGCTGCAATGCTGAAGGTTTTTACTTCCATGCGTCTTATCGGATACTTGGCGGTCGTTCTGCTCAAAGTGTGGCTTATGTCGTTCACCACGTTAGGTAATACTTTCACGCGTCGCTTGTAGAGTTTGACGTCTTGGATGACGGTTTTGTACTCGTTGGCTTGAGCCATCAAATGGAAAACGGTACTGCTAAGATCCAGTCTCAAGCGTATATCCACCCCGTTCAGCAACTTCTTTTCTTGCAACCACATGTCCAGATGCAAACGATCAGTTCTAAGCTACGTCCTTGCAGAATTTTCTTTCGACGGTCGTTAAACCCCACATTGTGAGGATCGTCATCTGCTGTCAGGACTGCTGACTCGTTTGTTATTCAAGTACGAATCCACCTCGCTAAACAAGAAATGCATGAAGTTGTTGACGGAATATGACTCTAGCATCGGCTTGCGGAGCGATTTCGTCTGTTTTGATCACTATGACTTTCAGGCACAAGTAACTGCTATTCAGATCGATGGAATCTTTGGGCTGCCCTTTGATTTCAAATTCGACGGGGGCTGAGGTCGTCAAAGAGGAGATGGAATGAAATTCTACCCATTGAAATTCTTGCATCGTTATCATAGTGGGTGACATGACAAACAGATCCAGTTACGACTTGGAACATTTGTAAGACTCTCGGTGCATCATTTGTTATGTTTAACAATCAAAAACGTCTAATTCTCGGACGGTTCTTCCTTTCTTGGACTTTCTAGCTCTGGGTGTGGAAAGTCCTCTGGAGGGGTGTATTCATCGTCTCTTTCTACCTTGTCCTTGTTGTGGCGCTGAGGAATCAAGAATGCCTAACTCTGTAGCGTCCAGGGCATTTATAGAAGTTCCTCGTTGGCCAAAATCTCTTTTCCAGTTTGAAACAAGATATCTTTGTTTGCTCTAAAAAAAGCATTTTGGGATTTTGTTTGTCAATGATAACATTTTAAAGAAATTGTTTTCCTTGTTTTCCGTGCGTCAAAGCGGCATCTTTCAAGGCGTGCAACCGTCGTGTCACCATTGGTTTCAAAACAGGAGCGAACGAACGAAACGCCGAATTTAGCATATCTCCTAAACCATGTTCTTGGTGTCGAGCGACTCGTCGGTACACAGGCTACGTGACGTACAAGTCGTTAGAGAATAGCTTTCGAAAATGGAGTTTCACCTTGACTTTTCCTTTCGTGAATGAAATTTTTTGTCCCAAATCGCCTTTTATAGCAATGTTGACACTGTCGAAATACGACTTACTGACGGGTAAATAATGAGGATGTACAAATTCGCGGTGAAGGTGATTGATAGGTGTTTACACCTTCCTCGTCATTAGCCACGGCGAAATCCACTTTGAAAGGAACGGCACGCAGTAACGATAATGAGGCGTATCCCACCATGTTGTACTCCACCACATCGGAGTGCACAAAGATCAAATTTAATCCTTGGTTCAGTTCTACAAGGGATCTAAAAATCCTTGCAAAAGTCAAGTTGTTGACGACGGGTGGCATGCGTGGACCTTGACCATCTTGAGATCTCCACCCAAAATGTCAAACAATTAAGGACAAAATGTAATGGACAACCTTTTCGCAATCCGAAATTTTCATCAGTAGGCGACGATCCACTTTATGGTACTCGAGGGTGACACTTTTTGGTTTGTCCAAGGATCTGCCAAACAGCTCATTGAATTTGGCAGCAATCGTGTCCACCAGATATTGACAAATAAAATAATAGCCTGCAGGTATTGTTAACATATAGATGTACCGTGGAGTATCGAGGACACTGATCGTTTCATTGATGCATCTACAGTTTTGTTTTCATTCAAGTATTGTTGCACTTGGTCGTTCAGAACTTCGACTTCAAAAGTGGATTGATTTTCAGTGAGGTTTTTGATTTGTGGAGGGTTTATCATTTTGACCAACGCCACTCCCCAATGGGTTTCGTGATCCAATTGGATGGCCTGAGGTAATTTGGCCGTGCAACAGCACAAAGTATTGTGGGGAAAAACATCCATCAAACTGTCACCGGTTAAATTTAAGTAAAATTGGTTATTCATAATTCCAGAATTCTGCTGTCAGAGTAGTCCCTGGAGGTCAGAGGAGTGTCTAAAAGAATATTTTTGTTGTTTGGATGGTGACTGTTGGGATGCTGGCTGACGTTGGACGCAAGTCTCCCGTTATGACCGTTCGAGTATATTGCTGAAGGAGAAGGTAACCGATGCAACTGCTCATTAAATTGGTCAACAAATGTTTGTCTCCTTGTTGCAAACTCAAATTGGCTATGGCGGCACCGATGACAAAATACAGCATAAAGATTTGGCACATAAAAACGATTTGCGTTTTAGGCACACTTTCTCCACACCACACCCACATAGGTTATTTTTGTAGATTTTGCACATAAAAACTAGGTTAATTAGTGGTCATGTGGTGCTTGAGGCTGTGTTGAAGGGTATGATGGTCACTTCTTTTTATAGTCGATGACTTGCGAAGCGTCAATCCAAGAGTCAAAACTCGGCGGATATCTTTTCCATCCTACTTTGACTTCTTTGACACGACGTTTTCACACTTTACTTTTCTTCGATCGAGAATATTTTCTTCTTTCTCGGTCACGCGTTGTAACTCGGGCAAGTAACAAGCTCCTTTTAACACTTACCCGTTCATGACTTCCAATTTATAGATGGCAGGATGACGGCCACGCACTAGTCCAGTGACACGATAGTATTCGCTGGTCCATTTGGGTAAGTAATCTTTGGCGAAAGTGCATTTGGTTTTGCCAATGCGCACCCAATCTACAGTCGTCAACACTCCGCCTTTCTTGGGGGCATCCACAGTCGGGGACGTAGCAAACAGGCTCAAAAATGGTCACTTCAATATCGGGAGTCACTTCTGGGGGGGGGACACATCAGATTCTCCGGTGGTAAGATTGGTTGTACGCTTTGACCAGGTGCGGTAAGACATTGATGTGCTTGAGAGTGTGCTTATGCGTAAAATATTTCCACATACGTTCTTTCAAGGTGCGTTGAAAACGTCCACGATGATGGCTTTGGTGGTAAACAAATAACTGTCCCGTTCCTTCAATTGTTTTGGAAAGCTTGGTTCAGAAATTCGGTGCCTCTGTTGATTTGCCATCGAGGAGGGTGACGACCGCTTTGTCTCAGCATCAGTTTGAGAGCCCGCTCGATTTGAAAGTCAATGGCACGACCCATGCAAATTTGAAAAGACGTCGATGACACAAAACAAATATTTGTAGCCACGATTGTAGGTTGCCAAATGAGATACATCGGTTAAATTGGCCTGCCATTGATGATCGATGCTATCCACTCGGGTACGATATCTGGAAACTTTAGTCGAATAGATTTGTGTAAGGTGTACGTGGCTTGTTCTTGTAACCATCGTTGCACCTAAGGTAAACGGACACTTTTCACAGTTAGGTTTTAGCAGCACGATATAATTCCTGAACTCCTCCGTACCCCGCAGGATGTGATGGATCGTAGTAAATGCTGGCTAACACACTCTCTATTTTATTTTAATATGTCACCCCCTCTTCACGGATGCTACTTTGGATGGGATGAGGTGGTGGCTTGGAGACGGCTTTACTTGTCTGACGTACTATGGGAGTAGAAATCGTGGGTAGTAGTGGTAGTAGTGGTGGTAATGGAATGACTTTGGAATTGGTTTCATTTTTTCACTTCTGGTTTCCCTTCTTTTTTCCCTTCTGTCGAAGGAGGAGTGTACATCACTTTTGTAGTCCAAGCTTTAAATTCTTCTCTCTGAGGTGTGGGGGAAGGGGACAACAAGGACGCTGAAATCTTACTAGGGATCGGAGCTGCTGCCGGTGTTTGAAAGACTTCTAGTTCGTCCTCTTCTTCTTGTATCCGTGTTGCTGCATCGGTCTTGGTCACTGGGGGTTGGGTGATAAACGTTTCGTCAGGGTCTTAAAATCTTTCAATGTCGATCTAGCTGTTTCGTCTAAAGCTTTTTTGTGAAAGAGTTTTAGTCGCTGCAAGACTGGGCCGTACGGTTGGGATTTTTCTATTTCTGACTAGTCGCTGAGATCCATCAGCGATTGAAGTTCGTGTTGTAACTGAGACACCTTGGTCAAATGAGGATTGGGAGGTAAATGCGGGGTGCGTTGTTCTTGCCCACGATGGAATTCCATCCATCGTTTGTAAGGTACTAAAGTCAAATTTTATCCTTACATCAGATTCGAAAGGTAGCGTCTGAGATCTTTTGGTCTCAGAGGTCTCTGTTATTGTCCTGGTCATTGTCTATCTTACTCCCATGAGTCCTTCCAGCATTGTTCCCAACACTTCTTTCAACAAGGATCTTTACAACATGGGCGAAATTCATCCGTGTTGTACCGCGTTGAATAAGAAATTAATCTGTGGTTTACGCGCAAAAGGGCATCGTCGTAATGCCAGAAGATGTCGTCGAAGATGACCAGATAGGTGTGACTGGAGTCAGACACGATCCCGTCGTCTTCGTCAGGAATGCCTTCCACAAACACGATGGAATCGGCTTGACTTTCTCGGAGGAGGCTGTACACCGATTGCCACTCTTTGTAGCACCACACGATACGATGAGTGGAAAATCGATCAAGTGATGTTTATGTTCGATTAAACGTTTGACAAATTCGGTTTTGCCTGAACCGCTCACGTTAAAGGCATGCAAGAGTTACAAGGCCTCCCAACTGGCACGATCTAAGTTTTCTTCGATGACTTTGAAAGTAGAGGAAGAAGGAGCAGAGAGAACAGAGATAGCCATAGTGCAAGGAATGTCATTTTTTATACGAACACTGACAGAACAAGTTTTTTATACTTATTATCAGGATTCATTTACTTCTTTAAAATTGAACACGAAAGACAAAAATATATAAAAGCCAAACGGTTAGGTTCATCGATAAAATACACATCACAACGATCAAAGTGGAATGCAAACAAGTAACTGTGCAACATGCTTGGTGACGAAAGTGTGGTGTCCAAGGGACAGTTTGTAATGTTCTTAGAGTCTCTACACCACTTGGCACAGTCACACAGGAGCCCTCCCGGAATGGTTTTTCGGGGATTTCCATGTTGATAACAGACTGGAAGTCACAATTAACTATCGGTCTTGGACGTTTTTGCGTTTTTATATGCTGACTAATATCGACATGTCCGTAAGGTAAAGTGAAGTGGTTGAGAAGCCGTACTCGCTTGTGGTACACGGTTTGATACACTTTTTTCTTAGGTCGACTGACGATTTGGTGTGTGACTAAACGTGCAATCTTATGAGGCTCGTGGGTGATCACTTTAAAATGTTGATCCAATCCAGACTGCAAGGCTTGTTTCAATACCCCAAAGTTCACCACTTGACTGGTGCGATAATTGAGAGTTAATCCTATCATTTACACTCGGTGTGAACTTCTTCTTGTTGGTTCTGGTATCCGTATCGGTAATTTTTATGACCGTCACTAGCAAAACTTAGAAGCTTTTCGTCGGGGTGCTCGTCCATCCAGGATCCTAAGCAGTGTCCTCTGAAGTCAGGGTGTCGGTGACCCAGGCGAGCGATGTAGCTGCAACTGTCCTTATCAAAGTACAGCACACAGTCTCTTAACAATTCTAAAGCTTCGTACAATTTTAAGCAAAAACGGCTTGTCACGTAGGCCGCAATGACGACATTTCCAAATTGGTCGGCCTCTACAAACTCCAGTTCTTCTTCATAAATGACTAAGATCTAGTCTTCACGAAGGACTTCCACATGTGTCATGGGTTAGTTTGTCGTGAATCATCTGGAAGTAGCGTGAAGGATCGGACAAATACTCTGTCTTGGGTAAACACGGTGGTTGTGCCATTTTACCCCACAAACAATTTAACATCGCTTTAGCAAACATCTCCTTATTTCGCTTTTCTCAATGTGGTCTACCGTGATGCCTTCCTGCTCCAAGTATTTCTCTGAATTTATTTTGGCCTTCGGTTGTGTGGCACCAGGAAGGATAGCCGCTGGCTTCTTCTTTCAGTTTCAAAAAGGCATCCACGTAGTCTGCGAAAATGACTTTAGGTGTCTCGTCTCCCTTGTGGTACTTTTCTGTCTTGGGAAAGTTATAAATTTTGTACACTTCTAAACATTTGTAGTCCATGTCCAGAGCTTTAAACATTTCCACGCTGACCCACGTTCCTGTCGAGGCGCATTCTTCCTGGGTGTGCTGATAAGGTTAATCTTGGTTGCACGTTTCGGTACAAGTACACACAAGGATAACACCAGTTTTTCTTGGCAATGGCGAGGTAAAACCGCATGATACGTGTCCGTGAGAGGCAAGATTTTGCTTTTGATCATACGTTCGTATTGTCGAATGTTGTCCAGGTCGATATGTTCCGTCATTAATTATAGGTGTCGTGCGGAAAAGTGACAGTACTTGCACACGTAAGGATACAACGAACACACATCCAAGTATTTCATTTCTTCTCCTTTCTCTTCGTCGGCGTGGTGCAGCAAACAGGTGGCATTCGTAAATTTCTACTATGTGTTTAAACGTGGGATCGGCTTTCAAACGGTGATTGTACTCGTGTTCCCACATTTCGACCACTTGATATCATTGCTGTTTTAACTTCAAGCGCCACTGACAAGTAGCCTCGTACAAATTTTCAGTGGTATGTTCTAAAAACTGATTTTTATTGTCACATTGAGGGTAACAGATGGGACATCCGTAATATTAGCAGCCATTAAACTCGTACATTATCTTGGGGTTGTCCCAGCCATCCATCGAATACGTTCCGATGATATTTTTGCCTCCTCCGTTTCTGGCATGTTGGGTCCATTTGTCTTCCTTGTCACAAAACTAACTTGGCCAGCGCAGAGCTTTAACTGAGTATTGATGTTTGACAAAGTTAGTCGTTTGAGGGCGGATGACAACCGGATTGTTTTCGGGCATGAATCCTTTAAGGTACACTAAGGCGCACACTTTGGAAATGGTGAAGGCTTCTGTCAAAGGATCAATTCTACTATGCTCTATGAATAATTCTCGAAATATTCCACACCAACGCCGTAAAATGTCCACGTCGGAACGACACTACTTTAACATTTCTTCCTGAAAGTCAAACGTGTCCGAGGAATGACTGTGTTGCCAAGCGTAGAAAGGTTATCGTTGTTCGAAGCGCATGTTGTCTCGGTCGTAGTAGTGAGCATCAGGCAAATGGGGCACAACGGCATGTTGATTTGCTTCGGTATTGAAAAAGTGCGGAAAATAGCGATTTCTGTCATTCCAAACGTTTTAGGCATTCGACTCAAATGCATGGTCAAGTAACTCACTGAATCTTTGAACTGTACTTGTCCCACTTGCATGGAAATGATTTAGGCCCCGTCCAATGTCACTGTAGTACGTTATGTACTTTGTTCCCTATAGTATTTAGAAACTGTCCATCGTATCCCGAGAAATTATGAGTCATCACCGTAGCATAGCGATGGCAATCTCCATAATGTTCGACGTCCTCGTGGCTCCACGTCTCGTCGATGATTTCTAAGATCCATTTTTCACGTCCTCTAGCAGTCTTGCTACAGTGAGGGCAATGACTAAAACTATGCTGTTTGATGCACTTCTCACATGCTCGATGAGCCACGCAGAAATTAGGAATGTGAATGCCAGTCTCTTGCATTCATCCGAAATCGAAAAAAATGACATTCCCTTTCTTCTAGTCATCTTCCTCTTCATGCATGGAATGGAATTTTCGAATGTAGCATTCGTGTTCTAAGTCCACGATTTGCTGACAAATGTGAGTTAGTTTCTTTCCTGGACATACGTGAACTTTGGCACAATTGGTACGTATCACTTGTCCACACGTAGGGCACAATCTCAGCAGTTGACAAGCACTTTCCTTCTGTGAACCTTGCTTCTTCAGATGTTTTTGGTAACAGGCTGGGCTGACAAAAGTGTACTGACAAGCAGGGCAATGCACTCCTTGTTGTCCTTTGTCAAGACAGAATTTAGAGACCTAACATCATGAGCATTTCGATCCACAATGCTTGTGTTGCTCTCGATTGTTATAGTCATTGTCACATTTCTCACAATAATAGCTGTATCCCAAGAATCCTGCGATACTGGTGATGGCATCGAAATGTTCATCGTGATGATAGACGTGAATGTGTTTTCTGTCTTTGAAACATTTGCCTCGAAACAAGAGAGGTTCGCGCACTTCTTTAGGATGTACTTTCAAGGTGTAGCGTGGACCTAAGACGTTTTGCAATGTTTGCATTTCAGGAATGAGAGAGGGTGTGACTTTAGACCAGCTTGCTGTAACAGGAGCTCTGCTTCTCTTTGTTGTTTATCACGGTTAGATTATCGAATGTTGTCCCAGGCTCTTTTCCATTCTGTCGTGTAGTTCTTGTCTGTATACGTTCTTCCCACCACGATGGAACGGCTTAACACATTTTGTTTTGGGAGTTGTTAATTAGGATGAGACTCATTTTGGTGCTACAAAGGTCGTCTAGAGAGAGAGAGAGAGAGAGAGAGAGAGAGAGAGAGAGAGCCCTTTGGATATTTTCATATTAAATTAATAATAATTGATTTTTAGAACATAATAATATGTTTAAGAAACAATAACAGCAACAAAACAAACCATTAAATACATCACAGTATATGTCGCACGTAACCAAGAAATTTACCGTATATTGTCGATACGATTTGCAATATTGTATCGTTGATAAAAACTGCTAACAAATCCCAAGGAAAGTGCACACATATCATTACGACGAATCATATTCTTGTAGGTTACTTTGAGTAATTTCTGTTTCATGGCTCCAGTCCAGCCCAAATTCCTTTTCTTTCTCACTCCACATTCCTGCATATTTGTCCATTATGCATGCGAGGGGAGGGGGAACATAAAGCAGAAAGGATTGCAAAGAAGGTGTGTACTATATTAAATTCATTTAGAAAAGGGGGATTAATAATTCTTTTTATCGTTATTTTCATACGTCACTAATGATCAATGTGTGGAAATTCATCATTGATCTAGACTCAACTGCAGAAGGTCGCGAGTTTGTTTATCTATGCATATTATTGCGCCATCTTAGTGTCCATCCATGAAATGTTCCATGGATCATCCGTAATCTTTTATAAATCAAAGTATTCAATTTTGCAGTTTAACGGAATATATTAAATATTTTAAAAAGTGGGATGCCGCAGCGAATTTTGAACCTTTAACCACTTCTTTGTCAGGGTGACACACTAAACGACAAATGCGGATGCTGCTGTATAAGATAATTTTTCAAAAAACGAAATTGTGAATGTAAAAACATCCGTCTAGAAATCAACCGAAACACAATGCCATTTTCACGACAACTTTTACATATTTTCATGTATATTAAAGTGTAGCATAATTAAAGGATTATAGTACTAGACTGTCGTATTCAAAACAGGAAACGAAACAAACGGATGTGCTTAGAGCTGCTACTTGGGTACTCTAGTAGCTTATTGTTTTACCGTATACATCAGTTATTTAAATGCAGTATATTTTGGCTTTGCTTTCTAATTTGAAGACGTATAGCCAATGCAGGCATATATGTCGAATTACTGATATCAGTACCGGTGAAATCACGTACAGATCGCATTGATAACAGAGAAGGAAAAACAATCACATGAACCACTTAGTAAATACTTCGCTTAACGAAATATAACCAACTAGGAAAATGGCAGTCAGATTTTTTATTCTTGCTTATTTCGCGATGTTTTCAGAACTTGGTAAGTACGATCTTAACTTTATAAAAACTGTGTTAGAATATTCCATTGGGATATGTGTTGAAATGCTAATGATTTTGCTACTTCTGTTAATGAAACTAATGATGATGTTGATGACGATGACGATATTTTTGTTGTTATTGATGATGATGATGATGATGATGATGATTATGCAGTTGTCTGCCCTTTTGATTATACCTGACATGTCATTTTTTTATATAGATCAAATCGTTTTTAGTTGCCTGCCTTTAATTCATGCCGTCCTTTTCTTCAAGACCTTTCTTAGTTTGTTTTCAAGGTCAAGTAATTTGCCTATTTTACCTGCGCATACTGTATATAATATCCAATCTAATAAAGAAAGCGGAAAGAACCTACCCGACTGTTTAACAAGCAGAAAAATTCTGTATGTATTTTAAATTTAATTGTTATTAGTTTGACTTGGAGGCAAATATCACGACACTCCCGTGATGATAATAATATTTTATCATCTTTTAGTGAAAGAAATGTATGTATTGTCAGAATAAAAGATTTATTTGTCGTTTGTAAAATTTCTTTTCATTTTATTGATTTTTCCATGCGGTTTCTGCCATCGAAATTGAATACGTCAGATCCTGAAAAATAACAATCACTGACCTTCAAGCTTTCGATATTTTTATAGATTGTACGGAAACAGACGTATTGTCACAAGGAATGAATATAAAAGAAAATTTATTTTCATTTGCGGATTATTAGGAACTTTTTTCAAACGAATCTTCGATATCTTTTGTCAAGACCTTGTGATTGCCCTGTGATGATTCGTGCTATGAATTGGTGTGATGTTTTACACGTCCAGCAAAGGTTCATGGGTGCGATGTTTTACACTTGACAGCTAGGGTTTCTCGATGTGATCTTTTACACTTCCAAGATAAGGTTACTGGATGTGATGTTTTACACTTCCCAGATAAGGATTATGGGTTTGATGTTTTACACTTTCCAACACAGTTTCATAGGTGTGGTGGCCCCGAGTGGCCGAGTGGTCTAAAGCGCTCTCCGTTACGGATCAATGCCATCTCATATCTGTCTGCGCCGGTTCCAGTCTCTGATTCAGCCAATATGGGTATGTGAGAAAGCTTGCCAGTAGCTTCTCGTGGGTCGGTGGTTCTTTCTGGGGTATTCTCGGGTTCTTCCTCCACCATTATTACTGTCCGCCATGTATAGCCTATCGTGTGCTGAAATATGGCGTTAAACCGCACAACAACAACAACAACAACATCATAGGTGTGATGTTTAACACTTCTGAGCTATGCTTCGGCTTCGGGGTGGGATGTTTAAACTTCCCAGCTAGGGTTCTTTGTGTAATGTTTTACACTTCCGATCTAAGGTTCATGGGTGTGATATTTTACACTTCCTACATAAGGTTCATGGGTGTGATGTTTTACACTTCCGACCTAAGGTTAATTGGTGTGATGTTTTACACTTCCCAGATATGGATTCTGGGTGTAATGTTGTACATTTTCCAATACAGTTTCATAGGTGTGATGCTTTATACTTCTGAGCTAAGGCTTCAGGATGTGATGTTTTACACTTCCCAGCTATGGATTCTGGGCGTGATGTTTTACACTTCCGACGTTCATGGGTGTTATGTGTCATAATTTCGACCTAAGGTTCATGGGTATGACGTTTTACACGTCCAAGCTAAGGTTCATAGGTCTGATGTTATACACTTTCCAGCTAAGGTTCATGGGTGTGATGTTTTATATTTCTGAATTAAGGCTTCAGGGTGTGATGTTTAATACTTCCCAGCTAGGAGCTCTGGGTATGATGTTTTACACTTCCCAGCTAAGGGGTCTGGGTATGACATCTAAACTTTCCAACAAAATTTCATAGGTGTGATGTTTTAACACTTTTGCGCTAAGGCTTCGGGTTGTGACGTTTTACGCTTTCCAGCTAAGGTACATGGGTGCGATGCTTGTCACTTCCCAGCTAAAGTTCATGGGTGGGATGTTTTGTACTTTCTAGCTTAGGTTCATGGGTGTGATGTTTTGTACTTTCCAGCTTAGGTTCATGGGTGTGATGTTTTACACTTCCCAGCTAAGGTTCATGGATTTGATGTTTTACACGTCCCATCTATGGGTGTGATGTTTTACACTTCCCAGCTAAGGTTCATTGGTGTGATGTTTTACACTTCGAAGCTAAGGTTCATTGGTGTGATAGTTTACACGTCCCAGCTAAGGTTCATTGGTGTAATGTTTTACATTTCCCAGCTAAGGTTCGATGGTGAGATGTTTTACACTTCCCAGCTGATATTCATGGGTATGATGTTTTACACTTCCCAGCAAAGGTTCATTGGTGTAATGTATTACACGTCCCAGCTAGGGTACATTGGTGTGATGTTTTAACTTCCCAGCTAATGTTCATGGTTGTGATGTTTTACATTTCCCAGCATAGGTTCAATGGTGTAATGTTTTACACTTCCCAGTTAAGGTTCATTGGTGTGATGTTTTACATTTCCCAGCTAAGGTTCATTGGCGTGATGTTTTACACTTCCCAGTTAAGGTTCACTGGTGTGATGTTTTGCACTTCCCAGCTGAGGTTCATGGGTGTGATGTTTTACACTTCCCAGCTAATGTTCATTGGTGTAATGTTTTACACTTTCCAGCTAAGTTTCATTGGTGTGATGTTTTGGACTTCCCAGATAAGTTCATTGGTGTGATGTTCTATACTTCCCAGCTAAGGTTCATGTGTATGATGCTTGACTTTTCCCAGCTAAGGTTCATGGGTATGGTGTTTTACACGTCCCAGCTAAGGTTCATTGGTGTGATGTTTTACACTTCCCAGTTAAGGTTCACTGGTGTGATGTTTTGCACTTCCCAGCTGAGGTTCATGGGTGTGATGTTTTACACTTCCCAGCTAATGTTCATTGGTGTAATGTTTTACACTTTCCAGCTAAGTTTCATTGGTGTGATGTTTTGGACTTCCCAGATAAGTTCATTGGTGTGATGTTCTATACTTCCCAGCTAAGGTTCATGTGTATGATGCTTGACTTTTCCCAGCTAAGGTTCATGGGTATGGTGTTTTACAAGTCCCAGCTAAGGTTCATTGGTGTGATGTTTTACACTTCCCATCTAGGGTTCGTGGATTTGATGTTTTACACGTCCCAATTAAGTTTCATGGGTATGATGTTCTACACGTCCCAGTTTAAGTTCATTGGTGTGATGTTTTACTTTTCCCAGCTATGGTTCATTGGTGTGATGTTTTACACTTCCCAGCTAAGGTTCATTGCTGTGATGTTTTACAATTCCCAGATACGTTCATTGGCGTGATGTTCTACACTTCCTAGCTAAGGTTCATGGGTATGATGTTTGACTTTTCCCAGCTTAGGTTCATGGGTGTTGTGTTTTACTCGTCCCAGCTAAGGTTCACTGGTGTGATGTTTTACACGTCCCAGCTAAGGTTCATTGGTGTGATGTTTTACACTTCCCAGCTAAGGTTCATTCGTGTCATGTTTTACAATTCCCAGCTAAGGTTCATGGGTGTGATGTTTTACACTTTCCAGCTAAGGTTCAGTGGTGTGATGTTTTGCACTTCCCAGCTGAGGTTCATTGGTGTGATGTTTTACACGTCCCAGCTATGTTTCATGGGTATGATGTTCTACACGTCCCAGCTAAAGTTCATTGGTGTCATTTTTTACACTTCCCAGTTACGGTTCATTGGTGTGATGTTTTACACTTCCCATCTATGTTTCATAGATTTGATATTTTACACTTTCCAGCTTAAGTTAATGTGTGTGATGTTTTACACGTGCCAGCTGAGGTTCTTGGGTGTGATGTTTTACACTTCTCAGCTAAGGTTTATTGGTGTGATGTTTAACAGTTCCCAGATAAGTTTATTGGTGTGATGTTCTACACTTCCTAGCTAAGGTTCATGAGTATGATATTTGACTTTTCAGAGCTAAGGTTCATGGGTATTGTGTTTTACACGTCCCAGCTAAGGTTCATTGGTGTGATTTTTTGCACTTCCCAGCTGAGGTTCATATGTTTGATGTTCTACACGTGCCGGCTAAAGTTCATTGGTGTGATGTTTTACACTTCCCAGCTAATGTTCATTGGTGTAATGTTTTACACTTTCCAGCTAAGTTTCATTGGTGTGATGTTTTGGACTTCCCAGATAAGTTCATTGGTGTGATGTTCTATACTTCCCAGCTTAGGTTCATGTGTATGATGCTTGACTTTTCCCAGCTAAGGTTCATGGGTATGGGGTTTTACACGTCCCAGCTAAGGTTCATTGGTGTGATGTTTTACACTTCCCATCTAAGGTTCGTGGATTTGATGTTTTACACGTCCCAGCTAAGTTTCAAGGGTATGATGTTCTACACGTCCCAGTTAAAGTTTATTGGTGTGATGTTTTACTCTTCTCAGCTAAGGTTCATTGCTGTGATGTTTTACACTTCCCAGTTAAGGTTCATTGCTGTAATGTTTTACACTTCCCATCTAAGGTTCATAGATTTGATATTTTACACTTTCCAGCTTAAGTTAATGGGTGTGATATTTTACACGTCCCAGCTAAGGTTCATTGGTGTGATGTTTTACACTTCCCAGCTAAGGTTCATTGATGTGATGTTTTACACTTCCCAGCTAAGTTTCATTGGTGTGATGTCTTACAATTCCCAGATAAGTTCATTGGTGTGATGTTCTACACTTCCTAGCTAAGTTTTATGGGTATGATGTTTGACTTTTCCCAGCTAAGGTTCATGGGTATGATGTTTTACACGTCCCAGCTAAGGTTCATTGGTGTGATGTTTTACACTTCCCAGCTAAGGTTCACTGGTGAGATGTTTTACACTTCCCAGCTAAGGTTCACTGGTGAGATGTTTTACACTTTCCAGCTAAGGTTCATTGGTGTGATGTTTTGCACTTGCCAGCTGAGGTTCTTGGGTGTGATGTTTTACACGTGCCAGCTAAAGTTCATTAGTGTGATGTTTTACACTTCCCAGCTAATGTTCATGGATTTAATGTTCTACACGTCCCAGCTAAAGTTCATTGGTTTGATGTTTTACACGTCCCAGCTAAGGTTCATTTGTGTGATTTTTTACACTTTCCAGTTAAGGTTCATTGGTGTGATGTTTTTCAATTCCCATCTAAGGTTCATGGATTTGATATTTTACACTTTCCAGCTTAAGTTGATGGATGTGATGTTTTACACGTGTCAGCTGAGGTCCTTGTTTGTGATGTTTTACACTTCCCAGTTAAGATTCGTTGGTGTGATGTTTTGCACTTCCCAGTTAAGGTTCATTGTTGTGATGTTTTGCACTTCCCAGCTGAGGTTCATGGGTGTGATGTTTTACACTTCCCAGCTAATGTTCATTGGCATAATGTTTTACACTTTCCAGCTAAGTTTCATTGGTGTGATGTTTTGGACTTCCCAGATAAGTTCATTGGTGTGATGTTCTATACTTCCCAGCTTAGGTTCATGTGTATGATGCTTGACCTTTCCCAGCTAAGGTTCATGGGTATGGTGTTTTACAAGTCCCAGCTAAGGTTCATTGGTGTGATGTTTTACACTTCCCATCTAGGGTTCGTGGATTTGATGTTTTACACGTCCCAATTAAGTTTCATGGGTATGATGTTCTACACGTCCCAGTTTAAGTTCATTGGTGTGATGTTTTACTTTTCCCAGCTATGGTTCATTGGTGTGATGTTTTACACTTCCCAGCTAAGGTTCATTGCTATGATGTTTTACAATTCCCAGATACGTTCATTGGCGTGATGTTCTACACTTCCTAGCTAAGGTTCATGGGTATGATGTTTGACTTTTCCCAGCTTAGGTTCATGGGTGTTGTGTTTTACTCGTCCCAGCTAAGGTTCACTGGTGTGATGTTTTACACGTCCCAGCTAAGGTTCATTGGTGTGATGTTTTACACTTCCCAGCTAAGGTTCATTCGTGTCATGTTTTACAATTCCCAGCTAAGGTTCATGGGTGTGATGTTTTACACTTTCCAGCTAAGGTTCAGTGGTGTGATGTTTTGCACTTCCCAGCTGAGGTTCATTGGTGTGATGTTTTACACGTCCCAGCTATGTTTCATGGGTATGATGTTCTACACGTCCCAGCTAAAGTTCATTGGTGTCATTTTTTACACTTCCCAGTTACGGTTCATTGGTGTGATGTTTTACACTTCCCATCTATGTTTCATAGATTTGATATTTTACACTTTCCAGCTTAAGTTAATGTGTGTGATGTTTTACACGTGCCAGCTGAGGTTCTTGGGTGTGATGTTTTACACTTCTCAGCTAAGGTTTATTGGTGTGATGTTTAACAGTTCCCAGATAAGTTTATTGGTGTGATGTTCTACACTTCCTAGCTAAGGTTCATGGGTATGATATTTGACTTTTCCCAGCTAAGGTTCATGGGTATTGTGTTTTACACGTCCCAGCTAAGGTTCATTGGTGTGATTTTTTGCACTTCCCAGCTGAGGTTCATATGTTTGATGTTCTACACATGCCAGTAAAGTTCATTGGTGTGATGTTTTACACTTCCCAGCTAATGTTCATTGGTGTAATGTTTTACACTTTCCAGCTACGTTTCATTGGTGTGATGTTTTGGACTTCCCAGATAAGTTCATTGGTGTGATGTTCTATACTTCCCGGCTTAGGTTCATGTGTATGATGCTTGACTTTTCCCAGCTAAGGTTCATGGGTATGGGGTTTTACACGTCCCAGCTAAGGTTCATTGGTGTGATGTTTTACACTTCCCATCTAAGGTTCGTGGATTTGATGTTTTACACGTCCCAGCTATGTTTCAAGGGTATGATGTTCTACACGTCCCAGTTAAAGTTTATTGGTGTGATGTTTTACTCTTCTCAGCTAAGGTTCATTGCTGTGATGTTTTACACTTCCCAGTTAAGGCTCATTGCTGTAATGTTTTACACTTCCCATCTAAGGTTCATAGATTTGATATTTTACACTTTCCAGCTTAAGTTAATGGGTGTGATATTTTACACGTCCCAGCTAAGGTTCATTGGTGTGATGTTTTACACTTCCCAGCTAAGGTTCATTGATGTGTTGTTCTACACTTCTCAGCTAAGTTTCATTGGTGTGATGTTTTACAATTCCCAGATAAGTTCATTGGTGTGATGTTCTACACTTCCTAGCTAAGTTTTATGGGTATGATGTTTGACTTTTCCCAGCTAAGATTCATGGGTATGGGGTTTTACACGTCCCAGCTAAGGTTCATTGGTGTGATGTTTTACACTTCCCATCTAAGGTTCGTGGATTTGATGTTTTACACGTCCCAGCTAAGTTTCAAGGGTATGATGTTCTACACGTCCCAGTTAAAGTTTATTGGTGTGATGTTTTACTCTTCTCAGCTAAGGTTCATTGCTGTGATGTTTTACACTTCCCAGTTAAGGTTCATTGGTGTAACGTTTTACACTTCCCATCTAAGGTTCATAGATTTGATATTTTACACTTTCCAGCTTAAGTTAATGGGTGTGATATTTTACACGTCCCAGCTAAGGTTCATTGGTGTGATGTTTTACACTTCCCAGCTAAGGTTCATTGATGTAATGTTTTACACTTCCCAGCTAAGTTTCATTGGTGTGATGTTTTACAATTCCCAGATAAGTTCATTGGTATGATGTTCTACACTTCCTAGCTAAGTTTTATGGGTATGATGTTTGACTTTTCCCATCTAAGGTTCATGGGTATGGTGTTTTACACGTCCCAGCTAAGGTTCATTGGTGTGATGTTTTACACTTCCCAGCTAAGGTTCATTGGTGTGATGTTTTACACTTTCCAGCTAAGGTTGATTGGTGTGATGTTTTGCACTTCCCAGCTGAGGTTCTTGGGTGTGATGTTTTACACGTGCCAGCTAAAGTTCATTAGTGTGATGTTTTACACTTCCCAGCTAATGTTCATGGATTTGATGTTCTACACGTCCCAGCTAAAGTTCATTGGTTTGATGTTTTACACGTCCCAGCTAAGGTTCATTTGTGTGATTTTTTACACTTTCCAGTTAAGGTTCATTGGTGTGATGTTTTACAATTCCCATGTAAGGTTCATGGATTTGATATTTTACACTTTCCAGCTTAAGTTGATGGATGTGATGTTTTACACGTGCCAGCTGAGGTCCTTGGGTGTGATGTTTTACACGTCCCAGCAAAGGTTCTTTGGTGTGATGTTTTACACGCTCAAGCTAAGGTACATATGTATGACGTCTTACACTTTCCAGCTAAGGTTCATATGTGTGATGCTTTACACTTTCCAGCTAAGGTTCATGGGTGTGATGTTGTACACGTCTGAACTAAGGTTCATGAGTGTAACGTTGTACACTTCCCAGCTAAGGATTCGGTGTTTAATATTTTACACCTTCCACGAAATGTTCCTGGCTGTAATGTTTTACACTTTAAGCTGGTTGCAAAGATATGGATTCTAGAATAGAACGTACTAGTTCTTTTTTTAAAAAAATCAAATTGAAACATCCTGAAAAATTAATTTGGAGAGTGAAGACGTACACATGTGCGCTCTTCGTTTTGAATACAGTGCGTGATATCTACATGACTAGGAAGTGGTTATAATGTCATTCAAAGAACTGTTACTGTTAGATCATAATTCTTTTGCTTTACTCAACATTTCTTTGCTGCACATAGTATAGCATGCATAGGCCTTCATCAGGGCATTTTATGAAGTTGTTTCAGTTTATTTACCTTATTCATTGTCCTTTTTCATGTATCGCATTACATAAAGGACCTCAAACCATTGTTTGACACAAATATTCAAGCCGGCTTAGCAGAAGCGTGGCAGTAATTTTCATGCATCAGAATCCCAAACCATTTTGTCTTTTTAGACTCGCATTGAACTTAGCTTACAGTGATATAAGTGTGCAATGTATATCTATTGTGTGTTCGTCCATGATTACAAAGTGTAAAGGTCATTTTGAAAACAACATATTACATAGCTAATTTTAGTCGATGATTATATTTTAATACAAATTATAATTTACCTCAATGAGAATACATTACATTGTATTCAAACACTATCTTATCTCAACGGCGATTGCAATAAATAGTCTTTTGCAATCACTTAAATAATTGTGAAAGTATCAAATCCTCGCCGTGCACACCATTGATTGCTATTTTGTTTTAATACGTATGAAATTAGTTAAAAATAGTAATAATATAGTTGAAGAAATAGAATTGCTTTTGCAAAATTTAATCAGCAAATCAGTTGAAACCATTTCTAGTAAACTTATATCATAACTTGAAAGCTGGTTATCAATCCACCAACAGAAAGTTTTCCATTCGACATAAGTACATACTAGGGTTGCAAAAGATTCCGTGCTACGGTATTTACTGATGCTTTTGTATCTCAGCTATACAGCGAACAATTTCGACTCACTTGCGATGTAATTTTCTGATGATACTTCCCTTGAAATTTATGCTACGCACCCTTCGCAAGAACAAACGATTATAAACAAATGATCTTGAAGTCTTAATGAATGTGGAAATGACATGCTTTCTTACCTGTGTTATGTATATTTAATTTTCATTGTTTGTTGGGATTTTCTAATTCGTTACTTGCTGTGAATAATTTTTTGTACTTGATCTTAACCAAATTGAAGTTCACTGTGTTCCTGGCGACATGTATTTGGAAATCTCTCCCATTATCAATCTCGCAGAAGGGCTTATCACCGTAAATTGATATTGCCAAGGCCACTTTAATGTCCCACATACTCAAAGACACTCATGTAGTCTTATCAAATCAGATCATTACAGAATGAATTTAGGTAACTCTCTCATGTGCTTATGTGACTATGGCAAGGAAGGTGCTGATCACTGTTTATTGTCCTTTATCTAATATACAAGGTTTTTGCACTCTAATTTTTACATAAACAAGGTCAGTAACTCTGGATTCAGCATTGATAGGTTATATGGAAATAATAATAAGAAAAAACAAAACAGATTTTGTCTTACTCGAAAGTGTTCCATTTTCAGGCAGGGAGATGATCAATAAATTATGTAGGCCACCGTGTAAAATTACTATCCAGTGATGACATTGTGTAGTGTCAGTGAAATCCCTGCTTTCAATACATGAATGGCAAAGTTTCCCATGGGCAAAGGAAACTGAGACAAGTAAGCCAGAATACACTTCTTAACTTTATGATAAATATTATATGTTATGTAATGAGCTGTCGACATTGCGGTAATGCGCAATTTACATTTGTAAAATATAAAACATTGGTTGATAGTGCAATGGATATTATATTTTTGATGTATTTTTAATGTTTGATTTGATTTCAGGATTGGCATTAGACATTTTGTTGACAGTGAACCCGACACAAGTGGAAGCAAAGCGTCAGGAGGCTGTTGTGCTGGATTGCCAAGGGAACACAAGAAATGTGTTAGAGTACATCTCAAAGAAGGTCAGCTGGAAGCATGTTGCGAATAATGGAACAATACACAAGATAACCACTGGATTTTACTTGGATGACGGAGCAGATAAAACAAAATACGACATTCAACATGGAATCTCAGAAAATAGTGATACCAATTATTCATTCAAGTTGAAAATTTTCAGTAAGATATATATATATATATATATATATATATATATATATATATATATATATATATATATATATATATATATATATATATATATATATATATTCTCCTAAGTATCCCACATGTATCACAGTATACAAATATAGATAGATGTGGCAGAATAAAGTTGTTGTTATAATGTTCTCTTTGTGAAAAGGGACAAACCAATTCTTTTAATAAGTAGTTTTCTATTTCATGTATGAAATCCACCCAATCACTTTTTGAAAAGAAATTAGATTGTTACTTTCACTGCTTGTTATATTTATACTAATTCAATCACAAACTACTAAAGCAAGAAATCTTTAGAAATCTGAATGTTAATTTCCATGCTTAACTGTTTTATTAATTCACTGAAAAATGCAGCAACTTCAGTCTGATCAAAGGTTAAGATACATACATATATATATATATATATATATATATATATATATATATATATATATATATATATATATATATGCAATAACCTGACAACAAACAGGACATCTTACTAAGAGTCTTTTTCAAAGGCAAATACAAAACATAGACAAGACAAACAAATAAACGAGAAAAACGGTTATGTTTGAGAAACTTTACATGGGTGTTTTTACAGCAATTAAGCATTTTAACTTTATTATGTTGCAACTAGTTTATTTCAGCTTGTTGCTGATACTGGTAAATACTTTTACTGACCCAGAAATCGATGAGCCATCACAACATCTGTTATTTTATGTAAATTTATATTTGGCTATAAACCATTAAAAATGTATATATACTAATGTGCCTTCTTTTCCCAGCCAGCCTTACAAGCTACTGTCAGCTGTTGGCACATTGTTATATTCATAACATATTGTACGGATTTGTTATTACCCACATGCATGGCAATAGATTCAACTTTATTGTGTTTCTTGTCAGACCAGCGGAAACAAGCGTGGTTCTAGTAACGTGACGTACCATATATTAATTACACCAACCCTATAATGTTTCACCATATGCACAAAAGCTAAAAAATAAAATCCGTAACAATCATATCTCTGTTCTTGACTTTAAAACTGGTACCTTGAGATTGGAAACCATGACATGAACTAACATAGCTGGATAACAATGGTAATGTAAACAAAAATTGAGCAACTACCCAGATTTACTTTACTGATCGTAGACAAGAAACGTTTATGGGATGGACTCTTGCCTGATGTTCATATGTCTGTAGGCACATGTTTGTTGTTGTTTGCACTCCTAAATTACTTGCAGGCTTGCGATGAAACGTTATATACACACATTCATCACAAGGTCTAGTTGAAACTGTCCAGACATGCAACATGTCATTGCAGCATTATCTTGAAAACTTTCATATTGCTACTTCTGAATGCATGGTTTTATTTTAAAAAAGCAGCTTTCACTAAGATACGTTTCATGATGTCTAGTTAGACCTAAACATAAATGGTGCTGATCTGATGTCCAATATTGCTGACACGTCAACTTTGTTGTAAAAATGTTCTTATTCCTACTGTAACTGAACATATAGTCATATCAAGATGGGTTTGCATCATACACCTACTTATAATATATTGTTAGTCCTGAATGAAAATGGTGCCTCTCTGACCTCAAATATGGTATATGAATGAACATATTGAAAATCTTGTCACTAGTTCTTTTACAGGGATGACTTATCAACATGGAGTCTTTACCTACCTTCCAGTAGTGTCTAGATTCTCCTAAATGAAAACCGTGCCAATTTTACATCCAATGTCCCTGCCACAGTTGCGAATTTGAAATTTTTTCAAGTTAGAATAAGTAGATGGTTTTAACTCTCTGCAGTGAAAAAAAAACGGTCTTATCTTTAATTCATGGAACTACCTTTCCGACAGTAGATCATCAGTACCCAAGATTGTGGGATTCTTGGTTTTCACATTAGTACTTGAACGTTGCGTATCTTTTATTTTGGGCCTTTACAGCTTTTACCTTCTTTGAGAATATTATAATTTATTCTTCGGGTACAAGTGTGAAAGCATCAAATAAAAGAAACAATATATAATAAAAATATCATTTTAAATATTTAGTCTTGGTACTCCTAATTGTTCAAGCTCGACTCCCATTTTATAAGATGGGATCGCCATCTTCATTAGTTTGAAACACTCGTAAACTTAGTTCGTCCGTTTTTATACCCTATGTGTGCATCTTTATGATCTTGAAACTCAGATCCATCCTTTATTAGTGTAAAGATTATTTTGGATATTGTTCGGTTAATGGACTAATTAAATCGGATGAAATAAAGTGCTACGAAAGGAGTCTGATTGTGTAGTTTTGCTACTGATATCTTATTTTAGTCTTGTTGTTCCTTTCAAGGTGTAGTCGATGATGATGATGGAAAATTCGTTTGTGAAAACGAAGACAGCAACTTCACACTACTCAGTTCTAAAGAAGTTCGATTCATAGTCGTACGTAAGTATTGAGAGACATAGAATAGTATAAACCTAGATGTCAGCTTACCAGGATGAGTTATTGTTAGGCCGATATTTGTGGGAATGAAGACATAACAGTTAATGTTGACGTCTACAGTTTAAGGTTTGCTTACGGTTTTAATTTAACATTTTGCATCGATGTTTGGGGTAAACATTGTATTCGATTATGTTTTCTAAACCCGCGGATTAATTTGTTTCTAAGGATGAATCATAAGGCTAAAGCAATTCATTCTGTTAGATAGTTGTCCACCCCTGTCGCCTTGGGGTCAAAGTCACAGTCATAAAATATGCACATACAGAACTTTGTGGAAACACCGTTATGGTGTACCTGTCGCTGCTATATTATCAGCTTTTCTGCACCAGGTTTGTACAACAGTTTTAAAGGTCAGTGGATAGTTAATCTCACGGAGTCCATTATACGACTTTACGGTAACAGGAAGTTTTAAATAAGTTTTTCTCAGTTAAAATAGCTCGTTATCTTTGGTATCATAAAAATCATCTGCAAACGAGAATAAAATAAATTCCAGTGACTCATCAACCAATATAAACTCAAATGGCCCATCACAACAAAGTACTGAGCCAGCCAGAGATGGGCCACGCTCTTTGCGCTGAAATCCAATAACATCAAATTTCAAAAACACTTGTCAACTTCCTTAATAGTTTCTTCTTCGATGTTTTTACTAACAGTGTCTAAGATTGCTCTCGGTGTTTGCGTTACCGTTCTTCGCATCGTTATAATACTGTTCGTTTATCCATTGAAGATTAGTGTTTTCGGATGTCGTGTCTGTATTAATGGCCCCAAATCATTAGTTTAATTAGTCCGCTTTTAGATATCCTCCTCATCATTGCAGATAGAACAAGTCTCACTAACATCATCAAAACTTTCAATCGCTTCAGACCCAGTGGTCGAGGTATTTCTCTCCTGCATGTGTACTCTTTCATGCACAATAATCTGCAGATATTTTTAAATTTGTTTTTCATAAATCTCCCGAGTCCATTTCCTTCCATTTCTAAGGTCACTTCCGATTTTGTCAATTTACCTGTCTCTGAGGATACACATACTATCTTTTGTGCCTCTTTGATAAATCTGCACGATGCATTCAGTTGATAAAGCGAGCCCAGTTTATCTGTTACACTTTTGACGTTACAGTCATTTCGGAATATAATGCCACCGTTAGAAACTTCCATGAATTCCTTCAAAATAATTTGTGAAACGATCTGCTTTTTGCCATTTGTTATACCATGGTAGTTTCTTTAACATGAAAGGAAACTTGTTTTTTTAAGCTGTGCTTGTCTGAATTGGATCTCTAAATTGTTTGACAAACAACTATTTCTAAGCATGGATTCATGTGAGGATTATGGTCGATTGATATCACGTGGATCAGATTCAAATACAACCGATATTGACCTTACAACCATCAAACAGACTCTCATTTTCACATTTTATCCCAACAATGACTAGGTTGTCTCCCAATTACCAATCCCTGTGTTGACAAGCTGAATGAAACTTCTCCTATTTGGCATTATGAAATTGTCTGGTATAATACGTGATATCCTCTCCCATAACGAGGCCAATATTACAATACACCAATAGACTATTTCCAGCATATTCGCCAAAAGTAATCTTGTATATCCTGCACTTTTGGCAGATTCTGTAATAACCTGAGCAAATTCGGTTTGCGTATCATGATTTCGCTTTGAATTTTTATTGGCAGGCCGAGATAAATATCGCTAAAGTAAATAAAAGACAACTTGTTTCTCACCGAATTTAGGGATGATCTGCTCTGATTTGTGCACTATGTTCTTATGAGCTATGAATATCACTGACGCAACTAACAACAGAAAACTGGTTATCGATCAAAGAGTTGCTGCTACAGTAAATTCAGTCATTGCTTGGGTTTGTAGTGTGTATCGATCGGTACTGTAAGCTAACAATTTGACAATTTAATTGCTAAATATGCATTGTCACATATGGGCTAAAAAGTAATGGGGGTAGAATCTATGGTCTGTGTCAGGGACCCAAAGGGGCTAGAAACGGCAAAAGTCCCACTTTACCACTACTGGAACATCCTGGCGCACAATTTGTCCATAATGGATCACGTGATCCTTAAACAAACGTCACGACACCAATCGGTAGCAGAGTCAACTTTCTAACTGTGGTGAAGATCCTTGGTTAACTGTAAAAATGAACAATAAGCTGTCCTTTTATGTTAGTCTTAAGAAAGTGGTCCACCAATGCAGGATCTCTACTGCTCAGCTCATCTTGGTATCTACCATGTGTCCCCTAAGCATTGTGCAGTAACATATTCAACCTGTTGGTAGATTAGTGTATGAGATTACCACGGAAGAGGAAACTTCTGTTTTAGCACAGAGGATCTCTCTTCCACTACAGCTCGTAGTTACTCTGCCATCACGTATGGCATATCTTCAGCAACGAATCTTTCAAGACCAGATTTCGAACACAACTGCCAACTGCATCATTTAGGCTATGGAGCATTCTACATCCAGGGTCTACAATGCAAAATGTGGAATATTTAGTGATTGATGCAATATCAAACGTGTTGAACCTAGATCCAATCCATTTGTAGTGAATGTAAGGTTATAGAACTTTAATTTTATATCAGACCTGTTGGTTCATCACTCTCACTCCTAACTGGTAAATTCAACAATGCTGTAGAAGCAGGTAATGCATTAGTAGTGACCGTGGTGGTAAGAGATAAATTTAATTTTAATTGTGTAATGCATACCTGTTATGCTTGCAAATATTCTCACCTCACACCTACTTCGTTCTGATATCCTCTCCTTGATGTTTAAGTCAGAAGAGGAGGGCATTCCATATTATGATCATGACTAAGGAGTCAGCATGGGATCACCTTCTTTGCAACTATTGTAGCTGTGGCCTTTTAATGCTAATAGGAAGTGGAAATACTTAGCTTGGACTGGCAACATAGGGTCGCGGAAATGTAAAGGTAATGCAATAGCAACAAGTACGCTTTACATAATCATAATGAGTTTTATCTCTTACCACCACCACCATGATAATGAGTTGATATGAAAATGGTAGACGTTAATAATATTGCATGTGATGCCAGTGATATGATGCCAATTTGGATGAAAATAGTGGCAATTTCTTTTATAGGGAATTTCCATTTAAGTTGGGTTTTTTTTGTGATTTTGACTTCATCCAAATTAATCGAGTGTGTGATGACTGGATATATATTTCTTCTCTTACTCCGATATTGACGATGATAAAGATTCTGATTGTTATCAAGCCAATTGGACGGTTGTGCGTAATTATGCTAGTGAAAAATCTTTGTTTGGACCCTAAGTATCAATAACACAACACATACATGTGCGTGTGTAATATTATGAAACACAGTGCTGTAATATTATGAAACACAGTGCTGGTTGTTTTTACTGTTGAGTTATAGGACGAAGTGCCACTGCAACATTGTATTATTTTATTCGAGCATTATTAGGTTTAAACATCTAAATGTCGTAGATTTGCCAATGCCTTGAATGCCATGTTGGATTACAGTATCGAGAAGATACTGATTGGTTCAAGAAATGGAACTGAGTACTCTTCCTGTGTGAAAGAGAATCTTGAAAGGTTAACATCTGTTGGTTGATCCTGTAATGCATTGAGTTATATGATAATTCCATCCCACCTACCCACCCCGTAACCAATTAACATACCCGTTAATAAAGTTTTACATCTCTGTTACTGTCAAGTAATTGCACACTTGGTTCAAAAGGCCAGTCAAATCTAGATCTATATTGGTCAACAGCTGGCAGATCAAGCTGAGGATAGATATAATACTCACTTCTATGGTGGGTACATAGCCGATTTAAACTATTGCCACACTGATGTAGGAGTTTATAATCTTCACTGAGATCAGACCGGTTTGAGCAGTTGTCAGTACTGTAGAATTTCATGTATACACAAACTTAAATAGTTGAATTTTATGGGTTGACGTCAAAAACATTACATTAATTTCCTAAACATTTTATCCTTGATATGTCCATGAATTTCTTCAGATGTATATAAGGAAATGCAAATAACAAAAAGGGAGACCAAATCCCTTTTTTCAGTAGAGGATTGTTTTATTTACAAACTGTTATAATATAATTAATAATTAAACATATGGAAATAAAATCGTGTCGATCAAATAACACTTAACAATAGTATTTAACAAAGTAGCTTATAGAGAAGGGTCACTTACTGTGCGTCAAAATACACCTTGAAAACCTATGGAAATCTCTGACAATTTGCTGATAATTATTTACAAACAACCTCTCTAGAGATGTACACACCACAGACATAACACAGTATACATTTTAGCAAACTCTGCATTATAGCCTCTCACCTGAATCCCAGAATGCATGTCATTATGTTGATTGCACTGAACTTCGCTAACATAACACCAAAGGTTGTTATTGTTTTGGGTTCAACGCCTTTTACTAGCACATGATAGGCTATACATGGCATCCATTATAATTTGTGGAGAAAGAACTCGGGAAAATCCCGGTAAGAGCCACCGACCCACCGGAAGCTACTCGCAACTTTTCTTACGAAACCAAAGGTCAGAAAGCCTTTGTTTATTTTAACTTCTAACTAACGCTGCACACTCTCAAGCCGGGCTAACAATGTTTGTAGTGATTAGCTTGTATCTGTCTAGATCACTATACAGATTCATGATGCTTACACACTACTGGCAAATGTACAGCATGAATACAGTAATTAAAACCGTTAGTACTTCCTTATCTTTCTAATATAGTGGAAAATGTTTCGCAAGAAAAGCCTTCAATTCACGTAAAAATGCTGTCATATTGTGGTTACGGTTAGCTAGGAGAATTGTCAATTAGCAGTGTTTTCTCACATGGTGGGGTTATCACAGGTTAATATCTTAGTGACTGTCATGTTACAATTTATACAAATGTGTCGAAAGGTCCTTACTATTTGTGTAAACTATTTTTTCTTCCTTAATCTTGCAGATCCTGTAGAAAAAGTAGCCATTCATCTCCTATCTATCACGATGGATCGTAAAATGCACTCTGAAACACAAACCTTACAAAACAGTGAGGTCCATGAAGTAGAGGAAGGAGATTATGAAGTTACCTGCATCGCTGAAGGCAGTAATCCTAACCCAAAAATGACTCTAAAGTTCAATAATGATTCACAACCTGTTGAACCTAACGTGGAGAAATCTTTTGTAGGCAACAGGCCGTCTTTTAAAGGAAGTCTTAAAAAAGTGTTGTCTTTGAGTGCAGATATAGATGATACGCAGACAATCGAGTGTTCGGGAGGAATTCCAAGAAAACAATTCCCTGATAAATATGCAGGGTTTAAACTGAAGGTCTTTGCAGGTATGATGCAAAATGTAATGTGTGTGTGTGTGTGTGCGTGCGTGTGTGTGTGTGATATCTGGATTTTTAACGTAACTTTACAATGTTTCAGTCATATTGCTACAATGCCTGCAATGTGAAAGTTTATAGTGATGTCTAGCACTGAGGCATCATGCCGCAGACATGTAGCAGGAAGTCCCACCCAGTCACATTATCCTGATACCCGGTTGACAAGTCCTAACACTAACCTCTTAATGCTGAGTGCCAAGCGAGGCAGCTGGAATGTAATAGGCAGATTCTAATGCAAAAGAGGCAAAAAGAAATGCCACTTCTTTAATTTTTGGATACAAATGTTTCCCAGGGAAAGCTAACTAAAGAGAAAAGTTCCCCAAATATCATTTAATGTTGTTCAGATTGAGGTCTGTAATGGTACAGACTTTGCAAGGTATTCGTTTACCTGCTAAACGAAAATGAAGTGGAAAAGAATGTAGAATGAATGCAGAGAGAAACAAGAATGAACTCAATGTAATTCGGTAAACACACATACAATTTCACAATTATTGTAGTTGCGGCTATGTTTTGTCTAAAATTCGGTGTTGTCTTTTGCACTTCATGCATTTGATTTTTCATTCAAGCCAACCTTTCTTGAGACACACTATGTCGCTTACAGTTATCACTCTTTTACACTCAGAATTAGCGAAAATGAAATGAATCGAAACAATGGTGAAAAGTGAGATACCTGCAAAATCAGAATGCAGTTCTGAGACCAGTACTGAACAATGAAAGATAGATTCCATGACAGTGTGAATTAAAAGCAGATTTGGTAAACGTGTCTGCTTCAGTGTCTGTAAATGAGCTCTAGGCAAACTGCTTCAGGATTAAAAGATTTTATCTTCATATATACAAATCAATGTTAGCTTGTTTTGCAAAGTTGACATAATAATACCAAATGTTTAAATTGTAGTGGTTACCTCGAAAAGTGCATGAATTCGAAAACACTATTTTTCTTTAAAATGTACGTTCAGTTAGATTCAGATGCATTTCGTTGAAAACTATTATTTGCTGACATAAATACTTCAACTGAAAGTAAAACTTGTGTTTTAAAAGTTCGAATTCCAATTTTCCTAGAACTTGAATTCCATATTCGAGAGCTTGCATACGCAGTATTTCTTGAGCATGATCAGATTGAATTTGGGGCCAGAGGTCAACGTCATCATAAATCCAAATTAGAAAAGGTAATTTTTTCAAAGTCACATACAAAAGATTAAATTTAATGAGACCCACTGGTCAACAATTTCCTGAGTCAACCTTGCCTTCTTGCTGGGACAATAAAGAAGTGTCTACTTGACCTAGTAGATACGTTTGCTCTGTATGCAGCTGATATACATGTCATGTTACCTATATTACTTCATACGCATAGACATGTTAAGTGGATGACTAAAAAAAGTTCAGTATGGGCTGGATTGCAATGCAGTTTTGAACCTGCGACCTCTGGATTCCACATTTGACGATCTAGCAAGGGAACTATCATGCTTCCATGACATGCAATCAAACCTCATGTTTCATTAATCAATCCAAATTATTTTGAAGCTAGGTTCTACGGACAGTCAGCAGTTTTCATATTGTTTAGGGGCATGGTTGTGTCTAAGGAACAGAAAAACTGGAACCAGTCTAATACTATAAACAAATCACGTGCTGTGAGCTACAATGACCTATGTTAGTAGGTATGAATAACACCCGCTAGAACTGTCAGAATTTTACAACATGCCCAAGAGCATGCAGTACCTTGTTTTAAATGGAACAATTGCATTAGAATTGAAAGATTTCCACAACTCTGCACTTAAGACACATTAGTGCATCTGTTAACATAACACAAATTGGTAACGTATATTTTTCGTATAACAATCCCTATTTCATAATCATTTCGCTCCCATGTTCTGTCCATTGGGTACAGTCATAAAATTTGTTGGCAATTCAAATAGAGGTTGAAAACGCTTGATAGAAGATCAAAATATCAAGAAAACGTGGATTGCATTATATCAGGCAGGGAAATGAAATTTTAATAGGGTTGTAAAGGCTAGTGAAATTTCAGTTCATGCTTTACTAACATAATTATCACAGGATTTTCTGATTTCATATTCACCACTGGCCTCTTACGGACCCTGATCTGTTGGCACACAGCGTGTCAACAGAACTGGTTACCATCTTTGCTATAGTCAAAAGTCATTGATCGACCTTTCATTTGCTATTGACTCTTTTCATTTATCCAGTTGAAACTGTTTTGAACAAGTTATCTCTTGTTGGAAGAGTCACTGCTCACAACATGCAAACTCATTCGACCAATTACGGAACCCGCCTTGTAACATGGTAGGTATTCATCATGTTTACATGCCGTCACTTGAGAGAAAACCCTGTCTTAATGGATTAAACTGGAAAACTGTGCACACAACTCCCAGATATCTTCTTTTATAAATTTGGCAAGTAAAGTAATTGGATCCTCGTATAATGTATTTTCATCGATTTGTCAGTGTTGAGCACTGTGTCAGTTGATTTTCTATTAAAAGGATGGATGTGAAATGAAGTCGACATGGCTTGCAAAGATTATCTAGATGCATGCGACCATGATTGTGATGGTTATAAATCAATAAATATTTTGAAATTCCGTTTCTTTATATTGGCAACACTTTATGTTCACTTCATAAGATTAGACTGAAACGTGTTAGCAGCACCCATGTATTTTATATATACTCTTTAAATACATACCTTAAAGACAGAAGTTTAAAACCAGTCTTAGCTGCATGAGGGGTAGAAATCATACGCTACATCGAAATAACGATTTTTCAAGTAGGTGGAAGGTGTTTACTTGTGTTGTAGTAAAACTTCAAGTAAACGAATGATTTTGGTACATTACTTCAGATAGGCGGTTACCTGTTCCCTTTCAGAGTGTAGCTTCAGCCTTTAAACAAAAAACACTCTGTCAGTTCATTTGGAAGAATTACACGAGCCGTCTTTTCCATGACAAATTCAAAAATATTGCATTAGTGTTTGCCATAAATCTTAATCATGTTTGTTGCCTAATATATTCGTTTTTCTTCCTTTATAAGTGGTTCCTGAAATAGAATGTGACAATGTATATGCACCTGTCAATTACCGGAAAATAGAACTGACATGCAGACTCCACAGTATACGTTCCTTGGACTGTAGATACATCAAATGGGTCGATGGCTCTGATACCTTTATCATTTACCCAGGAAACAAAACCCACAATTCCATATATGGTACTCTTATAGCACGTTGTAATGTAAGTATGCACGATTGAGTCTGCCACATTATTCTTTTCCATCTTTCTGTAAGTTGCCTAAAATATCCTGTTTCTAAATAGGACACCCAGACGGGGTCAAAGAGATAAATGATGTTTGACCCTCGTATATGATATCATTTGTTATCATATTGTGTGTTGAACTCTTGTCCATGATTGTAGGTTATATGGGTCATTTAGCAAACAACATATGACATAGCTTACCTCACTACGTGCACGAACAGTCGATCCTACTTTCAGATAATGTAAGCATTTGAACATTGCCTTTCAACTTTTCGCTGTGTTCATTTCTAATTTGAGGCGATAAATTTATTTAAATTATTCATTGGATTTATAATGTGCTTGCTAATTTCTTTTAAATAAAACACAACTTTGGGATTATAACGAATTCATTCAAGAACAGTCTGAGTTACAGCATTGTGATGCATCAAGACTGTTGGAACATTATTACATTCAAGGCTACTAACACATCAACACATTTAATAATGGAATTCATTCAAAACACGTTTATCGGACTTGTGGTGTAAATTTGAGGATAATTTGGGATTTTATTTATAATATTATTTTGGGATTTTTTAAATTTTAAATTTGCATTTTGGTAAATCAATTAATTGTTGGTTTTGGTTTCTTTGTTACTTAGCTTAAGGCCATTGAGTTGTGACATTGTGAAGGAATTCGTGTGTGCAATGATCGGAAAAACGATAAAAATCCACAATTAACCTATAAAAATCCACAGTTAAGTATATATAAAAACCTGGATTTAATTGCAATCTTGTTAAATACAGAGTCAGAATTCACCATCCCAACCATGCCATCCTCAAATAAAACTATGCTATCTAGTTTCAGTGAATATCAATTTCTGAAATCAATAAAACAAACCTACTTGCTGATACAATATGAAAATATTTCAGAAATTGTACAGTAATTATATATATATATATATATATATATATATATATATATATATATATATATATATATATATATATATATATATATGAATTTCAAGGGCATGCTTTTGTTTGGGGGGTAGAAATCATTAAACTTGGAAAACCTTGACCCAACAATAGGCCCACACAGCTTCTTACGTTGGCATTACAACCATTAAACATTGCGTTCCCAATGTTGGCAGTTGAAGGATGGTGTGCCATTGCCCTAAGAGTTTATACCTTATACATATCACGTGGCTATCTGCCAACATTGGCCAGAATAGGTGTGATGTTTGGGTTAAACTTTTCCTGCACTTGCTTGCTGCACATAACGTGCTAACTTTAAATTTTGAATGGTTTGATGAAAAATATTTTGTAGAGGTGAATATCTCAAGACAAGAAAGCATTTGCTGTATATTTTTTCTAAATACCTGTTGCCAATATTGAGCCAATAAGCACATCAAATATTCAACAGAAACAGTGAAGTAATCTCAAAATATTATGTAATAGCTTTGCTGTATACATTTTGGAATGTACAATTTGAATTAAATGCAGTCATCCACAAACGGAATGGGTATATAATCATGCCCTCGAATACAGGTCATCTGCTTCACAGTTTGTATGCATACAGCGGATTAGACAGGCAATCATGCCTTCGAGTACTGGTCATCTGTTTCATTGTGTATACATGTAACGGACTGGACAAGCAATCATGCCCTCAAGTACAGGTCTTCTGATTCATAGTGTGCATATTTCCAAATGGGTGTTAGTAAGTTCTATCTCACAAAACCTTTCGTAGACTTCAATTTACACAATAGTTTGCGAAATGATTCCAACATATTTGCCATATTAGCTCACCTTCCCTTTTTTCGGTTGCAAGTCCGTAAAGTTTTGCTATTTGCAGCTCTTCAAAAACCACTTGGCCATTTTTAACCAAACTTGGCGAATAGCATCCTCCATAAAGAGCTTTCAAATTTTAAGGAACAATGCCGATCAACCAAAAAATTATTCCTAACAATGGAAAATCCTCTTTACAAAATCAATCACTGATCAACGTGATCAGAATGAAAGTATCCTCGAAGAAGGGTTTGAAAGTTTCTACTAGTAATACCGATCTTACATCAATAGTGATTCTGCTAACAAACAATTACCAGAAATCTTTTAAAGTTCTATAAAAAAAATTCACTTAACAGAATGAACAAATCTGATAACTTCCTAGTGTGAATGTCACTTAGATTGAGGCCGATGATACAGATCGCTGTTACGAGAAATTAAAACAGATGTAAACATTTTTATCTGAAAATACCGCTGATCCGAATTTAACAAACATTGGCAGAAATCATCCTGGTATACATTCATTGGACAAATGATGACGTGCCATTAAGTATGGATAACTATGTAATATAATACAGAAATTTTGAAACATTGGTTTCATGTCATAAGCAATATGCAGCGCTATAACTAAAAAACGTTCCCAAAACAAATTGCCCCATGTCGTATTTTCGTCATGACCAACTGATGTACTTCCATTAGAGATTTTAATATGGTAGATGTCAGCCAGATAAGCGTCTTAGGCCAACTTCAGCCTCATATTTTACTGGAAATAATGACTATACTTTTCATCATCATATTCAGAACAGAGTGAAGAATATCGATATGTTAAAATGAAATAGGACAAAAATGTAATAATAATACTTTTTTATTCGAGTAATACTAAATATATTTTTGTTGGATTTTTTTCTTCAAAAAATATCAACTCTAACAAAATCTGTCTTCCATTATATATGGTACGCTGAATATTAATTTTGAAAGAATGTTCAAGCTTCGCTAGCAATACAAGTTCATTTTCTAATCCAATGACCATTCTACCATTGCCAATGAATTGTTTTCTCGTCCAATCATTTTTCACATACCAGCAATAAATCGTTTTCTGTGATTTTGTTTTTAAATTTTATTTGGAACTAAACTTCCAGGTTGGTATATTCTTCATTACAAACGAAAGAAAATGTGTAATAACTTAGTAGGTAATTTTTACAGCCGGTTTAATCTCCTTATCTTCTTTGTTCATGACGTTAGGTTCGTTGCTTTCTGTATTGTAGTATGTTACTCATGAGAATGGAACAGCAACAGTCACGACCACCTTGATCATTGAGTTGGTTCAGGACATCCACTTTCATACAGAGTTTCTTGTGGAATATTTCTCTGGTAACCATAGCTACACGCGTTCTGTGCGGCTCTACAAGAAAGGTTACTATCACTAGTTTAATGACATTTATTATTACCAATAACACTATATATATATATATATATATATATATATATATATATATATATATATATATATATATATATATCCTTTTGGAAAGATGAAATGTTTCTATGATAGCAAAGCGAATTGTTTGAAACTGCAATGTTTGTATTGTTCCTAAATTTAGAATAGCTAAAATCTGCAAATTATATTTGACTCACTTGATATTGTCCTTCCACAAGATTTCAGTAACATTGGTCAAGAATTTCAAGCTAATTTACTCCAAAGAATGTTAAGTTTTTCAATTTCGATAGTTTATTCTTTGATTTTCATAGATGCTAATAGCTGAAAGCAAGCAAATGTAAATATATTGGCAAAACGATCAGACATTTGTCAGTAAAACATAGTTAATATTGATTTCACCTCCGAATAGTCTGTTTACGGTATGGTTTGTTTTCGGTAGCTTTGGTAGTAATTCACCTTTATGACAGTAGCTAGTTGGTATATAAATGCGACAACATGGCTGATCTAGCAGTACCAGACTCTTTATCAGTAATAAGAAGTCTCCGCCTCTTTAGCAGTAACCTGCCTGAATATTTTTGAAGGTCATTTTACGGATTAAGATAGTTTGAGTGAATTCAGTAAGAAATAGAAGAACACAAAATACAGGCTGTGAAGCATGCAAGCAAATTACTGACACGGTAAATGACCTGACATCAGCATGTTGGATACTACACCCTCTGTGCAAATGGCAGCAGTTTTACCATTACAAGAGCCTTAACTTTAAAGAGTATGAATTCTTCTGATCTTATTGAAGCGAACGTGAACAACACACCGTAAATTCATTTTCCAAGCCATTTGGATTATTATATTTTAGATGCAGCTCCATGAAGCATTCATGATGGCATTTGAAGAAATAAATGCAATAGGGGTGAGAACATCAATATTTTGGGAATCTACATTCCACAAGATATCAAAAATCTCAATTTGATAAGAAAAAATTAAAGAAAACGCACAAGGTCTTCTTTGATTTAAAAGATAAATATATACCCTTATTTATCTCCGTTATGTAGTACCTGAACATTAGTAATTTAAACGTGCTATTATGAGCAAGGAAAATAAAAACTTTTCCTTGATCGACCTAGATTATTCAAGTAGAATTTAATTTTAAAAAGATGTTTAAAACTGACCATATTGAAAAGGACGATTTGTATTATGCGTTTATAGACAAATGACCAGACATACCGAACAACACAATTATTGTGTCAACTTCTTCTGATTGTTAATTAGCTCATCTGACCTGTAATACTTTAAATTGTAGCATCAATTATCAAGATAACGTAGTTCTTTTGAAGTCTGATTTTATTCTTAAATTACTTCTGAAATATTTTCATTAAAACATTGATGTCTTCTCATTTTACAGAAGTAAGTACAGCTATTTTAGTGAAGCCACTGGGTGTTCTCTGTACTCTACTTGCTTTATTTGTGAGACGAATCAGCATGGAGGTATAATCCAACAAGGATAGATAGAAAATCTGAACATCCAGCTGTATGGGTAATGTAGAGATGAACACGAAATTTGAATAAGCCCAAAACAGGAATGGATGAAATATGGACAGGATGTTATGGACAGATGTAATTCAAATTGTACTTTCGGCGACAAGATTTCAAATACAATGTCCTGCTTTTACTATCAGAAACTAATTGGATATCTCTTGTATTGATTTTTGATGGCATGTGAAAGCACAGTGCGTACTAAAATTATTAACCTTGCTACCTTGTGAAAGTTTATGTATTCTGAGTCTATTTCAGTGGCATCGTTGTCTTTCTGGCACTTATGGAGTATATAGTTATTGGGGATATGAGGCCAATTTACACTCAGTTTCACAGGCAGAGATCACTAATTGACACTGAATTTAAGAGGCATAGATCATTAATTCAAAATAAACTTCACAGACAGTTATTAAAAACTTCCTTACTAATCTAAGCATTATCTCATTTGTTTTCCTTGATTCCAATACGTCTTCTGCTAGCTGTGTGTCAGCTGGTCTTAAAAAGAGTCAAGCAATTAATAAGCACATGGTAGAACTGAATAGGCACAACTGTGACATCTAAGCCCGTTTGTGGAGATTAATTTATATTCCGTTCTATTCCTAATGGACTTGCAGAAGTTAGCGTCTCGGTCTGTTTTAGCTTAATAAAAATCTGACTTTCAGTAGCACAATGGATGATCAGTCTTGCTACCCCACTAGCATTCCGTATTTGCAATGTAGCCGAGCGGAATCATCAGTAATTACAAAAACAGGAGAGAAAAATTCTTGGTACATTTTGCATACACTTTACCCAATCCCATTTAATTTTGTTTTTACAAACCAACTAGGTGTCATAAGTTGCCATGATAAAGATTTAATCATTTCGACATATTGTCCTGTATTGGTCGATCTCACGAAACATGTCATTGTTTACTTCATACGTATTGATCTGTGAAAAATATCAACTCATTGAAAAAGTTATAGTCTGTATCCAGGGGTTATGATATATAATGTTTGCATGAAGTTCTCAGTAGGGCAACACGATATAGACCTCGATTTATCAGGCCATTGTTCCGTACGTACAGCTCCAAATCTCTGCTGCCCATATATTGATGGGAGCCGTCTATCACTAAGTACCATGTAGACCAGATTGAATCATCCGTTTAGCAACATGCCAGGCTTTATGAGTTGGTAATTACATGTGTCTTTAGTTGTACGAGTTTCTTCCAATTATGGTACAGTCTGATTAACAGAGCACGTTTGTATTTCCAGAGAAAGTATTCACTTGAATTCAATAATTTGAAAAAATAAAATTCAGCCCAACTGGACAAAACATATAATACGTCTTCAAAGTGCTAGATCTCAAAGCACGACTGAAACAAATCTCTCAGTTACAAGATACAAGATTATCAAGTTCTCTACTTGACCTCAGGTCACAATTAGCATTTTTTAAACAAAGGCAATCACCTAATGGAACATACCTTCTATAATGATATTGATGTTTACAACAACAACAAAAACATAACCTGGATTATGTAAAATACACTGAGGAAACTCCAAACCTAAACTTAGAACCAACTAACTACATTTACTTATATTTATAATAATTTTAAACCCATACACACAAAAAATAATTTAGCCATGTTTAGTTGTTTAAGCAGAATACAATAATTAAACAAATAGGGTCAATCAGACATTAACTCAGTTTTGGGAAGGATCAAGTCCAATATATAATGTTACATTACAATAGCATCTGAAGATATAAACAAAATTAAAATAAAATTAACAAATAAACAAAGCAAATTAAAGATGCATAACAATTGCTATAATAATACGGTTTACTGAAAAGGAAATGCAGCTTTTCTTGACAAATGCCAACATGAAAATGATGCACAGTAGTTAACATTTGCATGGGATTCCTCTTCTATTATTGTTTCAAACAAGTAACTGCAGTTAGTAACAAGGAATAGATAAACGCAATCTACAGGAGATTCAAATGAATGTAAACTTCTATTTCACATTCCCTTCTATGAACTGGTATATTGTTTTTATGGTGGATTTTGGCAATAAAAGCTAATGAATTTGTTAAATGCATTGCAGGATTTACTTAGGTGTAATATACTTCATAGATTTAATCAAGAAATATGTGAGAGCTACACTTAATAAGGGAGAATTGTCGGTCGATCTGTCTCTGCCAGAGAGAATAAAACCTGGCCTTTAATTTATATTGTGTATAATCCAGAACAAATATACACACTAGCATTAGTCTCCTTTGATTGAACAGTATTTTGAATTAAATATCTGCAGAAAAACAATTACTGCTTCACTGTATTCCAGAATTTTCTGCAAGTTGGTCAATGCTCCTAATCATTTTTGTCTAACTGATGCTACACTAATGAATGTTTTGCAAGAAGAAGAAAAGAATTTCAGTATGAAAGAATCTTCCAATATTATTATGTACAGTTGTAGAGTGTGGATGCATCTTCTAGGCATTAGTTTGTAGACTATACAAAATTTGAAATGAAATGGAAATATTTCAAGTTCAAATATTTTCAAACGTTGAAAGTTTTCCATTCCCAGCTTGAACGAACAGTGAGGCTGACTCTAGCCATCTTGTCTGTTTGAGTTTGGCATGGTTGCCTTGGAAGATGCTCAAAATATTGATCACTTTGGCATCCATCTGTCTGTCTGTAAATCCGTCTGTCCATATGTCTGTAATACACCTTACATTAAAGTTTCACCATTGCCTTTTATTGGAATACCATTTTACCCCACCCTTATTGGATTTGGTATAAGCTACTTATTATTAAAATCTATCTTAATTCTGGATCAATTTGAAAAAAGTATTTACTCTTTCTCAGATAACATGTTTCTCAGGACACTGATGTGTATTAGGGAGGTGTTGTAACCTTTTATGTTTATTGTTTATCATGCTCGCTCAATCTTCAATTACAAAAGCATTACGTTATAAAAATATTTGAAAGACCTAAATAATAACATTACGATTTCTCTAAGATTTCAAAACTCGGTGTAAAAGTGGAATGTTTCGTAATTGGAAATTTTACAAAATCATGCAAGGCAAAACTTTCCTCCATGTATTGCTATTTTTTAAACTGATTCTTAGACAAAGTGAAGAATTTCTTTAATGACTACACTTATCAACTTGTCCATGATATTTACTTGTATAAAGAATCGTGTAAAATTGTCATTATCATTATTAATGTATCTTTTTTTTTTGGTTTCTTTACGTCTCACGCCTTATCAAATTGTAATCCTTTCCTTGATTTTGATTACTTTTTACCTTTCAGTGTATCTTATGTTTTTGCTTACACATTATAATTTCATAATCTTGCTTTTAGTCACCTGCTTTACCTTTGCAATAAGTCTCCTTTCCTCTTGTTTTATCCAAGTGTATTCAAATAAAAAATACCAAGAAATTATATTTTTTTTCTTTATATACCATTTCCATTTCTATTGTGATTGGAATTGAGACAAAGACTTTAAGGAAACGTTTATCTTGGTAATTATCACACCGATTAAAAACAACTCTTCAGTATCTTTCATTATAATCATAATCCATGTGCAAAGATTTTGTGTTGGATGGCTAATACTACAGTGCAAGATGCCGACCCTGGTGTTTTTGGAGGAGAGCAACGTCTTACTGTATGACCCAGTGTTCTGTGTAGCTTGTTGCAAAGTGTGACCTTTCCGATTTCCTTGTAATGATAGAATATGATGCTGAAATTTCAATTGAATATCAAGCAACTTAACTGAGTTATATAAACAAAGTTTAATTGTTTATTTAGATACCTTCCTGTAGCGTAGAATATGTTGTCACCAAATCCTAATAACGAACAGTCGTAGATGTAAGTTGATTTGGAACTAAAGTATACGGTCTATTCTGAGAACAACAGCTCATATCCAGGAAAATCTATTTGTTTTATTTATCGTTTAGTAAGTAGAAGAAAGCATGAAGATAACTTGTCTCTTTTAATAACCTTTGTCATTATATTTCTCATTCAGTGCCTTACAATGATTGTTTTGTGGCATACAAATTGTATTACCCTTTCTTATGGCTACTCAAGACAACTGATTTATTCATCACGGGAGTTTTGTTTTTCAAACTTAAAGGATAAATCATATTTTATCTTTCATTCGAATTATGCGATAAAATTATGCGATAAAATTATGCGATAAAATTATGCGATAAAATTATGCGATAAAATTATGCGATAAAATTGTTAAATTAATTTTAGCATGTTATAAAAATCGGTATTCAAAATTGAAGACATGTACTTTGTAGTAGACCAGAAGAACGTATGGTATGATATGCTGTCCGTCGTCTGCCTGTCTGTCCATTATCAACAGATTTGTTATCGTTACTCATCCTAAACTAATTTTATCATTGCTTTAAAACTTTACATATACATTCAACACATGGTCTTGTTGGTCCTAAGTGAAAATGGAGCTACTGGAACATACCATATAGTTTTTTCCTCTGGTTGAGTGGTCTAAAGAGGTCGTCTTTAACGAATACTGCCGTCTTATCTCTGTCCGTGTGCACAAATGCAAGTCTTGGGCACAGCCAATGTGGGTAAGTGAGAAAGATGCCAGAGGCTTTTAAAAGGCTTTTCCCCAGGTATTTTACCAGATCTACTGCCCTCCATGTATCAGCAATCTTGCACTGAGAAATGGCGTTAAACCTACAACCAACAATACAATAGCCTCCTCCAGAATAGATAGATCAATGTGGGGTTTTCCCTAAAGGACTTCTAATGAACTCTATTTGGTCCGACATGAAACTGGTGCCGATCTGACGCAACAAATGGCAGCGCACAGTGGCCATTTTGAAAATATCTTGAAAGGATAGCATATCAACAGGGGAATTTAACTAAAAGAAAACCAAATACAAAATGGTGCTGATATGCCGTCCGATATGGCTGCCTCCATGAGCCGTTTTGAAAATCTTGTTTTCGCTTCTCATGGAAGTATTATTGTCTCAAGATGAGGTTTTCACTAAAAGAATTATATTGACGTCTACCGTGTTCTAAATACAAATGGCACAGATCTATCCACTACGGTCACCATGGTAGCCATTTAAAAAATCTTAATATAGCAACTCTACTTGAACATAGTGATAATGACGTGGGGTTTTTAACGGAACAATTATTATCATGTCCAGTTCATCCTGAGTAAAAATGGCGCCAAGGTGGCATCAAATATGTGTTTTACAGCTGCTAAATTTGGCAATCTTGTTATCGATGAAGAATATAAGATGGTTTCTAGACATTTAAAAGGAAGACATGGTCTCTCTTTACTTCCTAAAATTAGTTTTGCCTATCAGAGCGTTAGTTCCTTCGAGGGTCTCTTGTTTGCTCTTTGTTTTAGTAGTATTTTTAACATATTATTGACTATATCATGCCAAGGTAATATGAGCTAATAACCTTTCTGAAGGACAGGCAGAGGCAATTCATCTAGGCTGATCTGAAGGCGTATCACACTTGCGACCCCTGGTTTACAAATCCGACACCCTACCAACGGAGCTACCGAAGCTCCCTTTCCTTTTATGTTTGCTAGCATTTAACTTATGATGTACCCTTGAGTAGTTTATTAAGTGTGGAGCCTATGGATTTATCTCAGGCCCTCCTCTTTACAGAACTTTATGAAATAAGATTACGCTTTTCGGAACATAATTCGATATTTTTGCATTTAGCAAAACCTTATTTTATAAACTGATCATGACAACGAACGTAAATTTTCTAACAATAGTTTTCAATGTTATCGTGGTGGTAGGTTTAAGGCCATTTCTCAGGTTATACACAGTAGGCAGTATTAATGTCGAAGTAACCCTGGAAAATCCCAGGAAGGACCACCGACCCACAGGAAGCTACTGGCATGCTTTCTTATACAGCCACATCGTCGAACCCGGGACTCGAACCTACGCAGACAGAGGTTAGATTACATTGATTGGTAAAGGCGAGCACTTTATCCACTCGGTCACCGTGGTCACTGCAGGACTATGCTAGAAATGCTTCTCTTATGTGGTGTAATAACGGTAAACCTTGTGAGGAGCCTCATGTGCACAAATGCAAATAAATGTGAAAATATAGACCAACGTTATTTCTAGAAGAAATTTAACAAAATATTTCAACTTCCAGCAGGCTGCCAATCTGCATAAATGGGCACCATACAACATGTGGAAAATAATTTTGAATCATTACTTGCTTGTGTTAAAGGCAATTCGAATAAGTATTATACTCATTGACTTTCTTTAACACTACGTTGAAAAATGCGCGTCACTGTGCTAAACTTCACAACAGTATGGTAGATATCAGATGTTGGTATTATAACAGACTGTATCATTTCAGTGATATTCTTTCCAGCCTCGATGAGTAACCTTGTTAAGTCAGCATAGAACAGGATGAGCTGATGACCAGTTTATGGCATCTTGATGTAGGCAGTCTCCTACGAGTGGCTTCATGGATGTTATGACAATTATATTCAAACTGGTACCATAAGGTTGATGGATGTTCAACGATCTTGGAAACCTTATTGACTGGACCAGGATAAGTTCAAGCCATTAATGTCAATTATCTGCATAACAATTTTATCTGCTCACAAAGAAAACACTTTCAGAAACATTCCATTGTAAGACGGCCTATTGTCTACGAAAGATTTGTCCATGATAGTTTCAGATTGTTGCACATTATTATTGAGTCATGTGTGCGTTAACATTACTTTCTTCAGCTGTGCAGGTAACCTCATAATCTCCTTCCTGAAAATACATGGATCACCCTGTACATGTATTTTGTTTCCGGGTACATCTTATGACCCTTCGTGATTGTTCAGAGCTCACGTTATTCTTTTTGTACCGGGTCTGCGAGATTAAGGAAGCAAATACAATATACACAAATTGTGCTGACATTTCAACACATTTATTTAAGTTGAGACATGACTAAGTCACCACTATGTTAACCTCTACTAACCTTATCATGTGAGCAAACACAGCTAATCGACAATCTTGTGCGACATTTCCTGGAAAATTGTACCACTTTATTACAAAAATAAGGAAGTACTAACAGTTTGAATTTCTCCATGTATATGTCTAATCATATTGGCGATCATGTTGGACTCTCAGTGAATCACGATTGTTTATAGTCACATAGTTAGACATAAGCTAGCCCTGACTGAGAGTGTGCAGTGATCAGTAGAATTTCGTTGATAGTTTGATAAAGCTTCCCGGTGTTATGTGGTTCTTCCCGGAAATTTCCAGTTTCTTCATCACCAGATATACTCGCTGCCAATATATAGTCCATCATGAGCTGCAAAATGGTGTTCAATCAACAACAACAACCATCTTTGATGCTAGATTAGTGGACTTAATACAATCAGCATTATCAACACAACAGCATGGACTCGGGCTTTAGGTGTAAGATTATAATCTAGATCAGTGGTTCCAATCCTTCGGGGCGCGAGTCCTTGGGGTTATTACAAATGTGCCTAAAAGTACAACTATTAGCATGCGAGGGTCAGCGAAATTGTTTCTGAGGTTAAGAAGGGGTCCTCATGCTCAAATAGGTCCGAAACCATTGTTCTAGATTTTTCCAAGATTATATTGTATTAAAACTATGGGTGATACACCTCTTGAGTTAAAGATTTAAATAGTGTGTTAAGGTCCAGTTAGTTAATACTTGGTGGCATAAGTAGTCTAAAGGTCCAATTAGGTAACACTTAGAGACTCAAGTAGTGTTAAGGTCCAATTAGGTAACAGTTAGAGACATAAGTAGTGTTAAGGTCCGATTAGGTAACACTTAGAGACTTAAGTAGTGTTAAGGTCCAATGAGGTAACAGTTAGAGACATAAGTAGTGTTAAGGTCCGATTAGGTAACACTTAGAGACTCAAGTAGTGTTAAGGTCCAATTAGGTAACAGAGACATAAGTAGTCTTAAGGTCCGATTAGGTAACACTTAGAGACTTAAGTAGTGTTAAGGTCCAATTAGGTAACAGTTAGAGACATAAGTAGTCTTAAGGTCCAATTAGGTAACACTTAGAGAGTTAAGTAGTGTTAAGGTCCAATTAGGTAACACATACTTAAGTAGTATATTAGAGTCCAAGTGATATTTGAGGATCATTTTATTTATCAATTTTAAGATACTTTACATTATTTTTGCTGAACCTTATTGCAAATTGCTAGTTAACCCTGGCTGGAGTTCACCCAGATTCCAGAGAAGTTATACACTTTAATATTATTTTGCTTGTGAGCTAAATGCATTTAAGCATAGAGTTTGTTTCACTGAAACTGAATACAGAAAATCAAAATTATATATGTATTGAAGTAATATAGTCCGAGTTGCATACTGGAAGATTATACAGGTTATTGAATATTCTCTATTTAAATTGTATTGTATTAAAACACATAATATGAAACACTAGCAATTCTAGGCAATTCACCTTAACCTGCATGATCAAACAGTATATCGTTTTCATCTAAGCATTACTACTGGCAACACTTTGAATGCAATGAACAAGTCTTCTCAAATATTCATATACATGTGATCTGATTCTTCATGTTGGATTTATTTCATTATAATTATAGTGTTGTCTTTACACAATCTGCGTTTCACAGCACATTATTTTCTTGCGTTGATTTATAAAACCAATATATATATTTGCTTCAAAATTTTGTCTCATTGTTACGCCTTTGTGACTCAGAATATGTAACAGAAATTAAGTCAAACCAACAATTTAGGTTATGTCGAACAAACAATGTTTTTCCCTAAACTACAAATTAAAAATTCAAAAGACACTTACAGTACTGTGAATTACATTCCAAATAAGAGAGAATGTCATGTAATGTTTGCTGAATTTAATACTGGAATATATCTAGGCTTGCTTTTTAACGCAATTCATGATCAAAATGTGGTAAAGGAGATTACCTGCATATGGTTTTAATGGAGTTATTGATACGTGGTGTAGAGGCATTTCACATTCGTCGTTTACAAAACTATTGGTCGGATGCCTATATGTCTACTCCACATACGAAAGGTCGAATCAATTACATAAAAATCACTCTTGCATTTCCTGAGTTTTGTTTAAAAATAAACAATGCTTTATGAATAAGTATAATGTGATTATCCCATTAACATTAGTTGGCTGTTTTTTTAATGGTCCAAAGAGAACGTCAGAAAGAAAAGATCAGATTTCATCTGTTAAATATTTAAAAACTCAGTCTTCGAAGTAATCAGTGCAACTAGCCTGTCGTTTGCCCATCCATTGTTTCTGAAAGCTCAGTGTTTCTAATCTTTAAACTTAGAAAGAATCTGTGGACGAAATCCAAGAAAAATATTATCCGTAAATAACTTCTCAAGCGAGTTCAGATTATCTGCAATATGATTAATATAATTACTAAATAGTTAAGGACCTAGCACGGAACCTTGGGGTTCCCTAGTAGTTAGTTAATCTTATTGATACTGAAGTTTGATAGAAAACTATATGGTTGTAGTTTGTTAGGTATCTTTTTAGTCATGATAAATGTTTGCCAGCATTTCCAGACTGCTTCGTTTGCTAATTAACCTCGCTATCTGGACTCTTTCAAAATCTGCAATGCCATCAGGAGAAAAACATATTTTATGATAAATTTCACTTAGTTGACCAATGGTTGAATGACTGGAAAGAAATCCGGATTTATATATCAAGTCGTCTTCGTGCAAAACATTACACAGATGTGCAAACATAATACTTTCAAAAGCATTGAAGCACAACTCAAAAGATACATTAGTATATATGATGCCCTTTGGAATGAGGATATTTTTCAGCTTAAAGCTGTATTTTTATTAACCGTTTCGACGTAAAATATTCTGCATCAACTTCTTCTGAAATATTCATTTAAGAGGATACAAATACACCCTTGTCCTTTCAACCTTTAATCTCTCAGTATCTCTCTTTATCTTTTTTTCCACTCGATAATTATTCAACGCTGGAGGCTAAAAAATGATAATAAGTGTGGCTGATGGTTGTGTCTAAAACTATGTAAGTGGGTGTAATTAAAAGCTAAACATCATTTTTGTTTTGTATTTTGTTTGAAAATCACGTCTTCCTGGATTGCCAATGCTTGTGCTACGTGCAAGATATCGTCAGGTTGAATAGCAAGAAGAAAGCATGTAGATTGTTTCTGTTTTTAACTTTTCCGATGAAATGAGTCTAATCTACTGCATGAATCCGTATGTAAGAAATACATATAATCATAACTACAACGTAAAATGCCTGGAAACATGCCGCATTGCTTGTATCTGCAAAGAAAATGGAAAAATGTGACTGTCTGAACGATATTCGTCTACGGAGAGAGAGAGACACAGAGAGAGAGAGAGAGACAGAGAGACAGAGAGAGAGAGAGAATTCGCGTAGTGTCACACGCTATGTGTTCGATGCATATTTATGTTTCAATAAATGATGATTGCGGAAACAAAGCCTCGGATGCGGGAGGTCGTGGGTTCGATCCCCGGCCGAGTCATACCAAAGACTTATAAAAATGGTACTAACAGCTGCCTCGCTTGGCGCTCAGCATTAAGAGGTTAGTGTTAGTACTGGTCGGCCCGGTGTCAGGATAATGTGACTGGGTGGGACATAATGCCACATGTCTGCGGCATGATGCCCCAGTGCTAGACATCACTTAAAACTGCCACACTGCAGACATCGTAGCGATATGACTGAAAAATTGTTAAAGCTACGTTAAAAATCCAAATCAAACAACATACATACATACATACATACATACATACATAGACAGACAGACAGACAGACAGACATACATACATACATACATACATACATTGATAGATAGTGTGTATGTGTATGTGTGTTTGTGACTATGTGTAAGACCCAACATTAACATATTTGATAATGCACCAACAGTGTTAGAAAGAGCAAACTATCAACATTGATACTTTGAGCCTATGCACGTTTCAAAATTACCTTTTCTCAATAATAACACACTTTGCTGATACATTCTCTTCTCCTTTAAGTATTCGACACAGAAATACTTTTCAAAGTGCACCTCCATCACATCATAGATAATTAATCTTGTCAAAAGTTGAGTTTTATTCAGGGACTGAAAAAGAGAGAAATCCCTCTCAAATATATATTATTTATATCTATATTATGTGTATCATCATTCACTTGTATAATTTCAGAAGGTTATTTAATTAATAACATTTTAAATACTAATAGTGTTTATGAACTAGTTTGTACTATGAGATGAGTCATGTAAATGGTTCGTAGATCCATTCTTAAAGTTCCAAGGTTGAGAGTACTGTAATTAAAGTAAACATAACATGAGTGAATGGGGTCGTGGGTTTTCTAAGTATTCCAAGTTGACCTAATTTATGATTTGTTAGTGCAACTCACGTGACCTTGTTTACCCTTTTAAATATGACTGGAAAGTATATACCCTTTTCATTTGAATTACGGTATAGCTATCTGTACAAGAGAATTATAGCGTGGATTTAGGCATTCCTAGTATTTATTCCAGTCTTGGAAGAGTTCTATCGACAGGATTCGTTCGTTTATTTAATTTAATCTTTCGTTGGAATTACAGTGCTCTGATATTCATTTAAAGAATATTTTGATATACAATAGCAGTCACGGGATTACTGTGAATTAGTTTAAAGACATTTTGGTATTATATAGCGATTCCTCTGTATTGCTGCTACAACAGTACATTACTGACCATCATTCGTAATATGTTTTGAACTCATTCGGATTCCTTAATACTTTTTGACTCGATATAACTATTTACGATTCAAAGATTTCATTCACTATTCTGTAAATTATTTTTACCTTTCCACTTTGTATTTTAGGGAAATAACTTATATTTTTGATCATACAAATTTTAATGGATTTTCTCGTTTTTGTTACTTATTTTAAGAAGATAATGTTGTAACACACCAGAAGCATGCCCTGTCAGAAGAAATAAAGAGCTCAGAAACAAAGATTTAATAAAAAAGCATAATATAAAACTCTTCTTTTGAAGACTTATTCTCTCTGCACGTAAGGATGCTATCCAGTTTTACGTTTCGCGATAAAACTACCTACTTGGGAATTACCCCGTAAGAAGAACTAATTGGAGGTCAAATTACAAGGTTGTGTTGCTTTTACATATCTCCATTCGTGTGTTCTGTAATTCGGATGAAGGTAGGAAATGGGAAAAGCCCAAACTGAAAGGAATATACAAATAAGCAGTATTTCTACACTTTAAATACTTACTACCTACATTGTACTTCCCTGATTGGAAAAAGGAAACAAAGAAAAGGATAGAAAAACAGAAGGATATATCTTTGTAAGCACACAGTCTCATCGAAGAGCAGATAGACAATTAGGCATGAAGACTGAAACATAAACTTAGTACTAACTTGGCATGTTGTAAAAACGATTCCGTACACTCTGTGCTTTAGTCTCATTGAAGAACCAACATATAAATTCTTTAGGTTCTCCTTCCAGTGTACATGCTCGCAATGTACTGTTTCGTTGGTTGTTATTTGACATTCCAGGCTAGTTTCTTTGTATCCAACTAAGGCTGAGACATTCCTACATGATATATGAACCATGGCTGCAAATGACAAAAATTATGATTGGGCCTCTTTCTTTAAAAAGAAATAAAATCGTATGAAGCTTGTGAATGATCTACCTATGTAACAAACTAAATAAATTGACAAATATCACTAAAGGAATGTAGTGAAAAGAAGACTCCTTATTCCTTGTGTTTCCAGTACACCATCAGTCTGAATGTCTTTAATAGTTCCACCATTTTAAATAACGAACATTTCCGCTCAATTTGAAAACTAATTCGATTAGGGGGAGGATTGGGAGTCTAAAGGGTGCAGTTGTAAAGATGCATCATATGATGTGTGGTGGTCCATTAGTTGTTATATATCACCTTGCTTTTGCGGGTATTTTTTATGAATAAGACATGTTTTCCGACGATATGCAGGCATCAACAGTGACATCTAAATTCAATTTATAATGAGCATATAATATTGCAGACTCCTACGCTCGGGCTGTATATACGTGTAGAGACAAGTCAAATTTAACCCAAACACCTAAATACAGACCATAACAGTACAATGTATCATTTTTCACCTTATTCTGTGCACTTTTTGATCTCACAGGGTATTATGTGAATTCCACTAAATCTGCACCTTGACTGCCAACAAATAGCTTCATTTTGAAATTAAATCAGCAACTACAAATTGACAATACTTACGGGGAATGACTTTAATTCTGATGCCCGCCATATGTGATGGAAAGCTCGTCTTAGCCACAACCACTTCACAAATAAGATACTTCGCTGATTCATCCCATTCAAAAAAGATGTGACCATTGGACCTGCCTTGATATGATCTCATTCCGTCCCGGATCACCTTTGTAAAATTTATTCCAACGTCATCCTGTCTTTTTTCTCCAAATGTCAGGGATATAATTGGCTCAGGGTTACTTCCGGACGCTGTGCAAGATACCATATAATCTCCTTCTTCTATTTCCTGTTTGTCAGTTGAAATTTTATTTGATGAAATGTTCACACCATTATCAAGATGAATCGTGAGTTTGACCGATTCAACAGGACCTGTCAGGAAACAGTAAATTCAAACTTTAATGTCTGTCAAACTGATACTAAAGCCACCTCTTTCAAGAAATATCAGTTCTTGGGAACTCAGGTCATAGCTCCATCTTAGAAGCTAAATTAGATCTGCATTATTCGACAGCATGTTTTCTGGTACGAGTTTCCACTATGTATGAACATTTCTACCTACTCATGTGATAAGCATAAAGCTAGTTATATACTGGAAAATGGACAGTTCACTATGGAGTACACTCACTTTATACCCATAAAGTCCAGAAATCGATCATCGTCTGAACCATTTGGACTTTAACTGAAAGATTACTGTAGCGAAGTGCATTAATAATCCTTTTGTATATTCTTATCTTATAATTGTATCCAATTAAATCATCTAGAATGAGGATTTCTGAGTGTTCTAAAAGGTATAGAATTTGATAACAGTAATATAATTATTCAACCATTACATTTCTTTCCGTATTATTATTACTTAGCTCTTACATTGCTCCACAATTTTCCTTAAGAAGGAATGCAAGACAAAAATAAACTTAGGATGAAACGGAATTTACAGATTCAGTTAATAGTGTGTGTGTAATTCTCATTTTAACACAGCTATTACAATTTTTCTGTCCAATCGCTACGATGACTGCAGTGTTGCAATTTATAGTAATGTCTAGCACTGGAGTATCATGCCGCAGACATGTAACATCATGTCACATCCTGTCACATTATCCTGACACCAGGCCGACCAGTCTTAACAATAACCTCTTAATAATGAGCGTCAAGAGAGGCAGCTAATAATACCATTTTTCTAAAACCTCATTGGTAGGACTTGACCGAGGTTCGAACCCGCGATAACCCGCATCCGTCCGAGGCGGACGATGTAACCACTTAGGATACCGGAACGGTCTCTTTGAATAACGAACATCTACCTGGACGCTTGTATCATCAAAAACTATATATATATATATATATATATATATATATATATATATATATATATATATATATATATATATATATATATATATATATATATATATATATATGTAACCAAAGCGAAACTGTGTATAGAAAAATTCATTTTAGCCTTAACTCCACCAGCACAAGTCTCAAAATTAAGTTTAGATTCAAAGCATTTCACTGGTCAGTTTTAATTGTAATCACTCAAAAAGCTTGTTTCTTGAGCAAGGTTTTAAGTTCAGCCTTACATTTAGTTGGTGGATGAAAGTTTAGTTTGACTTAAAATTGTCCAATCGATCCAGTGCTTGTCATCACTATAAAATGTCACACTGTAAACATCTTTGCAATATGACTAAAAAAAATTAAAAGCTTTCGTTATGAATCTAAATCACACACACACACACACACACACACACACACACACACACACACAAGTTGACCAATCAAACTTTCTAAGTCAGTTATGTTGAATCCTGGTCACACTCGGCAGAACAACAACAAAAAACTTCTGTGGAAGTTCATTTGATAACTACATTATTCCAAATTAAAAGCAACTGAACAAGTAATTTTTCCCCAAAAATTATTGTAAATTGAAAAAGGCAAACTTTGTCCCATATGCATTGCACTGACTTATACTGAACTTACGCATTACAGTCACTTGTATACTTTTCATGGCTCCAAGTGATCTGTCTGGATTTGTTTTCTCACAGATATACCAGCCGTCGTCCAAGTATGTCACACCTGAAATAAATTTGGGTTGCAAAACTTGAGAGCGACTTGGATTCAAAATGCACTTTTAAAAACATAATAAAAAGATATCGTCTAATGTATCGCATTTATCCGTTTATACGACTGATACCACTACAATCACTATAGACCCTGCTCTGGCATAGCATAATGCGCCGGCAGATCAGGGACCACTAAATTCGCTTGAAAACATTCTGAGAACGCACATCTTAGACCCTGATCTACTGACACATTAATCATTATTCAACAGCAGATGGGTTCTACACGGATAAAGCCCACGAAACTATGAGTGTTTATGAATCCTTTAGCTAATAGATATTTCTTATTGAAGTATGTAAATAAGAATTGAACATATTAAATAATATTTCATGGGTTGAATCTAGGTGGAGGGATAAATAGAAACAATACGACTCCCATTTTCGAGCTTATTATAGGCCTACTGTATTCGCGCATTTTATACTGACATTTTACATGCTAGATCCGTTTCGTTTTCTTTATTCCGTACTTGACTTAAATTATTTAAAATAAAATTAAATTACTCAATTTATCATAAGAATAGTTCTTCGAAATGGAAGCGTGACTTCAATTCTTTCGGGCTGGTGAATTTGCAATTTATACCCAAATATGTAATGGGATGTTTATAGAGGTCCTTCGAAGTTCTTGCCGAGCATTCGCTAAAAGAAAAAAAAAAGGAAATTATGCAACTTACTTTTTAACGTCAGTCTAAAGGTGTATCGTGTTGTATTGTTATCTAGGTGTCCATGATCGAATAAATACGATGCTTCCATAAGTGCATTGAGGCTGAGGCCAGTAGTAATGTTGATCGTTTTGTTGCTGTGGCTCAAGCGACGCCATGTCACCTTGTGTGTCAGGTAGTATCCGATATCTTTCACGTTTCCATAGCAATCGAGAGTAATATTCCTTGACTCTGGTAGGACAACAAGCTCTTCAGGTGACACACTCAGTTCGAAGTTAGTTGCTGGATAATACGTGTATGAACTAGTTATTGTTTTCCTTTATGCTTTTGACACCAATACAATATTGGCATAATTTAACTGTTATGCGCAATTATTGACTTTTACGTTGCGTTTTCGGCCGTATGACTTAAAATAAGCACATCAGAAAGTGTAATTCTAAATCATAACAGTATATGGATTACACTGTTACAGTCTCAAATCATTGTAAATAGTAGATCAACTGCCACTAAAATAAAAGCAATTTAGCTTTTTTTTCAAAACCCTACATATACAAAGTTCAAGGCACCCAGATTTTGTTTTGAATGAGGGATCGTAGTCAGTAGCGTCCCTTGAATTCGATAGGCGAAGGCCCGGAACAAATCAGTGGAACATTACTTCCGGTTTACTTTTCCTTTACAAACAAGCTCAGATGAGTTTTAAACAAAACAGGGAGCAAAGTTTTATCGGCAAAAGAAGTTAACTGATCGGTAAGCAAATATTAATCATAATTTGTGTCGAAAATTTAAAAATCACACATTCTCATATCTGCATAAAAAATACGCGTTTTTTCACACAACTACCTTTGTGGTTCTTTTCTATACTTTTAACAGACGCATTTCTCTTTAATTATAATACACGTATCATTCGACGATTTGTTGAGAATAATTCGTTAGATATTTAATGGATAGAATAATTTAGTCTTTAAACATGCCATAATTTTAATGAAACTATTCATTTTCAGTTAAATGATTTTTCTCTTTTTTGCACTTTCTGTCTCGCTGATGTATCAAACATTGAAAAGTGAAGACTTGCCATTTGCTAAGTATTCAAATGAAGAAGTCGTGGTTGTTTAAATATACTTTGTGATAAAAGACAGGCATTCACATTTTTTTCTACTAGACCAACTGCAAAACCGCAATGAATGTTTAGTTTCATTGTAAAGATTATATTTTTAATAGTAACAATCTCCAATTGTTCATAAGTATTGTATTACATGGCAGCCCTACTTGCATTACGAAATAAGATTTGAGACTTGCAATAAGAAGTTCTTAACATGTAAGATAATAATGCAATTGCTTTTCGGCGTAGGGTGGTATCAGTGGTATTACGAACAGTTTAGTTAAATTAAAGCAGTTCATGCTTTTAAGAATATCAACCAGTCTGTATTAATTGGGTTGGCCAGATCATATTTTATTATTTGCATCACACCCTACCTTTAGTGAAAATGTCTGGCCAGAAGCAATATCATAGCATCCCAGCGCTCTTGCAACATTACCGAAGTTGACAAACAAATCTTCTTCCATTAAATCAATACTTTTTCACAAATACATATCATCTAATACATGTAATTGTTCGTAAACTCTTTGGAACTGGTTGCCAATGAAATTTGTTACATATGTATTAACATTATTATCGATGTACTTTTTCTTACTGCATTACTCGTGCTAATAGGTGGTCCTAATTTTGTACATATGTTGTACATATCGAGATTTTGTCTCCTATCCTAAAACATTAGTAATATTTATTAGGGTACACATTACATTTAAATTTTATAGCTCATTAGTATTACATATATTTACATTAGTCAGTGTTCCTTACCATTTAACAAATCACATGTGCTAGGGATACCAAGTACAACTTGGGCAAATTTTACCAACACTTGACTTAGCTTCCGTGAGTGTTGTTAATACTATAGCAAAACAGTAAGTCACTTTGGGCCAAGTATTTGAGAGACAAAATCCTAGGTGTGATATAAAATAAATTTCATTTAATATAATATGATACAATGGTATAGGATCCCATACATTCAATTTGGACACAACATCGATACAATAACTTACCAGATGAAAACAAAATACCTCAGCAAGCCGTATTTGGGCTTGAACCGCCTGAATTACAAGCAAGATAAATATGCTTTTAAGAAAAGGCAGATAACACATACCATGAAAGCAAACTAAAACACCATTGCGTTCATCTAAATTTTTTAAAAGCGAGAATGCCTGAAAACGTATAGGTTGATCAGAGAAGTAAATTATAGAATGATATATTTAGAAAAATGGTTGTATGGAAACAATAGTGAACTATATCCAATCTCTAATGAAGGCAAAGTTGGATGTTGAAAGATTTACCAAAAATGATGAGAAACGTCATCTGGAAGTATTTTTTAGAACACAACCAAAATTAATATTTGGATCTTTCACCAGAAACAATAATTAAATGTTATAACACAAAAAACAGGAGAATTAGAATGACTCCTGTAGAGGCTATTTAATAATGAAATTATACATTTCTTTATATCAGTCTATGATGATTCCATTTTTGCAGACGAAATCCCCAATAAGACAATAGGTGATATGGTAAAGAATTTATGAAGATTCGAAACTTGAAAAGGTATAATTCCAATAAGAAGGAATGAACATGAACAGAATTATATAAAGCAAATCAAACTGTGGTTAGAATTGAAAGCATATCAAACGTGATCATAAAACAAAACTAGTTTGTTTTGTTTTTCAGGTTGGAGGGATATGGTTCAAATTTAATTATTGATACCATTTATTGATATGCAAAATATCATTAAATTGAAGTAAATTGACCTGCAGTGATAATCTTTTTTCCTTATTTTGTACCACGGTATTTTTGAACCTATTGCAGTACCTACTACGGTATACCGCGGTATTTCTAAACATAATGCAACAAGTAGGAATGTATTCCGCGGTATTTCTGAACATAACGCGATACGTACTACGGTATACTGCAACTATGTTAGAAGAGACCGATAATCTAGTGTACTGCGGAAGGGGCCTTATACATTTAAAAAAATCGAGTCTGTCAATAGCTCGAATGAATATCACTGGACAACAAATTTTTACAAAAGTCATGTTACTGAAATAAAATTAGTCAATTCTTATCAATTTTTATGTGCTGAACACGAATATGACAGTCAAATTGCAAAATTGGCTCTAGTTTTTTTGTAATCTGCAAGAAATTAATGTTTACATAACGAAATGCATTCCAATAGTAAAAGGTCAACTGTAATAGCCTACCTATAAAAAATCAAGTCATTGACTACATCTTAGATTTCTTCGCCTGTCTCTTGTACAGCTGTTCGGGAGCATCTCTGAGGAGTGTCCAGCAGTAGTCAGCCAGCATTGTAGTGGACCATTTTCCCTGGTATCTTTGTTCCATTGTTGCGATATCTTGATGAAAACGTTCGCCGTGTTCATCACTAACAATACCACAGTTGCTAGGAAAGAAATCCAAATGGGAATGAAGGAAGTGAATCTTTAGAGACATATTGCAGCCAAGTTTCTTATACTTCATCAACATGTCTTCTACCAGTTCCTTATAGTTTTCTGCCCTAACATTTCCGAGGAAGTTTGTAGAAACTAGGCGAAAAGCATTCCATGCTTGTTTCGCGTCACCTTCCAGCAAGTTGTTGAACCGGTCATCTCTGAAAAGCTCTCGAATCTGAGGACCCACAAAAACTCCCTCTTTAATCTTTGCTTCGCTGAGTCGAGGGAATTTTTCATGCAGGTATCGGAATGCTGGCAAAGTCCGGTCAATGGCTTTCACGAAGTTCTTCATCAAACCTAGTTTGATGTGAAGGGGTGGTAGCAAGATTTTCTGAGCCTCAACCAGAGCTGGGTGTTGGATATTCTTCTCTCCAATGGCTACATTCTGCCTGTGAGTCCATTCCTTCCTCATGTAGTGCATTTCCCTTGCTCGGCTATCCCACTCGCATAAGAAACACATGTATTTTGTATATCCTTGCTGCAGTCCCATTAAAAGGGCAACTACCTTCAAATCACCACAGAGGTGCCAGCTGTACTTGTTATACTCAATGGAATTCAGTAGCTGCCTTAAGTTATCGTATGTCTCTTTCATGTGGACAGCATATGCTACTGGAATAGATGGAAGAATGTTTCCATTGTGCAAAAGCACAGCCTTGAGACTCAGTTTCGAAGAGTCCACAAATAGTCTCCATTCTTGTGGGTCATGAGTGATTTTTAAAGCATTCATGAGGCCCTCAATATCGGAACAGAATATCAGATTACTTTCCTTTCTGAAGAAAGGCTCCAATTGCTGGTGGCGCTTTCGATATGCAGTAATTGTGACATCTTCTTCTAGAAGATTCCATTGTTGGAGTCTTGATCCTAGCAATTCTGCCTTGTTCTTTGATAAGTCCAAATCACGAATCAGGTCATTTAGTTCTTCCTGTGTTATTCTGTGTGGGGTTGATGATGCACCACAGTGAAAATCTGGATCACTGCATGCTGATGGACCAGGAGAAGAACAGGTCGACTCACCTTTGTCTTCGTCAGATGAATCAAGAGAATATTCTGCTGGAGGTTCTGGAATAGGAAGTCCCTCACCATGTGGAACTGGTCTCAATGCAGACGGAATGTTTGGGTAGACTATTCTCGACTTCTTTCGCTTCGTTATTCCGCCGGAAAGAGGAGGAACCAAGCAGAAGTAACAGTCATTTAGGTGGTTGCTTGGCTCTCTCCACACCATTGGGACTGCAAACGGCAGTGATGACCTTTTGCAATTCAACCACTGTGAAAGCTGTGTTGTACATGTAGCACAGCATATATGCGGAGCCCAAGGCTTGTCTTGGTCACCAACCTTGCATCCGAAGTAAAGATGATATGCCTTCTTCACTTGAGAATTGATACTTTTCTTCTGGTTGGCAAATGTCACTTCCCCACAAATATAGCAAAAATTGTCCGCGGTATTAACACACTTTCGAGGCATTACTGTTCTTTATTGTACGTAAATGGATAAAATAATAAGTTTTATGTAACAGTAGCTTGAACTGTCTCGCACAACGTCTAAAATATTTTAAATGCTGAACCTATCTGATTGGGCTTTATATAGTACACTGCTTACGTCAGCTTCAGCAGCCGCCTGGCATTAGTATAATAGGCCTACACATGTATAGTACACTGCTGACGTCAACTTACTTCAGCAGCCGCATGGCATTAGTATTGCATTGCATCAGAAAATGATGCAATCAACTGTGGATGATGTGAGCATGATGGTATTATGCAATGTTACATCATTATTCCGGATGTTGCTGCAGTCCTACTGGAGAAATTTACACAGTGAAACATAGAAAATGAGGTATATGAATATCTTCAAAACGAGAGCCAATACAAATTTTTCATGGTTATATTCGTGTTCGGCACACCAAAATACTACAGATTAGGGCCTTTTCAAGTCAGTAATGATTTCACTGTTGACCAGTGTATCTTGTCCTGATTTATAGCGGGATGACACTATATTAAAATCATATATTTAGAAAAAAATAATTCTCTTGGGATGAAAGAAAACAATATACCTCAGCTCAAAAGAAAGCGCAACACCCTCCCCAACCCGGCGACCAATTAATTAATCAGTTGTTTTTTTATAATATATGGATTTTCTATATGTATGTTAATTGTTGTATAAGTTGACATAACAAAAACGTAACTAATAATGGGATTACACTATAAATGAGACCATGTGACGAACATTGTACTGACATTGGAAAGATTGTTGATCGGACCACAAAGTGATTAAATGATCACAAATATACTTATATTTGTAATATTCACCAGTAATTTGTGACAGATAAAAGTGTTTGGTAAAAAGGAATACTAGTTTTTTAATTATTTTGTCATAATAAATATAAAAAAATCTGTTCATATCATTAAATTTTCATAACCAGATTACTTCTGAATTTCCGTACGTTCTTTACTGACGGCAACTACCGAAGTACCGATAAGTGGAAAAGTACCGTGATACGTACCACCGGATAAAAAACAACCGCAGTAAACTGGTTATTCTGATGATACCACGCACCTCGACTATAAATATATATTTTAGTATATCGTTGATTTTAAAAACATATTTAGGAAACATTTAAAGATCATTTAAAAAACCTACTTGAGAATATTATTAAAACCTATTTTAAACACAATAAATATATTTATTTGAGGTTCTTCTTGAAAATCATTTTAAACACTATACCTTACGCATTACTTTAGATCATATTATCAACATTCTCCTTAAACCATTATAAACAAATAATTTTAACGACCTACTAGGCATATTATTAAACCCTTCTGTAAACACTGTAAATAGAACAAGGGCTGGTCTTTTGAAACTCGTTATAAAGATATAACTCTCGTACCCATCAAAGCATATCATACCTGATCCTGGAAAACATTAATAAAATTGATTTTTTTAAACAAATAATAAAAAATGAATTCAATATCACCTTAATATTGCCTTAAGAACCCTATTTGTATATGTTATTTAAGGTCTTAACAACCAGTAGTTTCATTCTATAATCTTAAAAGCATTATAAATATATCATTTTCCGATCACTCGATTTTTGAGTTCAATTCACCTTTGAAGCATATCATTGGAGACCAAAAGCATTATCAAATATCATATGAAAGCCCGTCTAAACATATCATTCCCGATCCTGTGCAAAATAGCCTGAAAACACTATAAAATCTTCTTCTAGAACCCTCTGAAAGCCTCCCAATCCTATCCCTGTATTATAAAATATAGCTATAGAACTGTTTCGAAGTCTATCATTCGCTAGCCTCTAAAACCAGAGTCTCTAAAATACTATAAGATATGTTTCTAGAAACCTGCGTCTGTAAAACAAAGCCTCTAAAATGATATATCGTCTCATTCTAGAACCCTTTGAAGCATGTCATTCCCGAGTCTCTAAACACTGTACGATCTCATTCTAGTGTCATTTTAAAGCATACGATTCCTGCGTCTCTAAACACTGTACAATCTAATTCTAACGTCCTTTTAAAGCATACGATTCCTGCGTCTCTAAACACTGTAGAATCTAAATATAGCGTCCTTTCAAAGCATACGATTCCTGAGTTTCTAAACATTGTACAATCTAATTCTAGCGCCCTTTCAAAGCATATGATTCCTGCGGTTCTATACACTGTACAATCTAATTGTAGCGTCAGTAGTGAAGTGGGGCGATAGGGCGTCAAAGGGAATTAGCATTACAGGACCCCCTGGGCCTGTATAGCGTCTATGTAAATTTAACATGAGAAAAAATCGTGGGCCTGTATAGCGTCAAGGGAATTTAACATGGGAATATATTTTGGGCCTGTATAGCGTCAAGGGAAATTTAAGATGGGAATAAATCGTGGGAACATCATGGAAGAAACAAGAGTCGATGATTCAGCTGTGGTCCACATGTTGCGGGTGCCGAGAATAGGTGAAGGAATGCAGTGAACTGCACTTATTTATAGGGAGAGGAAGGATTGAAACGGATTGAGTTCGTTCACCAATCCAAACACGCGTTACAAAATTCAGTCAGCCCACGTCCAATCCGAAGAGACCAGTCTGTGACGTCACGTAGCCTATATAGATTCGCTAGCGTCTGTGCGCAGTCAATCCATGCGACAGGTTTTCTACATGAAGGAAACTCAGAAAACGATCAGTTGGGGTGTACCAGCCGTTGAGACTACCCAAGGGAACCCGGACTTACTTTCAGAAGAGGTGAATTGGGATTATATGGATTTTCTTACCTCGCAAGAATTTGTTCCAGAACACCTTCGTCACCTTCTCCTTCATTACCACACGTGGAGAATTTTAGACAGAGACATAAAGAAGAATTGGAGAAATTTATACAGCAGCAAAAGGAAGCAGAACAAGCTTTTCTCCTACAGCAGCATCAGCAAGAAGAAGAAGTAAGAAGACGAAGAAGAAGCAGCAAAGAAATAAGAGGGTGAAAGTCAAACCGTCACGGTACTGTTAGACATTTAGTGGAGTTAAGAAGTATGAAACAAATGCATCAGACTTTTTTATCACGACCAAAGAGAATACGACCTTCCCGAGCTAAACACTCCAGCCCTGTGATTAAGCCTACCGTACCACCCTTAGTGATTTCAACAAAATCATCATCATCAGAAGTAGGCCTCGGCCGTGGCAAAGGCTTAAGGCAGTTAAAGTTGATTGCTTAAACTCACCCCTACACCAAAGAAAGGCCCTTTTCAGGGCCACCCACGTCTCTCGAAAAGAGATAGACTTTCAGTTGTCAATAACTCAACAAAAAAAAAACATTTTACCCTTAGTACGTGTCTGTGTATGAGTGCGTGAGTATAGGTTCTTATTTTAAAATCAAAACCCAAAGACACTTACCTTTTTATACCTAATTTATTTTTTTTATAAATATTTACAATCCAATTCACAATTCACAACAAATCACTTTAAAAAGTTCATAAGACTTCTTCTGTCTCTTTGTTTACTGTCTCTGTTTTTTCAATGTTTTCACTATCACAGTCTTTTCCTCTTCTTCCTCTTCACTTTCTTCCCTTCTTCTTTTCTTCTCCTGTATTTTTTTCTTCACCTGTCTACTTTCTTTCTCTTCTTCTTCATCTTCCTCTCCATAATCCCTTTCTTCTTCTTCTGTCTCCTCTTGTTTCTTTTTTGGGCAATCTGGAGACCAATGTCCTTTTTCTTGACAATAATAACAGGTATCTTGACTTTTGTCTCTTTTAACCCCTGTTTTGCTTTTTTGACGGACTGGACAGTCTGAAGACCAATGACCTTTCTTCTGACAGATATAGCAAGTATCTTGACTTTTATCTCGATAGGAAGGAGAGTAGTCCGACGGCTGGTCTGAAGAAAATTTTCTAATGACCCCTCGCAAAGCTCTGATGAAACGTTCGATCTGGGTAGTCTCTTCCATCGTTCTACTCGGTTTGAGAGTGAAATGAATAGTGAATGGACAATACACATACCATTTATATACGCTGGTCTGCCATGACTATAAATTAGTCCATGCTGTTTAAACTTTACTCATTTGACATTTTGCTATCAAGATGAAACGATCCAATTCATATGAGAAGAAAGAAGAAGAAAGTAAGAGGCAGAAACGTGATCTATCGCCTCGTACCAGTGCTGAAGTCTTGGCACAAATTCATGCCAGTGCTTTTGAAGAGGACATGAGTGAACCAGAATCCAAACCCTCTAAACAAGTTCACCAACCTTAATCAACCCTGAAAAGTACTATTCCATTCAAGAGACGGAAAAGCGTCCCTCTAGAAAATTTAGAACCAAGGCTTACAAATACACGGTGAAGTTTAAAGATTTCAAGTCCGAAGTACCGTTAGAGAAAGCAGAAGGGTTCATCACCACATTCAAGCGACAATGTCAACCCAAAAAAGACGATCGCATGAGACTTTAAATACAACACGACGGTTTGAAATCCCCTGTTTGGATCGAGTTTAGCAGCCCTGCAGAATTGACCGCTTCCAAAGCCATGGACAAGATTCAACACGTGCAACAATCCAATGACCAGTTTGACATCACCGATGGAAAAGCCACATGGGACATGACCCACGTTTGACCTCCTCAAGGGACCGGACAACGCAATAAGGTGTTATTGGTGAACGACCTTCGCAGCATTAAGCGTAGCCTCGTCCAAATTCACAACCCTCAAGACCAGATGTATTTAGCCCGTGCCATCGTGGTGGGACGAACCTATGCCAACAAGAACGACACGGCAGAATAGAAAAGAGCCTGGAAAACTATTTAACAATCGGACCGAGCCAAACAACAAAACGAAGCAGAACTCCTGTTGCAACAAGCTGGTCTGTCCACAGATACACCCTGTGGCATTCCTGAGCTGCAAAACTTGCAAGATATCCTAGCTCCACTCTACACCTTGAAAGTGCACCCTCAAGAAGTGCGCGGGCCTCTGTTGTTTCGAGGCCAAGACTTTAAAGATGGAAAATACATTCACCTCTATCATCACGATGAACATTTTTCGATACCATTACCAGTATCACCGCATTCCTGGGATACAGTTATTACTGTGAGAAATGTGACTATGGTTATAACAATCGAGAGCAACACAGACATTGTGGATCGAAATGCTCAGGATGTATGGCCTCTCCACCCTGTCTGAGCGAAGGACAGGAACCAATGCATTGTTCAACTTGTCTGCGCACGTTTGTCAGCCCTGCCTGTTACCAACAAAATTTGAAGACGCAAGGTTCACAGAAGAAATGTGCTTGTCAACTGCTGAGATTGTGGACAAGGCATACTTACCAATAATGCCAAGGCACACGTATGTCGAGGAAAGAAAAAATGTCACATTTGTCACCACATCGTGGACTTGGAACACCAATGCTACGTGCAAAAATACCAAGCCCAACCAGAGACAGAGGACGGTCACAAGAATAAAAAAGGCAATTTCATCTTTTTCGATTTCGAATGCATGCAAGAGACCGGCATTCACATTCCTAATTTCTGCGTGGCTCATCGAGCGTGCGAAAAGTGCATTCATGAACCTATTTTCAGTCATTGTCCTCATTGCAGTAAGATTCCTGGAGGGCGTGAAAAAATCTTTCGAGGACTGAACACGCTAGCCGATTTCGCCCGATGGGTCTTAGACCCCATCGACAAGACGTGGAGCCAAGAGGACATCGAACGTTACGGAGATTGCCATCGTCATGTAACGGTGATGGCTCACAATTTCTCCGGATACGATGGACAGTTTCTTTTCAGGTACTATACGGAACATGGCACCGAATGTCCCAAAGTCACTTTGAACGGAGCGAAAATCATTTTCATGCAAGTGGGACAAGTGCAGTTTAAAGATTCGATGAGTTACTTGGCCTTGCCTTTGAGTCGAATGCCTAAAACGTTTCGAATGACAGAAATTGCTAAAGGGTACTTTCCACACTTTTTCAATACGGAAGCCAATCAACATGCCGTTCTACCCCATTTGCCTGAGGATAAAGACTACAACCCCGACAACATGCGTACCGAACAACGAGAAGCTTTCTACGCTTGGTACCAGGCTCACGCCTCAGACCCTTTTGACCTTCAGGAAGAAATGCTAAAGTATTGTCGTTCCGACGTCGACATTTTACGGCGTTGCTGTGGAAAATTTCGAGAACTGTTCATGGAACACGGAGGGGTCGATCCTTTGAAAGAAGCTTGCACCATTGCCAAAGCGTGTTCCTTAGTCTACCGGCAACGATTCATGCCTGCAAAACACCGTGGCTGTCATCAGTCCTCAAACGAGCAACTATGTCAAACGTCAATACTCGGTCAAAGCTCTACGCTGGTTACATTACTTGTGCGACAAGGAAGACAAATGGATTCACATGCCCACAACGGAGGGGGCGAAAAGACCATCGGAACTCATTCGGTCGATGGCTGAGACTTAGAAAACCCCAAGATCGTGTACGAGTTTAACGGTTGCTTATTTCACGGATGTCCCGTCTGTTACCCTGACCGTGGCACTACAAATCAGTTATTACAACGAACCATGGAAGACTTGTACCAGGACACGTGTCAGCGACGCCTAAAGTTAGAACAGCAAGGATACCAAGTGGTGGAAATGTGGGAATACGAGTACGATCACCGTTTGAAAACCGATCCCGAGTTTAAACGTGGAAAGTTACCAGTTCATGGACCCGCTGAACTCGAGGGATAGTTTGTACGGAGGAAGAACCAATGCCACCTGTTTGCTGTACCAAGCCGACGAAGAGAAAGGAGAAGAAATGAAATACTTGGACGTGTGTTCGCTGTTTGCTGTATCCCTACGTGTGCAAATATTGTCGCTTTCCTGCAGGGCACCCACAATTGTTGACGGAACACATCGACCTGAAAAACATTCGACAATACGAAGGTCTGATCAAGTGTAAAGTTTTGCCTCCCACGGACTTGTACCATCCCGTCTTACCTCACCATTGCCAAGGCAAACTGATGTTTCCTTTGTGCTGTACTTGTGCCGAAACGTGCAACCAAGACCAGACTTGTCAGCACACCCAGGAAGAACGGGCCTTGACGGGAACCTGGGTCAGCGTAGAACTGTTCAAAGCTCTGGACATGGGATACCAAATGTTAGAAGTGTACGAAATTTGTCACTTTCCCAAGACACAAAAATACCACAAGGGTGACCCCACGCAGAATGGCATTTTCGCAGACTACGTGGATGCCTTTTTGAAACTGAAACAAGAAGCCAGCGGCTATCCTTCCTGGTGTCACACTCCCGAAGACCAAAAGACATTCAAAGAGAAATACTGGGCACAAGAAGGCATCACTTTAGATCACATCGAGAAAAACGAAGGAAGGCGATCGTTTGCCAAAGTGATGTTAAATTGCTTGTGAGGCAAAATGGCACAACGACCGTGTTTACCCAAGACGGAATATTTGACAGAACCTTTCCGCTACTTTCAGATGATTCACGACCAAACCAAATTCATGAAACACGTGGACGTCGTTCGCGAGAATGTGATCATGGTCAATTACGAAGAAGATCTGGACTTTGTACAAGACGACCCTTTGGAAATGTCATCATTGCGGCTTACGTGACAGCTCATGCTCGCTTAAAATTGTACGAAGCTTTAGAACTGTTAGGGCAACGTGTCCTGTACTTTGACACGGACAGTTGCATCTACATCGATCACCCGAGTCAACAGCACCCTACCATCGAAGGAGACCGTTTAGGAGCGTGGACAGACGAGCACCCCGACGACAAGATTCTAAGTTTCGCCAGTGGCGGTCCTAAACATTACGGCTACGAATACCGGGACAAAAAAGGAGAAGTACGCACGAAGTGTAAAGTGAAAGGATTGACTCTGAATTATCGTACCAGTCGAGTGGTTAACTTTGGCGTATTGAAAGACGCCTTACACTCTGGAAAAGATGACCACTTTAAAGTGACCACCTATCAACCCAACAAGATTGTACGTTTACCCACTCACCACATCGTCAGTCGACCCTTGGAAAAAGTCTATCAAATCGTGTACCAGAAGCGAGTGAGGCTTCCTAACCACTTTTCTTTGCCGTATGGACACGTTGGTATAAAACATTGGTTGTAAGAGGATAGTCACGCACCAGAAGCATGACTTCGCCACAGTAAGAATCGAGTGAGAAACCCGATGAGAACTCCAAGTTCAAACCCTACCATTTTCCAGTCTTCTTACCTGACTATTGTGATTGTGCCCGTCGATTGAACACGTTTCAGAAATGGCCTACGGATAGGGAAGGATTACATTCTTCGCATGTTTCAGCTAGAACAGGATTTGTCTACTTGGGACCTGAGTCAGGATTGGGATACGAAGTACAGTGTTTCGCTTGCGGACTGAAGTTACGAATGGATCTATGTATCTATAAAGATTCAGCTATTCTGGAACATACTCGATGGTCTCCGCACTGCCCTTACCTTTCTATGGCCTTTCCACCCATTACACCACGGTACAATTATGACGGTACCTTAGAAACGGTACCTTCCAAAACTAGACATAAAAAAGGAACGATGTACAAGCTTGAGACTGCATTGCGACTAGTATAAAAAGGGGCTATGGTCAAGATCGATAGTTCATTGTGACCAACAAGACCAAGCGAACAAGATGAATACTTTCAGAGAAACACACAACAAGTTCAGACAGGCACAATTCAAGTTTGGGGCTTCTGAAGTGGAATGCGATTGTGAGCCTTGCGATGGGAACGAATGCTGTACGTTGTGACCTTAGCGATGCCGTAAAGCATCATGGGAACTTTAGTGTCACTACCCCTATCATGGAAAGTGATGCTGTGCGTGTCGAACCTGAGGGATGCAAAATCGATGTCCCTGGTCATTGTGGACACTTTATTGGGTTTCATGGTCGATGTGGATGTCCACGTTCACATTTACCCCCCTACGGATGTCATCCAGCCCTGAGCAAACTTCTGTCCATGTCACCCTTCCCTCATCGAAACGAATCTGTGAAAGACGAATATTCGTTCCCTGTGCGTTTGTCTGAATACTGCGACTTTGAAAATCGTCTTTAATCGTTCAAAGGAAAATGGCCTAAGTATCTGGGAGGACCAACCCCCGAAGAATTAGCCAGAGCCGGATTTTTCTACTTGGGCGAAGGGGATAAAGTCAAGTGCTTTAGTTGCGGTGTGTCACTTCACCACTGGGAACCACAAGATTCGGCCTACCTAAAACATGCTCGTTGGTCACCGAATTGTCATTACTTACCCTTAGTGGGACCGAGACATTGAAGTAACTTACCATGCCGTTGAAGAAGAAACCAGACTTGTTAGGAATCAAATGTTGGACATCACCGAGGCCAGTATTTAAACTTCATTTCAAAAACGATATTGAATCATTACCTAAAGAACTGCAAGAGAAGATTTACAAGGAAGTTTGGCAGGGACTTTCCAGAGTGAAATCTCAATGGATAACTGTAGAACTTTTGTGCCGAGAAATTCACAAGAGGAAAGTGAAAAAAGTCAATCAGTGTGTTAGATATCTCTGGGTCAAGTGTGCATTCGTCCTATTATATCACTCTAGACCGTTTACATCAAAAGAGTTCAGTGAGATTCTTGGACGTTACCCTGAATGGCAGTGGTCAGAAATTACTCACTATGTGGATTACTTTTGCTCTAGGAGAAGATTGTGAATTGAACTGATTGACCTATTCATGGATAGTTTACAAGAGAACATTCGTGCTTTGCCTGTGGAGTTGAGAGAACGCATTTACCGAGAGCTGGTCAAAATACAAGTCAAACATAAAGAACAATTGCATCCGTTACTTCACCAGATGTTTAACCACTGGTACCTGAATGGTATAAGAGAACTGATTCGTCAGAAATTGTTTCAGTGGTCAGACCTTGTTCAATACTTCCAGGCCCACGATGATCCACGTGTTCATAATTTTGGTTACTTCTAGATTCACCTAGTGCAACGCATTGAGGAAGACAAGTTAAAGGATTACCAACATATTTTACGTGGAATCTTTTTAGAGGAAGAGTGAACTTCTAAGCGAACTCTGAAGTTTAGGTTACAGTATGCAAGATTTAGATTCCCAACTGAAGAACGAAGATCTCTGGGTAGAAAGTACGTGTATTGTTTCCGAAACAAAGAGAGTATAAAAACAGGCTGCCATGCCACAACTTTTATCACATGTAATTGAACAGATTCCGTGGCAGGAACTCAATGACCATATTCAAACCGTGGATCATTACCATCACTTATTACAAGAACTGTATCCAATCAATTTGGGTTGACAAGTGGTGTGTGTCTTAGTGACTTGTTTTCTGGGATTTCGTTTACCAGCCGATTCCTTGTGGACTCTGTACGATCAGTACTTACCACCCAAATGGCCTTAAATGGTCACGAAAGACTCATTTTGCTCAAAGCCTTGCGTTTTCATCTGGATACTTCTCGACCTCTACGGGAAAAAAAGATTCGTCAACGTTTAGCTACCGAAGACGTGTTTGACGATGTGTGTGTAGCTTGTGACTTACACCCCCACTGGACAGATGTCCGTGCCTGGAAAGAATGGGATTTTGAGGTTTGGACCCAAGAAGTGGCCCAGTATGCACGAGAGTTGTTCAAGGAAAAAAGTTACTTTTCAACCTGTATTAGTGACGGTGCCAGAAGAAGAAGAACCCTTCATCCAGGATAGGACTGTCGTGGACATGCCTGAAAGACCCTTTCGGGAGAACACTTGTGTGACCTTACCCCCTATAGAACTGGTCAGAACATTACCCAAAACATGTTGTACAGACACTTGTTTCTATTCCACGTTGATGGTTTTCATGTGCCTTTTATCGTTGTACTTAAGCCTTTGGCTTTTATGTATTTTTGTCTTTCGTGGTCATGTTTAAAACATTCAATAAACATGTCCTGAAAAAGTATATAAACTCTTGTCTTGTCTGTTTTTCGTGTCACAAGTGACATTCCTAACACTATGGCCACCTCTGCTGTCTCTGCTCCCTCTTCCTCCACTGTCAAAGTCATCGACGAACACTTTGTATCTTCGTCATCCCTTTAACATGCTCATTGCTGGACCTAGCGGTTCAGGCAAAACCGAATTCGTCAAACGTTTGATCGAACGTAAACATCATTTGATCGATCGATAACCTCAACGCATCGTATGGTGTTACAAAGAGTGGCAATCGGCGTACAGCCTCTTGCGAGAAAGTCAAGGCGATTCCATCGTGTTTGTGGAAGTCATTCCTAAAGAAGACGACGGAATCGTCTCTGACTCCCGTCAAACCCATTTGGTCATTTTCGACGACATGTTAGGAGAAAACGAAGAAGAAATTAAACTGTGGTTCACGCGCAAAGGACATCATCGTAATGACAGTGTCGTTTACATCACTCAAAATTTGTTTCAACAAAGTAAAGCTCATCGCACCATCAGTCTCAATGCGCATTACGTGGTCTTGTTTAAAAGCCCTCGAGATAAATCGCAAGTGCAAGTCTTAGCCAAACAGTTAGGGACGCCTTGGCTGACTCAGGCGTACGACGATGCCACTCAAACTCCACACGCTTATTTACTCGTCAATTTGAAACCTACGACCCCGATGATTTGCGATTTCTTCCCCAATTGTTTCACCACTGGGGCCATGACGGAGGGCCTGTCCTGTACACGTCTCCGTCCTCGACTTAACCGCACCAAAAAAATCTATAAAAACCTCAAACACTTTTCGTCTGTCTCACACAGCGTCAACATAACGTCCCTTCAGTCACATCTCCCCGTCAAATTGATTCGTGCCTTGTATGGCATCAGTCGAAAAAAAACCACAAATACGAGCTCATGTCTTAGAAGCTAGTCTCAAAGAAGTCTTACGATGGTTCACGGTGACAGCACGTCAATTACTACAAGGAATCATTCAGATTCCTCATCAAACCAAACGCTTTTTTGATCGAAACAAAGTCGCTTTGACCCAACTGGCAGATCCCCGCATAGACACTCAAACCAAAAAGCAAATCATTTTGAAACCTGGAGGGAGCGGTACTCTAGGAGGGGTCATCATTCGCTCTCTCTTAAGATGGAATCCAAGTGCCCCCAAAGTTCTCCCCAAGAAAAAAGTCAAACGAAGCTCAAAGAAGAAGAAAAAGAGCCACGGTGTCAAGACCAGGTCCCCAAGGAGACCTGTGTCTCCAAGAACTTCTCCAGTGGCGGGACCCTCCTCTTACCAGACACCACCCCGGAAAAAGAAAAGAAGCCCCCAGAAAAAGAAGCAGAGAAAAAGTCTCCAGAAAAAGAAGAGTCCACAAAAAGCTAGTCGCAAGAGAGGCACTTCGGCCAGGACGCAACCTTACACTCGCAAACCACGACCTGCAACGTCGGTGACGCGTCTCCGGTAGCCTCAGGTTCATTCACGTCTCCGTTGATGACACCAAGAACTGAAAAGTACTTGGAGACGTTAATCACACCAAGAACTTCTCCAGTGGCAGGACCCTCCAATTTAGTGGCAGTGGCTGCTGCTCACAACGTACCTTCTCCCAAAATCAAAGTTCAAGAAAGATCGGGCATGTTACAAAGTTTACTGGATTTGTCCAAGCAAGAACTGGCTCGATTTAGTCCCTTGCGTACCCCTGCACGACGTGTCATGCCTGTCCTGAAGTTAATACAACGTAAAGACAATCAGTGGCGACGCGTTCCAGTATAAAAAAGGCGTGTGACAGAGTAGGGGTATCAGTGTTTTTGGTGCTGAAGACTCAAAGATGTCACCCTCCAGAAAACATCCCTCTTCTAAACAACCCCAAGGAAAGAAAAGGAAAGGGCTGCCTCCACGTTTAGTCAAACATGGGGACATGTTATCTGTCCTGTCCAAAGCTTCTCCACCTCTACGAAAAAAACTCATTCAATCAGCCTCCAAAGAGGTCATCGATACCGTGTGCGAATGTTGTTTGAACGTCTTGAAACGCACGATCCCTTTGTCCAAACACCAGAAACAATGCTTAGGCAAACATCGTCACGTTCTTCGCCAAATGGTTCAAAAGAAAATTCCCATCTGACAAAAAAAGAAGATGTAGGTCCAACGTGGACGAATTTTACCCCTCTTGTTAAGCCTGAAAGGAGTCTTGGGAACCATGTTGGGAGGACTGATGGGAGCAAGATAAAAAGACCCTCTGAAGTCCCAAGATCTCATAATTGACCCCTGACATCCCATGGAAGGACGAAAACTAGCTTTAGTACCTTACAAACGATGGATGGAATACCATCGTTGGCAAGAACAACGCACCCCGCATTTACCTCCCAATCCCCATTTGAGTGAGATGTCCCAGTTACAACAGGATTGCAAACCTTGATGGATCGACAAGATTTGTCCAAAACAGAAAAATCGCAAAAGTACGGTCAACTCTTGCAACGACTGCAACTCTTTCACCAGAAAGCCTCAGACGAAACAGCTCTTCCCACTCTGAAAGATTTTAAGACCTTGATGAAAAGTCCAGTACCATCACTACTACCAGTGACCAAGACAGAAAAAGGAGAAGAAGAAGGGTTTCAAACTCCACCAGAAAAAGTACGCAAGTAAACAACACCACCTACCTCCAGAATTGGATGGATTAAAAAGATGATGACCACCCCTTCTTCATCAGAAGAGAAAAAGAAAGTGAAGACAGTGAAGACAGAAGTGAAACAAGAACCGATATCCCCCGTTCAGACATCCTCCACCTCGACACCTATTGCTGGTCGCACACGCAAAGCATTGGAATCCAAGAAAATACCCCAAGAGAAAAAGAGTAGCATCCTCCAGGAGTGGGTGCCTTATTAACACACAAACAAAAAATGGAAAAAGTGTTAGCCAGCATTTACTATCATCCCTCGTATCCTGCAGGTTACGCAGGAGTTCAAAAATTGTATTGTGCTGCCAAAACTAGACTGAAAAGTCTCCGTTTACCTCAAGTGCAACGATGGTTACAAGAACAAGCTTTTACACTTTACACAAACCCATTCGACGCAAGTTTTCCAGAAGTCGCACCCGAGTGGAAGGCATCGATCATCAATGGCAAGCCGATTTAGCCGATGTCATTTGGCCAGCTACAATCGCGGCTACAAATATTTGACTTCCAATTCGATCAGCGAGTTAGTGCGAACCCTGCAACGACTGTTGAAACAAAGCGGTCGTCACCCTCTTCGATGGCAAACGGACAAAAGTACCGAATTTCTGAACCAAGCTTTCCAAAAAGAATTAAAGAAACGCGACATTCATTTTTTACCACCGAGAATCCTGAAACCAAAGCCAGCATCGTGGATCGTTTTCAACGCACTTTGAAAGAACGCATGTGGAAATATTTTACGCATCACCACACTCTGAGGTACATCGACATCTTACCGCACCTGGTACAAGCGTACAACCAATCTTACCATTGAAGCATCGGACGTGCCCCGCAAGAAGTGACTCCCGACAACGAAATGCTGATGTTTGAACGTCTGTTTGGTACGTCCCCGACGAGAGCTGTCCCCAAGAAAAGTGGAGTGTTGACCGTAGGAGACTGGGTGCGCATTGGCAAATCCAAACGCACTTTCGACAAAGGTTACTTACCTAACTGGACCAAAAAAGAAGACGACGTGTACGACATCGAAAGCATTCTCGAACGCAGAACCCGTAAAGTGGGTAAACGACGTGTCAAAGAAGTTAAAGTACGTTGGAAAGGATATCCACCCAGTTTTGATTCTTGGATCGACGCTTCGCAAGTCATCGACTATGAAAAGAAGTGACCATCATGCCCTTTCACACAGACGCAGCTACGTCGACCACTCCTTCACCCAGTTCTTCTCTGCAAGATTTACAGAAACAACCCTTGTGGGTGTGGTGTGGAGAACGTGTGCCTAAAAGGCAAATCGTCTTTTTCTGCCAAATCTTCGTGGTGCATTGTGTCATCGGGGGAGCCATTGCCAATTTGAGTTTGCAACAAGGAGACAAACAATTGTGGACTATTTTATTGAGCAGTTTTAACGGTTACCTGCTTCCCATTCCCTCCCTGAAATTCTCCTCGAACGTGAACAACGGGAACCTTGTGTCCAGTGCCAGTGCCAGTCACCACTCCAACAACAACAACAACCCTATTTTGGGCGGAGACACTCCTCTGACTTCCAGTAACCCCTCGGACAGCCACAGAACTTTGGAATTATGAGTCCCACTAACCAATTTTACTTAACCTTACCCAGTGACAGTTCCATGGAGGTGTTTCCCAATAACACGTTGTGCTGTTACACGGCCAAATTACCTCAGGCTATGCAATTAGATCACGAAGCCCATTGGGAAGTGGCTTTGGTAGAAATCATTCACCCGACTCAAGTCCTCAATGTCCTTCCCAATCAAATTTTTTTTTCAGTGGAAGTTCATGACGAGCAAATGCAACAGTACTTGAACACCCATGTCAAATATGATAACAAAATATATAACTCAGAAACTCAAAAGACGACCTATCGCTTGATCATTCCCCCAGGCCATTATTTTAGTGTTCAACATTTGGTCAGCATCATGAGCTCCAGGTTTAATGTCGTGTTTCTGAAAGCTTTGGAGAGTGTCAGAAAAAGTGTCACCCTGGAGTACCACAAAGTAGCTCGTCGCTTCCTGATGAAATTTCCTGAGGGGCACAAAATGTTGTCTTTCTTATTTTGTCCTGAATTGTTTGACATGTTGGGCGGGGACATGGACATGAGGATTGCCATGATGAAGAAAAACGAATTGCCAGTCATTTCCGAGAACGATTCTTTTAGCAAGTTATTTCGTGCCCCAGTAGAAATGAACCAAGGACTGAATTTGATCTTTGTGTACTCCGATGTGGTGGAGTATAACGTGGTGGGACACACCTCCCTACCGTTACTGCGTGTCATTCCTTTCAAAGTAGATTCTGCCACCCTCGCTGACGAGGAAGGTGGAAACACCTATCACGTCCACCGCGAATTTGTACATCCTCATTATTTGCCCGTGAGCAAATCTTATTTGGACACGGTCAACATTGCTATAAAAGGAGATCTGGGACAAAATATTCCATTCACCAAAGGGAAAGTCACAGTGAAACTCCATTTTCGAAAACGGTTCTCTAACGACTCGTAAGTCATGTATCCAGTGTACCGAGGCGTTGTTCGAAAGCGAGGACACGGTTTAGGAGATATGTTAAAATCAGCCTTTCGTTCGGTGGCCCCCGTGTTGAAACCGATGGTGACACGCGGATTGCACGCCTTGAAAGATGCGGCATTGACACACGGCAAAGAATTTCTCCAAAATGTCATCATCGACAAACAAAACCTAAAAGAAGCCTTCTTGAGGGCAAGCAAAATGTCTTGCTGCATACGGGTAAAAACTTTTTAGGCCGACGAGAAACGCCTATAAATGCCCTACACGCTCCCGAGTCAGGCATTCCACAGCAAGGACAAGGCAGAAAGAGACGACGAAGAAAACACCCTTTCACCAGACTTCACACGTCTAAAGCTAGAAAGACAAAGAAAAGAAGAACCGTTCGAGACTTAGACGTTTTCGATTATTAAAGTATTGAGAAACAGAAAAAATGATGCACCGAGAGTCTTGCGCCTATTCCAAGTCGGAACTGGATCTGTTTGCCATGCCACCCACTATGATGACCATGCAAGAATCCCAATGGGTGGAATTTCACCCTGTCTCCTCTTTGACGGATTCCGCTCCCATCGAGTTTGAAATCAAAGGACAGCCCGAAGATTACATCGATTTGAACAGCAGTTACTTGTACCTGAAAGTCAAAGTTCTTGATAAAACAGGAGGTGCTATAGATGACGAGCAAGTAGCTCCCGTCAACAATTTCATGCATTCCTTGTTTAGCGGAGTGGACTTGTACTTGAATAACAAACTAGTCAGTAGCAGCATAGATACTTACCCTTATCGAGCGTACCTGGAAAATCTCTTGACGTACGGAATAGACGCCAAGAACACTCATCTCAATGCTTGTGTGCTATGGGAAGCTGACGATGCAGGCGAGTTTGACAAATTGGAAATTGATACAAAATAAAGACTACAATGAGGGATTTGTAGAACGAAGAAACAAAATCAAAAATGGCCAGAGTTTAGAACTGATGGATCGTTTGCATTTGGACATGTGGTTGCAAGAAAAGTATTTGCTGAACGGGGTGAATGTTCGCCTGAGACTGAATCGTAGCAGCGCCACTTTCCATTTAGTGGTTGATAGTGACAATTACAAAACCATCATCCAAGAAGCCAGACTCTACATACGACGTGTGGAAGTGTTACCTAAAGTGGGAAACGACATTAGTCAGACGTTGAGTAGAACGACCGCCAAGTATCCCATACGACGCGTGGAAGTGAAAACCTTCACCATTCCTGCTGGACAGCGATCCATGATCGAAGATCATCTATTCCAACGGCAGCTACCCAAACGTTTAATCCTTGGTATGGCCGAGAATAGAGCCTTCAACGGAGTCCACGATCAAAATCCTTTTGAATTTAAACATTACAAAGTGCCCAAGATTGAAGTCAGTCGCTATAGCAAGACCTTGTGTACCCGACCTTTCGAACCTGACTTTGAGAAGAAGAATTACTTGAGGTCGTACTTGTCCCTGTACGAAGCCACGGGACAGTTAGGAACCAACACCACTCACGGCATTACATACGACGATTATGCAGGAGGTTATGCTTTGTGGGCGTTTGATTTCACTCCAGACCAAGGTAGCAACGAGGGACATTTCCACCCTACAAAATCCGGCCAGATTCGTGTGGAACTTTAGTTTGCAGATGCTCTAACTGAGACGGTGAACGTCATCCTGTATGCAGAATTTGACAATACGATATAAATCAACAGTTTGAGAGAAGTCATTCTAGATTATTAGAAGCCATGGAAGACTGTTATCCCTCTTTACCTACTGAAGAAACTTTGGACATGGAATGTGAGGAAACTGTGGAAGAAGAAGAAGAAGAATCCCAAGACAAAGACGAAGAAGTGATCATGATGAAGTCAAGATGGTCAGAACAAGAAGCCCATTTAGTCTCCTGTTTTGCTACATTCCTGACAGATATAATGAAAGAATTCATCAAGGAAGAGTGTTATGGATGTCACAACGATCATCCCAGTCAAATTCAACACGACAAATGTCTGATGTTGAGTCAAGAAGAAAAATTGGACGAATATCTGGACAAAGCTTGGGGTCTCATCGAGATAGAATTCGTGTTGAACGAGTGGTATAAAGGCTTAGATAAACAATCTTTTCCTCCATTAACGTCTCTGGAGTGCCGTCGCATCGAATCTCTCTTTGACCAGAATAAGAAGCTCGAGCTAAACGCCTTTTACTTGTCAGACATTTTCAAGCAAAAAGTCAGGATCGAATTAATCACTTATCATTACCTGTGAAGAAGAAGAAAAACACGCAAATGGATACCTGGGAACTTTATTATCTTTTGAACCACAGTTCGTACACTGCTTCTTGGAATCCTGTCGTCTGTGCTAAAGATGAACTGCCTCATCGCACACCTCAAAATCATCAAGTTTATGTGATCAACACGGACGACAGTCATCTCCCAGGAACCCAATGGGTAGCCGTCTACTTTCCTCAAGAAGGATGTGTGGAATATTTCGATTCCTGTGGATTGCCTCCTTTGAAAGACGATATCATTGACTTTATGAGAAGAAATGCTCAAACTACCCGATTCAATAATGTGAAATTACAAGGCACAGATTCCTTGGTGTGTGGACAATATTGTGTGTATTTTCTGCATCATCGCAGCCTGGGCTATTCTTTAGAACATTTAGTGACTCATTTTGATCCTCGTTCTTCTTCTAGAAACGATGTGAAAGTAGATCAATGGTTTTGTGACCATTATGCTGGTCTTTTATCTCAAGCTAGGAAACGTAGTGTCCATCAATGGACTAATGACTTCCTACAGTGGAAATCACAATTTCATTCACATAGTTGCCAACCCTGTCCAAAATAATGTGTTACTTGAAAAAATGTTTGGTATTTGAAGAAAAAAATGTTTGACGTTATATTGTTTGATTATTGTTAAAAATGTTATAGTTGTTTGTTAGTGTTAAGTGATTTTGAATAAAAAATGTTGTGTTTTGAAGAATAAAATGCCTTTTTCTTTTGTTTGGCTATAGGAATCTTGATTCATGTTCTTTGACTTCTTACTATCCCTCTCATGACACTCATTGAACGTTCCGGCTCGAGAACCGTATAGGGATGTTTTCCTTCACGTCCGCGCTTTGACTTTAAAAAACGGGGTAGTTTCCAGTCTAACCATCCATTGTCGATTCATCCTCCTACGAAGATGTGCTCCAAACTAGCTAAGCTAAATGAAGCCTACGTGAATTTGCATAGGGTCAGACACAGTCTGATATTGAAGCCTGAAGAGATAGAGAATGTGAGAATGTTAAAAGTCACTGAAAACCTGATAGAAGAGCTCTTCAGAGAAGAAATTAACAGGGAGAAAGAAGAATGGACAGAAAAGTACAGACTTCAGAAACAGCAGAGAGAGCAGCAACAACAACAACAACAACAGCAGCAGCAACCTGAACCTGACAGCGGCTTTGTCGACTGTCGTATTGATACCAAAGAGTTCTTCTTCTCTTTCCGAAGAAGCAGACCTATCGTCAGAAGGCCAATCGTCAGAGGACGTCGCATTCTTAGAATATAAAAGATCGCGATAGCTTCAACTTCGCGCAAGCAAAAAAAAAACAACCCTTTTCAGGGCTACCCAAATCTCTAGAAAAGAAATAACAATCGATTTGCCGATGTATGTGTATGTAGAGTAGTGTGAATATAAACACTCACTCTTTTCTGGTGTGATTGTATATGTTTATGTGTGTGGGTGATTGTAAGCGCTCAAGTACGTTTGTGTGGATAGTAGATTATGATAATGTTGGGTTTTTTTTTTTTTTTTTGCTGCTTGACGTGCGTGGATAGTAGATTTGGGGTTTGAAGAGGAAGAAGAAGAAAGGATTATTAGGAAAGATAAGGGGATGGATGAAGAAGTGGAAGAAATAGAAGAAGAGGAAAACCAAAGGCCCTTTTCAGGGCCACTCCAATATCTCGAAAATACCTTGACTTTCAATTGCTTACCCCATTTTTTATTTTATTTGTGTGTGTGTGTGTGTGTGTGTGTGGGTGGGTGGGTGGGTGGGTGTGTGTGGGTGTGTGTTCTATCCCTCTCCCCTGTTCCATTTCCATAGACCCATCAGGTCGGGACCCTATTTTAATAGGGTCCCGACGCTGTTCCATTTCCCCTTGACGCTATACAGGCCCACGATTTATTCCCATGTTAAATTTCCCTTGACGCTATACAGGCCCAAAATATATTCCCATGTTAAATTCCCTTGACGCTATACAGGCCCACGATTTTTTCCCATGTCAAATTTACAAAGACGCTATACAGGCCCAGGGGGTCCTGTAATGCTAATTCCCCTTGATGCCCTATCGCCCCACTTCACTACTAGCGTCCTTTCAAAGCATACGATTCCTGTGTATCTAAACACTGTATAATCTAATTATAGCGTCCTTTCAAAGCATACGATTCCTGCGTCTCTAAATACAGTACAATCTAATTCTAGCGTCCTTTTAAAGCACACGATTCCTGCGTCTCTAAACACTGTACAATCTAAATATAGCGTCCTTTCAAAGTACACGATTCCTGTGTATCTAAACACTGTATAATCTAATTATAGCGTCCTTTCAAAGCATACGATTCCTGCGTCTCTAAATACAGTACAATCTAATTATAGCGTCCTTTTAAAGCACACGATTCCTGCGTCTCTAAACACTGTACAATCTAAATATAGCGTCCTTTCAAAGCATACGATTCCTGAGTCTCTAAACATTGTACAATCTAATTCTAGCGCCCTTTCAAAGCATACGATTCCTGTGTATCTAAACACTGTATAATCTAATTCTAGCGTCCTTTCAAAGCATACGATTCCTGCCTCTCTAAATACAGTACAATCTAATTCTAGCGTCCTTTTAAAGGACACGATTCCTGCGTCTCTAAACACTGTACAATCTAATTCTAGCGCCCTTTCAAAGCATACGATTCCTGCGGCTCTAAACACTGTACAATCTAATTCTAGCGTCCTTTCAAAGCATACGATTCCTTTGTATCTAAACACTGTATAATCTAATTATAGCGTCCTTTCAAAGCATGCGATTCCTGCGTCTCTAAACACAGTACAATCTAATTCTAGCGTCCTTTTAAAGCATACGATTCCTGCGGCTCTTAAACAAGAGTCTCCAAATTACCCTAAAATCTCATTCTAGACGCTGCGTCTCTAATACCAGAGTCTTCGCAACACTATATAATATCATTGTAAAGCCCTTTCAAGCATTACATTCATGGGCCTCAAAAACCAAATTATGTTAACACTATGCAATCTTATTATAGAACCATTTCAAGCGAATCATTTGTGTACTTGTATAACACTATAGATCTCATTGTAAAGCCATTTCAAGCGTAACATTCCTTGGTCATTAAACCAAAGTCTCTAAACACTATAAAACACAATTACAGAATCCTTTGATGGAATTCTACAATACCATAAAATCTTACTATAGATTCATTTCAGACGTATCATTGCCGGGCCTTTAAAACCAAAACCTCTATAACACTATAAAATACAATTTTAGAACCTGTTGAAGCAAACCATTACTGGACCTATACAACACCGTAAAACCTCACTCTATCACACTTTCAAGCGAATTAATTATTGGCATGTAAACGCTAGAAACATATTCTTGACATAAACCGTCAGCATTCATCGAGACCATCAAGAACTCTATAAACATATCGTTCTATATATTTTAAACACTATAAACTTTAAAAGTAAAAAACAACAAAACAAAAACTCCGCACTGAAAAACGGCCCATACACACACACACACACATATCATACCTGACCGTACTAAGTACTATTTAATCTCATTATATACCATCATAAATGCATGTATTCTTCTGTTATATTATTGACATCATTATTGGGGTTTAAGAAGAAATTACTTATACAAACTGCAAAATCTAGTCTCCCACCCACTCCAACAAAACAAACTCCTTTTTTTCAATATTCTTTTAAAAAAATCGCTTTTATTTAATTACCGGACGCCTAGAATTACTTTCTATAACTTTATTTCCTTTGTAGAAGAGTACATAAGTATGGTGCACATTTCATTGCTGACCTACATAACTGATATAATCTATACATAAATCTTTATAAGAATAGGAACGGTTTACAAACTCAAAGGGGATAAATCTCACCAGGTCCTGTTTGGCATTTTCGTACAAGTCTTAATTATTATACGATTCCATAAAATATATATTTAATTTGTATGTTCAATAGTTTTCTTTATCTAAAAGTTCATTTACATACAATTAATTTAGAGCAAAATATTTAAACACGATGCAATATATTTTATTTTCAGCCACTTTCTCATAATGATTCATAAGTCTTCTTAAAAACAAAGTACATGTATAAGTTTATTAACAAATAAATGTTAATGAAACTTTCGATGATTCTTATTAAATCAATCCCTTTTTGTCTGGATTAATTTCGTGAGAAAAAAAATTATTTGCAATTTTCACCATCGTTTGAAGCGTAAATGAGTACTGCGAGGATTATCCTTTGTACCAAAAACCCAATATACATTATATTCACTTTGACACTATATATCGGATTTGATATCCCTTCGTTTCCAATTGACATGTTTTGATATCCATTGGTTTCCCTTTGACACAATGCATCATATTAGATAATCCCTGTATTCCATTGGGCAATATGTATCAACTTTGATATCCCTTGGATTTCATTTGATAATATTTCATTTAAAACTATACTTCACTCAGGTAGTGGCTGTACAATTCAATGAGAATACATTAAAGGCAATTTCACGCCATAAGTTATTTATTTAGCCGAGTTGAATATCGGGTTCGACTGACGCATAGGTAAGGTAATGACATTACCTATGGGCCAGTCGAGCCTTACGATAATTATTACAAAACATTGAATTCGTTTCTCTATCGCTTAGCATACTTCTACAGCTCGTTAAATGACAAATATTTGGCAGATAGGTGATTATACTGTTAATATAAATAAAACCATGAAACCATAAAGAAAAAAAAACTGCTAGCTAATTATCAACGTTGTACAAAACTTTCTTCTTGTGTGTATTTCAGTTTAAACACGAACTGTAAGTCCAGGTAGTTCGAAAAAAAATATAGTACAGCGTAAGGACATAATATACGTATCCCACATAAACTGGTTGAGTGAATTGTGTTGTATACATGTACATGTGAGTACGAACTGTTTTTATTGAATGTAAATTCAACTAAACCAATCCCTTTCTTGCTCTTTGTAAAATGTATAATGCAGTTCATACAAATATCTACTACAGGGAGACAGGGATGCAATTTGCCGCCATATTGGTTTTTGCTCAAATACATATCTGCCCACTTCAGACGGTCGTTAGAAAACAGCAGGCGCCACTGATGTCTCAGAAGCTTAACGGAATAAAAATGCAAAGGTACATCTTTTGGTTGGAAACTTCATTTAAGATCAGTTTTGTTAGAGAAGTAGGTTTCTGGACTTAATAGCCCAATAAACAGTTTTCCGCCTTCAACAATCAAGCTAGACCTAGTTGAGTTTTGCACATCCCGATTTACTCTAAAGGTATTGTGATGTATAACATCATTATGAGTCCTGGTTTTAAATATACATCTAGCTAATATTTACTTATGAGGGTACTACGTAGGTGACTGATTTACGTGCATATTGAATCATTATAAGCAGTTCGTACTTACATCTTCGGTCACTTAGTACAACCTAACACAAAAAAATAAATTAAAAAATCAGTAAATACTGTACTGTTGCATAACAATAATGTAAAAAGAAAAAAAAGAATAAGAGGACATTGTAATGTACGTGACCAAAAAAATATTGAATTTTAGATATCTTTGAAATAATTAGAAAATCAGTATGAAACGGATTATCATGAAAATTGTTTGGGTAATCTGGAGTAAGGACCATCAAGACTACAATGCTAATCTGGAGTAAGGACAATCAAGACTCCAATGATAATCTGGAGTACGGACAAACAAGGCTCTAATGATAAGATGGAGTACGGACAAACAAGGTAGTCATGATAATCCTGAGTACGGACATGAAGGCTTTAACGATAATCCGGAGTACGTACAATCAAGGGTCTAATGATAATCAGGATTGCGGACATGAAGGCCCTAATAATAATCCGGACTACGTACAATCAAGGCTCTAACAATAATCCGGAGTATGTACAATACGTTGTACGGACAAACAAGGCTCTTATGGTAATCGCGTTGTACGAACAAACAAGGCTATAATGGTAATCGCGTTGTACGGACAATCACGGCTCTATTGGTAATCTGAAGTACGGATAATCAAGGCTCTATTGGTAATCCGGGGTGCGGATAATCAAGGCTTTGATGTATTTGAAGTACACTTATTTTTAAACAAATATCATTCTACGCAAGTTTTGGTCTCCCATTCCTATGAACATAGGATCTTCTAAGCAATCGCCACTTGAAGTCTCCATTGAACTTTAACGAATAATTAGGCTTAGTTTCAAGACTTAATCATTAATGTTTTATCTGGTCCAATATGTACTAAATTAGTCTTTGCTTGACACATAAACTAGATGTGTGGTCAAAAGGAATATAATTACAGGAATGTTTTCATCTACAAATGCATGTACAATACCTTCCATTAACTTTGTTTCTTGCTTTAGTCTTACCGTACTATCTAAATACTTTTTTTGCATGTCTTTCAGGTTCAACATTTGTGACGGATTAATAAGAGGATATACGAAGTCAAAATCGTATCCTGGAATGGAAGAAAATAACTGAGTATAGAAGAGCTGAACATATACACACACAAACGTGTGTGTTTGATAATGACGCTCTATATTGCAGTCCCCTCTACAAAAATTATTAATAACAAAATAAAGAAGTAAAATAACATTTGCTACACATGCAGACTTCTGTATACAAAACCTTAAAGGTGTTCACTTCCATCTTAGAAACTCACCGTCTGAACAAACTATTCCTTGAAATAAAATTGATAAAGCACATATATGTATCACGACCATCCTCGACAAAACTACCCCTGCAAGTCGCGACAAATAAACTTTAAAAATAAATATATTCACAAAAGTGTTAGGGGGGCAATTATGTAATTATGTGTAGTTTGTTATGGTGCTTTACGGTACAATAAGTCAGTTTTGTACAGAGGCAATTAAAATAAAGCTTTGAAAAATATAGATTCTAATGATAAGGAAAGCAAGGTCTTTGTCATTAGCCTAACAAACGTCATATTACAGTAATTTAAAAAATTGCTTTAATTTTCTTTCCGCCCTCTGAGTTTCTTTAGACACGCGATAAAAGACGGGATAGAAAATGGTGTTGTATACGGTAGACATCAATTATAAATGAACTAAAAACCAAAAATGTGAATATATCGTCCTTACTCCTTTACAGAGTTCATCAAACATTGAACAGCTAATACGCTAATAATCATTTGGTGTTGCAAATAGTGACTATCAGGAGAGGAGTTGGGACGTACCACTCAATTTGAGAACACGTTTAATCACAGCGGTACAACAATAAGTATGTTTTCAATAAATTCAGGTACTCGCCATTTTCTCGTACTGATAATACATCAATACGGGTCCACATAACGAATCGTGTATTAAATGTCTGAACTTCGCTCGGGTATTTCCTAAAAATCGTTACTTTCTCGACGTAACAGAAAAGGCCAAGAATGCTCCGATTTTAATAGTTAGGTGTCTTGTTTTCTAACCAGAAAACGAATAGATATGAAAATAAACATTTACTGCGAGACACTATTGGGTACCTTTTGGGGACTCTGGACTGCATTGATGGGTGAATTTTGCATTCTCTGCTAAAGTACTCATACGAAAATAGTCAACTCTGATTTTTTTCTAAATTAAATTGTATTTGTTTTCCAGCTTGCCAACTATGTAAAAGGTACGTGTTACCACAAAACTCATTAAAGAAGCCTTAGGGGCCATATGAGCAACTGCTTCGCAATCTCGAGGCTTGACTACAAGAACTCGGTACAGCCAATCTAACAATGCTTTTTAATGACATAATATAAATTATGGGGCCAATCCAGCTTTCCGTTATATGCAGTGGAATTCTCCATTACGTGCAATCAAAACTTTCATTTGGTATAATCAACTGTCTGGCAAGACATCAGGTTCATACCGTTAAAACATTTCGCGTTTTTAAAAGTTTGAACGTGTGTATTCAAAGCTCTAATACGCAATCTTGAGAGAACCAGCTGGAAACGTCACTTGAATTGCACGATTACGTATTCGCGATCATAAATAAATACTGAATCAATACTACATATCAAGAGAATCAATAAAAAAAAAATCTTGGGTGCGTAATAAACTTATTGTTACACGCACACTGGTATTTACTTGACCGAGCGGTTGTCAAACCCTGGCACGATTCTCGCTAGAAGTCATAAGTTTACCCCGACTTTCCAAAGACTTCCATACAACCTCAGTTGTAAATCAGAAAGCCCGACGTGTCCATTCTATACCTACATTTGCCTCTAATCAATACAAGACCACAGATAAACCAAACTGCCAACTATCTATCAACCGTACATCTGCGTGTTTTGGCTTCATTATGTTTCCGTACCACCAACCGTTCACGCCTTAGAACATATATGAGTACTCCCTAATAATGGGAACTATTTTAACTCCGCCACCTTAGGCCAGTCAATGTATGCTTTCCAGGCACATTTCGCCGATATAACTGCACCATATTCGCCACATGGCGACATAAACGGTGTCTGTCAAGTCCCTTTTTATTTATTTCCTTGTGTAATTTACCGGTTTAATACCGTACTGTCCTTGCAGTCACGCTACCAATGTATACCACTAGATTTTAATATGTACTATTTTACGACAAGGACATTCATTCGGTTTTGGTAGGAATTCACTACTAGTGAACCAGGACATCATGGAAACACACTAACACTTCACTCCGTGACGTTTGCTCCTATTAATTAGCTCATTAGTTCGGGCCAGGAATATTTCCATGGCGCCGAATTCCAATAATCAAACAAGTAATCACACAAATCTAAGAATTGCTTAAAACGGGGCACTACAACCAAGTGCACATACTCTAAATTTACTACATTATGAAGGCCCGATTTTGCTGTCTTGAGATAACATATTCTGCTTTCGAAAACACGCATTCTTGTTGTCTCGAAGACATGTTTGTAAATATGTTGAGTAATATGAGCAATCTATTTTTATAAATGAAAAATCCATAAACCAGTACTAACTCAGCTTGAAAAGTATAGTTTCTAATATGCAGTAATATTTTGAAGAGTCAAACAATATTAGTACGATGTGGGCTGAACCTGGATAAAGGTATGTCGCCAATGGACAGGCACACAATGTACATACAAATATTTTCCAATATCAGTAAATAGTTTAATAATATTTTAAAGTACAGACATTTATTGTCCATTGCTGTGTCATAAATTAGTGAGTACAATTCTGGTAGTATTTGTCCACAGTGCTAATCTTTTACTGAATGTATAATACTGGGAAAAACAATGTTTTGTGTACAGACAAAGATAAAGATTCTCATTCTAAACTGTTAAAACATATCTATTTCTCGACAATGACATGAATGTATAGGCAGCCTCAGTGACATTTCTTAGACATCATTTGTGGATAATGGCTGAAGAAATGTCAAGTATTTTAACTTTTTGAGAAAAAGATGCGGATATTTTTGTATAATCAACAGTTGAAGAATTAAGCTGACACTAAATATAATAAGATGATTGTTGCCCTAAACTTAGTTAAAATTCTGTCATAAGTAACAACTAGTTCATAAGGCCAAGCATTTCTTGTCTGATGACCATCAGTCGTCCACTGTCAACACTTATGTAGTAATTTGTGTTTACATACGTTTTTCTCAGACACAGTTACCTGTAGAGTCATGTAACTTTGCGTGAATTGTGTCATGAAAAGTACAACCCGTCAGGCAAAAACTAGGTTACTTCGATATATATTTCATGCTGAAGTGATTAGGTATAAGCTATCTGTTCAGCTCTGGTTCTCAACCACTGTTGCTTCTAGAGTCAAGTAATGTAAGATAAAGATGGTTCATGACCAATATTATAAACCTCAGTCAAAATTAGGTCACCTTGACATATACTGCACGATCCAGTGACCTGCATTAGCCTTTGTGTATAATGCTGAGTCCTGTACGCTACTGTGTGCACGATAGAGTAGCTTAAAATGTGGATTCATCATGTGGATTCATCATGTGGATCAGTGTATTATTTATAAAGACTATACAGACTATAACTTTGCAGTAGAGTCATACCGCCATTCGTGATTTTCGTATCTTATTCATTTCTTAAAAAGGACAAAAATGACAATTGCAATACTTACCCAAAGTTGGCCAATCATATTTTTTTCAGAAATGACCGCATAACGATAACATAATAATATAATGATAGAGTAACATTGAGTTATATAGTAACCTTGTATTCATTTGCAGCAAACATCTCTAAATTTCACATCCTTGTATACCAGAATTAGACTAAAATGCGTTCCCAAAATGGTTAATCCCACCTAAGTGGGGCACGTGTTATTTGGAGTGGGACTGTGCAAAAATACAATGCGCAGTCAAAACTATATGACACTGTCATTTTGGAAATATTTTATTTGGTACATACAAAAACAAAATTGAAAAAGGATGAGCTTCATTACAAATAATATTTTTCGCACCTGAGTCTGTCAATATATATATATATGGTATCTGCATCAATGTTTAGATCATATATCAACATTAACTATTTTGTTTCTTGCATGTAACTCACAAATTCTCAATAATAGTGAGAAGAAAAAAAACAATATTTATTCATGCATCCTTGCTTAAGGTCATGTTACATAACACATTTTATAATTCACTTTGAATGACCAAGACTGTTTTTCATAGTTGGGTTATAGTTCAAACGTCGTTCAAGTATTGAAAAAATTTATTTTGAATGGTGCGTTTTGTACCTACCACTACCAAGATCCAATCTGCACATTTAAGGTAACGGAACTCTCAGGGTGACTTTCTTGTGATGTCTTGACTGCATCTTAAAGCCATTGAGAGTAGTATTATCCAAGACATCATTATAAAATGTCACCCTGAAGACATCGTAGCGATATGACTGACCTTTTTTTTATAAAGCTACGTTAAAAATCCAAATCACAAACATACACACACAGGTAACCAATGTGTGTATCTCGGTCCCCATGACAACTATATTAGAAACATAATTTTCACATAACTCCCTTCTAATGGACCAATCGGGTTCTTCCTCCACCAGTTATAATGGCCGCCATGTATAGCCCCTCAAGTGATCAAGTGCCGAAAAATAGCGTTAAACCCACAACAGCAAGAACAATAACAATATATCAACTGCACTGAAGAGGTCTGCAATATGATTAAAATGCGGCATGTCGGTTTAACTCTTGTTGCATATGGTCCTGATTAATTTAAATGTAGCCCTATGTCCTTGCCAGGTAAAATTTAATAAAAGGAACTACTCCTAAAATTTCAACAGCATATTTACGAACCATATATTATGCATTACGATGGTCGACGCAATTTATATAAAAAGTGTATTTTGGAATTTCTTTTTCTTCTTCAGATTCCGTAGAAATTATAAAGCTGTCCCGTTCTTGTACAATCTGTATCAAAGTTCACGCAGGAAGCCGTAACTGTTTATTTTAGGGAAGGACGTTATAATGTTTTTTGTATAGCTGAAGGCGGTAATCCAGAGCCATACATGGTTTTATCGTTCAATAATATTTCGACATACGTCATGGCTACCACAGAAAAATCTCGTATACTAATTCTACTATATCAGGATGTATATCTCACACTTATTCTAATTCTAGTATATCAAGATACAAATGTCGCACATATAATAATGCTATCTGAAAATTTCACTTGAATACAAATATTGACGTATAAGATATATGATTTTCAAAACCATTAATACAGGAAATTAACATAAATGAGGGGCCCCGAGTGGCCGAGTGGTCTAAAGCGCTCTCCGTTACGGATCACTGCCATCTCACCTCTGTCTGCGTTGGTTCGAGTCTTGGATTCAGCCAGTGTGGGTATGTGAGAAAGCTTGCCAGTAGCTTCTCGTGGGTCGGTGGTTCTTTCCGGGGTTTTCCTGGTTCTTCCTCCACCATTAATACTGGCCGCCATGTATAGCCTATCGTGTGCTGAAAAAATGGCGTTAAAACCCACAACAACAACAACAACAACAAAATACATGTCATTGTTGACGAAACAGCTGCCACCACGAGAAAAAAAAGAGATATTTGTACCTCCCCATCGACTGGCGGTGCAAAACTATTTAGACGACTATTACCTGGTTGAAGTTAATAATCTAAATCAGTCTGATACATATTTCACTTTGGCAGCACGCTGTATCGTTTTAAGCCATATATAAATTAAAAAGGACATCGATCAGAGAATGGCAACTCCAACATCACTTTTCAAGGTCAGCATACGCTCGGTTTTGCTACCATATCTTATTCAGTTATTACTTCACTGACTGGGGTATTACAAAATTTAGAACCCTTTTTAGACGGTCGTGTAAACGATATACAGGTTGAACAAATTTTGCTGTTGTAATTTTGTGATCTTAGTTTGAAATGCTTCATATAATACATAATGAATTCTTTAATTATTGCAGGGCGCAATAGAGCTGTTTTAATGAAGCCCGCCGGTGTTTTAGTCTGTATTGTACTTGCCCTGCTTGTTGGAACATTCAACAGAGGACAATAGATTTGAGTTAACTTCTGTCACGTTTATCTTCCTTAAAATGTGATATCCGTCATCCTTTAATCAACCTGACTTACCATTTTCAATTAAGTTAAACAATAACTTGTTACTTATTGTAAACTTTTAGGTTATTGCAATGCTTTTGTTGGCATGCACCTGAGACTCAAAATATTATTATGGCTTGGTTGTACAAGGACGATTTAAGTTTAGCTCCGTCCCAAAGGTAATTCAGAACTCGAAGATCAGCATATAAACACAACTCAGTATTTGTTTATTGTATTTTATAATTCCTTTTCAGCTAAACAAATTTTCCCCACACTAGGCAGTTTACTGTAAAGTTTGAAATGATATTTTAAACAAATATTTGAGAACTTAAAGACAATAGGCAAACCTAAGTAGCTGTTTATCGTAATTAGTATCAACTATAAAGGAACAAAGACTTCATTCGTTTTTACTATGTAGTGTTTAGCAAAATGTACTATTCAGATAATTGATTGATAGAAAGGGAAGCAACTTATATGTTTTAATTCCGTGTATCCTGGATATAACATTGATTATTATTTATCAATATTCAGGAAAATCAAAACTGTTAGTATTTGAGAGCAGATTAGGAAGTAAGAGTTCTCCTTCATTTGGGATTTTAAAACGAAAAAAAGTCGGGCTTTGGATACTCAAACCAGGTGTTGTCTATGCGTCTCTGGCGTGTACCAATAACTCCATAATAAATTTGGTATTTTTCCAAGACATTTAAACTTCTTGATGCAATTCTTTGATGGAATCCGTTAGATATGCCATTCCTACATGACCAAACAAGATGGCGGATGGAATTTCTTTGCGGTAACTATGACAGTTTAGGAAGCTTTATGAAATCCATGTTTCGTCTACAAGGATCAAAATATCTTCATCGGTTTTGAATGTAGAAATGGAACCAAGTGAAATTATGTATTTTTCTGGTATGTGATGCATTTATAATTAAATTTAATTTGAAATATGAATGTTAAACATATCCATCATACGTCATTATAAAGCTAATGTGCATCAAAATCAACAAAAATGACAAAATCAGAAAGTATTATATTAAATGCATATGGTATGTATGATTTCACGGTCTCAGCTTTTAATTATAAATTGTGCTCATTCTGTTTTAGAAACTTGTATGCACAATTAAATCAACTAAATATTTGTTGTTGTTGTTGTTGTTATGGGGTTTAACGCCATTTTCTGTTACAAGATGGGCTATAATGGTGGCCAGTATAACCAGTCGAAGAACCCGGGAAAACCCGGGGAAGATCCCACCGACCCAAGGAAAGCTACTTGGCAAGCTTTCTCACATACACACACTGACCGAATAAATGTTTCTCACATCATCGTCATGGATATATGCATTCTTATTACCTTGTATGTAAGTATGCGGTTTATCTGTACATAGACTGCTCGGGATGATGCACAGTCATAAACAACTCCGTTGAAAAGCAGTTGTTTCACATCTCTTACACATAAATCAAACATTGATATGAAACATTGATATTTAGCATAGCGGTACGATTCATATATTTGTATTGTAAACTCATTTCTGAATAGAACCTTGGTTATTCTCAGCGCCCCTACCTTACCCCATAACAAGCATTATTCAGCATTAGCGCCACCCTCGCAAATCCCACTGACCACAAGGGGGTGGTGACGCACCCTTTGTAAACCACTGACTCCGACTGTCTAGGATACTTTTAAACATGGTTCCTCTTTGATTTAGGTATCTCGTGACCCTTGTTTAGCTCAGTGACATCAGTTGGAATATATGTGAAAATCTCAAATTAGTATTTTATAGTATTCTCTCTCTCTCTCTCTCTCTCGTGGCCTAGTGGTTAGAGCATCCGTCTCGGATGCGGGAGGTCGAGGGTTCGATCCCCGGCAGAGTCATACCAATGACTTATAAAAATGGCACTAATTGCTGCCTCGCTTGGCGCTCAGCATTAAGAGGTTAGTGTTAGGACTGGTCGGCATGGTGTCAGGATAATGTAACTGGGTGGGACATCATACTACATTTCTGCGACATGATGCTCCAGTGCAAAGCATCACTATAAACTGCCACACTGCAGACATCGTATCGATATGACTGAAATTTATTTAAAGCTACGTTAAAAATCCAAATCTCTCTCATTCTTTCTCTTTCCCTCTCTCTCTCTCTCTCTCTCTCTCTCTCTCTCTCTCTCTGTGGAATATACACGAAGCCCACAAAGTTACATCGACAGTATTGTCATGTTTTTCGTGTTAGTTTGTATTGATAGAAAATCCTTATATAAAGATACATCCACGATGAAAGAATTTTAGACTTCAGTCTTGACCAAAGCTGACTTTGTCAAGATTCCGATTGATCTGAAAAATGCAATAACGTAGAACTCAAAAGAAAGAAATCATAGCTAAAATAGGCTTCGTTTTTTATTTTGCTTCGTTTGAAGAATTAAATCTTTTTACACTTATGTAAAAAAATACTTCTTTCTTTCTTTTCTTAGCTTCATAATTTCATAATCTTCACATGATTGTTCTTTCAGGAAAATCGATCGGCTTAAGATTGTGGAATTTCGTGGATGCTATTAATATCTGATTCAAACAAGGGAGACAATGTTTAAGCCACGTGGTTTTAAAGACTGGATATAAACCGTAACTTGCCGAGAGTATATAATACACTTCGGGCGTTAGTGTGTCCTGTGTGATCCGCCAATCGACACTCTATACCAAGATAAACATGTTAAAGCTTTAGACCAATCAGTAACCATAATTCATAACAGGAAGAAGTCGTTCTTGACTTTAGTAGCACTCACTTATTAAGGGTTTGTAAGTGGTTTCAAGTTGTGGTTTTGACGTCAACAATATTTATTTATAAAACTGTTAAAATTTCTTTTCTGTCCACTACTTAGGGGTACAAAGTGTTACCACTGACTACTGGTTGGTATAAATCAGGTGCATAGATACAACAGGGTAGATGAAATAAACAATCTGATTGAAATGCGATCTCCACAGTCCTATGTGGATATCTAATGGACATCAGTAAGGTGTAATGTTCTCTTGACTTTCTAGTTCCCCTATCATAACACAACTTTCAAAGTTTTGAAAGTGACACACGTCATTCGGAACATATCGTTACTAACGATAACTTTGAATGGGGATGGTGCATGTGCATGCGAGCGTACCCCCAGGATCCTACATTAAATGTCTGTGTACATGTTTATATGAAAGAAATTTATAATAGAATGATACCAATATAACCAAACAGGATGTATAGTCTTAATTTATTCCAAGCTGGAACCTGTGTGTAATTATATTTTCATGTATATACCTTACATTTCTAAACAGAAAATTACACGGGTTTTGTACGTTAAGCTAGGTTGTAAATTTCGCTTCTTTCATCACAATGTGTGTACAGAATTGTCGGACGAGTTGTATCAAAGTGACAATTTCCGATTTCATGCGCAACAGATGCCTCTGGTGTGTTGTTGTACTTATCATTTTTCCGGTTCCTATCAAAAACAAAATTACTAATCGTGCGTGTATTGACTGAAAATATGCAATCCAAGTAGTGAATGGGGATACCGTGGGGCATATGAGAACGTAAAAAGAAAAACGGGGGTGTACTTTGTGGCAGATTATGTTAATTTAACATGGGGGTATTATTTGGGGCACTAGATAGGAATTGAACAGGGATGGGGCTGTGTAGGGACAAAGGGAATGGAACAGGGGTGACGTCACGGTACAGGACACTGGGGAAACCATGGCAAAAATATTGTAAGTGGCTGACCTCAATCGCTCAGAACAGTGTGACAAGGGGCCGACCTGAATACGCTCTAGGACAAATTGAGACATAGACATATAGACGTGGTTAGAGACAATGTTAGAGACAGAGACATAGACATACATAGATTTCTGAACATAAATCTATCACACAAAAAATCGACTAAAACAAATTTTAGGCAAGAGAGAATAGGTATCTTTTGAGAGGCCCTGAAAAGAGTCTTTGGATTTCTCCTTCTTCTAATTTCTGTCTTGTCTTTTTCTTTGCCACCAGTATCTTATCTTCTCAATACATTCTTCTTCTTCGTTTTCTTCTCATCCTTTACATCCATTTCTTCCTTCTTTACCTCTATCTCCTCTTTTTGTTCTCTTTTCATTTTCTTTCTCTTTTTCAATCTTTTCATTCCATCTTCTTATCTGCTCTATTTCCTCCATGTATTCCTTTTCTTCTTTTTCCTGTTTGATCAGTGCTTTTAGTCTGTCTTTGGCTTTTCTTAAATAGTTGATTTCCATCTTGACACGATGGGGGCTATAATACCCAACTCTCACCACTATTCCCAAACCGTCTAAGACTTCCTGCAACTGATTCAGTTTCTCCACTATATTGCTGGCCCTTTTTGTTTATTCAAACAATGGTTGAATTAAAGTTGCGTTCGCTCGCAAGAGCCTGTGCGACTGGTCGACTGGTTAATGCCTGCACAGCAGGCTGTTTAAATATTCGTGGTGGAATTCATCCCCCACTCGTTTATGCACACAATGTGTGATGTTTAATTTGTCCGTTTCCGGAGCATTATATGCGATCCATGGGACCAATGAAGGGCGGGAATAGAAACAATCATTTAATTCAGTCCGCATCAGCTGATTTATAATTAATTGCACCTGGGAAGCGGGATTGAAACCACACTCTCCACGTTTAATTTCTTTGACGAGAGCATAATTGGAGCCACACTCTCCCCACATTTATGTGTGCATTGCACGATGATTAATTGTGTCCGTCCGAGGCAAGGGAGGAGGGTGGGTGGGTTGGCGCCGGTCCACAACAAGGCGCCCAGAAACTCCAGCTTCATGGTCTAAAGTGTTTCGTCTTGCACAATGTGTGGCTGGCTCTGATGGTCCGGGCTTCAGACCACCTTATATGTTATGAAATTTGGGGTCTTATATGTATCTTAGAGCTCGATTTAAAGTTGCTGCTTTGTGCTGCTGGACCTGATGGTCTTGGGTGTTATGACCACCTTATAAAGGAATAATGTTGGGTCTTATTTGCTAATATTATCTATTTAGTGTGTCACCTTGTGCGGCGGGTCCTAATGGTCTGGGACGTTAAGACCACCTCATACATTGTTAAGTTTGTATCCTATTTTGTTCGTATAATAAGTTTATTTTGTCACTTTGTGCGACAAGGACGGGTGTCTTCGGTATTTTGAACACCTTATATCGTTAATTTTTTTTGGGTCCTACTTATGCTAGTGTTTTCATTCTTGTCTAATGGTGTTATATAGCTGTCATCTCGGGTCATCGGAGGTAATTAGTTTGTTAAATTTTTCTATAGGTTAGATTGGGAAATGGTTGGGGAAGAGATGAGATTGGTATGTGGTCCTATTTGCAGCATGTGCTGAGTACTGAGTTTGATATACATTATTCTTGATTGACATTGGGGAGCAGTTGTCGCAATCACGAGGAAGATGGGGTCCGCCTTATGACAGACATTATCGTTCCGACTTGGACGACATCCAACTTTTCCCGTAACCATCGAAACGTCTTCCCCAACCCTTTTGAAAGATCATTCCAGGTTTTACCGTGGAGCCTGGTTCTGGTTTTCTATAATGTGAGGGGGTTTTCTCAGGAGAGGGGGTGGAGTTGGTAGTGGTAATCATTATGATGTGGTACTATTTCCAATTAGGGGACTAGAGGACGCGATCTGTCCCCCCCCCCCCCGGTGGTGGGTCTCAGAACGCGCACAGGCGAAACCATATGAATGTTTTCGCCCCCTACCGATTGGGGTACCACACCGCGCCCTCCTACAAGTCCTTCCTCGGTTATGTCTGTCCCTAATTTTTAATATTGTTTTCCCAGAGAACGTAGTTCCTACTTTAGTTGTTTTGAGTGTTCGGTCATTCATATTTATCAAGCAGATGCTGGATAACCTAGTTTGTTCTACTGCTAGTTTTCGGTTATTTGTTTTTATGGTTAATTTTCTATTCATATGTTAGCTACTCTTGATTAGCTATTTCTAGTAGTTAGTTTGATATACATAATCCTTGGCTGACATGGGGGTGTGTGGCAGTTGTCGCTATCACGAGGGAGATGGGGTCCGCCGTGTGAAAGTATTGTCATCCCGATCTGGACGACATCCAGCTTTTCCCAATACCCTCAATACTTCTTCCCTTGCCCCGTTGAAAGGTCTTTCAGGGTTATAGCATGGGGCCTGGTTCTGGGTTTTGATAAGTTGGGTTCTTTTTATTGTTTCCTTAAGTTTTGTTGGTGAGTCTTGTTTCATTAATATAGTTTATGATATTCTGATATGTTGTGTTAATATTAGAATTTTTGTTTCCTAGGAATTGGGGTATGACATGGGGATCCAATTTTGTTTTGTTCACTTTGGAATTTTATTCTTTCTTTCAGATATTTAGATGTGATACAGGTCTTCTGGAATTTGACAGTGGAAACAGTTGATGGTGGATGGTTTGGGCCCTATGTGATGCCCAAAACTGCTAGCTAGTTTGATTTTTCCAGTGATGATTCTGATAATTTTTTGTGTAGAGTTATTTACTTTAGGTGGTCTAAAGGTTCTGTCCATTTCACTTTGGACGGTAAAGAATTTCCGTCCTTTGATACGTTGATTCCAGTGTGCCTGCCATTTGTTATTGATATATGTTCTAATTATAATGTGTATTTCATTTGCACTGTACGTTTGGGGTGCAGAATTTTGGTCTTTTAGTTTGTGTTGATCAGTTTTACCCTTGGTATTTGGTATCTGGAGCAAATATTTAATACGTGTTGCAGATCCTCAGTATTGGGGCAATAGGGGCAATTGGTTCCTCTTTCTTTAGTAAGTTGAATGTATTTCCCCCATACTGCCAGCGAGTGAAGTTTTGCCAGTTTTTATCCTATTTATAACTCGTTGATCGTGTTTACTGATTGCCACTGTGGCTTTAGTTTTGCGACTTACTATTTTTTGTATCGAGCCCAGCGTACTACCATTGGGGCATGAATCCCACTCAGTCTGCCATTTTGATGTGATTGTTTTGGATATCATCATGTATATCTCTGGGATGCTGTATTCACTATGGATGGAAGGAGGCTTAGGTCATCATTGCATTTGCGTACTAGTTCGGAAATTGATGTTTCCATGTGAGATGTTGATCGAAATAAATACCCAAGAATTCAGCTATTTTCACAAATATAATGGGTTCACCTTGTATGTACAGCGTGAATGGTTCTATCATGTATCTGGCATTAGAGAAAAATCAGATTCCAGTTGTTTTCCCTTTTGATAGTTTGAACCTTCATTTGGGGATTGCCCGCTTTCCATATACCACTGTCGTCAGCAAATTACGATAAGTCGATTTTTCGAAGGTCGACAGCATGTTCTAGGTCATTGATCATAATGTTAAAAAGGATTGGACTTAACACATTTTCTTGAGGGTTACCGTTCTCTAATTGAATAATTGAATACTTTCTGAATACTGGTCCCCTATTCTGGCTCTAATGTGTCTTCCTTTTAGGAAGTTTTGTGCATGTGACTATTAATTCCATAATGGTTCAGCTTAGCGATAAGACCATCGGTCCAAACAAGACCAAAAACTTTCTCAAGGTCTAGAAGAATCGTTATGAGATGTCGATCGCATTTTCGTTTAGCGTTAAATGCTAGTTTAATGCGAGACTCAGGCCTTTGCTAGTTTTTCCGAGGTGGATCTTTTGTTACGAAAGCCACCTTGGTTCCATGAGATAAGGTTATTATTTTCAAGGTGGTGTTTAAGTCTGTTGTTAATCATTGTTAAACCTTACATATGGTGTCAGTGAGTGAGATCGGTCGGTAGAATGCTAATTCGGTTGGGTTTTTACCGGCTTTTCAAATTGGATGACTATAGCTTGCTTCCATGTTTTCGGTATTTGTCCTGTTTTCCAAGATGCGTTTATCATGTCTAGCAGGATTTCTTAGATATTGGATGGGATATTTTTTATAAATTTCATATCCTGAAATATCTTGTCCTGGTGAGGTGGATTTTTTGTTTCTGATAGCTATTTTCCATTCTTCAGTGGAAAAATCAGCATTAAGAGGGGATTTTTTGGGATCCAAGTCAATGAGAATACTTACGCTCTACTATTGTGCTGAATAATTGTAATTGCTACTCATTCCGGCAAAATGTTTTACCAGTTGTCATTATCTTTGTTAGTTGTCCTACCTTTGTTATTGGGTATGCTGTTACTATTTTTGCCTCTCATGGCTTTTATTTGTCTCCAAACCTGTTTGGAAATTGCATTGCTTAATCTCAAGGGTGGAGCAATATGTTTGCCATGATGTTTCCATTGCTCTTCGGATAACAAGTTTTACTTTTCCTTGGTTTTATATTCCATGTAATCTGTTGATTGACCTGTGTGTCATAATTTGTTAAGGGCTTTCTTCTGCTCTTTGATTATAGTTTTACAATCATCGTTCCTCTGGATGGATGATTTTGCAATTGAATAGTTCCCTTTTCCTGTTTGGGGATGCCTTTTATTGCAGCCGCATTTATAGTTTCAAGGAAGTTATTGTATTGGTATCTTCGTCTTCCAAATTTGCCTTAGTTATTCCGGAAAGTGAGGGTATTTTGAAGGAGGTGGCGATTGGTTTGGTTAGATTGATGGTAATGTGCATTGGAAAATGATTGCTACCTAATGTGGTTTCTCTGTCAACTTCCCAATTCGTCATGGTTGCTAATTTGGGGGTGCAAATCGTTAGGTCCAGTGCTGATAGAGAACCGTCCTCTGGGCTAATCCTAGCTTTTATCCCGTCATTTAGTATAACTACGTTATTATTACAGACCCAACTGATCATTGATCCTCTCTAATATATGTGATTTCCTCCCCATCGTTACATATGTGCATTGAAATCGCCACAGATTATATACTCATTTCCAGAGCTGATTGTTTGAGTACAGTTTAGAAGGGAAAGAGTATATGATTTTCTAGGGTCATAAATATTCAAAAAAATGTATTGTTGTTGTTGTTGTTGTTGTATGGTTTAACGCCATTTTTCAGCACATGATAGGCTATATATGGCGGACAGTATTAATGATGGAGGAAGAACCCGGGTAAACCTCAGAAAGAACCACCGACCCACGAGAAGCTACTGGTGGGATTGCAGTGATCCGTAACGGACAGCGCTTTGGACCACTCGGCCACTCGTGGCCCCAATTTTCGATTGTAAGTTGGCCAGTGTGGATGAGTATCGAATGATACTCAAGGGTTATAGGGTGATCTGGATCAGTCTGAGAATGTTAATGTTGTCCAAAGGATGTATTTGGGAGTGAGTCGCTGACAAAGATAGCCAGATATCCGTCCCCTTTTGTTTTCGTTATCTCTCATAACGAATTTACTGGGTGAACAACCAGTGATTTTGGTAGGAATTAAGAGTTTTGATGTAGTAAAGTCTCTTAATACAAATGATATCAGGTTGTGGTTGGTATTGTTATGTTTGATCAGTAGTTCAGGTTTGTTTTCATTAAGTCCCCAGCTATTCCATTGCCAAATTGTGTGTGTATATATATATATATATATATATATATATATATATATATATATATATATATATATATATATATATATGTGTGTGTGTGTGTGTGTGTCTCTCTCTCTCTCTCTCTATATATATATACACACACACACACACACACACACATATATATATATATATATATATATATATATATATATATATATATATATATATATATATATATATATATATATATATATATATATATATATATATATATATATATATATATATATATTGATTTTATTCATTGATATTTAGTGAATGGAAACAATGTGTTTCTCCATCAAGTCTTGTAGCAGTTTGAAAAAAGGGATGCATGGTATGTGATTATTTTGGATGAGGGTTGTGATACCTGCCAATAAGTCGTTTAGGTAAATAATAATGGTGGCACATGAGAAGACCTCTAGGGTTGGTATCATTGTGTTACTTGTATTGCTTATGCCTTCTTTACAAGCATTGCTTATTATTTTGTTATTCTTTTTGTGTGCGGATTCAATCTTAGATTGAGTGCACACATCTTGATGGGTGATCTGTAAGTCTGAGTTTGGTATTATGTGACCATTTGCATTGCCTTTTTGTGGAAGGGTGCTCCACCTGTTTACAGATCCCCTTTGAAGGCGGTGGATAGGGCCCCTTATCAGCTGATTTGGTGTAGGAGAATTGTGAATAGGGTTATTTGGATGATGTGGTACTGTTTCCCTTTCCTGTTGAGTATTTTGTAGGCGGGTTTGCGCTTTAGCTTTTGGATATGTTAGGTTCTGTTCCGTCATAATTCGAATAATCTTTTTTCCTTATATGTATATGGGCAATCTTCCTAGATGGGGTGGTGGCGTCTATTGCAATTTACACATGTTTCACCCAGATTTTTTTTACTATGGATACCACCACAAGTTTCGGATCTTTTCCTGAATTTGTATTTGTTGTCGTAGTGTCCACATGATTGGCAATTACTGCAAAAGCGAGGCTTATTGATGTACTGCTGAAGGGGGTATGAGTAGCCATCAAAGAAGGCCAGTAATGGGGGGGGGACAGAGTTGAACTCCAGTAAAAAAGCTGAGGACACAAGACCACTGTTAATCCGTAGTCTATATGCACTGGAGATATCGGCTCCTTGAGTTATCAACTCTCGGGTGATCTCACCGTTGCTTAAAGAGTTGTGCTTTACATTGAGCTTTATGACCTTTTTGAAGGCTAATTTATATTTGCTTAGTTTTGTTTTGTTTGTAATAGTCCTTGTTTCCTAATCCGTATTTTTGATAGCTTCTTGTTGGTGCTTGTTCGGGGAACTTGGTTTTAGTGCGCTATGCCTTGTTACTTATATTCTGATTGGACCGATGTATTTGATACCCATATATTTTCCCACCTGTTTGAGCGTTCTACATCTCATTATAAAGTAGTTGGTGTTTGGCCTGATGATTTGAAAGGCAGCTGAGTGGATATTCATCAGGGCCAATGCAATGCTTCTTGTGCTGAGATTGATGGATCTGGAGTTACCACAGGTGATGAAGAGTGTATGTTCTTTGATGTGGTGTGTTCTCTTGTTCTGAGATTTTTCTCGAGTAGCGTTGTTGTTCGTTCCAACACTTTATATACTTCAAGCACGGACATGAAGGAAAGCATCGCCTCTTACCAACTACCCATACCACCTACCAAACAATCAACAGAGATAGTAGTGCTAATCAAATATAATATTTTACAGTCCAACATAATAATACCAAACGTACGCGCACACATACACACACAAAAAAACACACACATGCACACACAAACGTACGCGCGCACACATACACAGCCACACACAAACACTATCTTTTGTATTTAGTGACAACTTTTTTGTTAATGAAAAACAAACACACATACAACGTACGCGCGCGCACATACACACACAAAAACAAACATGCACACTTAAACACTATCCGAGCTCAGCTGAACGGAGCAAGAGCTATCGTAGTTGATTAGATTTAATCCGCATAGCTATAGCTCACCAAATTATATATCCCTAAATACACAAATATTCTAAAGTGTTACGTGTTTAGGCTCGAATAAACAGTAACACAAGAAAGAGTGAAAACAACAAGCTTTGAAAAATATAATAAATACTTTATTTCCCTGGAAAAATACTACTAAATGGAAAGAAAAAAGGAACTTACGGTTTCCAGAATCAAATCCAAAAATAATACAAGAATAATCCAAGAATAAAATTTTCAAGTCCTAATATTGAAATTTTCTAATGATTCCCAGTTCGAGTCACGACGAAAAATCCAAGATGGAAGGCGATGACGTATGATGTAGCCTGTACTATGTTGACGTCTACAGTTCCTTGTACAAACACAATAATTTATCCTCCGGTCTTGGAAATCCAAACAGAATTTTCAATAAAAATTCTTGTTCAAAATTTCTGTATGAATACAATAATATTTCCAGAGAAACTAATTAATTAACTAATAATTCAAAACTCAAAAGTTCAGTTCTGGTCACAACAGAATAAAACAACTTGACATTAAGTGTTTAAAACCCCATGACTCTAAGATCTCTCTCTCTCTCTCTCTCAACATCATTATTAATACTAAGTATTTCGCAATTTCGGAAATGCCTAATTGTGAAATATATTGCGAAATAGATGATAACGTGATCATGTTTACAGTTAAAAGTCGCAAAGCTGATGAAAGAGAGAGAATCTGATTGTATAAGCATTCCATTCTCCTAAGATATATGTATATGATATACAAGCATTTTTTTTCTACAATATAATTCATTTTGCCTAAGTAATCAACAAATTCTATCGTATTTTCAACTAAATCACAAAGCAAATAGGCATTTACAAAACCCAAAGAGGAATTGCCTGTTTTAATAGTCATACTTATCAAACTGAGATCATCAACGTGGTGTACTTCTGTTGTTTTTGCAGTACGTCTACAGTACAATACACCGTCATCCCAGGAAGGACTACCTATGCGAATGTCTCTAGCAGAATGAATCGGTGATGTACCTGATTAATAAACATTCGCATGCAAGTCAGTCTAACTCACTGTCCAGTAACCAAAACTCTTATAGAAATCAAATGTCAGATTCATGGCATAACTTTCTCACATTCTTTACATTTCTACTTGCAGAACGGCAGGTATTGAAATAAATTTGCAAAGTAGCCAGTATGAATAGTTGAGTCCTATAAAGTAGCCATTATGCATAGATGAGTCCTATAGAGTATCCATCATGCATAACTGAGTCCTATAAGGTAACCATCATGCATAGTTGAGTCATGTAAAGTAGCCATCATGCATAGTTGAGTCATATAAAGTAGCCATCATGCATAGTTGAGTCATATAAAGTAGCCATCATACATAGTTGAGTCCTATAAAGGAGCCATTATGCATAGACGAGTCCTATAAAGTAGCCAGCATGCATAGTTGAGTCCTATGAAGTAGCCATTCTTCTATAGTTGAGTCCTATAAAGCAGCAATATGCATAATTGAGTCCTCTAATGTAGCCGTTGTGCATAGTTAAGTCCTATAAAGTAGCCATTATGCATAGCTGAGTCCTATAAAGTAGCCATTATGCATAGCTGAGTCCTATAAAGTAGCCAGAATGCATAGTTCAGTCCTCTAATGTAGCCGTTGTGCATAGTTGAGTCATATAATGTAGCCATTATGTATAGATGAGTAGTTGTTATGCATAGTTGAGTCATATAAAGTAACCAGTATGCATAGTTGAGTCATATAAAGTAACCGTTATGCATGTTGAGTCCCTTAAGGTATCCGTTATGCATGGTTGAGTCCCATAAAGTAAACTTCGGAATAACATAATTTAATATTGACTCTGGCGGTTGTATGTAACCAAAGTAGACACGCGTCAGCATCCGCTTTCATTATTTAATTGTGAGATGGGCATAAGAATCAAAATTCGTTCGTAACGTTTCCACCGACTCAACTCCAGATTACTGCTTGTTATGATAGTATTTGTTAGATTGTAGAGTTTAATGTGCAAGTCTTGCTATCGCATTGGACTCACTTCGCGTAAGTGAGAGGACGCCGCTTTTCATATGGTAATACTACCACGCCTTTGAAAACTATCGCGTGAATGGTACATTAGCAAATGTGTTATCCCGTCATCAATGTAGATTGATATACTATGGTTTGAATACAAATCCAGGCCGATTGAAGCCGTTGTTCTGCATAAAACTGATCACCTTGGCAAAGGTTTTATCATTTTCCAAGATGCAATCAATTTTAATGGAGTTGACTGTGATTCAATTCACCATCATCTTAAATATAAAAGAAAATGTTATCCTGGATTTATGATCTTAAATCGCAAGCAAAGAAGAGTTCAGTGTTTACACAACTCAGAATTCAATGTCGCACTGAACTGTGTTCGATGTGGCAATGCACTTGTGACTAAGGAAGATGACCGAATGTGTCCAAAAGAGTTGTATTGTACTAAGAGCACCAGAATGAGTCCACTTTAGAATATCGATTTAATGTTTTACAATTTCCAGGTCCTTTAAAAAGACTAACAAAACCTGACATGACCACAACTATGGTCGATCTAAGGTATTAATGCATCATATATAATTTTAGACTGTGGACAGAAACAGCTTCAGTATAATACTATGTATTTCACATTATTTGCAGATTTATCAGTATTGTATTTTATTTAAAATCATGGTTAATTTTATTACATGGTATTTTTTCTAAATAATTATCAGTTTCATTCCTGCTATATTTTGCGATTCATAGAGTGTGGCATAATAGTTTTTAATATGTTTCATAATTTCCTCTTTTTCTGTTATTGTTGTTGTTGTTGTTGTTGTCGTGTTGATTTTGATTTTGTCCATAGTTTTATCTCCCCCCAATCTTTTCTCCTCCCTTTTATACAACCCCTCTGCTTTTTTGTATATCCCCGTATATTTCCCTGCCCTGATTTCTCTACCCCTGCTTTCTATTTTATTTATTTCTTCCAATCTGTTTTTTAAATTGGTCTCTCAAACATTAGTGTTTAATTTTTGCAGTTGGTATCTAATCGCTTCTCTTTCCATTTTTAGTTTCTTACTTTTTAAGTTACAGTGTTCTATCGCTAATTTTTTAAATTTGACTTTTAATTTTTCCCATTCTAATATTATATCTATATTTTCCCTACTTTTAAGTTTATCTATCTCTTTTTTGGTATTTTGTATAAAATATGTGTCTTTTAGAATTGAGTTATTTATCATCCATCTTCCTTTCCCCCATTTAATTCTAGTTTTAATTGTTACAGTCATATTTATAAGTTTGTGAACTGATATTTTAAAATCAGTAATATTAGTTTCTTTGTGTATATTTTTATCATAATTATTGCAGTCAAATTTATCTAAGCGACTTCCTTTATCAGTTTTATATTCGTAAGTAAACTGTTTTCTTAATAAATTTTGTACTCTATATACATCTATTAGTTTGTACTTTTTAATAAAATATTCCATTTCTGGTTTGATCCTAATGTCATTTGGTGCCAGATTTCCCTCCCAGTCTATATTATCTCCCACCCAATTAAAATCACCCCCTATGATTAGATTCCCTGTAGCATATTTTTCTATATATTTATTTAAATGTTCTAAAAATTATTTCTTATGTTCCCTGTTAGCTGGCATATATATATATATATATATATATATATATATATATATATATATATATATATATATATATATATATATATATATATATATTAATTATGTTTATTTCTTCAATTATAACATGCATCATTCTACCTTTAAAAAACCTTTCTACTTCTATTCTATCCCATGATAAACCCTTTTTATTTTTAATTAAAATTGCCACCCCCCACCCCTTTAATGTCCGTACTTTCATAATCACTAGTTAATAAGATTTCGTCCAGGTGACTTTCAAATGCTAATTTAATGTTGTCTTTAAAACCATTGTGTGTTTCTTATATACACAGTACATCATAATTTAAGTCTTTTTGAAATTTAAACACTTTTTCTTTATTTATACCATTTACATTAATAGACAGGAGCTGTAAGTTTTTTCCCTCCATTCCTGTCTCTTACCAGGGTGTTGCTTTTTGATTTTATTAACAACTTGTTATAGAAATTTATTTTATATACTTAGTTGTGAATTTAGTTGTGAATTTTCGGTCGGGGGGTTGGGGCACTGGTTTCCCCACGCCCCTGTGTTGAATCTATAGTGCTTTCACTTTCGGCTGCACTGGTCATTGTGTGTTGTATTGTACTTTCTGTTTTGGTGAGCTTCACGCTATTTTGCAGCACATGATAGGCTGTACATGGTGACTAGTACAGGTGGAAGAGAAACCCGGGAAGAACCACCTACAAGCGGGAAATTACCGGTAAGCTTTCCCACTTAACCAGGTTGGTCGAGGCGACACTCGAACACACGGAGAGAGAGGTGACATGTTAGTGATTTGTAAAAGTGCCTTAGATCACTCGACCACCTGGAAACCCAGTTTGTACGTAGGGTTTCATCGACTACTTCAGGGTCTACCGTATGGTTGAATGGAATCAAACACCAAAGTCAAGGGAGCCGCAGTAACTCAGTCGGTAGAGTGTCGGACTTGTAGTCCAAGGGTCTCGAGTTTAATACCCATTCAGATCAGACTAAGTCAGCTGCCTTTCCCTGTCCTTGGGAAATGTCATTAGCTTCCATTTCTTTGACATATATATCCAATAATATGTTAATTTGTAGTGTCTCCAGCTTTTTGCATGATGATATGTAATGTGTATTTATTTTGTGACTGACATTGGTCAGTAATTGAGTTTGGGGCCTATCTGACAAAATTATTGTTATGTTATAAATAAGATATCACATTGCTAATATTTCTCTGTCGTTATCTATTAAATTTTCAGATAATTAGTACGAGATATAAACAAGTTTAATTGAATTTGAATTTAAGACATTGCATTGGAGTACCCAATGGGAATTCCTGGTGCACCTGTTGTTTTACATTTTCTTACATAATATTAGCAAGAGACCTAACCATGTTTACAACTTAGAATATTCTGGGAATGAATTTGATCGGAAAATGACGCTCATCCTGGTTCTATTATTGAGTGTACGTTTTTATATCAGGGAGAAATAAACAAAACTACTTCATTCCATATATATTGTCACTCTTAGATTAATTAATTTAAGTTGTGTTTCAGTTAATATTTGAGATGATTTATTTATTTAACGTGTTTATTGGAATTGCGAGGTACTCAACACTTTTCGGACTAGATAACTATTTTGGGAGTATTGTGAACCCTCTCAAGGACATCTTGGATTATATTAATGCATTACATCAGGACTGTTCATACTCTGCCATATTTCACGCTATTGACACATCAGCACGTTCAAAATTGTAATTCATTCGCATTACCACTAGAATTCATTTGGAACTCTATACTTTTGGATTTGTGATAGAACTTTTAGGACTATTTGGGATTTAGTTCCCAATACTGTATGTTCTTTTTCAATTTTCGCTTTGTATTCTAGGAAAATAAATTATTTGTTAAAATTTACAAAATTGGTTTTCTTTCTTTTCTGTTAGTTTGTTTAAGACCATAGAGTCATAACAAAACAAAGCAAACAAGAGTCCCTCGACGGGGTTGAAGCTCTACTGGGTGAAAAGCGTTTCCAGGAATATAATACAAGACCATTTCTTCATCTTAACTGTCGAATGTTGAAATCATCCCTGATGTTCTTCGGCGATAACAAGATATTCAAATTAATAGCTTTAGTGAGCATATTTGACGTCACTTTGGCACCATTTTTTAAAAGGATTATCTGCATAAATTCAGAACCCCACGTCAGCATGATTCTGCTCAAGTAGTTTTTATACCAAAATTTTAAGATGGCTGCCATAGTGCCGTATTGGAGGTTAGATCAGCACCATTTTAATTTATCATCAGCTTTTCGTTAGTATGTATTTTAGTCTAAACCCCATGTTGAAAGAACCACCCATATAGGACTAGCTGTAAAAACAAAATCAAAACTGGATTCCGTGTCGGGCATATTTGACAACAGATCAGCACCATTTTAATGTAGAACCATCTAGACATCATAAGAAGTATCTTATTGAATACGAGGTACAAATAGGTGTAAACTGATATATGGAAAAATTTCAACGATTTATGAAATGATCAACTTTGGAGTGGGGTGGGTGGGATGTAAAATCTTAGAGAATACGTAAATATATTGATAATATAGATCGTGGAATGGAAAACAGAACCGGTCATTTGTTATAGTTTGATCCACGTCAAGTTGCAAATTTTCAATGAATTTGGAAAATTAAGCAATTCATTTTTTAGACAATTAATTATTGAGAAAAGGTAACAAACACCTGTACTGTTAAGTCTAATTAATTATTAAAATTCAAAGTGATATACAAAACATATTGGGTAAAAATACACACTGAAGAATGAGCACACAAGTAGCTTTCGTGTACACTGGATTAATATCTCTCTCACTCTCGCTGTCACTCTGTGTCTGTCTGTCTGTCTGTCTGTCTCTCTCTCTCTATTTGTAAAAAACTAAGTTCTTGGCAATATAGTATCATTTTACATTGCCTTAAGTCATTTACAAATTTAAAATACAGAAACAATGGAGTACTTACGCAGCAGAGGAGGTTAAAAGACCTTTTGCTGAAACGTAACTTTGAAAACTAAAGCCCATACGAAAAATAAGGTCACTGTCGCTAAACCAAAGTCTATAACTTACTGAGAGTTTCTCTAACTGGGTTACTTTGTTTTTGTCAAAAAAAATTATTTATTTATTTATTTATTTTGTTTACCCGCCTAACGTCATATTGAGGTCGCGCCTACTCTGCTGCTATAATTAGATCATTATTTATATCAATAATTGCGCCTGGTGCTGAATCCCACACGGCAAAATTAGCCAGAGAAAGATTAGAAGCAATCAAAAAGTTTTTACCTATTTGTGATTCTCTTAGACAAAAACATCAAGAACGCCAGGAAGCACAAGTAGAATTTATAGAGGGTACAGAAAAATTATTCAAACTTATTTCAAAAGTTACTGAATAAGCCGTAGAAGCAACTGAAGGTCTCGTCCAACGTTAGAACAGACTGCTGCAGATACTAGAAAAATATCAAAAACAGCTAAAGAAACGAAAGAGATTTTGAAAAACTTCTAACTGGCATAGCTGCTGCTCAGCCACACTCCGTAGATGAAGAAATACTTGAAACTATTAGTGAAATAAAAAAGAATTCTCACACCAAAGCCAAAACTAAGAGAGGGGGAGGGGTTGAATCGGAAGAACAGATTAAGTTACTTGAAAAATTTAATGATACGACTATTAAAGCAATAGAAGATAAAAAAATGGATTTATCTAAACTTGCTGCGTTTGCGGCTTCAAGTTATAATTTTAGAGATATTTAAAACCTGAGCATGATAAACCTGTAACTAAAGAAACCTGGTACAAATGGATAAATCGCATAAAAAAATTTAAAAAATCAAATCTCAGGTGATGATATTATATTTAGATGAAATATATAAATATATTTCAGTTACTCGACTTAGACAACAACCTCCTCAAATTCCTCAGCAAGAACCTTCCTTTGGACTTCCTCCACCGCCGCAAAAAATAAAACGACGAGAACAGCAACCACAATCTCCTGGGTCACTAGTTCCTCGGCCACAAACAAAACAACAAAAACAACTTCCTCAACCTCCATTATCTCCTCCAGTTACTTCACAAAAAAGAAAGTATCATCTGAACCTGAATCTCAGTCTTCCCAGCAGGAACCTCCATCGAAGCATATAGCACATTTATAACCAGAACTTTTTGAAAGGGAGGAGGAGGAAGATCCAAAATTAACTAAAATTCAAGATAAATTTACTCATGTAGGTATTAGAAGACTCCGTAGATTAAGCCCGCAGCAATTATTAAATTTAGCATCAGATCCTTCGGAATCAATGAGATATGTACTCAGTACTGATACTGTTAAAAGGTATAGTGAAGGGAAAGAAGATTGGGTTAGGATATTTATTCTAAACGTATAGGCATTGCTTCACCTATTGATAGTAGCATATAATAAAATAAAACTAGAGGAGGATAGGGCGAGAAGAGAAAAAAGAGCTGAAAATCAGCAAAACAAGCAAGTTTTATTCTCCAGGAAAATGGAAAAAAAAGATTTTGTGATGATGTGCCTCCGTCTTCTACAGGGAGTGGTTTTTCTACTCAAGGAATCTGTCCTGACAGTGTTCTTTCTGACGTAGATAGATTAGAAGTTCTGATTGGAGGAAAACGTGCAGGAAATAGTTCCCCAGAAATAATTAATGAAATATATGATATTTGTCGAAGATTATTTACTGGCGGCATTATGGATCGCAACATTTATCGTTCTCTCATAGATGAAATTGCTGATGATTATCACAGCGACTAAACAACTAATTGATCAGTATATAATTAGAAAACAATGATTGTACACACTATTCAACATGGACCTATAATGGTCAGGGTAGCAAATTCACGACTGCCAACTCACAAAGCGATTTACGGAGATGGACTCGGTGATACTGTTATAGGTTTATTCAAAAGGATGGCTCCAAAAACAATACCCTTTGCAAAACAATTAGGGATGAAGGCGATTCAGGTTATTCGTGATAAAGGCATCGGCGCTGTTGGTAATCTTGCTGGTAAAGCGTTCTCGACAGTCAAGGATAGACTAGCTCGATTAGTACGAAGAAGACCACAGCAGGTAAAATTACCTAGCACTGAAGTCATGCTAGCAAATGTCAGTAAAATAATAAATCAAGCCGCAAATAAAAAAAACTATCAGAATTGTCTGCTAATGAAGTTGTTCCTACAAAGTTAACTAATGAAATTATACCGACAAATACGAGTTTTATTTGAGGATGTGGCCTTCGTGTCAGACGATAACAATTATAATAATATATTTAAACGTGTATCCGATCCAGCGTTCGATATAGACTCACCAGTTCTCAAATATTAATCGATACGTAATTATCAATTTTATTTTTATGACGCACGACAACCAAATCAGCGTGGAAGAATCGAATTACAAGTTCACGATACAGGCAGATATTTCTTACGCGCTGAAGCATTTATTGAAGTAGAAGGTGAAATTATAAAAACAGATGATACTGAATATGCGGATGGTTTAAGAATCAGTTTTGTTAATAATGGTACTATGACGTTGTTTAACAGTGCTACATACATGATTGATGGAAAAAGGATTGAAACGGTTCAAAAAGACGTTGATGTTGCCACAGCGATATTAGGTCTAGCAAGATATTCAGATGAGTATACAAGATCAACTGGTCCATCGATGATGTTTTCAAAAGATAACGCTGACCATCCTGACCATAGACCTTATCTTTTGGTACACGTAAAACAAAATGCTGCGTATAATCCGCAGCCACCAGCGGCGATAGCCCGACCCGCTGCAGCATTTATGATGTTACAGTCTGCCAATCCAAATCATAATTTAGGATTTGCAACGCGTTCATTAGTATTAATTGGTAATCGTAGAAGATTTTCATGTGCAATTCCTTTATCCCATATCTTTGGATCCTGTAGGAATGTTAGAAAAGTACTCTTTGGAGCTGTTCATACAGTTGTGCTTGTAAGAGAGGCTACTGACGATGATGCACTCTGGCGCGCTGGTGGTGATGTTGGTAAACTAATACTGACAAAACTCGTTGTGGATGCCGGTAATGACTCCAACAATTACTGATGAACAACAATTAATTTATTTTATGGACCAAGGCGGTAAATAGTTGTTGTCATGGTTGACAATGACCACAGATAGTGTTCAGAGTGCCGTTAACGGTTTATTTACATGGCATATAGCATCACAGCAGGATGTTTCTGCACCACGACATATATTTATTGCTTTACAATATATTGCACGACTAAACTCACAAGAACGAAATCCAATGGTATATGACCAACTTGGAGTTAGTGAATTTTCTTTACGGATAAACTGACATCAAGAACCAGCTGAGGATATATTGTTAAATTATGCCACATTTCATCTAGCGCGGCAATATCAACGTTTATTGACATTTATGGGACGTGATCAAAATATATATACTGGTTTACAAATATCACAGATAGATTTTAGAAATCTGTATCCAATCTATTATTTTTCGCTGGAGCATCTTGATTTATCCAGACAATCTGTTGTTGATATTCACTTCCCAGCTCGCGTAAATAGAGGAGCTGTTCCAGAGTATAGAGCAATTGCAGTGGGGAGAAATAGTTAAAGACACCGGAACGACAATCAAATAGGTCCCTGAGCTAGGAAAAAAACAAAAATCCCAATAACATTAAAAATGATAACCGAATAGGTTTTGTACGAATCGAAATATAAATCAAAAGGAACTTAGATCGAAAGTATTGATCACAATGCGCATGCGTTGACTAATACAGTAACAATATTTCCACAAATTCGAACTGTTAAATTTTATCATGGAGATGTATTTGATTGTATTAACGAAGTATGCAAAATCATCCTTCATCTGTATGATTATCTGAGAGTTTTGAAAACGACAATGAATTGATTAGACCACATGAAAATATCTGTATTGAAGAATAAAGTAAATTTGATCAGTTTGTAAGGCCTAATGGCGTTATTTATCGAACAGATTCTCTTCACACAAAAATGAAAAATCTTGCATTAAAATATACCGATGATAATGAACAATTACTCAGTAATTGTTTTACTGTTCCGTCAGTTGCGGCTCATTTTGCTAGAGAGAACAATTCGTGGAAACCAACTCGGTTTGATTTTCTTAGTGATATAATATCGAGTTGTGTCGAATAAGGACACGGTGGATTGTGGAATACTAAATACGATCACGGTGATGTTATCTCAGTTGATATGGTTGCATGTTATCCAGGAAGTTTTCTTGGTATGGGAGAGTGCTCTGTATATTTTTAAAAATGCGGTCATCAGATACACGAAATGACCAGAGTATTGATAAATGGACCATTACCATATCTTGACTTGACTGGATTCGCTTGTATCGAGTCATTCGAGTTTGCTAAAGGGCTTCATCCTATTTGTTATGTCTGGTTTGGCAAACATTTTTCAGAAAAAAATGTGGGTACCAACAGTATTATTACGGTATATGCTCGATGGAAAAATACTGATATTTTTGACAGTAAGTGAAGTAATTATATCATATCGTCCACATAAAGAAGTTTGGTTACCGCAACAAAAAAATATCCTGATGCTGAAAATCCTAATACATCCGATTATGAAAATAAAATTGCAAAAGATCTCGGCAGAAAAATAATTGGTAAATTCACACAAGGAGGATCATATGATCATAAACGACATTGTACAAGACTGATTATAGATGATGCCGAGTTAGATTTTATAATCGCTGATACATCGAAGAAAAATACGTTTATAAGTCGAGAAATAGCTTTCTTGCCAAATGGAACTAAATTAGGTACAATTGTGAGCTATATGGACGGCGAGTCACCACAATTTACTCATTTCAGATCTGCAATGCTCGCGTATGTTTCGATAAATATATTATTGATGATAAACAAAGTTTCTAAGTTTGCTGTCAGAGTCGCTACAGATTCGTTTTATATCAATAAAAATATTCAGGATTGCTGAAAATATTAAATATCGACACTAATGCAACATGGGGCTAATGGAGAATAAAACAGGAGAATATACTTGATTATACTGAATCAGCCGATGTTGAAATCAGATATATTTATTGCAGAAAATATCAGACATTAAAACTATCATCTGCACCGTCAATGTATGATCCCGAGGCTAGACATAAAATAGTTTATCTTAATGGACCATGGTGGTCTGGTAAAACAACTCGCGTGATTGAACTATTTCGGAATTTTGATATGATCGTTTTAACCCCTACACACAGACTTGCAAGAGAAATGAGAGGAAGAAATATTAGATCATGCACCTATCACGGTTTTTTTTCGATGGAAAGGAGAAGCATGGACTCCTGGTCGAATGGGAGAGAAATAGATTCCAAAGATTATCGTTTGGGATGAAATATGTACAGTGTCGTTAGAAACGTTAAAAATATTTCTTGACTGGTTATTAACAAAACATAATGCTGTAATAATGTGCGGCGATCATGGTCAACCACCGCCTTTTGTTGGATTGTCTCCACACGAATGGCTGAGCAATTTTATAGGCTATTATGAAGAAATAACTGATGATCATAGATCACTTGATTCAGAATTAAGAGAGTTTATAAACTTAATCAGACTACAACCGAATAAAGGTCAGTGTTAAATAATGCGTAATATAATTTTAGAAACTCTCATGAGCAAATTTTGGAATTTATGCAGACCAGATGATTTGATAGTTGTAAGTAGAAAGATAGTTCGTGATACACTTCAACAACAAATTATTTATGTTACATAAAGAAAAGTTTTCAAATCTACCCGTACCATTATGTTATCGACCGCTTGATACGCGACGACAGAGTATCGACGTTGATATACCAGGATCGTCAGAGAAACAAAATCTTGTACTAAATTATATTATTTTAGTTGATGTCAATGTTGTTGAGAACGCGTTATCTACAGACAAATCTCCCTGGATACGCAATGACGATTCATTCATCTCAGGGGTTAACTATTTCTGATACGCGAGTTTGGATCGTCGATGATCGTATCGAATGGTCAAATTTAGTTTATCTCGCAGTATCTCGAGTCAGAAAAATGTCTCAGTTGCAAAGGGTTATTTTAGACGTTACAGAAACCACTGGCGATGTTACTGACAATGATATAATAAGAAATAAATTAATTAGTTATAAACAGTGTGGCAAAAAATAAACGCGAATTTGATCTTGATGCTGAATTTATAATGACGCTGAAACAACTGCAAACTAATCATTGTGCGAGCTGTAATACAGTAATGTTGTGGCGATACTCGAGTAATGATCCAAGACAATTTACCGTAGACAGAATTAATAATAAGCTTGGTCATACATGCGAGAATGTAATGCTGATATGTCTTGAGTGTAATCGACGTCGAGGTGAGCAGCAGAGAGGGCGAACAGGCTCTAATTGGTCCACTCTCCGTTTCGCAAAATAAGCCTTCCTGGAAATCGCAAAAGAAAATCGCGATTATCTCAGCACCCGGTATGAAACAACCTTGTCAACGAATTGACTTACCCGGCCTATCGCTGATAAGTTTTTCTAATCGCGAAAAATCGCAGCGATCGCGTCGGTGTCAGGTTGGATGCAGCGCCCTCTCTGCTACAATAAATTAAATCATTATTATATCAATAATGGCAAACATCGGAGAACCATATTCCGCAAAACTGGCACAAGAGCGACTAGAAGCAATAAAAAAAATATCTTCCCGTGCGAGATTCTGTCAGACAAAAACTTCAAGAACGTCAAGAAGCACAAGTTGAATTTGTAGAGGGTACAGAACAGTTATTTAAACCGATTAGAGCGGTTACTGAAAAAGCTATATGGGGAGATATTAAGGATGAGGAGGAGAGGAAGAAGGGTATTCTTCCAGTATTAAAACAAACCGCTTAGCAGACTGAAAAAATAGCAAAAGGAACTGAAAAAATAGCAACGAGAACTAGAAAAACAAAAAAGATTTTACGAGAACTTCCAACTGATATAGCTGCAGCTCATCCTCCACTCGTTGGCGTAGAAATACTTGAAGGTATTGGAAAAATTCGTACTGAAGTTGCTGACGTGAAAAAAGAACTTTCATCTAAACCAATAAGAGAAAATATTGAACTGATTGCAAAATTTAGGGAAGGTTTTGTCGAAGATATTATGAATACTAAAAGAGAAAAATTACCTGAAAAAATATTAATTAGTATATTTAATAAATCTAGTATTTTAAACCCCGGTTCTGAAAAAGTAAATGATGATAATCTAATTAAATGGATATATCGCATATATAAAACAAAAAACAAGCCAGAGATGATGATTTAGAATACAGAAGTCTTTTTGAGGAAGTACAGGGACTTTATAAAGAGACACTGAAACAGATAGAACAACAACAATCTTCTCCACTGCAGCAAAGGTTGATTTCGGAACTTAAAAGGTCTGAGGAGCCACTTAAAAAAGCAAAAGAAGTAAGATCACCCTTAAGAATATTTAAGAAAAGCACGGAAACAACATAAGAGGGAGCAACCGGGAGTGGTTTGGGAAGTGGTCTTGTTTGTTCTAACAATATCCTCGATGACGTGCAACGGTTAGATGTTCTCATAGGAGGAAAAGGAGCTGGAACTAACTCACCAAAAATAATTAATGAAGCAGCTGATATCTGTCGACGATTATTTCAAGGCGGTATCATGGATACTGATATTTACCTAAAGCTTATTGATGAGCTCGTTGATGATTATCATAGCGACTAATTGTCACACTGATTAGATAAATAAATAATTAAATAAAAATGATCGTACACAATTCTCATCGTAGACCAGTTATGGTCAGGATGGTAAATTCACGATTAACAGTATATAGGATGACTTACGGAAATGGATTTGGTGATGTTATTCGGGGTTTATTCACGAGGATAGCCCCCAAAGCAATGCCAATTGCAAAACAATTATCGATGAAAGCCATGGACATTATTCGTGATAAAGCTCCTGGTGCTATTGGTAACAGTAAAGCGTTCTTGGCAATCAAGGACAGACTAGCACGATTAATACGCAGACCAAAAGTGGTCCAACCACCACCAGTAAAATTACCCAGTACTGAAGTTATTCCCGCAAATGTCAGTAAAATAATAAATCAAGCCGCAAATCAAAATCTAGCAAACTTGATGAATCAAGGGACTGAACAAATAAATACAAGTCTGATATCAGGAAGTGGTCTTCGTTTTGGACAAATTATAATAAAATGTTTAAACGTGAATCCGACACAGCGTTTGACATAGACGAACCGGTTCTTACAAATGAATCAGTGAGTGATTTTCAGTATTATTCTTATGACGCACGAAATCTAGAACAACGTGGACGAATTGAATTACAAGTTCAGGATACAAGGAAAGTATGTCTTACCCGCTGAAGCATTTATTGAAGTAGAAGGTGAAAATGTAAGAATGATACAGTATACGGAGATGATGTTAGAGTCACTTTTGTTAATAATGGAATTATGGCCTTGTTTGAAAGTGCTACATATATAATTGACGGAACAAAAAATTGAATCAATTGAAAATAATGTTGATGTAGCTACAACAATAATAGGGTTGGCAAAAATTGTGATGATTATACAAGGTCAGGTGGTCCATCAATGATGTTTGCTAAAGACACCTCTGATTTTCCTAACAATAATCACTACAATATAGGACGACCAAGAAACAATGCCAACAACGCTGACGCTGATGTACAGTCGATGGTTCTTGGTGCTAATTCAGAATTTAATTTAGGATTTACAACGCGTAAATTAATGTTGAGTGGTAATCGTATAAGATTTTCATGTGCAAGTCCACTCTCGCATATACTTGGATTTTGTAGAGATGTTAGAAAATTAATTTTTGGAGCAACACACACTATTGTGCTTTTTAGAAAAGCTGATGACAATGATGCTTTATGGCGACCTCTGGGTGATGCACGAGTAAATCATCGTTTCACAAAATATCTAGGACTTGATTTATATATAAATACTGGCTTCAAAATATCACAATTAGATTTTACAACATATTATCCAATTTATTACTTTTCATTGGAACATCTTAATTTAGTTAGACAATCTGTCGTTGATATACACTTTCGAGCTAATGTAAACACAGGTGGTGGTGTTAATTACAGAGCAATCACAGTTATCCTCAGCGATAAAGCAATGTTACTTGAACGTGTTGGTGAGCGAATGAGAGTTATTGATGCACCAGTGGAAAAAATGTAATGTTTTCAAAAACATGTAGACAATTAGACCAACCAAGTTATTATCAAAATGTCATATAGTCACGCTAATGTCATTCTGACTCCTGGTCAGTTGCAAAGATTACAATCAAAAAACGCGAGCGTATGCGGGACGAAAATAACATTAAAGCGATATCAAATTGCTAATAGTGGTCCAAACAGGTTATCATTGACTAAAACTCAACTAAAACATTTCAATAAAGCGCAAAAAGCAAAAACAGGAGTTCAACTTGATTTCGCTCCAAGTGCCATCTAAGACATTATCAAAACCAGCGGTATATTTCCACTTCTCGCAGCAATACCAGCATTAATTGCTGCTGCTGCCCCAGCTGTTGCAAAAGCAGCAGCGTTGGGTGCTGTTGGAACCGCTGCTGGAATGGCATTAAAGAAAGCAACAGGAAAGGGATATAAAAAAGGAGCGGGTCTAAGACTTCAAGGAACTCCGCCCTCATGGTATCCAAAACGTTTTTAACGAAAACACAGTGTTTCATCGATGTCAAATTTTGATTTACTAGATGCTGCTAAGCAACTTAAAATGAAAAATTTCAGAGGTGTTTTTATGCGAGATCAGTTACCGAGCCAACCAAATACCAGCGAAACTGGAATTATTATTCTTGATAACAGTGATGGTCCAGGAACTCACTGGGTTGCTTACGCGACTGATCCACGTGGAATTGTTTATTTCGATTCGTAAGGGTTAGCACCTCCAGTTGAATTTCTAAAATACGCACAAAGTACTCCATTTCAAATTCCAGTCTGGTATTCAACGCTACCAACACAAACATTAACCGATTCACCACTTTGTGGCCGTGAAGTAATTAATGTACTTGACGCGTTATCAAAATCAACCAAACCACCTCACAAAGTCGTGCACGAGTATACCGCGGATGAATTTAACATTTTAAACAAGCCCCTGGATGATAATGGTTGATATTTGCGGAAGATCTCTCAGCACAAGTAAAAGTAAAAAACGCGATGATATTGATTTATCAAAATATGCGACCAAAGATGAAATCGATAATCTTTTAACGTTGTCCGGATAGACCCAGCTGAGATTGTTATTTTTCAGGACCAATATGGCAAGCTAAAAACCAGCAATATCAATGAAATGACATAGTTCGACGAGTACTCGGTGCGGTAACGGATAACATCCCTGTGTTTACTGACAGCGAAAAAATCAGAGACTCAAGTATATCGTTTACAACCATTAGAGATGAAATTGCAAGAAGTGTTGCTAATCGCTTAAAAAATACCAGTGACACAATGACAGGTAAACTCAACATCAACGGAAATAAAATAGTAGCCGTAACGGATCCAACATCCGACGAAGATGTCGCAACAAAAAAATATGTTGACGTTAACTACAGCACCGTTGATGGTAAATTATCCACGTTGCGGGCCGAGTATAATGTTCACGTAAGCATGTTTACAAATCTCCGTAGAAACTTTAGGAAAATTATTGAAACCGCAGAGGAATTCTTTGGTACTCCGCTCACCGTTCACGCAAAACTCTCTGATATCAAAATAACATTGGATACGATTAAGAAAACACAAGAAGATGTCGTAAGTGGAATTCCTGTGATTGTTAACAAAATTAGTCTGATTAAAATTCCACCCGTAGTACCTCCAGGGCATATTACACGGTATCATCTGGATTCGCAACATGGTCAAAACAAAATAATAATATCAAACATACCGCAACATTTACTGGTGTGTTCAGGCTGCCTGTGTTCAGTGCTGCAAAATTTGAGATATTTACAACATATCCATGGCGTCATTCAAACGACAAGTTTTCCGGGGTTGTGTCTATCATATTAAATAGCGGAACCGAAGAAACATTTATACTGGAAGCAGCTGATAAGAAATTAACAGCAACATCTTACTGGTGGTATCTGGAATTTGTAGCTGAAACACCTCAACTGGTTACTGCTTAAAATAATAATGGCACTGACAGCGTCAACGAATGCACAACAATATAGATACTATCAAGTGCGCGAATGGCAGTCAGAGTTAAAAACCATCATTGACCAGTATACGTTGCAAGTGAAAAAAAAATACAAGCGGTATCCGCGGTAGTTGCGTCCACCGGGGTAGTATTATCAGCGCTGACCCCAGTAACAACTGCAGTAGCAGTAACAATATGCGTTTCATCACTGGCTGCCATTTCTGGTGGTTTTAATATTATCGCGAAAAAGATATCAACGTGCATGAGCACAAAATTGCACGATTATGTTACACGATTAAACACAGCCATAGCAGCATATTCTAAATTATCGTCGCTGTTATCATCAAGCCTCAACGACGATAAAATATCAGATTCCGAATTCGCGATAATGGTTAAGACGTACAATGAAGTCTTCCATTTGAAAAGAAAAATATAAATAATGACAGAACTACTTCAGCAGATAGCCGCAAATACAAACCCCGCGAAAACCACGATGATAACAGTAAGCTCAACCAAGCCTGAATTCAGTATTAATTTTCAAACTGCGATTCCGGTAAGCAAGATCGCGCTAGCACAGTTGCGAGTATACCACAGTCTGCCTAATATCAGATCAAAATCATTTGGTGGATTACCAGCCAATAATTCGTTTGTGTTTGCAAATAAAAATAAACAAGATGGTACACCCGACTGGAACGTTGTTGGAATACCAACCGGATGCTATCAAATCGAAGAAATCAATGAGGAATTAGCGCGTAGAATAAAAAATATCACCGGGAAGGAATCGAAAATAGCAATAACATCTCACGAACCAACACTATATTCTGTAATCGAGATAAACTCTCCCGATTATGCCGTGGATATATATCAGAGTTCGATTAGAACAGTGTTAGGATGGCCTGAAATTCCTTCACCTGAGAAACCGATACCACCTGAACTCAAAAAGTCTGATTATACCACGAACAAACAATCATACCACGATGTAACGCCATCGTACAAACAACATTTAATTAACATAAAAACTTCACCGTTGGGTAGTGATTTTATATTCGACCATATGACGTGGTATTCTGATTATGAACTACCCGCCGCTAAACGTTTTTCTAATTTTATTCGCCTAGATCAAATTAATAACTATTTTGAAATCATTAATCAAGAACATAAAACACAACTAGAGCGACTACAGCAACACCTCCAAGAATATCTTTTTGATATAACAAGTTCAAGCAGCGAAATCATTAAACAAGTAGAAATATTAAATCAACTTGTAATTCAGGCAACAATTAATCCTAAACGGATCTACCACAAACAACAATTTCTTAACAAATACTCGATAACAGAAACTCATCTATCAAATTTTAAATTTCCCGGGTATAATGCAGATGAATTAAAAACATCCACCGCCAAAATCATTGATGAGTTCTTTCCTGATATACTTACAAGGTACAAAGTAACACGACCGGTACCAACCATTCTCAGACACAACAATAATCCACAAGGGCAAGGACGACATATATCCCCGGAAATCGTAAATATAACCCAGGTGGTCGTGGTCGATCTTGTGTGTGATGTAATTGAGGGAAGTTAATGCACGGACACAACAATATCAAATCAAACGCAGCAAGGATTTATTCTTTATTCGTTCACACCGAAAGAACCACTCGGATATTTGATTGTACAACAACCGATCAATCCGGTCTATCTACGATGTGATAATCGTCTGTTATCAAGAACAAATTTCAGACTAACTGCTCAGGCCGGCCACTTGCTGGATTTAAGAAATGCGACTGCAAATATAAATGTATATGTGAAATCGTAGGGATATTCAGTCGCAAAGATTTTCAATCTTCAAATCTACGATTTTCAAAAACAACATCACAAAAAACATAATTCTTCATTCCCCCTTGATAAAATTAAAGGTAAAATCAAGGATAAAGTCAACGAGGCAGATTGACAAATACTCTTTAGATTTCACAAGAATTTTTTTTCAGACTGTTTTGTTAATTCTGAAGGGGTAATATACAGTCAAAATCGTGCAAATCGACTGATTTGTTAATTCGGAAAGTAATAAGGTAGTCAAAGTCATGTAAATCGACTGTTTTGTTAATTCTGAAGGGTTAATATGTAGTCAAAATCATACAAATCGTCGAATTTCACAAAAATATTTTATTTTTTTACTGATAATTGCACCCAAAAAAAAATAATTATCAGTCCTTGTCCTTGTATCAACGAGGTGGACTGACATACTACTTTCACTTTTATTTCCATGAACGCATCTATCATTTTCAGTACTTTGCCGCATATTCACGAGATAATTCTGATCCAAACTTTTGGATTGCACGAGATGACAAACAATTCTTTTACCCGCGTTTCTCCTATTGTAGCTAGTGAATGACCTATTGCTGTCTGAATCTTCTTTACGAATCGATATTCAGACGGCAGAGTATATGCTCCATATTCTTTTTTTTCTTCTTGCAATGTCTCAAAATCAGAAAATAAAATTTCAGGATTTAGTTTATCAGATATATTTATGCCGTCGCGTTCTAATTTTTTAATAGCAGAAATAACATCATTGATATTATCGTAATTCATTATATTATATATACCGACTATTATATATTTAAAAAAAATATTTTAGACCAAAAATAAACATGGGTCCCTTCACTGCACTGGCCTGTGTATCATTCATAGGATCCTTTTTTCTTGAGACTTTTGTCTTTTTTGAGACTTTTGTGATTGTAATGCTTTTTATTATTCCCAACAGCGAACGCTAGATAACCATGATTGTTAACTACACCAACTGGTTTCTTCAGCCGACAATGTCTAATTGTACCATCACGAGATGCTTCATAATTCTTAATGATAGGATGTGGGACAAATTCTTTTTACTCCATTTATATGTAATACTTTGTCTAAATTATAACTTATCTTCAAATCTTGCTATATAGTCTTCAGGAGTTTTTATAACCTTATTGATGACCCTGACAGGGTCAAGGGTGTTATTTTTTTGTCATAATAACGCTTCACTTCTGTATATCGTTTACCACCATAACGCGCGCACAGCCGTGTTTTACTCCTAACTCCGACACCACATCTTAAACACATTTGTGGACCAATACTGCCTTTCCTCACACTAGGCGAATGTTGTCCGCAGAATTCATTTACACATGATTCGTTACAAGGAGTTGAAGATCCTACCATAAACCATTTGCACTGATTCATTATATATAATATTTTTTATTTAAATACTTGTCTTCATTATAACATGGATCAGTTTGAGAGATTGTCCATGATCCAGCCTTGGAAAGCTTCAAGATTTTATCTTGATAGATTAATCCCTGACTCGCGGAGGCGAGCTCTGACTGATCTGATTAATATTACCAGGGATGCCAAGAAAGAATTTCGTGAGGATGGTGCATCTCACACATGGTCTACATTTAAAATTGTACGCAACACCAAAGGTGTCAACGATGTTATTGATGCTACAATGAATTATACACGGGCGAAAACGATTATCGATTACCTTAATAATCAGAAATATTTTTTTCCGAATAAAGTTTATTGTGCTAGCAGAAGATTCCGATACGTGGATTATCCGTGACAAAGTGACCCTGTCCTTACCAATGGAAAAACTGTTGTGTTAAGTAAAAATTCCAAGCTAAGAACACTGTCTGGTACTGACAGTCCATATTACTCGCGAGCGTATCCTGTGACCGCGGTTGTTTATGGAAGTTATCAGCTAAATGATAAATTCAACATTGACAATCTTGCACCAATGAGTTTTTCCAGGTTGAATTGTGTAGCCGAAAGAGTAATGGAATATTATACAAATGCGAAACGTGGAAATGGTCTGACTGATCAGCGACGTGAAAAAAATAGCGAAGTGGGCTGAATCGGTCAAAGATACGGGGGCGTCAATAAATGATGTTGCCGAATTATCAGGTAAATTAAAATTTCCAATGATAGTAAAAACGTTAACCGGAGAGATTTTGTATGAATAAATCGAGAGGAGCTCCTATTGAAATTATTGATGATAATGCGCACGCGTGGACTAGCACAGTAACAATATTTCCACGAGATCGAACTGTAAGATTTCACCTGTCGGAAAATGTGTTTGATTTTATTCACGCATTAAGTAAAAACGATCCTGTGTCAGTGTGGTTATTTTCAAGTTCTGATGAAGGATATGATCAATTTGTACGACCTAACGGCGATTTATATCGTCGAGAACACTGGTCAACAGTGAAATCATTACTGACTTGAAAAGGCCCTAATCTGTAGTATTTTGGTGTGCCGAACACGAATATAACCGTGAAAAATTTGTATTGGCTCTCGTTTTGAAGATATTCATATACCTCATTTTCTATGTTTCACTGTGTAAATTTCTCCAGTAGGACTGCAGCAACATCCGGAATAATGATGTAACATTGCATAATACCATCATGCTCACATCATCCACAGTTGATTGCATCATTTTCTGATGCAATGCAATACTAATGCCATGCGGCTGCTGAAGTAAGTTGACGTCAGCAGTGTACTATACATGTGTAGGCCTATTATACTAATGCCAGGCGGCTGCTGAAGCTGACGTAAGCAGTGTACTATATAAAGCCCAATCAGATAGGTTCAGCATTTAAAATATTTTAGACGTTGTGCGAGACAGTTCAAGCTACTGTTACATAAAACTTATTATTTTATTCATTTACGTACAATAAAGAACAGTAATGCCTCGAAAGTGTGTTAATACCGCGGACAATTTTTGCTATATTTGTGGGGAAGTGACATTTGCCAACCAGAAGAAAAGTATCAATTCTCAAGTGAAGATGGCATATCATCTTTACTTCGGATGCAAGGTTGGTGACCAAGACAAGCCTTGGGCTCCGCATATATGCTGTGCTACATGTACAACACAGCTTTCACAGTGGTTGAATTGCAAAAGGTCATCAATGCCGTTTGCAGTCCCAATGGTGTGGAGAGAGCCAAGCAACCACCTAAATGACTGTTACTTCTGCTTGGTTCCTCCTCTTTCCGGCGGAATAACGAAGCGAAAGAAGTCGAGAATAGTCTACCCAAACATTCCGTCTGCATTGAGACCAGTTCCACATGGTGAGGGACTTCCTATTCCAGAACCTCCAGCAGAATATTCTCTTGATTCATCTGACGAAGACAAAGGTGAGTCGACCTGTTCTTCTCCTGGTCCATCAGCATGCAGTGATCCAGATTTTCACTGTGGTGCATCATCAACCCCACACAGAATAACACAGGAAGAACTAAATGACATGATTCGTGATTTGGACTTATCAAAGAACAAGGCAGAATTGCTAGGATCAAGACTCCAACAATGGAATCTTCTAGAAGAAGATGTCACAATTACTGCATATCGAAAGCGCCACCAGCAATTGGAGCCTTTCTTCAGAAAGGAAAGTAATCTGATATTCTGTTCCGATATTGAGGGCCTCATGAATGCTTTAAAAATCACTCATGACCCACAAGAATGGAGACTATTTGTGGACTCTTCGAAACTGAGTCTCAAGGCTGTGCTTTTGCACAATGGAAACATTCTTCCATCTATTCCAGTAGCGTATGCTGTCCACATGAAAGAGACATACGATAACTTAAGGCAGCTACTGAATTCCATTGAGTATAACAAGTACAGCTGGCACCTCTGTGGTGATTTGAAGGTAGTTGCCCTTTTAATGGGACTGCAGCAAGGATATACAAAATACATGTGTTTCTTATGCGAGTGGGATAGCCGAGCAAGGGAAATGCACTACATGAGGAAGGAATGGACTCACAGGCAGAATGTAGCCATTGGAGAGAAGAATATCCAACACCCAGCTCTGGTTGAGGCTCAGAAAATCTTGCTACCACCCCTTCACATCAAACTAGGTTTGATGAAGAACTTCGTGAAAGCCATTGACCGGACTTTGCCAGCATTCCGATACCTGCATGAAAAATTCCCTCGACTCAGCGAAGCAAAGATTAAAGAGGGAGTTTTTGTGGGTCCTCAGATTCGAGAGCTTTTCAAAGATGACCGGTTCAACAACTTGCTGGAAGGTGACGCGAAACAAGCATGGAATGCTTTTCGCCTAGTTTCTACAAACTTCCTCGGAAATGTTAGGGCAGAAAACTATAAGGAACTAGTAGAAGACATGTTGATGAAGTATAAGAAACTTGGCTGCAATATGTCTCTAAAGATTCACTTCCTTCATTCCCATCTGGATTTCTTTCCTAGCAACTGTGGTATTGTTAGTGATGAACACGGCGAACGTTTTCATCAAGATATCGCAACAATGGAACAAAGATACCAGGGAAAATGGTCCACTACAATGCTGGCTGACTACTGCAGGACACTCCTCAGAGATGCTCCCGAACAGCTGTACAAGAGACAGGCGAAGAAATCTAAGATGTAGTCAATGACTTGATTTTTTATAGGTAGGCTATTACAGTTGACCTTTTACTATTGGAATGCATTTCGTTATGTAAACATTAATTTCTTGCAGATTACAAAAAAACTAGAGCCAATTTTGCAATTTGACTGTCATATTCGTGTTCAGCACATAAAAATTGATAAGAATTGACTAATTTTATTTCAGTAACATGACTTTTGTAAAAATTTGTTGTCCAGTGGAATCTCTTCATGGCGCGATGAGAAAACTCGCGGAAACATTCTCAGTGGAAAACATTAACCCGTTACTCGGTAATTGTTTCACAGATACGTCAGTCGCGGTTCATTTTGCCAGAGAGAAAAATTCGTGGAAACCAAAACGAACTCGATTTCTCGAGGATGTTCAAGCTAGTTGTGTCGAATACGGGCATGGCGGTTTGTGGCATGGCGGTTTGTGGAATACCAAGAATGACCGTAACGACATGATATCCGTGGATATGATTGCATGTTATCCGGGGAGTTTTCTAGGGATGGGAGAGTGTTCTGGGTATTTTAAAAGATCTGGACATCCCACGCACGAGATGACTAGAGTGGCAATTAATGGACCACTACCCGATTTTGATCTGACAGGATTCGCTCGTGTGTTGTCTTTCGAATTCGCTAAGGATCTTCATCCGGTTTGTTATGTTTGGTTTGGCAGACACTTCTCGGAAAGACGGTGGGCTCCAATAGTGTTATTACGATATATGACTGACAGTAAAATATTAATATCGCTGACGGTCAGCGAGGCAATTATATCATACCAAAAACAAGCCGAAGTTTGGTTACCAACGCCGGAGCGTATTAGTCTTGATGAGGTCATCGAAGAATACAAGCGTGAATGTCCAAATACTCATATTGATATCATCGTTGATGATGCTCCTAATATTATCAAGATTAAACTCAGCAACAGTGAAAAAACAGCAAAGGATCTCGGCAGAAAAATAATCGGTAAATTTACTCAGGATGGTGCATATGATCATAAACGGCATTGTGCAAGATTGATTATGGATCCCGCTGAATATGAATTCGTGGTCGCTGATGCAGCAGCCAAAGATATATTTTGTAATCGGGAAGACGCTTACTTATCTAACGGAACACGGTTGGGTACAATTGTTAGTTTTATTAGTGGAGATTCTCCTCAGTATACTCATTTAAGATCTTCAATGCTCGCTTATGTGTCTATAAATTTATTATCGATGATAAATAGATTTCCTCGCACCGCAGTCAGAGTTGCCACGGACTCATTTTACATCGCTAAAAAATATTCAGAATTACTGCCTCGGTTTACTGATCATAATAAATTATGGGGTTCGTGGAGAATAAAAAAAGAAACGTGACGTGATTATTGCAAATCCGCGAATGTTACGATTAAAGATAATTATTATCGCGATCAGGTATCAGAATTAGCGTTGAAACCAATTGTGTATGCTCCAGCATCCAGACACAAGAAGGTTTATCTAAACGGACCGGGACGTTGTGGTAAGGCAACTCGGGTGATAAAATTATTTCAATGGAACCGCGATGACATGATTGTACTAACACGAACACATAGACTTGCACGAGAAATGAAACAAAGAGGAGTCAATTCTTGTACTTATCATAGCTTTTTTCACATATAAAGGTGACGCATGGACTCCTGATCGAATGGGAGAGAAATATATTCCTGGCATCATTATTTGGGATGAGATATCAGTGTCGCTAGAAACATTAAAAACATTTCTCTGTTGGCTGTTATTGAAAAATGTAGCTGTGATAATGTGCGGCGATCACGGTCAACCACCACCGTTTGTTGGACCATCTCCACATCTTTGGCTAAAGGATTTTGTAGATTACTATGAAGAAATAACCGATAATCATAGATCACTTGATGCAAAATTAAGAGAATTAAAAAAATTAATCAGATTACAACCTGATAAAATCCAGTGTGAAATGGCGCGTAAATAATCTCAGAAACTTTTATGAACGACTTTTGGGAAACGTGGAGACCAAACGATTTGATAGTGGCAAGTAGTCAGGGACACACTTCAACGGAAGTTATTTCAGTTACATAAAGAAAAGTATTCAGCGTTACCAACACCGTTGTGCTATTGACCATCTAATACACGACTGCAAAATATCAACGTTGACATACCAGGACAAACTAAGAAACAAAATCTCGTATTAAATGATGTTGTCGCAGTTGACGTCAATGTTGTCAAGAATGCGTTATCGTTGGATAAATCTCAGTGGACGCTAGGATACGCAATGACGATACGTTCATCTCAAGGATTAACCATTTCTGATACTCGAGTTTGGATTGTTAATGATCGTATCGAATGGCCAAATTTAATTTATTTGGCAGTGTCTCGAGTCAGAAGATTTTCTCAGCTGCGAAGGATTGTCATGGACGCGCCAGTGATCAATGATGTTATTGACAGCGATATAATAGGAAAAAAATTTGCCGGTTATAAACAAAGTGACAAAAAAACATAAACGCGATTTTGACCTTGATGTTGAATTTATCATCACGCTACAACAACAGCAGAATAATAAATGTGAGAGCTGTAATTTTGTAATCTTATGGCAGTACTCGAGCAATAATCCAAGACAATTTACCGTGGATAGAAAAGATAACAGTCGCGGTCATACACGAGAAAATGTGATGCTGACTTGTCTTGAATGTAATCGACGTAGGGGTGCTAGTTAAGTGATCGCGGTGGTAATTGAGTGTCTTCGGGAATTACTTGTAATTGCTCACGTGTAAATCCACGTTGAGGAGCAGTTGAATCCAGTAGATTGCGGGTCTGCCAGTAGATCTTCTTATGTTAGAAATATTGTGTGTTGTAATACTCCATACAGGATCAGTCGCTCTTTTTTACCGCTTTTAAGTTCCCCCGGCTCATATAAATATCTTACAGTCACATTGCCCAGTACCGGTTGTTTTGAAACATCACGTGTTGTATTGTTATACGCGCGCTTTTGATTGCATTAACTAGTTTCAACGCAGTTGTTCCAGTTATTTCATTATTTAACGCGGTTATCACACTTGGTAATCGTGCAACCCATTCGCGTGATCTCTTGTCTTGAATGAATTCCTTCGCGTACTGATATCCAAATAACCGCTCAGCAAGTGTTCGATTAAATCGTTCAACAATTGCCTGATCACGATAGATTGCAGTATGTCCTCGTCGTATCTTAACGCGTTGTTTCTTCATCAGCGATGACACTGCACCCTGAAATTCGTTGCCGGGATCAACTTGTAACAGCTGTGGCCATTGTAGACTACAACGTTGATAAATTCGTTTAAACGCAGAAGCAACTTCAGATGATGTATTTGTTGATGGCGGCATCTTTATATCTACTTGCAACATCAACGACAGTTAGCGCGTATTTATGTTATTTGACGTCTTTGGATGTTAATGGTATCGTGTGGTAGAAATAAAATATCAGCCTGATGAACTTCATTAGGAACACTAACATCAAAATGTGCAGAGTGAATTTGTTTAGGCGGTGGTAGTTAAATTTGCCATATTGCCTGTTTGGATAACCATTTTTTAGCAGTGGCACGTGCAACTTTTGCTGCTTCAGCGAGTTTACTAATCGCTGCGTTACCCTTCCAGTATCCTCTTGGGGAATAATAAATTGATTCCATTTATAATCAATTACCAGCACCTAGCGCTAATTTACCTTTCAATGCGGATCTTACTAACCAAGTAGCCAATGATTCCTTGAAAGATTTATCTGTAATGGAATTTAGCGCGTGAATTAATTTTACATCTACTATGTGTCTATGTTGCAGATCTTTATTTTTATAAGCGACATCATGAGCATGACACGCTTTATCAACAGCGTTTATTGGATACTCATCTGGATTTGGTTGGTCTTGGTTGTCAAGTCTGATATCAAGTCTAGTACCAGAGCCACAGTAATTATATCATGGGAGATGTTTTTCTCTTGGGTATTTAGCCCACGGAATCCCTGGTCACTTTGTTAATTTTGCTGCAATATCACCTCCGTGTTGCTTTTTTTTAAAACCCGACTGTGCTTGAATAAATTTAAATTTCTTTGTACTGCATCGTTCACACTTGCCGGTAACCGATGATCTATTATTTTTGTTGTAATAGTTGTTAGATCACTTGTTGGGGTACACGCCCTGCATTTCACACAATATAAATCCATAATTTATTTATATAACATGAATGTAATTGATTTTTCTGCAACAAGAAAAAAGATCCGGTCAAACTTGATCCAGCGCTACCAAATTTTGTCCGTATGATTATCATAGGTCCATCTGGAAGTGGTAAGACGCCACTGTTACTTAATTTGATAATGAGATGGTTAAAATGGGATAAGTTGTATTTGGTAGCACCATCAGTTAATGATCAACGATGTTAAGACGAACTCAAGGATTTTAATGAAAATGCAAAATCGTTAAATGAAAACGGAGACGATGTTGATTAATTTATAACCGCTATTGATGAAGCACCAAGTGTTGATGATTTAGACAGATTTATTAATAATTTGATCGTTTCCGATGATGTAATGCTAGATAAAGAATCAAATCCAGCTAGGATATTTTCTCGAGGTAGACATAAAAACACTGATGTGATTTATGTAACCCAGCGGTACACACAAATTCCTAAAGGGATAATTGTAATATTCTTGCTGTGTTTAACGGAGTTGATACTCACACGTTACGAAATATTCATCAGACCTGGTGTAACGGTGATATGGACATAAATAAGTTTAGAAATTTATTTAGTCAGGCTCAGTTATCACCGCATGGATTTATAACAATAAATTTACATGATCCTCGAGCACGATACCGAGTCGGTCTTGATAAAAAAAAAATTATTAAAAGCAGCAGAGAGGGCGCTGCCTCTAACTTGACACGGACGCAATCGCTGAGATATTTCGCGATCAGAAAAACTTATCAGCGATAAGCCGGGTAAGTCAATTCGCTGACAGGGTTGTCTCATACCGGGTACTGAGACAATCGCGATTATTTTTGCGATTTCCAGGAAGGCTTATTTTGCGAAACGGAGAAGGAACCAATTAGAGCCTGTTTGCCCTCTCTGCTGCTGTCAATCATGCCATATTAATACAGTGTTTGGTGTTAGCCTTTACCGGAGGATTTCAGCTCAGCCAAAGCTGTTATAAAACACAGATTTGCGTCAAAACATTCAATTTGATTAATAATCTTCTTGTTTATACAAATTGTTTTGAGTTTAGAAACCGTTCTGAACATTTTTAATGATGGTGTTCTGCACACATCTCCTTTACTCCTGCGAGCATCCAGGTAACAATGACTCTGAATTTCGGCCAATTCTACATCATCAAACATTTCAATGACTGTACGTTGTTGTTTCGGATAAATAACTTGTCTGTGCATTCGCAGCTTTTTGTTTGCTTTTAGTGTATTTTTAGTGTATATTTGTTCCCTAAGTTGTTGTGTTCAAGTCAGGGGATATTTATCGTAACAAATTTCTAAATAAAAAAACTTAATCATATACTTAAACTTGTTCAGTTAAGGATACTGATATCCGGTGTAAATCACGAGCGGCTATGCAGCTATTGGTTGTCAGCACGTCACATGAAATCATCAAGAATTACTTCAGTCTTATTCAGACGTTCGTAGCAGTATCTCGTACTAGCAAAATGACGGTCGTTTTTTCTTTTCTACTCTTTCTGATGACCTTTTCAAAATTTGGTGAGTATAACATTATCATAATTGTACAATGTACTTAGATAAGTGTCATGGATTTATAAATAATTCATCGTAGCTTAATTCAGCATATATAATTCATGTTCACACGGTGTTAATAGTAACGATATAAGTGGTGAAAGCTAAAATATGTTTGCGGACCTAAAAAATATCTTCGCTATGAAATATAACCTTAACATTTCTCTTTTTCAATTTTGATTTACAAATAATTGCTTATACTTTATTTTCCTTGTCTCTTAAATATATATATATAATATATATATATATATATATATATATATATATATATATATATATATATATATATATATATATATATATATATATATATATATATGAAGAAAAAAACTCATGACCAACAGTACAAAGTGCAAAACCGGTGTGAAACCAGCCTAAGCGCTTCCGGAATCTGCCGAGTTATTTCTTTTAAGCGCAGGACGATTACACTCACGAAACAGAAAGAAAATAACAAAACCGTAGTGACTTGACAGAATCATGTTTGACTGTGGATATTTACAAAAACAATAAAGAAATAAAATGAAACTAACAAAGATTACTGCTTTTTGCTGTCTCAGATACACTGTCTGATGAAGCAGTGTTTCTACTCCTCTAGAGCTTTTATTTCCACTGGATCCACTCCCTGACAATAGATAATCCCCTTCCAAGTCAGCATGAGCCAACAGAAACCAAAAAAGTCATATGAAAGAAGTAATTGAACAAAGAATGACTAATGCATAGGTTATACTACAATGGCAGCATATCTGTTAAAGGTAATGTGAATGTCCCATTTTATGAGGATGACTGTTGTTTGAACCAGACTGGTAAAGTGCAATAAAAGACGACATTTTGGTGGCAGAATGGTTGGTGGTTTCTTTAGCAAGTTTTAACACAAGACTATACAATGGAGAAAAGGATGTCGTTGTCTGAGGCACTTAACAGTGTGCATGACATGGACTCAATATTGCAAATGACGAATGCCACTTAAACAGACAAAAAAGACAATTTTACACACTATCTGACATAGAACCTGCGACATACTTAAATGCTAGTCTAAGCTAACACTGAATTATATCGCCTGCACGCATATTAGCAACCGTAATGAATAGTCGACATATTACTGTATGCATGCCCATACCCCACTCCAACCCTAACACGATAAAGTGAACATCTTACTATTTAAATAAAGAGTCAAATTCATAAACTGTGCAACAAAAAATAAAACTGAACTTGTGTTTTTGAAATTTAAATCGTAAAACATACAAAAGACTGTACCTTTCAGTCCCTGTTCGTAAGTATGTTGATGTTGATATCGTCTTACACGTCAGAGAAATTATCTGACAACGCCTCAAAGTAGTATGGCTGAATTTCTGAGAGATCGAAATGTCGGTCCATATTCGAAACTAGTTTACCTCCATCATTACTTAATTCAGGCATAAAAATTCACAACAAGGCTAATTAGCCATTGATTAAGCTGTACCTGCTTTGAGGTCACAGAGTTACATGACCGGAGCGCTCATTAATGTTCGGAACAGTCGAAAGATCTCGTTTACTTTAGTCGTTTTTCTGACACCTATACAGATATGCTCAATGCATATGAGAAGTATCTAATCACATTTAAAAAAGTGAATATCAACACAAAAACCTTGCCTTTAACGCCACGGAAGAAACGGTTCAGGATAGCAATGGTTAATAAGCAATATTATGCCCTTCAGTACAAATTACGTTTTATATATTGCGATCCAGTGATCTGTATTAAACTATGTGTAAAATACTTTGTCTTGTACACTACTGCGTGCAGGAGAGATTAACTTGATATAGGGATGCATCATGAGATAAGTGTATCATTTATAAAGACCAAAGCATTGCAATCGGGTTATACCGCCATTAGTGCTTTCCGCATCTTATTCATTATTTAATACGAGACAAAAGCCACAATTACAATTCTTTCCCAGAGTTGACAAGCCATATTATTAATAAATGACGGGATAACGATGACACTACAATATAATGATTAAGTAATACTGAGTCAGAAAGTAACCTTGTACTCTTTAACAGCAAACATCTCTAAAACTCACATTCCTGTATACCAAACTTAGTATAAAATGCGTTCACAAAATACAAATTCCGAAGAAGAAAAAAACATGAGGGGGACTGTGCAACCGAGCATTGCGAAGCCAAAACTGAATATGTCATTGTCATTTTGGAAATATAATATTTTGTTTGTACAAACTAAAAAAAATCTGCAAAATAATTAGTCATTTTAAGTTATGTTTTATATCTGAACATGCAAATATTTTGCTTCTTTGTCATACATGTTTTTTCTCTAATTTCTTGTTTCTGAAAGGGGTGTACATTTTTAATCAAATCGGCTAAATTCTCCATAATAGATAGTATTAGTAATATGTAAAAAGTTGACCTCGTGTATAAGTAATGGAAGATGTGCACTGTTAGCATGATGTTTGGTGTCGTTAGTCCATACTCTAGAGATTATGGTGTCAGATTTCACAATGAGTGATTGCGAATTTGAATCCGCCCACAAATCAGTCTCGGTCTATATCTGTTATATGCCCCTGGGTCCTGCAGTCCTTAACTCCCATTTCCTCTAAATATGTAGTCTTCAATGTTCATCCAACCATATTCTTAAAGCTTAATATGAACTTATTGTGTACCACACGGTTTATTTCCTTTCACATAAAGTGAGTCAAATATTGTCCATTGACCAAAACAATGGTTCTTGTAAACAGATTACCACGATTTTTTGCCTGTTCAAACTAATGTAATATTTTTCTCTCCTATATATATAAGAAAGTTACAATGTCAAGGGTTGAGATGCATCTGACATCGGAACAGTATGAAGACATTTTACGGTATAAAAAAAAGATAACTTTTGCCCGTATTTCGATACAGCTGCACTATCCAATCTGGCTTTACCACTGCAAATCTTTTATGATACACGAAAATCGAATTTCATGGCCGTGCTTGTTTGTTTACGAAGGAGTTTGAAGTTGCTTCTACTAACAGGACTGCCATCTCAATGTTCTATTACTTTCTAAACTGACTGACATGAAAAGTTTATATTCTATTGACTGTTTTCAAGACTGTTTGGAAACCCAGTTTGAACAATAAGTTCATTTATGTGCGGAGTGTATAACTGAATCGCAAAGATATTTAATTATTTTAAAAACGACATTGATTATATCTTACGTTATTATGTTATCTTTTGTTTCTGATCGAAGATGAAATCAATATTGAGATCTTAAAGCGCTGAGGAAAAAGGAAGCCACATACATGAGAGTCCAGGGTAATAGTGCATGTTAGGGGTTTTTGCCCTTTTATCTCCTTTGGGGCCACTTCACCCGACCCCGACTCTACCCCCATGACATAATAAGAATTTATGTAACCGTTGCATGTCAATGTTGTCCGAGGGAGTGCATGCACCCTCACCCACGTGTCGTGAATGATCCAGTATCTAGAGCGCATTGTTTGCTGAAGTTACTATGACTTGGGGCTACTATTTATATTTACTGACTTGCAGCATATTTTTGACCTCAAAAACCAAACACAAAGACAAAATCTAAAATGCAAATACAAACACCGAAAACAAAAACCAAACACAGATATCGAAACCAAACACAGATACCGAAAACAAAAGAAAAGAAATTTAAAAAAAAAACACAATGACAGCCACAGACAAAATGTTCTCAATGAAATACATTAGCAACGGCAGACAAAGACACGGTGCAATAGAAAAAGCAATACACTAGCAATGACAGGTAAAGACGCAAAGCAATACACTAGCAATGGCAGGCAAAGTCACAATGTGAAAGAAGCAATACAATAGTAATGACAGGCAAAGTCAAAATGCAGTAAACAAAGCAATACACTACCAACGGCAGGCGATGACAAAATATAATACAGAAGACAATACAATAGAAACGGCAGTCAAAGTCACAATGCATTGCAAAAAGCAATACACTAGCAATGGCAGGCAAAGAGACAATGTGTGCAAAGCAATACACTGGAAATGGCAGGAAGAAAAAAACAATACACTAGAAATTGCAGGCAAATACACAAATTCGCACCAAGCAATACACTAGCAAATAGCAGGAAAAGAGACAATGTGCACAAAGCAATATATATTTGCAACGGCAGGCACAGGCACAAAGCAGTACACACTGCAATGCACTAGTAATTGCATGCGAAAACGCAATACAGTCAACCAGCAATGACAGTCAAATACACAATACAGACAATGTAATGCACTAGCAATGGCAAGCAAAGACACAAGGCAAAACGCAACAAAATTGCAGGCCAAAAAATTTGTATATACTAGCAATGGCAGACAAAGACAAATATGAACAATGTAATACACTAACAATGACAGGCAAAGATAAAGGCAAAACACAACACAATGGCAGGCAAAAACATAATGCAATACGCCAGCAACGGCAGGCAACGAGACAATGCTATAAACAATGTGAACAGTGTAATTCACTAGCAACGGAAGGCAAAGATACAATGCATTACAACAGCAATGGCAGGCACAAACAAGATAATACACTAACAACGACAGACAAAGATATAGGGCAATACACCATCAACGATAGGCAAAGACACCAGCAATGGCAGTCGAAATACACAACACAATAGCAGTCGAAACACGATCTTGCTGGATCCTCGAATCGTAAACTATGTCGTGGAAATTTCACATAGCAGATGGAATGCGCCGGTGTAGGAGAAATGCATGACAACAACGTAGCAAACGTTTGCAAATGTCGAGACCAACTATTGAGAACATTATTTGGCAACGTGGAAATACAGCAACAAGGGATCTACCGTATCGAGGTGTCTCTATATGGTCTGCAACCACGAAAACTGCCACAGATATTGTAGAACAGATGTACGAACAATCGAAAAATCCCCATCGTCCACAATTTCAGATACAGCCGATACAAAACCAATGACAAGAACTAACAGCGGCTATGCATTGTCAACTCGTACTGCTATCGAAGGCATCCAAAACACTCTGTAATATATACTGGGAAATGCCCAAAACAAAAGAAAGATTTTCGAAACAATATACAGAACAAGACCTACCAACGCTGGAAGAGAGAACACTTCCGTTGTGGATATCCTCGTTTGATTTTGTGGGTTTACCAATCCACAAAGTTGTACTCGACCAAAACTATAAAGGTGTACACGCGAATCTGCGGACATTTCGAAAACGTATTTGGTCAAAAGCAACGCACAACACACTAGACATACCGGAACCAGCGATGTATAGAATCTAAAAGTATGGAATGCAAATCGAAATATTTTTTCATTGTCAATCGAAGAAACGGTCCACGCAATTTGTATTCTTTTTATACGTCATTAGATATATTTGGAAGCTAAACTGTGCATGTGAAAGCGTCCATTATAAAAGCAATCGATAATCAATACCCTTTACATGACAACTGTCATCGTATTTTTTTTTACCCTAAAGTGTTGCGTAACCAAAGCATTATTTAAAAAATAGACTGTTAGGCACAAAAGTCTATGTTAGGGAACAGGATACAAACAACGTAAATTACTTTAATCAGAGTTATTACTTAGGTACCTTATTAGTAGATTACTTTGTTTGGCCATATACATTCATTTATACGCAACGTATTTCGGTTTCTAATTTGTGTTTTCAGATTTCACCAAAAGTTAAAAAGGATCCATCAAAGCTAATTATAAGGCAACCAGTACACAATCATAAACAAGTATTTAAAAAAGACTCATTTCATCAAATCTGACATAAAGAAAATGTTGAAGAGATGTGGTTAATATAAGCTTATATGAATGAGCGTCTTGACGAATTGACGATAATAAGTTCGGGTGAAATGACGTGCAGACCGCGTTGATAATATATAAGAAATAAAGCATTAGAACCACTTACATCGATTGGTAAAAGTACTTGATGGTATGCAATATATCCAACTAACAAAATGACAGTCGGAGTTTTGTTTTTTGCACTTTTGGCATTATTTGTTTTTCAAACCTTGGTGACCGAATCATTATAGATCACTGTGATCAATTATACTAATTACATAGTTCTTGAGATGATAATATTAGTGTTTCTTAAGCTGATGAAAATAATGGTGATGATGATGACAATCAGTTTGATGATGATGATGATGATGATGATGATGATTATTATTATCATCAGCTGCAATGTGCATAGGTTGCTGTATGTCGTTTAACTTTCCGTATTCCACTACTTGCAACAATTCCTTCTATGGTCAAGACAATTGAGTGGAAAATATACACTTTATGAAAAATTAGAAGTGCATTGGAACATTATATTAGGGTAGATAGAAAAGAAATTGTTGGCTATATCTTTAGTTGTTTATAGTTGTTATAAATTTATGCTTAGTATATTGCTACGACTCCATGGTCACAAACTTAAGTAATAGAAAGAAGCAAAACCATCAAGTTTTGTAAAATTTAACAAATAATTTAATTATTAAAGTAATAAATGAAAAATGTGAAATGAAATTATAGTATAATGAAGTGAGTCGTTATAAAGGTCTATGAAAATCCTAAACGAATGAAAAGTACCGGCAATAAACTGTCCCTCCAAGAAAACTGCTATCTTTTATAGCAGTTCAGAAAATTTTTAGAATCCAAATAATGAGCATTTTCTATCACCACTGAACAGTCCAAACAAATGTTTTTCCTCTCGAAAAATATATTAGTACAACACAAAATGCATCTGCAGACTTAAAACAGAAACACTAAAAGTGTGAATGACTCAAGAAATCGAAATATAAATGAGTGCTTAACTTTTCTTCTTATATACACCGGATATTGTGACTCTAGTTCGAAATAAACCCCGTGTGACAACACACGCTATTGATATGGATATACATAACACTTATTACTAGAAAACATATTCATTCGTTCTTAAGAATCAATTTTGTAGTATTGTTTTGTCCAGTAGTTCATTTGGACTGAAATTTATTTCTTCAAATGGTTCAATTCAAGTGAATTTTCTCCGGAAATATAAGGTGGTCGTTAAAAATAATATTCTTGGATAGAGACACTCGCTGTGATTAATAGTGAATTCAAACCTGGAACTATATCACTGTGTTTCAACAAAAGGCGTTGGTACAATAACACATTACAGGCCGCCACAGGCAGTCAACACCTTAAGCGATGATCTTAATTTGGATTTCTACTAAAGTTTATTCAGAACTTTAAATTATTAGTACTTGTGTCTGTAATTCTAGGATTATTTTGGGGGATTTAATTCTCAACATCGTAAGATCTTTTTTCATATTCTAAGGAAATAAATTTTTTGTTGAAATTTAGAAAGCTTGTTTCCGTCACTATTTTATGTTACTTGTTTTACGAGCATAGACTGATAACAACATATCATAACTATACTGTGTGTCAGATTTTATATACAGGTCCCATGCTACTAGGTTAAGCTCATAGCAAGGCGCATGAAATTGTAATTACATGATTTTGTACATTTTCTGAAGGATAACTTTAAAACTACTGAACATATTTTAATTAAACGTGAACCAATTATCTTCTATAATTAATGATAACATAGCCATATCTTCAGTCCCAAGCCTAAGACCACAGCTAGGGAAAATATAAATCAACAATTTCTGTTCACGTACAGGACATTGAACCAATGTAGGTATTTTCAAGCAACTTTAGTCTGAAGGGTATCTAAAATTGATTCTGTCTGATAATTAACATATCCTCGGCTCCAAAGGATAAGGTCGGATTTTAAGTACTTCGTATATCTGGATGAAGTTCGATCAACGGTTTCTGATGCAGCTGGCACGTTTGCAGCTCTAAGATCGAGGTCATTGGTATGAAAGGGGGCACGAGACGGGCATATAATGTGTTGTATGCTACTCTTGTTATTTACAGCCTCAGGATAGTCTCCCATCTTATTGTTTTGGTGCCGTCAGCAGACTCTGAGACAGGTTTTTTACACGATTTTGCCATCACCCCATATGACACTAATGTGAAATAATAGGTGCAACGTATCCATTATTGTCATTGGATGTTCATCAATTTTCCATCCATGCAGCTATATAGCAATAAAGGTTTAATAATTCATCAAAAGGAAAGATGATGCGAACATGCTGCTTTTTTGGAGATTTTTTTCTTAAAGATAGCTTACTTTCAATATGACACAAATCAGGGGCGCAGCTACCATATAACAAGAGTATGCAAAGCAGAGGTGCCCACGAATTACTTTTACACTATAGATTAAGCAGGGGCGTATCATTAAAATGTGCATACGGGACCGGTCGAATATCATAGCTACGCCACTGACACAAATGTTGGTATCAAAGAACTCTTCACATAAAAATATTTGTGAAACAGGCTTAAAATACGAGGAGTGTTACAGTATGTTGAAGCTTTTGATAGAGAATGAGACATGACACATTCACTATTATACTTTTTTTTATTTATCATCTCTTCTGTATGAACTTAAGAGGGCAAACTTTTAGTTCCCATAACAAATTAAAAATATACTTTGAGATTTAAAGAAATAATAATATTTTGTTCTCCATCAAAAATACATTTGTAATATTTTTATCAAATTATTGAATGAAATCTTAAGTATATCGTAATCTTGAAATAAATGTTTGTGTATTGGTCCCCATACCAGCCAGGTGAGAAACATAATTTCGTAAGAAATAGCGCTCACCAACGTAGAATTCCAAACGGTCTTTCTCGAGAAATTTTATGGTGAGGTTTATGGCATGATCTGAAGGCAAACTTGATTAGAAAATATATGTATTGTCATTGGTGTATACGAATAATGTATGTTTCGCACAATATAAGAGAATGGCGTTAGAAATATATTTCTATTTTTCGCTTTTTAAGAGGGAGGACGAGTCTAAGTCAATTGTTTATCGTTTTATCCTTTTTAAAAGCAAAATGTGTTTATTTGCACACTGTCGACATTCTCATCGAGTTTTAAATTGTTGCCTGCATTACATTTATCACCTGAACATGACCCCTACGCGGTCGCTGTCAGATCTACAAAAGAACAGTGGAGGTCTGATTCTAATCAGAACGATATCAGTCTTTGTGAAGTCATTTTGAGTTGTGTTCAGAGGAATTATTTTAGTATTCATTGCAATTGCAGTGCTCATTCATATTTTTAAGTAAAACATTACTATGGTATCATTCCGAATTCATTCAAAAACATTCTGTATTATCTCATTGTGATACATCAAGACTATTGGTAAATCAGCTCATTCAAGCCTATCGGTACATCCCCACATTCAATATTTTGAATTTGTCTGGGATGCTCGATACTTTTGGACTTGTGATAGAACTTGTAAGTTTATTTGGGAATTAATTTACAATACGGTAAGTTCCTCTAATATTTTCAGTTTATAACTTAGAGAATTAATTTATTCATTGACTTTGCTAAACTTGTCGAATTTGCTTTTTTCTTTTACTTAGTTTCAGATCATAGAGTCGTAACAATACCTAAACAATAATTATAAATACAAAAATTAGTCCTGACCTAAACAAAGTTGCTGGACCCAATCAAATTAGTCATCAACTGTTTAAAAATATAGTTGAAGAATTATCAGTGCTCTTGCAAAATTTAATCAGTAAGTCAGTTGAAATCATTATGTAGTGAAAACTAACTCAGGTCAAGCCGATTTAAACGAAAGAAGACAAAACGCTATCGTCTAATTATAGATCAATATTTCTTATGAGCTGCGTGTCCAAGGTTTTTCAAAGAATTATATTCCGACATGTACATATTTTTTGCATGACTATGATTTGAGATATAAATTTCAATCTTCACTAACCTTGACTGTTCGCAGGAAAGCTTTGGCCAAACTATATACATTATTCATACAATTTTCTTCCACAAAATGCTGAGAACAAGCATGTTCTATTGCCTCTTATTTAATACCCAAAGATCCTTCGCTCTATCTCGTGACACACGTGTTATTTAGAGCACTGTTTTGTTCTGTTGCCACACATTTTATACTCAATGAGTTTGTGCCCTAACGTTTAGAACACACGCTATGTAACTCTGGATTTATGAAAGTTAAGTCGAGAAAGAAATTCTGTCAAATTTCTAAGTATTCAATTTTTAGGCAAGAATGGTTTGATACATTGTTACTTAAATAATAATAATAATGAGGACTTTGTATAGCGCCTAATATTTAGAAGCTCTAAGCGCTTTACAACATTAGACAACACCTATAAAATAAGAAACATATAATAATATTATTACAAAAACAAACACCATGAAATTAGAAAAACATTTAAAAAATTCAAACAACATGCTGAGAATATTTCAGGTAGGAAACATTATTAGGTCTTTAAGTTTGTTCTTGCAGTCGAAATAAGTGAGTTTTGAGGGCCCTCTTGAATGTGATCACTGTGTCTTTGTGTCTAAGTTCAGTGAGCAATTCATTACACGTTGCTGGGCCCTGGTATGCAAAATAACGCTGTCCATATGACTTTATTTTCATAGTGGGAATAATGAGTATACAATTGTCAGAAGAGGAGCGTAAGTATCTTGCTGGTGTGCACACGTGAGTGAGGTCGGATAGGTATGTTGGACTAGAGTCCGACAGTGAAACGTAGCACAGAGAACAAATTTTGTGTTTGATTCTGGATCGAATGGATAGCCAGTGTAGGGTAAAGATCAGCAGGGAGGTGTGCTCTGATCGTGGTACTCTAAGTATGATCCGAACAGCTGTGTTTTGAACTTTTTGAAGTTTCTGGAGTAGATATTGAGATGAACCAGACATAATTGAGTTACAATAGTCCAGTCTTGAAAGTACTAATGAACACACAAGTGTTTTAGTGGCATCAACTGAAAGACATTTGCGAATTGAGCTGATTCGTCTCAGCTCAAGATATGCAGACTTGCATATGTTCATGACATGTTGGTGCAATGTGAGAGTACTGTCCAGAGTAACACCTAGGTTTCGTACTGATTGTGTGAATTTAATGTTGGTGTTGCTGATATTTATTGTTTGAGGTAAAGGATGTGAATGAGAAAGTCTTTGTGTTGTGATCAGAATGGCCTCAGTTTTATCATCATTCATCTCCAGCTTGTTACATATCATCCATGATTTCACATCAGAAATGCACCTCTCTACACCTTGGAAGGTAGCATCAACTTCAGTTGGGTGGCTAGATTTGTATATTTGGGTGTCATCAGCGTACAATTGGTGAGACACTGGATGATGATATATGACACTTGAGAGCGGCTGAGTGTACAGAATGAAGAGAACAGGTCCAAGAACAGACCCCTGTGGAACACCACAATATAGATCAACTGGGCTGGAGTGTATTCCATTTGCAGATACAATTTGTGTCCTGTTGACCAAGTAGGACTTGAACCACAGTAAGGCTGTATCATGAATGCCAAATACATGCTGGAGACGGTGAAGTAATATATCATGGTCTATTGAATTTATGTAGTCCCCTTTGTAAAATTACTACCCTATGTGGCTAATGTATGGTATCATTGATCTGCGTGTTTTTAATAATGATCTGATAAGTTGCCCAAGATAACTGTCGACATATTATAATATGGGGTGCGAAAGGGCTAAGAAAACTGAATTAAGTAAACTAGAATACACCTCCTGGCTATGACATAAGCAGCACGTGCAATGTAATGAGCAAAGCAATACACATTTTATGTTTGTATATTTAAAGATAATTGTTAGATACTGCCCTGTATAATGTAGTTTCATTGTATTTACAATTAATTTTTTTCAGGACTGACACTAGATATTGTGTTGACAGTGAACCCGACACAAGTGGAAGCAAAGCGTCATGAGACCATCGTGCTTGATTGCCAAGGGAACACGAAAAATGTGTTAAATTACATCTCAAAGCGGGTCAACTGGAAGCATGTTGCAAATGATGGAACAACACATAAGATAACCTATGGATTTTACTTGGATGACGGAGCAGATAAAACAAAATACGACATTCAACACGGAGATTCAGACAATAGTGATACCAATTATTCATTCAAGTTGAAGATTTTAAGTAAGGCTTATAGGCATAATTTACTCTTAATTAAGTATCTCAAATTTGGCACAGTACACAAATATAGATAGATGTAGTAGACTGGAGTTATTGTTAAAACTGTCTCCTTGTGAAAATGGAGAAGCTAAATTTTATAACAAGTCAATTATTTATCCTTTATGACATTACCATTTTTTATCGTATTGCATATTTTGAGAAATTAATAGTATTAATATAAAAGTATTTTTTATTTAACACATTTCCTGTTATGCTGGGGTGGGGGTTCTAGCAACATAACCAAATGGTCCAATACACGTAAGAGCTCAAGACCATTAAACAACAATTTTTTAATGTCTGTGAATTTTGTTGCCAGGACTTGGTTTTTTTTAAATTATTATTTCTGAATTCATGCGTGACTTTCTGTGTGTTATCAAGCTTATAGATATTATCTGTAACATATACTGCATCAAAATTTTGATTGTCAGTTAATTCCAGTTTCCACTCAATGCATAATGTCTCCATCATTTTCAGAATTTATTTTGCCTGTGATGACAGTCAAAATCGCAACTTAAACAATTTTATTACTATATTTAATCAAGAGTTTTGTTTAGAAATGTGTACCGTTGTTAGACGATACTGTATAGGTGAAACAGAGTACCGAATGGCAACAGGTCAAATAAGTTCAGCCACTGACAATATGTATGATTTATGTGGGAAACTAAGTACAATCAAGTTAATACTTGAAGTCTGTATTATTTATTTTGGATTTTTTAGTCATTTTTGATGGCATCTCATTGACTCGCCTGTCCATAAGTAGTGTTCTTACGGTTTTTGAAGGTCTGTGACAGTTTCGAGAAAATGAGATAGCATTGTTTAGGCCTTTAAAGTTTGGGAAAATCAAGCAGATTATGCTGAGATCTTTAAAAGTCTTTGAAAATTGAAATAAACCCAAAACATTTTCTAAAACAGCAACTGCAATGATGTATTTAAAGCAGTGCTGATGTCTGTTAAGAGAACAATTTATTTTGTATTAAATCTCATGCATAAGTTACATATTTCTGAAATAACAGTGGATGTTGACCTATCTTCCAGATCATTGTAAAGCAATTTTAGGAAATTAATTATATTTTGAATTTCATCATTAAATAATATTGTAGTATTTTGCAATAGTTGTTTTCTCATATAACATAACTTGTATACAAAATGTTAGCGAAAATAGGTCTTTGAAATCTATGTTAGAGGTCTTTGAAAGTTTGGAAAACGTCTTTGAATTTATCATTCAGAATTCTATATGAACCCTGATACGGTCTAATCAGGTTACGGAATGGCCCTGCATCCATTGTTTTTTTTTCTGTCATGAATATTATGTTGGTAATTCTGCGTCCACCATCAACTATTGTTACTACTGTGTGGTCCATATTGCAGATCCAATTGAAATGAAACCTGGTTCATGGGTTGTTATCAGTATGTCTGATGAGTTTCACAATGAGTGAGATTCATGCATATCAATGAGGTGATCTGGCATCTGATTGGTTAACCATGTTGTTAATGCTCTGAATGCTACGTTTCTGACCCAATTGTCTTTTATCAGACTTGGAATTTATGCTTACTGGTACATCATTAAGGAAGAAATGAGTTTGATAAGGAGTGAGATCCATGTGTACATTGGGTGATCTTACATCTGATTGGCTGAGCTTTTAACTCAGGATGTGATTTGTATATGAAATTTGGAATGTGTATTTATATCAAAAACATATTTTTTGTATTCATTCATTAGTTAGAGTCACATAATCAGGCTCGGTGATCGTCCATCTCATTGGCTGAGCTTGTAGCTCCACTTGAAGTTGATTTCTAATCTGATTTTGATCAAACTCGAAATGTGGGCTTGTATCATCTACGGCTTGGATGGGTTCAGTAATGAAAAGATCCAGATATATTATTGAGGTCATCGTGCATCATATTGCTGAGATAGTTAGTACTCCAGAAGCCACATCTTGGGTTTATTATCATCAAGACTTTGGATCACTTCTGTATTGTGCAAGAGACTGTGCATGTCAATTATGCCTTTAATTTTCGAAATAATTTTTTGCTATGATATAGTAAATTATGTAAATTCAGTAATACCATATTTCTTAGATGCAAACCATCATAATTAGAAATATATAATCATGATTAAATTGTTAAATTGTCGAGTTATTAAATTCAAACAAATTCTGATGATTTGCTTCAGTTTAAAGTAAAATCCTTTGAAGTATTTGTAAATAATGCCAAACAAGAAAACCATGCCCTTATATCCTTTGAATTATAGACATCGCATATGAATGAAAGGGGCTGGTGAGATTGCAACAGTACTACAATTACAAACGACTAATCAATAATAAAAAGTTTCTTTCATTTAAGTTGGAGAACCAAAATAATGCAAACGATTGAAAATAAAATTAATATTTTTATCAGGTAAAAGTATACAAGTCATTCAAAAAGAAAGCTCCTGCATATTTATTAATAGTTTGAACTCTTGAGCAAAGATATAACTGAATAAGAAACAAAAAAATTAATTTGCTCTATGTAACCAATTATAATCGATCGTCAGTTGGTTCAGTGAAATCATTTATCGATTATGAAACTCGGACCGATTCCCATAATTAGCATTAACTCTTAAATTGTTTGTCATGGCTCAAGTCAGTGTAGTTAGTAGCACTTCTCATGACATGTGCCATTTTTCAGGTAAGCAACTCTGTTGAACACCTCTGGGTGCTAAGCTTGACATGAATGGTTGTGAACCTAACTTTTTATTTGGTACATAGGTTCTTGACCAAACGTTTATTCCGTCTTTAAATTCTGTGTGAAACCCTGGAAAACTTAGTCCATCTTTCTTTTATGCCTTAGATGGGCATATCAAAGCTCTTGGAACTTGGATAGATCCTTATTGGTGTCACTTTTACATTGGTAAGGAAATGGTCACTGGACGGATTAAAGGAGATTAAATGAAGTGCTACAAAATGAGTTTGATGTTGTAGTTTTGCTCCAGTTATCTAGTTTTAATTTTGCTGTTCTTTTGCAGGTGTAGTTGATGAAGATGATGGCAAATATGTCTGTGAAAACGAAGTCAACAGATTTACAATACTCAGCTTTAAAGAAGTTCGATTCACAGTCGTAAGTAAGTATTGAAAGGCATAGGTCAGTAAAAACCTAGATGTCATTTTTTTAAGTCCCCAAGGCTAAGTTTTTGTCTTGCCTATGTCAATCGGAATCAAGACATGGCAGTCACATTTCTGGCAGTGATGTTCATGTTCAGAATAGAGATTATGGAAAACACTTGAAACAAATCCGCTTTGTAAAAATATCAATACAAATTATTATCAGAATATATTGAGTAATTTCTTCTTGCTTAAAAGACATTTAGATGATGTCAGATATTTGAAAGTACCATAGATTTAAGACAAAAACACATGATGTAAATTTGTACTATCTTTTAATGTGTACAAAGTAAATCTTTATTTGCTATATTTTTTATTATGACATTTTGGACAAAATGCTTAAACTTTTAATTACATGTATTATGAATTCACCTCAGTGGAAGATGATAAATTGATCTTTCCTTAAGGTGTAAACTATCATATGCACAAATCCCCAGGATCAAAGTTTGCACCAGAAGAATCAGACTCTTGTTAACATTGAGGTTGTTCTGTGCATATTATTACCGTTTATAAATGACAAGTATATGATAATCTTTGGAAGTTCACATTACAGGGTAAGTGTTGATGAGAAAGTATGGTTTTCTTGAAAACATTGGGAGTTTAAAACGTTTTGGGTTTTCTTTTTGACAAGTAACTTTCTCGATAATATAATCTCACCTTTATCATATTTTAATGGCAATTTTAACTGAATAAGCCCTTAGCAAAATCAACTGCAGTAAAAGTTTTTTCTTATATCCATTTTTTCAGACTGGCTAAATTCCAGTTGAATAGCAGTTAATCTAGTAAATGTGAGCTAATTTTCATATAGCAGAATCTGCATCTTCCTTTTGTCTCAGTCTATGCCTTTCTATATGCTTTTACAATGGTTTGAGCATCACGGATGATGCGAGGATCCCTTAAATGTTAGTTATCGGCTCTGTTTCTGGGAACACCCTTCTTTCTCCAGTTCAGACTGGGTTAACTAAGGGAAGAAGTACAAACTCTGAACAGATTCCAGGTTCTTATTCCAGGATTGTTTTGGTGTCAGAAAAAGGCAGAAAGGTTCAGCTCATAATCGATCTCGCTAAAACAGTTGTTCAGGAAGAATGCTACAAGATGGAGACTCTGTCAGTGACCAAGAATGCCACAAGGCTCTGTGACTGTGAGGTCTCCATCAATTTTCATGGCGTGTTCATCCACATCCCGATCCCTGCACCACAAATAAAATACCTCTGGTTTTGTTATGATAAGAAAGTACTTCAAGTTAGATCTTTTCCATTTGCCCCCACCACCGACACCACAGTCTTTATCAGAGTGATGGGAGTTGTTGCAGTCCTTTTGCAATTTCCATCCTCCATTATTTTGATGTCTGATTGAAGTACGACATCATCAGTCTGAAGGATCTGTCCCAGTTCGTCAGCAGTGACTTGTCTATGACTTATCCCAGCCTAGAGAAGACGAGTATATATATATATATATATATATATATATATATATATATATATATATATATATATATATATATATATATATATGTATGACGAAACAAGATGGCCGCTATCGCTTAACCGGCTTGAAGCAACTGTTCCGTGTTAGTTCCGTTTTCATTATATTTGTGTTTGTTGCCTGTTTTCATCTTCGGTATTGTGTTTATTATCTATTGGCTGTTAAATTCCCGGAAACTCAAATACATCAAAACTCATAGATTCTGTTAATATTTTCAACCTCAAACAGTCAGTTAACCAACCCACCTATAAACATTGGACACATTTTAGACTGGATTTTTCATAGACCTGATGATAACATTCTACGGTCCTCCCTGGCATCCCATGACCTTGCGTCAGATCACCTCGGCATTATATGTCATCTTCACATATCAGTCCCTAACCCTCTGCCTTTATCTGCTACTAGGAGAAACCTACGTATGATAAATAGAACCAAACTAATGCACGACATCCAATCTAACCTAACAACTTGCTTACCTCCTACCGCAGAACAACTAGATAACTGTCTACGTACATTACTTGACAAATATGCCCCAGCCACCAAGTGCAGCGTATCAGTTCAAAAGTGTTCTCCATGGTATAGCAGTGTTAGGGACCAGCTTCGCACTGCTAAAAGAGACCGCCGTAAAACTGAGAGGCTCTGGCTTTCCACTTTCCACCAGACTCACTATTCATAAGCAAATCTATGAAGTCGCTAAGAAGATGTCACAGATATAGTCCATGCAGCGAAATCAGCCAACTACACTACTAAGATCATGGAAAGTTCCAGCTGCAAAGAGCTCTTTGAGATTACTAACAAGCTAATGTCAAGGAACAAATTAACACCACTTCCAACTACCTTCTCTCCAGACGACCTTCTGGACATGTTTGCAAATTTCTTCCGTGACAAAGTACAAACCATTAGAGATAAGCTTGACACCACAATTTCAATTGATTCGACGTCACCATACAGTTGGGATACAGAATTTGAGCGGCAACCATTAGCAGCATTTGAACCTGGCTCTATGGATTTCGTACGTACAATCATGATGAAGAGTGTACGAAAGTCATGTGAACTTGATCCAATTCCAACATCACTGCTGCTTGAGTGCTTAGATCCAGTATTGCCTTCACTAACTGATGTTATTAATACCTCTCTCTCTCTCATCTGGGGAATTCCCATCATTTTTCAAAACTGCCATTGTAAAGCCTCTGCTGAAGAAACCAACACTAGACCATAACGATTTAAAGAACTACCGCCCAGTTTCTAATCTCCCATTCATTTCAAAAATCTTAGAAAAGGTTGTTCTACCCAGCTTGTATCTCATCTAAATTCAAATAGTCTTTTTAGCAATGTACAATCTGCATATCGCCCTTGCCACAGTACTGAAACAACTCTTCTAAAAGTAGTTAATGAATTCTCTCTGCGTTGGATAGAGGAAAGATTACAGTCCTCACCCTCCTTGATTTGTCTGCAGCATTTTACACAATCGTCCATGATATATTGCTTCATCGTCTCCAGCATGTATTTGACATTCATGATACAGCCTTACTGTGGTTCAAGTCCTACTTGGTCAACAGGACACAAATTGTATCTGCAAATGGAATACATTCCAGCCCAGTTGATCTATGTTGTGGTGTTCCACAGGGGTCTGTTCTTGGGCCTGTTCTCTTCATTCTGTACACTCAGCCGCTCTCAAGTGTCATAGATCATCATCCAGTGTCTCACCAATTGTACGCTGATGACACCCAAATATACAAATCTAGCCACCCAACTGAAGTTGATGCTACCTTACAAGATGTAGAGAGGTGCATTTCTGATGTGAAATCATGGATGACATGTAACAAGCTGGAGATGAATGATGATAAAACTGAGGCCATTCTGATCACAACACAAAGACTTTCTCATTCACATCCTTTACCTCAAACAATAAATATCAGCAACACCAACATTAAATTCACACAATCAGTACGAAACCTAGGTGTTACTCTGGACAGTACTCTCACATTGCACCAACATGTCATGAACATATGCAAGGCTGCATATCTTGAGCTGAGACGCATCAGCTCAATTCGCAAATATTTTTCAGTTGATGCCACTAAAACACTTGTGTGTTCATTAGTACTTTCAAGACTGGACTATTGTAACTCAATTATGTCTGGTTCATCTCAATATCTACTCCAGAAACTTCAAAAGTTCAAAACACAGCTGCTCGGATCATACTTAGAGTACCACGATCAGAGCACACCTCCCTGCTGCTCTGTACCCTACACTGGCTATCCATTCGATCCAGAATCAAACACAAAATTTGTTCTCTGTGCTACATGTCACTGTCGGACTCTAGTCCAACATACCTATCTGACCTCATCCATGTGTACAAAACAGAAAGATACTTACGCTCCTCTTCTGACAATCGTATACTCATTATTCGCACTATAAAAACAAAGTCATATGGACAGCGTTCTTTTGCATACCAGGGCCCAGCAAGGTGGAATGAATTGCCCACTGAACTTAGACACAAAGACACAGTGATCACATTCAAGAGAGGTCTCAAAACTCACTTATTTCGACTGCAAGAACAAACTTAAAGACCTAAGAATGTTTCCTACCTAAAATATTCTCAACATGTTTTTTTATTTTATGTTTTTCTAATTTCGTGTTGTTTGTTTTTGTTATAATATTATTATGTTTCTTATCTTATAGGTGTTGTCTAATGTTGTAAAGCGCTTAGAGCTTCTAAATATTAGGCACTATACAAAGTCCTCATTATTATTATTATTATTATTATTATTATTATTATTATTATCATTGTTGTTGTTGTTATTATATATATATATATATATATATATATATATATATATATATATATATATATATATATATATATATATATATATATATATATATATATATATATATGGGGATGAATTTCTTCACCATCCTATGGAGTGATGGTGTTGCTTGACAGCTCACCTCACTCCTCCTCTCCTGGGAACTCTAATATCGGTCATGGACTATGGACTATGTACCATAAGAGACTTTACTTGCAGTTCCTTCTAGCAAACACGCAATAGCTGAATGATGCTCTATCAGCTTGGATTCCCCTGGGATTTGACTTTTACCACCAGCTGCACTGGTGGCTAAATCTGGACAGGTTTTTGATTGCAGCTGCAAGTCACACCATCAAAGCACTCTCCTTTTAGTACACCATAGCATCAAATTCAGGATTAGGATAAATAACTTGGAAATGTGGGTAATGTGCCTAGCCTAACAGGCCTGTGTCAGCGTCATAAGGCATCACTGTTTTCACGCCACCTCATACATTTCTCTAGCAGCATACCTGGGGCATTGCGGGAGGTAGAAAATTTATCCTCTCTTCGTGCAGAGGTTGAGAACCTCCTCTCTGTGTAAGAGGAGTATCCTGGGTTAAAGTCTGACAGATTTGGTCATGTGTTCGTCATGGAATGGTCCAGGTACCAAGCAGTAGCCAAGTCATTTTTCCAGCTGTGGAGATCTTTGATGGACTTGTTTGTTATAACACTGAAAACAAACTCCTAATTTATGGTAGTGCAGTACTGATTCGGAGGGCATCAGTGGTGAAAGCTTTTAGTTGAAAGTAAGTTTGTCAAAACAATTTAGCAGGTGCTCCACTAAGCCAAGATCTCCACTGCACAGCTCATCTCGTTACCCACCCTATTTCCCCAGCAGTCATGGTTCAGTAACCTACTCAGCCTGCTGGTAGCTGAACCTATGAAATTATCACGGAAACAGAACCTTTTGTTGCAACACGGGAAATCCCTATTCCACTTCAGCTTGCGGATTGCCTGCCATTATCGATGGCACGTCTTGCACGTAAAATCTTTCAGGACCTGTTCTCCAGCTGCTATGCCAGCAGTATTGTTTAGGGTAGGAGGCATTTACGATGCAAAAGTGGAAAGTCTTTTGTGATTCATGCAGTAGGAAATATGTTTGTTTCTAATCTCAAGCCATTTTATCCGTTGGGCCCAACAGTGATGACATGGCATGTGGCTTAACCATCTACCAGCCTTCAGCAGTGAACTGAAAGCTTAAGTGAAATTGTTATATATATAGTTTTTGGTGTCGTTCATAAAAGTAATTCTAATTGTGTAATGCGTGCTATGATTGCAAAAATTATCTCCGTCTACCTTGGTCTGATGTCCAGTACGTTAGGTCATATCAGAAGAGGATGGCATTCTGTATGTTTGCTGTTACCATGGAGTCATTCTGGGATAAGGTTTTTCTTTTTGTGGCGTTTAATACTAATTCAAGATGAGAATACTTAACTTGGACTGGGGAGTTAGGGTTGAAAAGACGGATAAGAATAGCAGCGGTAACCGGTAATATTACATAATTAAAATAAGTTCTCTTTTCCCAAAGTTAATGTGTCGAGATGAAAATGTTAGGACTGTAAAGGCATATGGTGGCAGGGATGTGGATGATAGTTTTGAGGAAAACATTGTCATCAAGGGAAATTTACAGTTTAGGTGGTTGGGATTGTGATCTTGACTGCATTGAAAATGAAGCAAGTGGATGATACCTGGAAATGATTTTCTTCTTTAACAGTAGCTTCCTGTGGGTCAGTGGTTCTTTCCAAGGCTTTCCTGTGTTTCTCCTAAACAGTTCTACTAGCTAATATATATAGCCTATCTGGCGTTGAAACATGGCATTGAACCCCATAACAAGAGCAGCAAAACTGTTTGCAAGACAAAACACTTTAGAAAACATTTTGAAGCCCCGTAAAATGTATTGAAAGATATTTAAAAAGTATCTCTATAGGGATGTACCAACCAAACATTTAACACCGTTTACACTTGGTAAAATTAAATCAGTGTTTCCCAGCCTTTTCAAAGAAGAAGAAGATTCCTTCTTAACTTTAAAAACACCTTCATGGACCACCATTTGCTAATAGTTGTACGTTTAGGCTTACTTCGAATAAACCCATGGCTTTCTTCGGGTCTGCAGCCTACAGGTTGGGAGCTACTGATCTAGATAGTAAGTCACCTAAAGACCAGAGTGCATGCCATTATGTTGATTGTGTTCAACTCTACTTACCTAAGAACAAAGGTCGTGGTTGTTGTGGTTTTAAAGCCATGATAGCCTGGACATAGCAGGAAGTATATCTGGCAGAGGAGGAACCTGGGAAAATCACAGGATGAACCACAACCTATGCAAATTTACTGGTAAGCTTTCTCACACCACCAAAGGTCAGTAAGCCTTTGTTTATTCAAACTTTGAATGACCTCTGTACACTCTCACTCTGGGCTAATAATGTTTGGACACTATTAATACGACTCTATTATCTTAAACAAAGTAACAGAAAAGAGCAAAAACAATTAAGTTTTGTAAAAGTGAAAAATTTTAGAACAGCTATAAGTATTGTGAATCAAATTCAAAATAATATTAGAATTTCTAACTAGAATCATAGACATCTGAATAAACTTTAGTGGTATTCTAAAATAAATCCAACACTGACAGTGTTTATGTGCCTGTGATCTCTGTTTCCAAGAATATTATGTTTGAGCACTTTTTATTTCCAGAGAAGAATAACTTGAATTAAATAATTTGAATAACTAAATTCCAGCCCAAATGAAATAATGGACACACCAATAGTACAACTGATTCTGCTCAGTTCTTATAGCACGAATGAATAATTTCTGGATAAACAATCTGACATAGTTCTGCACTTGACCTCAAATTACAATTAGCATTTTTTAAACTTACCTAATAAAAAATTTCCATCTGGCAGGTTGCAAACGTCTACAAGATAAAGTCTTGGTCATAATTAGAAGGTTTGCTACTAAAATTGTAATGTAAAATATAAATAACAGGCAGACCAAACATTTCATGGGGAATTTCCAATTTTCGTGACTCACATTTGAGATAAACATGTTGTTTACAAACCTAAAACCGATGATTCAGGTTAAGTAGAGAATGAACTTGATTTTGGACAAAGTCAAATCCAAAACAGAGTTTTCCATAGCAAATTATGAATAAATTATTTAGCAAAAAATGCAAATTAAATATACATAACATTATTGCCAATTTTGATTATACAGCTTACATAGACAAATTAATACTGTTAGTACTTAATCTTTCTGATATAGTTGTAAAAGTTTCCCAAGAAAATCTTTTAGTTTGTCATAAAAATACCATGCTAGCTAGTAGGCAAGGTTATCTGAATTGTCAAGTAGCTGTGTTTTCTTACATGATGAGGTTAATACAGGTTGATATCTTGGTAACTCTTGTCATGTCACAAATTATTCAAATGTGTCAAAATGTTGCCTCAATTTGTATATATTGTATTGTCTTCCTTAACCTTGCAGATCCTGTAGAAAAAGTAAGAATTGAGCTCGTAACAATCATGACGGGTCATAGGATGTACTCAGAATCCCAAATTACGGCAGACAGTGTGATCTATGAAGTTGAGGATGGAGAATATGAAGTTACCTGTACAGCTGAAGGCAGTAATCCCAGCCCACAAATGACTCTTAAGTTGAATAATAATGTACAACAAGTTGACACTAGCCTGGAGAAATCTTTTGTAGGCAACAGGCCATCTTACAAAGGAACATTTCGTAGAGTGTTTTCTTTGAGTGCAGAAACAATTGATATGCAGACAATTGAGTGTTCAGGAGGAATCCCAGGAAAACAGTTCCCTGATAAATATGCAGGGCTTAAACTTAAGGTATTGTCAGGTATGTAAACTGTAATATGCAGGGCTTAAACTTAAGGTATTGTCAGGTATGTAAACTGTCATATGCAGGGCTTAAACTTAAGGTATTGTCAGGTATGTAAACTGTAATATGCAGGGCTTAAACTTAAGGTATTGTCAGGTATGTAAACTGTAATATGCAGGGCTTAAACTCAAAGTCTACTCAGGTATGTTTGTAAACTGTAATAGGTAGGCACTAATACAAAAAGTACAACAGAAATGGATTCTGCTTTTGGAAAGAAAGTATCCCATGTAAATTCTTCAAACATTTTTTGCCACATATTTCATTTTTGGCAACAGGTTTTTCCATGACAAGCTAACTTAAAAAGATCTTCAAATATTCTTTAAGGTTGCCCAAGTTGAGTTCTGCAATATTTCAGAACCTAAAACGGGAATGTTTACCTGTGAATTCAAAATAGAACAGAAACACAATGTGGAATAAATTCAAATGGTCTCCAGAATGAACACAATGAAATTATTTTCAGGCTTCCACCAGATTACTGTGGCTGAAAATCTTTACATTTATAAATTTGTATTTCATCCATTTTGCATAGTAATCCTGTGTCAAAGTCGTTACGTTGACAATTTTCATTCCATTGGTTGCATCTCTACAACCTTTATGTAAAGAAAATGAAATAATCAGTGAAATATTCAACAACTGTTAAAAAGTTTTTTTTATTTCTAAAGCGCTTACAAAAATTATTTTTCTTGATAATTGTATAACTTCACTTTTAATCAGTACTGTATTGTCTATATTTTATCAGGGTGCCATTATACCCTATAATAGATTATTTTTATCATTAATGCAGTTGCAGTTCTGTTTTATCATAAATTCAGTGTTATCATTTGCATTTCATGAAGCAAACTTTTATTGAGACATAATATGGCGAATTCTGTTATCTCTCATCAACCGTCTTTAATCAGTCAGATGTATTGTGTAAGCTATACTCCACTGACAGTCTGCAGTTTTCATTTTGTTTAAGAGCACGGTATGTTTAGTAGGCAGAAAAAGTGGAACCAGTCTAATACCATAAAACAAAATGTCATGCAGTGATCTGCAAGGACCACTGTTAATAGTTTTGAATGACAATTTATAGTAATGTCAGGATTTTAAAACGTGCACATAAGAATGCAATACCCTTTTTAAAGTGGAACATTTGCAATAGAATTGCATGATTCCCACAACCCTGCTCTTAAGACACATCGCGCCGATGATCCAGTGGTTACAGTGTCCGCTTCGGATGCGCACGGTTGGGGGTTCGAACCCCGGCTGAGTCATACCAGAGACTTATAAAAATGGTACTTACAGTTGCCTCGCTCGACGCTCAGTATTCAGAGGTTAGTATTAGGACTGGTCTGCCTGGTGTCAGGATAGTGTGACTGGGTGGGACATGATGAAATATGTCTGCGGCATGATGCCCCAGTGCTAAACATCACTTTAAACTGCCAAAATCACACACATACCAAAGCAGGCTTAATTTTTGATATCCTAAATATGGTTTATATGAAATGTTGCTTATAGTGAAAATAAGTAATATATAATTTTGTATATCAATCCGGATATATTAATTTTGCTCCCATGTTATGTCCATTGGACACAATCATAAAAGTTATTGGTAATTTAGATGGAGGTTACAGAAGCTTACAATGAAGAATAAACATCTACACAATGTGGAAGGCAAGGAAATGAAATTTTAATAGGAGTGTAAAGGCATGAGAAAATTTAGTACATCTTTTAGTAACATAGCCAGCAAAGTATTTTCTGATTTCTTCTTCATCACAGGTTGCCATCTTTGTTAGCCAAGAATCATCAATCCAATTCATTGCATATTGATCCTAGACATTTATCTAGTTCAAACTGTGTCTTGAACAAGTGCCCGCTGTGATGAATGAGTTACTGTTCACAACAAGCAAAAACAATTGAATAGTGATCTTTTGGTGACATATTAGGTATTCAGTAGGGTAACTTCATTACGTTCACATGCCTTAACTGGAAGGAAATATTTGTCTTGATGGATTAAATTCGAAATCAATGTGCATGCAACATGTTGGTGCTTTCCTGCGACATGTTACATTGTATGCAGATGCCATTATTTCCAAATCTCCTCTTCGATACTTTTTCACTCAGATTATTTGGATCCTCATATCTTTTAACTGCATCCAGTCATCATTGTTGCTTACTATGTCAGTTATGTATGATAAGGGTCAATGTCAATCAATTATGTGTGCTAAGGGGCAATGTCAATCAGTAATGTATGCTACGGGTCAATTTCCAATGAAGCAGACTGACCGCCCATGGCTATTGAAGATGATTCTTTGCTAGTGAAGATGAACTGTGTATGTGCTTTTCATAATTTGGCATGTATCGTAGATAGGTATAATGCACCGAAAATTGTGGAAATACATTGTTTATATTGGTACCATTTGATATTCAGTTCATTAGATTTGACAGAATCTTTTGAGCAGCAACCAAATCTCAAAGTAAATAAGATAACGACTGACATTTAAAACCACTCTTGGTTGTTTGAGGGATAGAAAGCATAAGCTACATTGGAATAACGATTTTCTATGTAGGTAGAATCTGTTTGCCTATAGTATAAATTTTTTTAAGTAAATGAAAGATGACCCTTTTTTGTAAATCACACAAGGAGGGGTTTTACCATTCTCCCTTTTATAGCTTGACCTAATCCTTAAAACAAATCAAGTTTAGTCAGTTCACTTGGAAGACATACACGGATTGTCTTTTACAAATTCAATGACAAATTTGACAAATTTTGAATTAATTTTTGCCCTAAAATTGCCGGTATATCTTAATCATGTTTGTTCCTTATGTATATGTTTATTTCTTCAATTTGTAGTGGTTCCTGATGTGGAATGTGAAAACGTGTCTGCACTAGTCAGAGATCGGCAAACAAAACTGACATGCAGACTCCACAGTATGCGTGACATGGACTGCAGTCGCATCAGCTGGAACGATGGCTACAATAATTTTGTCATTAACCCAGGAAACGAAGCTCAGGATCCCATATATGGTATTGTTATGGTAGATTGTGATGTAAGTATTCTTATCCACACATAAACGGGAGATTTTCAGAATATTTTCCTTCTCTTTGTAAATTGCTTACAATATACATTGTTTTCAAATAGGACACCTAGGTTTGGCCAACGTTGTATCAGCATTGTTTCCAATGTTGACGCAAGGTGGCGAAATATTCGCCCAAGGTCATTTTTCACTGGGCCTCTGTTCGGCATTGCTGAGTTAATGTTGGTCCAACATTACACTTTTATGATGATCTGTAAGCCCAGTGTTGGCCTAATATCATTTACAAATTGGGCCAACTTTGAGCTAAGTTGGAATGTATTCAAAACTCATTTTGCTCATTGGGCCCCTATTGGGCCGTAGTGGCCTAATGAGCAAAACGATTTTTGATTATGATGCGTGATGTTACGACGTTTTACATGAATTTCCGTGTGTAATGTTCTAAATATTCTGTCCCTGCTGATATAAACCTAAATAGGAATAATAATCAAGTAAACTAAAGAAAACCTGATTGCAAACCTGTTGTAAACAGTCAAATTTCACCAACCCAGCCCTTCCATGCTCAAATAAACTATGCTATTTGGTTTCAAAAATATTGTAATTTCCGTCTGAATATGATTCTCAAATGTTTTTACATATACAAATTCTAAATTCATAAAAATAAATCTACCTGCATGATACAATTTAAAAATATTCCAATAAAGTGTAAATTAAAATTTAAAAAGAAAAAGAAAACATGCTGAACCACTCAGAGAAATTCTCTGCTTCTCATAGAGGTACCATAGTTCTAATTTCAAGGGGAATTACGTGTTTTATCATGACGGTAGACAGCATTGAACTTGGAAACACTTGACCCGAGCTTGAGTCAACACATATTTTAATAATTGGCATTAAAACCACTTAAAACATCACTGGCCTAATGAGTGTGTTTCCGATGTTGATCATTCAGGAATGCTGTGACATTGACCCAAGATCGTATACCCAATTCGTATCATGTGATTATCAGTCAAAATCGGCTCATCATAGGTGTGCTGTCTACGTAAAACTTCTGGAAATATTTGCTGCACATAATGTGCAAACTTTTAAATTTGAAATAATATGATGCAAATACCTTTGCATTGGTGAATGTTTCAAGACAAGAAAGCATTTGCTGCAGATGTTCTTTAAATACCAGATGCAGATGCTTACAAAAACAATTAGCAAATATTTGGCAGAGATGGTGCAGGCACATTTACTCTTTAGTAACCATTTTCTTCAGAACACAGCTGCAATTAATCTCAACACATTCTGTAAGAGTTTTGCTGAGCACATTTTGCAAGTGGACAGTTTGGTTTAACTAAAGTCTACCCCTAAACGGAATGAACAGGCAATCATACTTTTATAAATGCTGCTTATCCACTGTCAAAAAATTATAATAGAGGAAAAACCTCTGTACAAACTCTAACAATGCTCATTTTAATTTGAAAGAATGCATCCTGGCATGACGGGGTTGTAAGTTTCTGCAAATGATGATAATCTGCCATCAGCTCTTGAAGCTGTTAGCACAAAAAATTATGAAAAACCTTTCAAAGTTTTTTCCAAAACCCACTTAACAGAACTTCAGAAACTTTGACATCTTAGTTTGAATGCAAATGATGCAGATAGGCCACCGTTACCAGAAATAGTGGGGTATGAGTGGTCGAAAGAGATTGCCATTTCTAAACATTGCCATCTCGCCTGTCCTTGTGGGTTCAAGTCTCGGGCTAAGCCATTATGGGTATGTTAGTAGCTTCCAGTGGATTGGTGGTTCTCATCAGGATTTTCCCGGGTGCTTCCTTCACAGGTGTTCTGTCCACCATGTATACCCTATCGTGCACTGAAAAATGGCATAACCACGCACCCCAACATGTATAGCCTATGATGCACTGAAAAATATGCAAACAACATGATCTCATTAAACCACTATATAGAATTAAGCAAACATTGGCAGAGAGCATTCTGGTGTAAAGGCCTTGGACAAATAATGACATGCCATCAAATATAGAGAAACCTCGAAACAGTGGTTTTCATAGCATAGAGAAAAATTCAACAGAAAGTATCCCGATGTCCAATTTTTCTTGTCCAACTGCTCTACTTACATTAGATATCCTATTATGGCAGATGTCAACAAGATCAGTAGTCTTGGGCCCACTTGAGCCTTAGGTTTATTCGAAATATTAATTGTTTGTACTACTTTGCATCACCACATTAGAAATAGTGTGTAGAATATAAAGTCTTTTAATTGACATAAGACAAAAACTGTCATAAACATAACTTTAATTTGTTCCTCGAGTAATAGTAACAATCGTTACTTAAAACATGTCTACTTTGGCAGAACATGTAGTCATCATCTCTGGCGAGCTACAAATAAATTTGAAAGTATGTTTAAACTGCACTGGTAATGTACTTTTGTTTCTTAATCCAATGGCCATTCTACCTACACTTGTAACTGAATCTTGTCTCTAAAATCTATTGTCATGGTCTAAATCATAATAATAGATATGGGAGTGTGTGTGTGTGTGTGTGAGAGAGAGAGAGAGAGAGAGAGAAAATACAGACAGATAGACAGACAGAGACAGAGGGAGAGAGAGAACACAAAATGCAAAAAACGCCATGATTACCATTCACTTTGAAAGGAGGGCAAGCATGACAAAGCCTAGATTACGACACAGTACCCACCCTAGAATTTTCCCAGGTTGGGAATTTGCTATCGAAATGTCTTCTTTTTCAATAATTTGTCACTCTCCAGCAAGAAATCATTTTTGTTGTTTTGGGGTCTTTTTTAAAATTTAAAACAACATGGTTTAATCTCCACGATTTCTTCGTTTATGAGTTAGGGTTATTTCTTTCTGTATTGCAGTCTATTACTCACGAGAACAAATCAAGGACAGTCACAACCTCCTTGACGTTTGATTTGGTTCAGGAAGCCCTCTTCGATGCAGTGTTTTATGTTGAGTATTCCTATGGTAAACAAGAACACAGGTATCCGGTGAAGCTCAATATGAAAGGTGATTATTATTGTTATAAAAATTATCTTACACATACAGACAGACACACACACACACACAGAGCTGTTTGAGCTGTCGGGGGGGGGACATTATATATATATATATATATATATATATATATATATATATATATATATATATATATATATATATATATATATATATATATATATATATATATATATATACATATACATATACATATATATATATATATATATATATATATATATATATATATATATATAAAATCCTGTTTGGTTACAAGTCATCCTCCCACTTTATGGCTATATATTTTACTGTGACCTGCTTATAAGTTGCGGTGAAAATTTTGTTGTAAGATTCACTAACCGAAGTTTAGAAATGAAACAAAAACAGGCTTTTACAAGTTCCACGGGGTTTAAAGAGAAGAATTATGATGTAGGTTGGTCCTGTACAAAACTTGTGACAAATTTATACAAACTTACATCCAAACAGATGTGACAGACATCTTGAAAATCTTGTCAATACTCGGCCACAAAATTGAAATACTTATTAATATTGGGATTTCACACTTTGTATTGTGTCTGGATGGGTCTAAATGAAAATGATTTCAACCGGAAATCAAATATCGCTTGGTGATCATCTGGAACTCCTTTGCATTGTTACTTCTTCTGAATTGATTGTCATATTCACGAGGTTTTTACCTAAAGACTTGAGATGCACAGTTGGACCTAAATGAAGATGATGTCGTAATTACTGCATTTTTTTATTATCATTATTTATTATTAGTTTATTAGTATTTTCGCACGAACAGTTTGTTGGATGTATAAATTCTAGTTTCATTGTTTCATTCATTGGTCCTAGTGTGCCATGAGATTAGTGGTAGAAGTGTGCCTTTAGAATAAAGGTCCCAATGTGACATTAGACTAGTGGACCAAGTGTGCCGTTGGGCTAGTGGTCCCAGTGTGCCTTTTGTTATACACATGGTACTCATATTAGACCATTTGTCCAAGTGTACCTTTTGCTATTCACAATTCTGCAGTAATTGTCAGTATTCAGTATTTTAATGTTTTTGGCCGTTTTGTTTGTCTGTCCGTCATACCATCCATCATACACACCTTCAAAACTTTTTAAAATATTTCAAATTGGGTACATATATATGACTAGTGGTCCTGATGTGCCTTGTATTATTCGTAATCCTTCAGATTCATTGTGTTTGCTTTCCATTTGATATGTTCATCATTCATCATTCATATTTTCATTCCTGGAGCATAACTAGAAAAATGTTAGACATGTTAAACTTGTAGAGTATGACTTTGATAACTTTGTTATTCATATTTCTTGGTTTCAATATTTTTCCCTTCCTTTTGTTCAATAATCCATCCATCCATCATTCTCCTAAGTGAAATTCCTGCATCTTACCATATATCTTTCTTTAAAACTTCTTACATAGACTAAATTTTTTGTCCAGGTGTACCTTTTCTTAAAACTTGCTTCTTGTATTAGAATGGTTGTCCAAGTGTTCCTTTGTAGACCTGTTGCTTGTATTAGATTGGTTGTCCACGTGTGCCTTTCCTGGTGTCAGGATAATGTGACTGGGTGGGACATCATGCTATATGTATGCGGCATGATGCCCCAGTGCTAGACATCACTATAAACTGCCACATTGCAGACATCGTAGCGATATGACTGAAATATTGTTAAAGCTACGTTAAAAATCCAAATCACATCACACAGGTGTGCCTTTGGATATTTATAATTCTTCGGATCCATTTTTATTTGATTTTATTCCTTTGGCTGTGTTCATACATCTATCTTCCATCCAATTGTTTCCAGGGTAAAACTCCAGAACTATTTACTATATTATTGTGGCATTTTGATTATGATTAAACTAATGGTTTAGTTGTGCCTCTTACTATTCAAAATTCTGCAGTTTTAGTACTTTTATCGTTTTCATCTAAAGGGGACAGAAGGCAAAGGGCGACACAATTGTGTCTCCTTAATATTCGGACGTTATTTTTGTCACCCCAAAATGGGTTTGTTATCAAAATGGTTATCATATGTAACATCTGGATTGTGAACCGAGTTAATCATGTTAGGTAGATGAAACTTATACGTACTTGTTTTGTAAATATACTTCGTTCAAAATGGAAGACCTTATATTTGCTGCATGTAAACAAAGGTGCGTTATGGAGACACTGTATAATTTAAATTCTGTCTGTTTCAGGACACATATATATCCATGACAAATTAATGGATCTCTTTCTAGGTATTGTGAAATGAAGTGTTATATTATGATTATAATAAGCCCTGCCTTTAACTAGGTAGCTATGTTATATGATTTAGTGATCGTGCGTTTGTTGCATAAATCGAGCAAAGAAAGAATGACAACCAGTTATTTTGAGCATGCGCAGCGCACAAGCGGGAAGATGGCGGACGAGGATTCCGCGCTACAATGTAAGTATTGTTTTGTTATGCTAGAATAACCTTCGAGCCTTTTCAATAAGGATATAAACAGTAACCTATTTAACAAATGTCCAAGTAATGTTTTTTTCAACTATGTTATTAATCTGATTGATAAAAGTTCTTTTGAATATGAAGTTGACTGACTTTGCGCTAATACTAAGGTGATTATGTAAATTGTAAGTTTCAACTGGAGGATCAATTTAAGATAACAAAATTCCTGAGTTGCGTAGGCTAACTCATCAGTCCCAAGAAACAGTACATGTTGAATATACCCCTGTTGTTATTTTAAAAGAATAATTCATTGAATATTTTTACAGATCTAGCTGTTAAAACGTGTTCGTTGCTAAACAATCTACATCAAATTTGTGGCGCGAGAAAGATGCACACGATGCCATTAGTAGTTAATGGGGCCACTTTAGCGTCAATGGGAATTAGCATTACAAAACCCCCTGGACCACTTTGGCGTCAAGACTTTTCAGATCACACTGGGACACGTTTAGCTTCAAGAGGAATTGAACATTGGGTGGCGTCATGAGATTAATAGGGTCAAAACCTTTTATAGGGTGAAATGTATTTGCAAGGACCAAGGGTTGATAGGGACAAACATACAAATACACAGCTAAACACACAGTAAAGAGGACAAAAATGTTCTAAAGAAAGACCCACAGATAGAATAGAGACTCAAGAAAGAAAAGTCTATTGTTTGGGTTCAAAACATTTATTTAAGTATATACATGGGCTCTCTGGCCTGTGCTTTGGTCTAAGCACTATCCATTTAATGCATATACATGTGGACATGAAACAAACCTATTTACCTGTTGTTTAGTTCTTCGTTCTAGTAAACTACTGTTTAAAATTAAAGTTTACTCCTTTCTCAAATCCCTTCATATGCATATTATTACATTTAATGTTCATTTATAAGAAAAAGCTAAAACAAAACAAGGAACAACCAATCAAATAGGACAAAGTTCATGTTTCTCTCTACATCCGTCGCACACGTTGTTAAAAATCTGGTCAGCTACCATTTGTGTCCCAGCGTAGATGTTTCCTATCACTTACTCCAATTCATTAGTAAATATGATGTTATGTCTGTCGTGCTAGGTACACTTATCGGTAAGCAAATCAAGTGCAGTCATTTTCTTCTTCCCATGGAGGTACAACGTATGCCATATGAATGGTCACTTTTCCATCGGTGATGTCAAATTTGTCTCTCATCGTCTGCACGCCTTCCATAGCCCTCAAACGTTTGGAAGAAGTTAGTTCTGCAGGTTTGCTAAACCCGAGACATACAGGCGAGTTCAAACTGTTGTGATACATACATAGGCTCAAACGAATTCGATCTTTGACTTGGCAATGACATTTGATTTCCTCTAACAGTGACTCAAGTAGGTATGTAATGAAACCGGCTACTTCCTCGTCTGGAACGTCAGACGAGGAGTCTTTAAATTTCACCGTGTATGTGTAAGTTGTCGTCCTAAATTTTCTCTCGGTCGCTGTCTGAGTCATTTGGATGCTAAAATACTCCTTGAGGTCTACTGAATCCTTTCCCTTCTTGGACGCGCTTTACTGTGACGGTATGGTGGTGAAAGAGGTCAGTGATGTTTGTTACTTCTCTTTTTTCATCTGCATAGAGTGATTCATGTTTCTCGTCGCTTGTCCTCGCAATGAAGTGTCCCTCTTGGAGGTCGTCCCTTTTTATACAGGGCAATATCAGCATGTCCATAAGGTAAAGTCTTGTGGTCTGAAAGTTGCACTAGTTGCACGTAGTTTGTCATGGCGTTAGTACATAAACAACTAAGATGTGGTACTAGTTTGGTGATGTGATCCTGAGGCATAGCATCACACCCGAGTTTCTCGTTGGACTTAAGTCTTACGCTCGATACTTGCTGTTTGAAAGGATTAATTTTTCTTGATTGACGTTGGAAAAGACAATGAACTATCGGTCTTGGACGTTGTCCCTTTATATGTGCCGACCAATATCGACGCGACCGTACGGCAAAGTGAAGTGGTTGGGAAGCCTCACTCGCTTCAGGTACACGATTTGATACAGCTTTTCCAAGTGTCGACTGACGATTTGGTGAGTGGGTAAACGTACAATCTTGTTCGATTCACTGGTGATCACTTTAAAGTTTTCATCCTCTCCAGACTGCAAGGCTTCTTTCAATACGCCAAAGTTTACTACTCTACTGTTGCGATAATTGAGAGTCAATCCTTTTACTTTACACTCGGTGTGCACTTCTCCATGTGGGTCCAGGTATTCGTATCCGTAGTTTTTGGGACCGTCACTAGCAAAACTTAGAATCTTGTCGTCGTAGTGTTCGTCCGTCCAGGCTCCTAAACGGTCTCCTTCGATGTCAGGGTGACGTTGACAGGGGCGATCGATGTAGATGCAACTGTACGTGTCAAAATATAGGACGTGATCACTTCAACAGTTCTAAAGCTTCGTACAATTTTAAGCGAGCATGGGCTGTCACGTAGGCCGCAATGATGACATTTCCAAATTCGTCGGCTTGTACAAAGTCCAGTTTTCCTTCGTAATTGACTAAGATCAAATGCTCACGAACGATATCCACGCGTTTCATGTATTTGGCTTTGTCGTGAATCATCCGGAAGTATCGGGAAGGTTCTGTCAAATACTCCGTCTTGGGGAAACACGGTCGTTGTGTCATTTTTCCCCACAGGCAATTTAACATCACTTTGGCAAACGATCGCCTTCCTTCGTTTTTCTCAATGTGGTTTAAAGTGATGCCTTCCTGCTCCCAGTATTTCTCTTTGAATTTCATTTGGTCTTCGGGACATGGCACCAGGAAGGATAGCCACTGGCTTCTTGTTTCAGTTTCAAAAAGGCACCCACGTAGTCTGCGATAATGCCTTTCTGAGTCTCGTCTCCCTTGTGGTATTTTTGTGTCTTGGGACAGTGGTAAATTTCGTACACTTCTAACAGCTGGTATAGCATGTCTAAGAGCTTTGAACAATTCCACGATGACCCACGTTCCCGTCAAGGCGCGTTCTTCCTGGGTGTGCTGACAAGGTTGGTCTTGGTTGCATGAAACCGTCTGATTGAAAGACGGTAATAGGCACATGCTTGTATTCGCACAGGTGATTTATGTTGATAAAGCGTTATCACCCACTCTAGACAAAGGTGTTTACTTGCTGTCCAGCTTTTGGAATTTTAGTCAGGGCTTGTGCTTTTTTATAGTCACCAGCTGGGGGATTGTCTCAAAAAAACAATTTCTTTGGACACAGCCCAAGTTAAAGCAGATATACTGTATGCACTGTACAACATACCTACCACTATAATAGGTGCAATTTTAAAAAATGGAAAATGAAACCACATTGTTATTTGAGGCATAAAAATGTTATGTAAGTTGTTTAGATATTTATCTGTAGATTTCTTTTATTATATGTCAAATATTCCAGTATAATGACATCAGAATAGAAGGTGTTTCATTCTGATTTGGATGGTATTGAGCATGTCAGGAATTTGACTTAACATTTGAGCAGAAGATGTAACGTCGGCTTTACTAGTATTACTATTGCAATAGATAAAAATAATTCCACAAAATGAATTATAAATGAGATATATAATAAATTGTTATTATTATTATTAGTGTTGATCTTAAAAATCTAAGTAAATATCTTTGTAAAATTCTGATTAAATATCAGTCGATAATTTTATAATGTTATTTCTATTTTTACTTTTATTCATTTTTATTTTTTATATTTTAACTGAATGTATGTACTGTCCTGTGTGACTTTACATGCAAAGATAATTTTTTCTTGATAATAAATAAACGAATATTAAAGGGAAAAGAAATCTAAAGAAACTGTTTAAGACAACAGAAATAATAATGAGGGGAGGTTGGAGCCTTTGCATCCTTGATTTTCATTTGACAACATGGTAGCAATTTGACAATGAGTTCTTTTGCCATTTTAGGGTGTGATGAATACTTCGTGTCCATCCTAATGTTGTGAAAAGAATGCTGTGAAATTATTTAAACTCATGTATTAGGAATTTTGTTCATGATGCCCACAACATTTGGAAAAAAGACAAAAAAGAAAATACTAAAAGTATTTTATCACAGAGGTATGTAACTGCGATCAAAGTTAAATTCAGGATGTAAATTACACCATTTTATAGTTTATGCTTCATTTAAATCCTTGGACCACACAAAAAAATTTTAAAAAATAAGTTTGTACCGACCTACCTACCCTAATTTTGTTTCCAATGTTCGTGTAACCACAGCCACACATTTTTTTTTTATTTGGCCTTTCATGTCCACCAGTGCCTTAACTGCTGTGCAGCAGCATCCACTGTATAGATATCTCACTGGTTCTTACACTGATGCTGTTATTTTGGGTTTAATGCCATTTTGCAAGATAGAGGAACAACCTGGGAAAACCTTAGTAGGTTTAGTATCATAGAAAATATTGACAATACCATTTTAGACTTGGAATTTTTCTCGTCATGAGGAACCTTTTAAAAGTATGGACAGTTTGGTCTTGCAATTATTTTTTTTATAAATTTCAGCATTGAAAACCCTGTAAAAGAATGTAGCCAATTTTCAAGATTGGCACTTAGTATTATTCTTAATTTCTTCTGCTCAGTTGATTGGGGTTAGCCATGCAGAAAAATTCTCATGAGCTTCTCTTAAGCTGCACATGAGAACCTTGTTAATCATTTATGCAAATAGTGTAGACCTTGCAGGCTTATATTTATCTCAAAATCTCAAATAGACATTTAGCTGGAATACAATATTACTCGAGGATAATTCTAATGTTTAAGGCCCCATCTGCACGATGTATTCAATCTATCTTAAACAGGGGTATCCAAAAACTGAATTTTATACAATTTCATGTAGCCATGTACAAGAAACAGTTTTATGTTAACATAGCTCTCAATTAAGTTAATGAAGATTATTTTGTTATTTCCTATAATACCATTTTGTTACATTAATATTACCAGATTTATTCATTTTTAAACGTGGTAAATATAAAAAAATTATTAAAAATAATATTTGTAGATTTAAGATAAATAAATGTCATTTCACGGATTGAATGTTTCCATAAAATATCAATATTATATAATTAGTATTTTTCCAAAATAAGGAGGGCAAAAATCAAACATTATTTTAAAAAAAAGTCCATTATTCTGAATCTTTTGCTCTCATCATACATGTCCTTGTTATTTATTACTGTTAAGTGCTGTTGTGAATAATATGAAATAGTGTAATTAAGAATATTCTTCTTTTTATTATTATTATTATTATTATTACACCACTCCCTCGATAACTCGCGCCCAGATAGCTCGCAAACCCGCTTATAACGCGGGGTAAGGCGTGGATCCCATTTTTTAAACCATAAAATGCCAAAAAATGTATCACTATTTGTTGAACTTGAAGAAAATCGTGATCAAAATTGGTAACGGAAACTTTGATATATCGCTCGTTTTATCATCGAAAACGGTAGATAGGACCTGGAAATTTTAATCAACATTATGAAATGTCAACTTTTAATAAGAATTCATATAATTTGTTACATTTTCTTTTCAAACGACATTCTTAGTACACCGCAATTACCGATATTCAAAGATATTTCAGTCAATGAAAAATGTCACTTATGCATAGAGGAGACATTACTTTAATAAATAAATACCAATTAAATAAAAAAGTTATCAAAAGAAATTTGTGATCTAGTTCTATCTTTTAGTTCCTTTTAAGTGTAATCATCATAAATGCAGTGTGTCCTCTTGTAATTAAACGTAAAATGTGTCAATCTACTGTAACAGCTATGTCCGCGAGCGTTTCTTCGAGAACCTAATTAAGTGAGCAACGTGTTTCGATATAATAATAGCGGAAACATTTGCCGCATTGTTGCGCAAAATAAAAAGCGGGTCTCCTTTTATATATCACGGTAATTACATCTTTTGACTCAAATTAAGGAGGTGGAATAAAAAAAGTTAAAAAGTATGCAAATCCTAGATGTCAAACAGCGGCTCCGGTCGGAAGTTGGGTAACTCGTTTCAGTTGATCAGTGGAACACTGATACATTTTATTGTGTACGTAATCTATTAAACTTCCTTAAATTCACCTACTCAGTCATAATTGTGATTAAAGATAGCAAGGCAACCAAGCAAAATGAGTACTTTGTAAAATAAACAGCTTCGTTTCAGAGATACGGACCACTGTGGGAAAAACAAGTTTCAGATAATTCCTGAATTCACACATAGAGATATCCTCAAGGATGATAAGAAGTTTCACTATTACTTGCAATGAAATCACGGCATCAATATTTTACTAATTGAAAAATACAAAAATTTAGTTTCCATGTAGACGATTGTCTCGTGAAATAAATGTTGCGTCTTTTTGATAAAAGGGAATCTTGTTTGATAGTGTATCAACAGTTAGTCGGGTTCAATGCTTTGAAGACTCCTACTTTCGTAAAATACTACTGTGCATCATTCCGGGAACCAGACTAATCAGCAAAACAAAAAGCCATGACATAATACACGAATGTTTTCGCGAACTGTGTTTGGTTGTTGAAACCAGTTGCAATCATGATATCGATCTTTCAGACGTTGGACATTTTGAAAATTAATGTAATTTATAGAGAAAAACGAACAGTTTCATCAGAAAAGGCGCTTTACTGACAATTTTTCTTGACTCGATAATAAAACAAGGCTTCAGCCATTAAACATCCCAGTTCCCCCAACCCAGCGGTTTTATGGATGTCTAGTGGGTTTTTTGGAGGTCCCTCGGTAACTCGCGCCATCCCTTATAGTGCGGTCTGTGTTTTTGGACCCTGATGTGCGCGATTTATCGAGGGAAAGGTGTAATTTTTATCTTAATGAAAATAGTTTAGAACGACAAAAGAAAAGTTAATTTTGTTCACTTTGGTTCAGATGCTGCACTTTTCAATTGATGCACGTAAAACACTAGTCCCACAGACCGACCACTCCGGTGGCCTAGTGGTAGAACGCCCGCCTCGGATGCGGGAGGTTGCGGGTTCGAACCCAGGCCAAGTCATGCCAAAGACTTACAAAAATGGTACTAACAGCTGCCTCGCTTGACTCTCAGCATGACATCATGCTACATGTCTGCGGCATGATGCCCCGGTGCTGGACATCACTATAACTGCCACACTGCAGACATTGTAGCGATATGACTGAAACATTGTTAAAGCTACGTTAAAAATCCTAATCACACATATACACTATCCTATGCTGCCACTGTGTCGTGTCAGTGAATGCCGTGTTTTCAGTACATGATTTGCTGATTTACCCAAGATAACTGTGGAAATACTATAACATGGGGTGCGAAAGGATAGATGAAACTAAGACTAGTAAACTAGAATAGAGTACTTGACAACGCCATAAGCATCCCATGCAATACAATGAACAGTCTGCATTGCGGTAATACACATTTTACATTTGAAAATTTAAAACAAATTATTGTTAGATCGTGCCCTGGATATCGTTGTTTTGTTGTATTTCTAATATTTAATTTGTTTTGTTTTTCAGCTTTGGTACAAAACATAGTCTTAAGAGTGAAACCGACACGAGTGGAAGCAAAGCCCGGGGATGTCATTGAGTTTAATTGTCAAGAGAATTCGAAAGATGTGTTAGTGCATATCACAAAGCGGGTCAACTGGAAGCATGTTGCAAATGATGGAAGGTCCCATAAGATAACCGATGGATTTTCCTTAGATAGTAAAGTAGATTCAACGAAATATTCGTTTTCCCACGGACCCGCAGAAAATAGTGATACCAAATATTCTTTCCGGCTGAAGATTTTAGGTACGTCCATATGTAAAATTTTTTATATATATTTTATGACAAAAACCCTCCATTTCTATGGATTTATTTCTCCATTTTGTGTTAATGTGATTGCCGACTGCATTATTGCATCGATAAAAAGAAGTTCCGAAATTGTACTATTATTTTCTGACAGCAACGTCATTTTACAAATTTAGACTGTATCCAAAATTGTGTATTTAATGAAAATTAATAACTGTTTTCCTTTGAAAATGGAGATTTTTTACTTTTCGTAACATATTGCCTGATTACCTACTCGGATTGATACAGCGTGCATTCCTGGGACATGACAGCAAGACAAAACTGTCCAACAGACGTAATATAGTAACACGTTTAAACAAAAAATATTACTGATTGACTTAGTTGTAAGGATCTGGATTACTATTGTTGTGTATATCTGAATTTACATAGGAATTACTGTATGTTGGCAAAATTCCAGCCTATTTCTGTAACAGATGATGCAGCGAAATTTCAAAGGTCAGTTAATTTTATTTTTCAAGCAATGCCTAATTTCTCCATCTCTTTTGACATTAATTTGACTGTGATAAGAGCTAAAATCGCTACTTTAGACAATTGTATTACTATATGAAATCAAGAATTTCGTTAGAAATGTATACCGTTTGCCCGATGATATTATATAGGTGAAACAGAATATCGAATGGAAACCGATCAAGTAAGTTCAGTCACTGACAATATGCGAGATTTATATGCGAAGCTAAGTATAAAAAGTTTAGTGTAAGTATTTTAAGTCTATATTTGTTGTTTCGGGTTTATTTCTGTGCATTCTTTATGATGTCCTCTCATTCATTACGTTACTGTATACTTGATGGCAAACAATCATGATACATTTAAGATCTATTCATCCTGATTGGGGGGGTGGAGTGGTAGAGACAGAAAAGAAAAAAAATGAAATTAGTCTTAATATGGATATACAAGTCTGGATAACATATATAAAGCAGATGTACTTCTTATATGGAAAATGAGATAATTGCAAATCCTATTCAAATTGAAAATGTTGCACACTAGTTTCAAATCTGAGTGGGCATAATCATGCAGAAATAAGGATTTGGTGAAAATTTCTATGACTCTTGGGCTCTAGTTTCAGGAAATTTAGAGATTACCCGTTTTGCCCCTATGCAACATTGCTATTAAGGACCATTGTAAAAAGTGATGGTTAAGGGGGAGTTATAAAATTAGTTAAATAAATGTTTAAGTTCCTTTAAAAAAATGAATGTCTTATCAAATTCACCCAATGAGATAAGACATATTCGTCTTTTGAGAGAAAATGTACCCCTAGTTCAACCGACTTCAGCATTCCTCAGTTGCTTTTTAAACAATGAAATGGTGGTCAACAGTGTTTGAAAAATACGACCACATGATTCAATTGGATTCTAGTCCGTTACACTTTGTAACTGTGTCAGTATTGGGTGACAACTCTGTAAACACTTGAACGTTTGACCTCGAATTCTACAGTCGGTGCTGTCAGAACAGATGATTAGTATATGGAAGTTAGATGTCATCTCCCATGCTCTAAATAAAAGAATTGGTGTCTTACATTGTAGGACTACCAACACGTAACATCATCTCGACTGTATTGATGTCTTACATTATAGAATTTCCATGATATAATGTTCTCTTCTCTGTATTGATGGCTTGCATTGTAGGACTACTATAATATAATATCATCTCCCCTGTATTAATGTCTTACATTGTAGGACTACCGCCATTTAAAGTCCTCTTCCCTGTATTGATGTCTTACATTGTAGGACTACCGAAGTCCTCTTCCCTGTATCGATGTCTATGATCGTAAGGTTACCATAATATAACGTCGTCTCCCCTGTATTGATGTCTTACATTGTAGGACTACCGCCATTTAAAGTCCTCTTCCATGTATTGATGTCTTACATCGTAAAGTTACCATAATGTAACGTCATCTCCCCTGTATTGATATCTTACATTGTAGGACTCCCATCATATAACGTCGTCTTCCCTATATTGATGTTTTACATTGCTGCACTATCATAATATAATATCGTCACCTCTGTATTGATATCTTACATTGTTGAAATAACATAATACAGTCTCATCTCATCTAGATTGATGCCTTACATTCTAAGACTACCAACATCTAATGTCATCTCGTATGTATTATACTCTTACATTGTAGGACTAATATCATATAATAACGTCTCCACATTGTAAAACTACCATAATATAATGTCATGACCTTTGTATTAATGTCCAACATTGTAAAACTACCATCATATGTTATGCCCCATGTATTGATGTCTTACACTGTAGTATTATCATCATATAACTCGTGTCCCATGTCTTTATGTTTTACCATTGTAGGACTCCCATCGCATAATACACTAGCAGATCTTGTTCCATAATGTTTTCTTCTAATTAATTTAAAAGACCAGTGTAAACGTTAAATAAGTTAATGCCGGCGCATCACATATGATTGTCAGCAGCACGTTGACTAACAGTTCTTTCGTATAAATAAAAGCAAAACTGCTGGATGTATTTATTTGAATTCTTCATTTCAGTTGTACTTTCTTGTGAGAGCAAAATTCTAGCAGTGTTAATTTAAAACTTAAGAACGGGCATGTAAGTAATTGACTATGGTAGAAATACAGCCGTATTAGATTTTTACTGAAAATGTAAAAGGAAAAACGAAACAAAAGCAGCTTTAAAACATAAGCTAACGAAGAGAATAGGGATTTTCATTTTAAACCTATAAAAAACGGGATGGATAATCCCACTTAAACTTTTGTACTTTTGTAATCTTTAATATTTTATGTCCTAATAAGAGGCCTCGAATACGACCAGATTTGTCCCCTAATCTTAAACGTTAAGAGTGGAGAAGCAATTTGCTAAATCAAAAACATAACAATCCTTGTCTGTGTCCGTAACCTCGAAAAACTGGTTAATGAGCATAAAAGAGTCAATAGTATATGTACCATTGAGAGGAATCTGTTTTGGCACACTACTGTAAGACCAGCTGTTGGATCTGCATGTAAACAAGGAAACGAAATTTTAACATCAGGTTTTATACTGCAGATAAAATAATATGAACTATATATTTGGCTACAAACCATTCAACATGTATTAATACCAATGTGACCCTTTTATTTCACATCCAGCCCTACTAGGTAATGTCTGCTGGTTGCATGCTGTTCTGTTTAGAGCACATGATACACATTTGTTGTTTTCTCCCACATGCATGGATAGCAGATTCAGTTTTTTTATGAAATTGGATTTCGAATTGTATAAGTCTTCAAATCCTTGTGCGAACCCTGGAAAACTTAGACCTTCTGTTTTTAACCCTTATATGTGCATATTCATGACATTGGAACTCAGATCCATCATTTATTTATGTCACTTTTACCTTGGTAAGGGCCTGGTCGATGGACTGATTAAACGGGATGAAATGAAGTGCTACAAAATGAATTTGATATTGTAGTTTTACTACCGATATCTAGTTCTAGTTTTCTGTTCTTTTGCAGGTGTAGGTGATGACGATGATGGTAAATATGTCTGTGAAAATGAAGACAGTACATTCACAGTACTCAGCTCTAAAGAAGTTCGATTCACAGTCGTATGTAAGTACTGAGAGACATAGGTCAGTATAAACCTACATGTCAGTTTACCAGGCTGAGTTATTGTCAGACCCATGCTAGAGGGAATCAAGACATAACAGTTACGTTTCTGACCGCGGTGGTGATGTAAGCATTTTATGGTTTGGTTTTAATTTAAAATATTGCATCGAGCTTTTTGGTGAAGCTTTTCACTCGATTATGTTTCATAAATCCCCTGACGATATACTTCCTGGGGATGAATCGTTAGGAAGCTAAAGTAATTCATTCTGTAAGATGTGTGTCCACCCTTTTGGCCTTGGGGTCAAGGTCACATGCGTAGAAAGTGTGCCTTAAGGTTTCAGTCCAAGTTCTTTTTTATTTCGTAACATTCTTAAACCCATTGATTGTCTTTATAGTAAGGATAGATCATGATCAAGCAAGGATCATTTTCATTCTACAACATACTTACCTTGGTAGCAACCATCACGTTTTTTATGACTTCCGTAATTTCTCTGAGCTGAAGAAAATATAGCGCCATGGAGTATTTCACACCTTTGACGTGTTCACGAAGAAAACCGCAGGAGAGCACATAATATGTACAGAACATAGATAATCAAGAAACTTCACGATCTGACAAAAAAAACATGGCGTATTTGAACAATTGTACGTGTTCATGGGGACAGCTGCGTGAACCCAAAGTTCTAAAATGACACTGATGTTACACGTATAACATGGATAGCATTCTGATAACCTCTATGTGGACACTGAGATCACAAAGAATATGTGTTAACTACACGCTTAACATAGACATTGTGGAGAACACTTGAAACATCTATTTTGTAAAATTAACATAATAGAAATTAAGCGATTGACTACTATTATCAGTGTTAGCGTGAAGATATTTGATTATTTTCTCATTGCTTCACAAAAATTTAGATGTCAAATTTTTTAAAATGCACAGATTTCTGACAAAAACAGGTCATATAAAATAATATAAATTTGTAATACGTTTTCATCTGTACAAAGTAAGTTATTCAATAGTATAGTTTTATAATGATCCTAAAAAGTATTTTTAAAATGCTTGCAGGAAAAAAGGTATGGGAACCAGTGATCTAGTTCGTCCTAAATGAAAATGGAGCCACTCAGGCACCACGGGAACCGTCTTCATGATCTTAATGCTACTCTTCCTGAATTTATAGTCATATCATCATGGAATTTTCACTGCAAAATTTCTTATCAAGTCTAGCAAATGCTAAATTAAAAAGTCGCCAACCTGTCATCCAGTGTGGTAGCCATCCTGAAAATCTTGTTATTACGTCTCCTCCTGAATGAAAATTCACATTGACATGGGGTTTTCACTGAACGACTTCTTATGAGGCGTATGTGCAAACCTTGTTGTGCCTACTCCGCATGAATGGAGTCATATCAACATAAGGTTTTTACTGAAAGACTTCCTACCTAGTCCTATGTAAATCTGGTGGCAATCTAACATCTAATCTCTCCACTACAGCAGTTGATTTGAAAATCGTATTATTGATAAAGAATATCTGAGATGTTTTCAGCTGTAAGCGGTGTAAAGGCAGATATTGTCTTATCTTGAATTTCTGGATATTCGTTTTGGTCAGTAGAGTAAAAATCTGTCTGAGATACCTTTTCTGTTATTATAATTATTATTTCAGCAAAGCCTCATTTAATTCAATGCATGTTTTAAATACAATACTATACAATTCTTAACCATTTTATACCACTCGTCCTCTTCGCTTTCATGTAGATGTGCCATTCGGGCAAAAATGATCTCTGTGTTTAACCTACATTGATAGAAAGTGACTAATGTCATCATGGTTGGCATTTTATCATTATCATGCTAAGATAATTCATTCAATGACGTGCTTGCTGAACATTGTACAGTAGGGGTCAGGGTCACATTTTACAGCATACATTTGTGAAATAAACAACTACATACTTTGCTTTCTGTGACATTTCTGGATAATACACCTGGCTGGAGCCATTGTGTTAATGAATTTTTTCAGGATTTTTATATATCAAAAGCATGTCCTGGGGAAATGTCGACTTCAGTAACGCAGTTATTTTTGTACAATCATGTGTGATTATCTTCTTTATACGCTTTATACTTAGAACTTAAAGCATCGTTGAGAATGATGGATCCAATTGTAAAAGAGAAAAATTGGAGGAATAATTCTTGTTCATCTTTGAGTCCCTCAGTCCAAGCTAATTATTGCCTCCAATTATAATTGATGTTAAACACGGTCCGAGTTTGTGGTGGATTGTCACAACTTAAATAAATGTGTTGAAATATCAGTACGCTTTGTATATTTTTGTTATCTTCCTTAAATTTGCAGATCCTGTACAAAAAGTAGAAATGCAGCTCTTGTCTATCACGACGGGCCGTAAGATGTACTCTGAAACCCAAATCATAGCCGATAGTGATCTCCTTGAAGTCATCGAAGGGGAATATGAAGTTACCTGCACAGCTGTAGGCAGTAATCCTAAACCACAGATGGCTCTAATGTTCAATAATAATTTACAACAAGTTGAAACTACCATGGAGAAATCTTTAGTAGGCAACAGGCCATCGTACAAAGGAATGTTTAGAAAAGTGTTTCGCTTGCGTGCAGATAAAAATAATAAGCAGACAATAGTGTGTTCGGGAGGAATCCCAAGACATCAGTTCCCTGATAAATATGCAGTGCTTTACCTTATGGTCTTCCCAGGTATGTTTAAAATTTTAATAAGTAGACAATAATGCAAAAGGGATGACAAAGACATGGAATATGCTATTATATAGAAATGATTCCATATATAGGCTTCAAAATGTTATTTGCCTCTTCCTTTATCTTTTGCAACAGGTTTTTGTCTAGGACAAGTACCCCAAAAGAATAGTTCCCCAAATATGCTTTACGGTTGCCCAAATTGAGGTTTGTAATGATACAGACCTGAAATGGATGCTTGCCTATGAAATGAAAATAAAATGGAAACAGTCAATGTAGAATGAGTGGAAATGGAATTCAAAATCAACGCAAATGAAATTAAATATTTTCAAGCCGACTCTAAATTAATTTGGTTGATAGATATTTTCCATGGTAATATTGCATTAAGTTCTTTAGAATGATAATTCTTTGTCCGTTCGGGTGTAACTGTACAACCTTAATTTAAACAATATGAAAGAAAAATTAAATTTGCTGATAAATATTCTACAACTGTTTTAAGGGTCTATGTTTCAAAATCCTTTATAAATATTCTTTTTCTTGACTTTTTAACGCTTCCCTTCTAATCAAAACTTTATTGTCAATATTTTAACAATGTGCCATTCAGCACTTTAATAAGTACTGTTTCCGGGTTTATAATTGAACTGTAGGTAAAATGCTTTAGGATTAAGATATTTTGTCTTGAGATCTATCAAGAGCGATATTAGCTAGTATTGCAAATTTTGCAGAATCATGACATTTTTTAATAATTGGTGGCTTGCTTGAATAGTGCTTGAATTTGATGTCGGGTTGAAATGGTTGGTACGGAAATATTGCTTGAAAACACTCTTTTATACTAGAGGGTGCCTGAATGTAGATTTAAATGCATTTCATTATTAGCTGACATAAATATTAAAACAGAAACTATAATGTGAGCTTTCAAAGTTAGAAAACTAATGTTCCTGGAATTTTAAGTCCATTAAATAGCTTAAATCAGTTGTATTTCCTTTGCTTGAGCCGATTGAATTGGCGGTCTGATGTCAGCCTTTTGAAACGTCTAAATAAGAAAATGGCTTGGCACAGCAAGTTCAAGACCACATACAAAAGGTCAAAGTCATTGCCCTCTTCTGGGACTTTTAACCCTTGACCTCGTGGAGTCTGTTGCTGCGTAAGCAGTTGATATACATGTCACCAAGCCCCACAGTGCAGTGTGATATAAATATAACATTTTTAACCTATATGACTTGATATGCATTGGCCTGCCTGTTAAGATGATGATACAATGATCTGCTTTGGGCTGGATTTCAAAGCAGTTTTGATCCTACAACATGTGGACTCCCCAAGTTTGACTATCTGCCAGGTCAATGGCAGTCAAACTTCATTAATCAGTTAAATATATTTTGTAAGTTATGCTTTACTGCCAGTCAGCAGTTTTCATATTGTTTAAGAGTATGGTGTGGTTAGTGGACAGAAATAGTGGAACTATCATAAGCAGATACTGCTTGGGCGCGATTGCGTGAATCGAGCAAATTTTGTATGAATTCGCGCACTTGAAGACCAATGATGCGTGATATGTCCCGCAAATTATTTAAAGTCTCCATTATGAAAATATATTCGGCGCAGTTAACAATTTTCGTTCAGCAGTTTACCCTTAAAGTGCTTGTCTTAACACAAGTCACGCCAGTTTGGTATCTTAGCGCTTGTTGCGACATATCCTTCTTTGTAATTGTTTAAACATCTAGTTTTTTCGACTTTACATCAATGGTTGTTAAAATAAATTTGATTTGTACATTAGGTATTGGAACAAGCATTATGTCGTAGTTTGAATTTTGCATCATGATTGTTTTATAAATGTGCGTTTATAATGTGCCACTGTGATTATTACTAAATATCGTGTCAGGTAAATTTAGCAAGCAAGTTAACTGGATCATCATATCGTTTAGATGCGACCAATCATCAGTGTCGAATGCTGTGTCAGTTGGTATGTTTGTTAGGGATCGATGTAAAATGAAATGGACTGACAACCCATGACTACTGAATATGATCACATGCCGTTCACAATTGTGCATGTGCATCGTACATGAGTATAAAGCACAGAACATTTTGGAAATCTATTCATTACTATGGCAATATTAGATTAGACTTATCTTGTGTGTACAGCAACTGGGTTTTTTAATAATTAACTCTCCAAGAAATAGCTCAAAGGCTGAAGTTCGAAACCAGTCTTCGATGTTTGATGAGCAGAAAGCATAAGCTACATTAGAATAAGGAATTTTAAGTAGGTGGAACTTGTTTATTTGTAATGTCAAAATATTTAAGTAAACGAAAGATGAAATCTTTTTTGGTAAATCACATCAGGAAGGGTGTTACCTACCATCAGTTTTAGTGTGGCTGTTATTAACTCTCCTACACTTAGTCAAATATGTAAGATAAGGAAGGGTAAAATATTTGGGACAGGCGATAATCACCCAAAGAACGAAGACAAACAACTGAAAATGCACAAATAATATTACATGTATTAATATATAACACTAATAATGCACACACTCACACGTTCCCACTAACACTACCTCTCGTGATGATAATAAAACGTTAAATAAGAAACTGATTCAAGTCCTGTTATTCAGCTCTCTCTCTTAATTGTACATTTATATCATTGCACTACATAAGGAACTCACCAAAGACAATTTTCCCACATGATCCGAATATCACTCCACAGTTTGGCTCCATGAATTTATACAGTTTGTCATCCATAAGTCCAACATAACGGCTAATCATTTCCACAAGTGAACACTATTACTTGTTCGGGAATTCAACACTCTATCTTCACTTTCCTGCTTTCGAATCTCCTCTCCATCGGTCACGATGCTCAGTGAGGCCCTGATGGAGACGCGCACTCTGATACTTCCAATTTATCCCTCACTGGCCAGAATGCTCGGCGAGGTCTGATGGGGTCACACACACCATTCCTGCACTTCGAATCCACCCTTCACTGGCCAAAACATTCGGCGAGAGATATGGGGTCACACACACTCTCCTGCCTGCATGCCTCCCCCACTTCTATATCTATCTTGACTGCTTTATATTCCGGAAACACATCGATGTATGTATCACAACTTGCTTTGCACGCAGCACGAGTATCTTGCAGAAACACATGCTTTTCTTAAAATCGCAACATCAGTATTGCTCAGTGAGTATATCCTGTATTTAATATTGGTAACACGTTACGCTTAAGCTGCTAATTTAATCAGTGGACTCATCTTTTAAACAAAACAAGTTCAGTATGTTCACTTAGAGGAATTACATGTCTGTTAATAATCCCATGATCAGTTCAAAACGGGTTCTATTAATTTGTGTCAAAATTCGCCAGCATATCATACTTATGTTCACTGCGAAAGTATTTCTCTGGGTTTTGTTCTTCCAGTTCTAGTGGTTCCTGAAGTGGAATGTGACAATGTGTCTGCACAAATCAATTATCAAAGAGCAGAATTAACATGCAGATTCCATAGTACGCTTGCCTTGGACTGCAGTCTCATCAACTGGGTCGATAGCTATCATAATGTTATCATCTCCCCAAGAAACGAAAAACAGGATCCTGGCAATGGTGATGTTATGGCACATTGTAATGTAAGTATGCACGAAGCCGTCTGCCACAACATTGTTATCCGCACATAAATGGGATTTTCATACAATATTTTCCATCCCTTTGTAAATTACCAGCGTCGTCTCCAGTTTTGGCTCCAACATCGCAACTTTCTGATTATTTGTCATACCTACTTTGGCCAAGTTGTGTCGACTTTGAGATAGGTTGGTATTCACTGGGCTAAATATGACTCAATAGCAGGTCAATGAGCAAAATGATATTTTACCGTCGTGTATGGTGTCATGTGACATTTTACACGAACAAGCATGACAACGCCTAAATTACTATACCGCACCCCACCCCTGGGTTTTAAGGAGGCTTGGATTTCACCATTGACATATCATCTAGTTCAACAATTTTTTACTGGCAATGAATCAATTTCTGTTATGTTATTTAAACCATTATTATTTAGAACCTTGCTTTAAAGTTTGTATATTCTTTCTTACAAAAGTAAGATATATCTGGTGAAATTACTTAAAAGGTAAGTGTTACATCTTGTTTAGTCTCTAGTTCTTTCTTCATGACGTTAGGTTTATTTTTTCTGTATTGCAGTCCATTACTTACAAGAACAGAACAACAACAATCACGACCACCTTGATCATCGATTTGGTTCAGAACATCCACTTTGATACAGTGTTTTATGTAAAGTATTCCTATGGTAACCATGAATACAGCTATCCTGTAAAGCTCTATAGGACAGGTGATAACTATTATTATTATTATTATTATTGTTATTATTATTATTATTATTATTATTATTATTATTTTATATAAAGGAAATTTGACAACTTAATGATTCTTTCTTTCCTTTGTCTTTAGCAGCATACAGAATGTGAATACAATAATCCTATGGGATTTTTCTGTCTGTCATCTGTTGTCCGTTAGTGCAAATTTATTGTCACTGCTCCTCATAAAATACTTGGAGCGTTGCCTTTAAACTTTACACACACCTTTATCCATGGTCGAATTGGTCCCATATGAAAATGGTGCTGCTCGGTGGCAAACCAACTTGATTGATCTTTGAAAACTATAATGCCACGGTAGCCATCTGAAAAATTTTGTTTCTACTTCTTGGAAACAGTAGTCATATTGACATAGGGTTTTCACCGGAAGACTTCTTATGATGTCTAGCTGGTTCCAACTGAAAATAGTCCTGATCTGACCTCTTTTAGGACCGATGTAGCGGCTTTTTGAAAATCTTCGTATTGCTACTCATTTTAGTTAGATGTACAATCGACATTAAGTTTTTACCAAAAGACTTCTTGTGATATCTAGATGGTGCTAAATAGAAACGTCGATCTGATGTCCAATAGGGCCCCCATGGCTGCTATTTTGAAAATATTTTTTGGGGTATCCCTCCAAACTGAAACGCATGTCGACATTTGGTTTTCATCGGTAGGCTTCTTATGATGTATGGTTGGTCTTAAACCAAACCTGCGCAAGTTTACATCCAAATATGTCCACCATGGCAGATATCTTCAAATTCTTTTCACCACTCGACCACTAAATAGAAAATCTTAGGGTTTGCATCAGAAGACTTTTTGTATCTAAATGGACCTAAATGAAAATAATGCTGATCTGAAATCCAATATGGCATAACGGCCATCTTGAACACCTTAGTATAGCTGCTCCTTAAATTGATGGTCATATTTACATGCGGTTTTTACCACAATACTTGTGATGTTATATTTGGACACAAATTGAAATGGCGCAAATATTGCATCCAATATGGCCACTACAACAGCTAATTTGAAACTGTTGTGATTGCTAAATAATATCCAAGATGGTTTCAACGCTTAGCAGTTAAAAAGAAATGTTTTATCTTCAATTCTGGAAATTGTGTTTAGTCATTAGTGCGTCAGCACTTTTGAGGGACTCTTGTCATTATGGTCAATAGTGATGCATATAGTTATGAAGTGTTCTTGTATTCGATATGGAGATTTCTTTTGACCTCACAAGATACTTTTTATTCATAAAAAGTGATCAAACGCGTTCAGAATTTGAGGTCATGTTTGAGTACAGCTATGAGTGAAATTCTTGTATATTATTTGACATGACATTACATCAAATGACTCCACCATTTTCGGCCTGCGTATAGTGTATAATGTACAGCTGTTACACTACTGATTAGTTGGCATTGCATAATAAGGGAGACAACTCGTGAAATCTAATATATCATGTATAAAGTTATGAAATATCGGATCAATCCATCAAGGTGCTGATAGGCTGACATATCGGATTATTGGCTAGCGAAGATGCTATGCATATTAATTGTGTCATTATCTTAAAATCAAATTTCTGTCAAGACATAGTAAAATTTCTATTAGCGTTTTAATTACGGCATTTTTAGCATTAATTACATTTAGTGTTATTAATAATCCCCACTCAACAAAGTTTGTGCGACATACAAAAATAGGTTCCATTTTTTCATTCTCTCAGTCCATCCATCCATCATCCTGTCAAACTTTTGTCTTTGGAACACAACTTCAAAACCAAATTTGGCAAACAAATTTGTGTTTCCGCTCGGCCGACCGTCCCTGATTTGCAATGCCAACCCAAGCACTTTTTTCTCCACATAGTAAAAAAATTCACGAAATTAATTTGTGCATCTAATCAGTTGTTTGCCCAGTATTTGAAATTCTTATTACATTATATATGCTAATCATTATAAATGTATAATATTTTTTAAAATACCTACCTATCCTAAATTTAAAACCAGTGCAATATGAAACATACATGTATTTCCACCTTAGCACATTGCTATGAAACTTGATGCTCATATTAGACTAGTGATCCAAGCTTGCATTTAGACTAGTGATCCAAGCTTGCATTTAGACTAGTGATCCAAGCTTGCATTTAGGCTAGTGATCCAAGCTTGCATTTAGACTAGTGATCCAAGCTTGCATTTAGACTAGTGATTCAAGCTTGCATTTAGACTGGTGATCCAAGCTTGCGTTTAGACTAGTGATCCAAGCTTGCATTTAGACTGGTGATCCAAGCTTGCGTTTAGGCTAGTGATCCAAGCTTGCATTTAGACTAGTGATCCAAGCTTGCATTTAGACTAGTGATCCAAGCTTGCATTTAGACTGGTGATCCAAGCTTGCGTTTAGACTAGTGATCCAAGCTTGCATTTAGACTGGTGATCCAAGCTTGCGTTTAGGCTAGTGATCCAAGCTTGCATTTAGACTAGTGATCCAAGCTTGCATTTAGACTAGTGATCCAAGCTTGCATTTAGACTAGTGATCCAAGCTTGCGTTTAGACTAGTGATCCAAGCTTGCGTTTAGACTAGTGGTCCAAATGTGCATTTAGAATTGTGGTGCAAGTATGCATTTGGATATGTTGTCCAAGTGTGCCTTTTGATATGCACCATTCTGCAGTTGTTATCATTCATTTAATGTTTTGTCCGTTTGTCCATCTAACCACCCATCATCCATACCTTCATTGCTAGGGCAAAATTTAAAACCTGTTTAAAATATTTCAGATATGATACATATTTTAGACTAGAGGTCCAAATGTGCCTTGTGTCATTCATAATTTTTCAGATTCAGTATTTTTACATTCCACTTGATATATTCATTTATTATTCATTTCTGAAGCACAACGCCAAAACGATTCATGATGTGTGTGTGTGTGTGTGTGTAAGTTGGGGGTATGTGTGGGTGGGTGGGTGGGTGTGAAACTTGGTAGACATGTTGAACTAGTATTGTAAATGTGACTTTTGTATTAATATTTCGTGGTTTCAAAAAAAATTTCCATCATCCTTTCGTGCATTGATCCATCCATCATTGTTCTGGGCATAACTCCCACACCTTTCATACATATTTTTAAAACTTCCTGCATGTATTAGACTGGTAGCCCGGGTAAGCTTTTTTAGACTTGCTACATGTATTCGATTGGTTGCCCAGAATTTTTATTTCATTAGCGCCCTAACAGATCGGAGCAAGATGAAAGAGAGACACATATTTACGTGTTAGGTGGATATTAAACTATGGTCGACGGTGCCTCCTCCTGCAACTATGTTCTCTTACCGCACTTTTTTTGGTGACAAGTGTGGAGATCCTCCCCAACTTAAAGCCCTAACAGCTTCTCTGTATCATTAAGCAGTACTAAAGTAAACAAAATATGTACCGAAATTTGGTAGAAATTGTCTTTGGTCTTGTAGCCGTGTATCAGCTTATCACTGGAGAAAAATAACAGGGTATGTCATTTGTTTTATTGTTAGAAATCTGACTAGCGACTACAGTAAAAGCATCCGTTGAGCAAGATTTGATGATGAATCTGTACCGTGTGTACATGTTTATAAGTTGAGTCCGACCAAAAATTGCAAAAAGCCAGATCAGCTGGTTAAGGTCCATGTCCATGCAGTTCATTAGGAGTAATCAGTAGAACAAACAATATAGACCCTAATCTGCTGGTACATTATGCAAGACTAGACCAAGATATGTTGTTCGCAATTTGATTCGACTTATAAGCAAACATATATGGTATGTAAAATCTGGACAAGTGGTCCATTTTTTAAATTCATGCAGAAATTCAATACAGTAATTAAACAAATTTGTGTTCATTCTATATGCATTGTCTTTATTTGGTGGGCATTTATTTTTAATTTCAACTGAATGACAAATCATTAATATTTCTGTTTAAGTAATTCAAAGCAATATTGTGTCGCTTTCAGATAGTATTATGAAAGATTATAGGTGTTACGTCAACAACAACAAAAATAGTTCAAATGGAATGAAAAAATGGACAAATGGACTTCTTTTTGCATGGGATTCGGTAATTTTATCCCATTCTTTACTCATGGACAGTATGCATTCCATTCGCACTCGGAAGTTCAAGGCTAACGTGGCCTGAAGTTACAACCTTGATTGGTGAATGCTTCCGAATGATCATGTTCTTGACTTATCTATAGGACTGTAAAGTTTAACTAATCACAAAGTAAATAAAGTCCGAAGGACTTTATGCTAACTTTATGAGTGATTACGTTGCAAGTTACACATCGATAAATACTCAAACGTGATCATTTAATCCTTATAATTCTAATTTTCTTACTTTCCATTTTGATATCTGCGGATTTCATCAATAAGGCTTCACGTTTAGGTCGTTTGCAATTTTCTTTCATTATCCTCTTCATTGCGCCAAAATGCATAGCTCCATATTCGCTAGCCAAGAAACATTGACTCTTATATATTATTATAGGATAGAGTGTCAAAACGGGTCATGCCATTGATCCAAGGAACTTGTATATTTCATCGTTAAAACAGTGTTGGATGTTGTTCATTAAACCAGGCCATATTTTGTCGCCATTGAACTTGCGTATAGCACGTGCAGATTTATAATCCCTTGTTCTTGTTTTCTACACCTATCTGTTTTCCATTGTGTTCATTTTTAGCAAAATCTGATCACATGACCCTGACCTTTAATAACAGCTGGTGGAACATATTGTTGAATCAAAATGCAATAATCTCTGAAGATTGGCTTGCAAAGTCTGCCATTTGCTTTATATGGCAAAAGGGGTGATTGTTCAAGTGCAGAATGACTGTTCAATTACATTGTTTTGACTTCTAATGAGCGATTTGAATCAGGGAACTGCAGATGTATATGGGAAATAACGAATGTTGTTATCGTTGTGGTGTAAGGCGTTGGTATAGACAAAGCTTCACATAAAATGACCTGGAAACTGGCATACAAACGTAGCCTGCAAAATTTATCGATGTCAAGAAAAGTAATAATAAAGATCGGTTTCACGTGATTAGTATGTCAGAAATCCACACATTATATTTGACTTGTTTGAATTAGTCTTGTCACAAAGTTTAAGAAACATTAGTTTAGAGTTCAAGCCAACTTATTCCCATGGAGTGTTAAGATTTCTCAATTTTTTTCCGTTTATTATTTGATTTTGATATATGCTAATAGTCGACCAGAATGGCATAAATCAAGTAAATGTAAATGTACTGGCAACACCCATCAATCATTTGTCAATAAGACGTCATTCATGTTAATGTCACCTCAAACATAGTGATTTAAAGATTGTCTGTTTTAAAGATAGATTTGGTAGTAATGCACCTTTATGAAAGTAGCTAGTTCATTTGAAAACGACACAGCTTGTGTAATCAATCAATCATCGCCACGTCACATGTAATTAGAAGTCACCGCCTCATGAGAAACTAACTGCCTCAATATCAATGCATCATGCATGGTTATCGCTGAATATTTCTGAAGGACTCTCTTACGGATTGAAAGAGATTGTGTAAATTCAGTAAGAAATTTTAAAAATGCAGATACTTTAGCAAGAAGACAAATTACTGACCCAGTAAATGACCTGAAGCGAGCTTAAATTTTAAACACTGTACACCCTCTGTGCAAATGGCAGGAGTTTGAACATTACAAGTCCTTTGAATTAAGGAAGGGTGAGTTGAATGCAAAATGTATTTCTTTAGTTGGGAAAGGATGACTATGAAATTATTGAAACTAATATGAAAGACACTCCCTAACTTCCTTTTCCAAGCCATTTGTGCATTATTATATTTTTAGATGCAGCCAAAGGTAACATTCGTGATGTTATTTTAAGACAACTCTAATTTGGATTAGAAAAATAAATAGCTTGTAAAATTTCATACTATAAAGTGACAGCAATTTCAATTTGATAAGAACAAATTCACAATGCACGAGGTCTTCATTGATTTTAGATACAAAACTATGCCCATAATTATATAAATTAATAATTACCTGAGCATACGTAAATGGGTCCTGCCATTTGATACAAGAAAATAAAGGTTTATGTTTCTGCTTTTCTACTATGGAGTTAGATTGTTTAAGACTAATTTATTTTTTTAACATTTTTAACAACTGTCTATGTCAAAGTGAAGAATTTTGTCATGCTTTTATCATCAAATGATTAGACGTACTGAACAAGAAACTTATTGTTGGTGTAATCCTCTACAACTTCTCAATTATCTCATCGCAGCTCTTAAATTGTTGCTCCAATTATCATGATAACTTGGGTATCTTAAATTCAGTTTTTATTACTGAGGCGAGTTTGAAATATTTTCATTTAATATCAACATTTATTTTCTTCTCTTTGTACAGATGTCAATGCAGCTGTTTTAGTAAAGTCATTGGGTATTCTTCTTTGTATTCTACTTGCCTTCTTTGTGCGAAGAATCAGCAGGTAGCTATAATCCAACGAGGATATATATACAAAATCTGAAAATCCAGGTTTATGGATAATATAGCGTTGAACATAACACTAGATAGAAGCCAAACGCAAAAGATGAAATACGGACAGAATGCTATGGATAGACTGAATTCCACTTGTTCTTTCAGGGACAGTGTTTTTAAAAAAAAAAAATTGTTATTAGAACCGGAAACTAGTTGGATATCTCTTGCACTCATTTTTAAGGTATGTGGACAAAATGTGAAAGTATAGTGCGTACGAAGATTATTGACAATGATACCTTGTGCAGGTATGGGTATTCACAGTCTGTTGACATTCGCACACCCTCCTGTTTATTTGTAATATAACACAATGCATAACATTTCGTCATTATTTTCGTTGATTTATATTTTCTAACCTGACTGTAGCCAAGAATCACTAACATTGTCGACTTATTTGCGTTTCAAAGCAAACGGAAGCTCCTATTTAAATAAGTAGACAGTCTGATAACTTTTCGTAATATCAAAGACAGTGAACGAAATCTCATCTGTTACCTGACAACAGACTCGCCCATACAAATATGGGCGAGTCTGTGTTACTGTGGAAACTTGCATTTGATTCAAAATGGCAACAAGATGACAATGTTAGGGACCCAATGGCAACAATTAAATAAGAACTTATGCATCAGTAAATATAATGACTAAGTTTTGTGAATATTTTACATCTTTGAAACCTTTTCATTTCAACATCGGTAGGGGGTTACAAACAAATACTATAGTACAGTAGTATCGATATGTCGATATAGCACCGATGGAGTATAATTATTTGGGATATGAAACTAATTTATTTTCAACATCACATACAGGGTTAATACACTTCCTTACCAGTTTGTAATTGCATTCATACATAACTATACATAGATCTACATAACTATATCTATATCTGGATCAGTTGAGGACACAAAAATATTTGTGTTAATGTCCGCGTCGTTAAAGATTCATTATCAAAGTTTACCAGAGCGCACAGATTTGAAAGTTCTCGATACTTATAATCGGTAAAATAACTAGTATTACCAAGAAACTTTAAGCTGTCCTAATTCATTTTTTTATTTTTTTTATTATTTCCAAGCAGATTTGAGGGTATCATGAGAAATAAATTTGAATGCCTTATTTGGCAGATGTGCAAATAAACTATTGAAGAACACAGTAATGGAGTTCATTTGTATATGTTATTTTAATCATGCCTATCAAAAACTTCCAGATCTGAGCAACCTGTGAATACTCTAAAATTGTACGTCACGGATATCAGAACTGATGCTGAATAGACTGATCAAGAATTCAAAGATTGGCATTAAGGCATCCCCAGCTGAGACTTAGCTATGCAGGTGTATATTCTACATCAGATCAGGGTCTATGCTGTTCACATGAAGATCTTACTTGGGTAACATAATGTGGACTTGATTTATCAGCCCACTATTCCAGAATTGCAGCTCTGAGGTTCTGCTGCCCACAGATTGATGGGTCTTGTGTATGACTAAGTAATTTGTAATTTGTGTCAATTTCTAGGAAATGTATACTAGCTTGAAGCGTCCACTTTAGTAATTAGCCAAGATTTATGTGTTGGTAATTTCATGTGCCTTTATGTGTACGAGTTTCTTCCAATTATGTTACAATGTGATTAGCAACATGTTCACAAGGAGCAAAACGTTTATTATAATTTTATATATTTGATGTATGTCTTTTTACATCTTCACTGTTACATTTTATACATCTAAATGCAAAACGTGGCCACCTAAACCAGGCATCAAAATGAATGGATGTTAATGGTTATAATTATGTTTACTGAACCCTTATTGTTCAATGTCACCATGAAAATAATGCATCCCAGACATGAGAACGGTGAACAGAAATGTTCTTGGGATTCCCCTTCTCTTAAAAGTGTACCTACAGTTAGTAATTCGATATAGAACATCGATAGACAGCAGACCCAAGCAGATGCAAACTTCCATCGGTAGACAGCAGACCCAAGCAGATGCAAACTTCCATTTCACATTCTCTTCTATGAGTTGATGCATTGTTTTCATGGTGGCATTTTGCAATGAACGTTAATGAACTTTGTCAGAAGCTAGTGAATTTCAATATACTACTTGTATTTAACCTAGAAAAACATAAGAGCAACACTTTGTCAGGGAGAAGTGCCTGCCATACTGACTCTACCAGAGGGAATAAAATATGGCTCCGGCTGTCCCTGTCTTTTTTATATATGGTGTTTGATCCTGCAAAAATATACATATATTAACATCAAGCTCATGTGATTTAAATTATTTGTGAGTCATATATCCATAGGGAAACAAATGATGCTTCGTTGCATTGCAGAGATTTGTGCACTCTGATTATTTCTGCTAAATACTTTTGTCGAACTGAGGAGTGTCTAACTCGTGATTGTTTTGCGACAAGAAGGTATTTCAGCATGGAAAAGCCTTTGAGGGAAGCATCTTCCAGATAAAAGTATGTAGAGTATAGAAATTTTGTAGTGTAAAGTAATCAAGTGGAGTAAATATTCTTCAAGTTCAGATATTTTCAAATGTGGAAATGTTTTCATTACCAGTTTGAACAAACAGCAATTCTGGTTCGAACCATCTTGTATAGTCAGTTGAGTTTTGTTATGCCTGCCTTGGAAGATACTCAAAATGTTGATCGCTTTGGTATCTGTCTGTCTGTATGTATGTGCATCCGTGGGTCCATTTGCACCTTGTTTTCAAGTTTTCTACTTGTTTTTAATTTAAATATCATTTTATCCCACCACTATTCGATATATCAAGTTACACAATGTTTCCCACGACGATGATGTGTATTAGGGAAGCGTTGTTTCTTTCTAGAATTCTATAAACATAAAATTATGAGAACTAAATTACTAGTTCTCTAACATTTCAAAATTCAATTTAAATGAGACATATTTTCGTAATTAGACTTATCACAAATACTTACAGAGCAGTCATTTCCTTTCGTTTAATATTATTTTTCAAACTGATTGTTAGACAAAGTGAATAATTTATTTAATGACCATTTAAATGTCAATTTGTATATAGAATTTAATTGTATAAAGAATCGAGTAAAACAGTCACTGCCATTGTCTTGTATCTGTATGTATTTGTTTACTACTCATGCCTGAACAAATTCCATTTATTTCTATAAAATATGATTTGATTGTTTCTTTTATTGTATCTTATGTTTTGGTTTCCACATTGCAATTTAATAATCCTGGATTTTCTGTGTTTACCTTTTGTACCTTTGCAAAAAGTGTCCTTTCTTCCTGTATTCTCCAATGATGTTCAAATAAATACATGTCCAAGTAATTCGTTTCGCTTTAGTTCTCTTGTAGAGCATAAAATGATATAACTGCACTTTGATAAATTAGAGCCACGAGGGGGCTTTTTCTTCCACACTTAATTAAACTCTAATACATGTACTTTTAGTTCTAAATGCTGACTCCTGGCACTATCGTTCTTTCAATTAGAGACGCTTACGCTCGTTGGGACATGTGCGTCTAGTTAATTCCAGCACCGCTGGATATTTAATTACTCTTACGGGAAGGAATCAGAGCCACAGTCCCGCACGCTTTAACCCATACACCATGTGCTGTTCAGTTTTGTCCGACTCCGGGGTTATAAAAGCCCCACAGGACAATTGATCTGTGTGAATTGGAGCACACATGCTCATCATTACTCAGTCCCTACAGCCTAATCAGCTATTATGTTCAGCAGGGAAAAGGGAGGACAGGATGTGAAGGAGCCACATTAGCGTCATGCATAGTGCTCGTTTATCCAAGGTAATCATTTTTGTACCCCCTTATTAAAATATGAATTTGTCGCCCTGCCGAAATTTTGAATATAGACTCTGTACAAGTGAATATTATTATGGTGTGAGCCAAACGTGACATCCGCCAGTGGGTTTTCTAGAACATACGTATTATTCACATGGCATTAAATCTTAAGTTTTAACTTGTTTCAATTGTTGCTGCAAGGCATGCTGGATTTTGGATTTTAAGCTATCTTATATCTCTGAATATAATGGACCCGGTTTCTTAATCGTTTACCAATCCTGCCATGTATAAATGCTAATATCATATTATCTTTAGTCCGCATTATGCAGGGAACCTTGTGGTTTGGGCTATTTACCACCTTATAATTATTAATTGAGGGGCCCAATGTACCTTAATGTCACAATTTTAAGGTGCCACCTTGTGTGTTTTACCATATCAGCCTTGGGCTTAGACATTATTTATAATGATTATTTGGATATTTGTCAATTTATTGTATTTAATCCATCTTGATGTAGATGGTATATCAGTTCCTAATAGTTGTATTAAGACTGAATATGTATAATATCCACCAGTGGTTCGTGATAATTTGATGTGTGATGCATCTTAGTCTATTGTTTTCTAACTCATCTCTTAATATTATTCATATTATTAGTATGTATAGATATGCGTTATTTCCGAGTCTGTTACTATGTGCATTGCTTCAATTGGTTGGTGTCTTCAGCATGCACAGTCGTACAGGAGGCAGTGATTTCTCCCGCCAGTATTGTTAGGTCTGAATCTGATTTCAGTGAGCCAGGCGTCATCGACCCGTCCCTTGCGTCTATCGACCCGACGTCTCTCGCCTTTCATCACTTGTTCAGCTCGCTCTCCCTGCCTACTCCGCAAGGTCCGGCATTGCTCTTGACCCAGCATTGGTCACATATTTGTTGTTAATGGTTTGGCGGGGGGGGGGGGGGGAGGGTCATTAGTTACCCTTAATTTGATGTGTATAAATAAATATTCCTCTTGGAAAGTGAACAGTGGTAAGTGAAAAATGAACATTTACATTTTCCTTTCTCTCCTATATTCAAGAGAAAACAAATGATGTTATGATAGGTCAAGGGTGGATTCTTATTAGGTGGTAACATAAATTCCTGGTATGTTCTCTCGGCATCTATTTTGGTTTGTTTTTCCCGGAGTTTTTCGTTTGTGTTGCGTAGTGCAGACATTTATTGAAGACATGTTTTGTTTTCTACGTTTGGGAAGTGGGAACAGTTGGTTCCCGTATGGCATTTATTTCAAGACACCTTCAGAAACTGCCCGCCAGCAGTGTCTTTCCTGTTTTTAAACGGTTGACGATTCTTATGTTCTGTCTGCTTAGAAGTTCTGATTTAAATATATTACAATTCACATTATTTTGGATCATGAATCGAGTTTTTCCTTTTCTGCTAGTGCCCCAGATTGACTGTCATTTGGGTCCATTTTCTCCTAATTTGACTGTATACTTCCTGTATTTTGTATTTTACGTCAGTAGGTGTTATTTCTTGTAGCTTGAGTTTGGCCTCCTTGTTTGCTCTTTTGTTTCCTGGAATGTCGATGTGGGATGGTATCCAAACGAATTCCACTACTTGTTGATTATTGTCAAGTTCTCTAAATATCATGTTTACTTCTGGTTGAAAATTTGATTTGCTAAACTAATTGTTTAATTGAAGTGATCGTAAAACACTTAGCGAGTGACTGATTTGTTCTGCTTTGTTATTTAAGGGCTTCAGTAATCGCCCAGTATTCAGCAGTATAGACTGAGCAGTCAGTTGGTAGTCTGTTTCCTAGTATTACGTTCCTCTCTTGGATAAAGATAGTTCTCGCTGTTCTATTGGGTTCTTTTGTTTTCGCTCCATCTATGAATATTTTGTAATTCCATAATATTATCTTATATTTCTTTCATTATCTCCATTTCTAAGATCTGTGGTTATTTCTGATTTTCCCCCCAATGTAGTTTATTGAGAGTGTTTTGAATTACCATGGTGTTGGGTCAAGGTAAGCTATTTCTTCAAATCTGGATGTTGTCTAATCCTAATTCTTTTATGATATCATGGATCCCTCTTCCTACAGGTATCTGAGGCACTAGACGACGGCTGAAATGGATTTTGCATCTTTCAATCCTCTTCTTTGTTTGGTGCGATATTCCTTGTCGCGTATTTATGGAACGGTTCCTCTCTACGTAGCTGTAGAGGTGGCTCTCCTGCTTGGATTTTCAGTTCTTCTAAAGATGTATTTTTAGTGTCTGTACAGAATTTTAGAGCCCTATATTGCAATCTGTCTAGTTTCCTTAAGAGGTTTGTGCGTGCTGATGCAAAGACCTGACAACCGTAGTCTAGTTTGGATATAAGGACAGATCTGTATAGCATAAGTAAGGTATCCTGGTCAGCTTCCCAATTTGAGGTTATTGAGGAGTGTTAAATCTCTGTTGCATCGTTTAATTAGTTCGTCTATATGTTGTTTCCATGTGAAATGCTCATCAAAGAACATATCTAGGAATTTGGCCAACTGTTCAAACCGTATGGGTATGTTGTTAAGGTAAAAAGGGCGGGGGGCTCTTCTGGTTTTTGCCTTGGGGGAAAAAGAACCACCATTGTTTTTTTTTCTTTTGATATATTGAATCCCCATGTATCAAACCAATACTCTATTGTGTTCAAGACCTTCTGTAGTTCGCTGATAACGGTTTTGCTGCATGGACTGCCCACTTTCCAAACCCCGCTATCATCTGCAAAATGTGATAGATCTGTTTGTTTCTGATTAATTGATTGATCCAGAGCATTTATCAGACTATTGAAGAGTTTGGGGCTTATTACACTTCCATGAGGTGTCCTATTTTCTAATGTATACGTTTCGGAGTAATCGTTGCCAATTCAGATTTTGATTTTGCGATTGGTTAAGAAGTTGGCTATCCACTTATGTATACGACCTGTTATTCCGTAGTGGTATTGTTTTGCAATTAGACCTTCTGTCCAGATTAGGCCATATGTTTTTTCCAGGTCGAGGATAATGGCTATGATATGTCTATTGCATTTGCGTTTTGCATTAAATGCCAGTTTTATATGCCATTCTAGTCTTATCAGTTGCTCACTGGTGGATCTTTTACTGCGAAAGCCACTTTGATTTTGAGATATTAGTTTATTTCGTTCCAAATGGTGTTTTAATCTGTTGCTAATCATAATCTCCATGACTTTACATAGGTTGTTGTATGTGGGTTAATATGGATATTGACTGGGTCTTTACCTGTTTTTAGTATTTGATAACTATTGCTTTTCCCCAATTGCTACGGATGGCACCTATTTTTCATATTGCATTGATTAATTTTAATATCAACCGATCCGTATTTGGAGGAATATTTATGTACATTTCGTACCCCAATGAATACTTCTCTTGGGTCGTTGATTTCTTGGATTTAATACCTTTACGCCATTCATATATACTAAAATCATCGTTAAGGTAATCATGTGTGCCCTTTGTCTATAAATAGGTATGGAAACTTAGTTTCAATATTTATTCGGTGTTCCTGAATTTTTGCAGTATGGTTATTGTTACTGATCATCCATACAAAGCGTATTGCCAGTTTATTGAGGGTTTTTTCCTGGCTCGTTAATGCATCAGGGAACTATGGGATATTGTTGGTTGGTATTCCTTTTATTCCATACCTGTTCTGTATTGCTTTTGTTGTTTAGGGATGAGCACAATTCTGACCAAGTTTTAATCTTTGATAGCCATTTTGGTGTGTTTTTCTTTCTCCTGTACATTTTTAAATCTGTAGCAAGTTTAGTGTGCTTCAATTTATTAAGGGCTTTTTTCTTTTCCTTAATTGCTTGCTTTTATTCATCATTCCACCATGGCTCTACTCGTTTGACGGTTGTCCTCCTAGTTTTCGGTATGCTGTGTGTTGCAGCCATGAGCAGAGTTTCCGTAATGTTATTGCTAAAGGTATTTAAATTTTCGTTCGTCGTATTATCTTTTCTAAGCTCATTACAGATGGTTCGGTACATCGTCCAATCTGCTTTATTATACCTCATTTTGATGGTTTGGTTCGATTGTTAACATGGCTATAAGAGTTGATAGTTGTTATAATCGGGAAAAGTTTGCTTCCTAAGGTACTGGTGTGATCTACCTTCTAATATGCCTTTTCTGCTATTTTGTGGGAGCATATCGTACGGTCAATTGCTGATAATGCTCCGTTTTCTATATTTAATCTTGGTTTTTCTCCATTATTTAGGATAATCAAGTTGTTCTCGAATACCAATTTTTAAATGATCTTGTCTTTCTTGTCAGTGATTTTCCCAACCCCAATTGTCGCTATGTGCTTTAAAATGTCCGCAAATAATAAAGTTGGATTCTACGTTTTTAATATATGATTTATACGTGCGCAAAGTTGTTAGATTTTTACAACATGGGTCATAGACATTACCAATTTCTATGTCCATGTTCTCTAGAATAAACTTCACCGATTGGCATTCCATGGTTTCAAAATTATCAATTCCTGGTTAGATATTCCCTTCGACTATGTTGGGAAGTAAGTCATTAACGAATATTGCTAGTCCGCCTCCGTTTTCCCGTTGGATCGGTATTTTATGAAGGTTGTTGAAAAACCTGCGACTTTTGGTAAAAATGTTGTGCTAGGGGTTCGATAGGTTTCCTGTAAGCATATGATATGGGGTTCGTCAATATCTTTATGTAATTATATGATTAATTATGGAGCATTTCTTAAACGTCCCTGCAGTTTCACTGCCAAATGTGAAATTGCTTGCGATATTCCATATAAATTCCTAAACATGGGTTTTAATTAAATGGGGGAGGAGAACGTTTCTAGTTTATCGGTATCATGTACTTATCCAACAAGTGACTTAATAGTCAGCAGGTTCGTTGAATGGGAATGGTGTCTTCTGTTATCATCTTTGCTACACAGTCTTGTAAATCCCTAACGTATAGTAGAAGTTGGTTAGGGGAAAGAAACTTTCCAATTTCGCATCCAATGTGTGGTGGATTGGTTCTGTTTGTTATCTGTTTATTTTCCATTAGGCTTTTCCGTGAGGTAATCTTTGGTCCTCTCAGTGGATGTGGAGTTTTGTTCTTCTGTAGAATGTTTCCGTGGGTCTTGTTAATCTCTTATTTCCGAGTTTTTAATTTCTGTTCCTACATTAAATTAGGTCTTTATGTTGGTGACCTCCTTTTTATTGATAATATTGCTATTCCTTTTCGCCCTGTTATTATTTCTCTTGTCTATATAATTAGCTCTTCTGTTGTTATCACTTTTGAGGTTCTTCCTTGTACCATTTATTTTGTTACTGTTTGTAAGTAGTTCTTCTTGGTTTCCTTCCTTGTGTTGCGTCCGATGAGAGAATTTGTTTTCTCTGGTTGTGCATCCCGTTCCGCTTTTTCAAACTGTTTGTTTGAAAGTGGAAAGCTATTGGGTATTGAATGATCCGTAATAACACTTACTGACTTGCTTTTGTCCTCCTTGAGTCGTATGGTCTTTTTTGTTCTCTTTGCTTTTTAATAAGTACGGTGATTTCTGTTCATTAGGTCAACGATTTATATTTCCCTACGTGTTATAGGACTTCCCTAGACATTGGATGGTGTTGGCCTGAGCAATTGGCACATTTTTGTCCTGTATAATTGCATTTTCCTGGATATTTGCCTCCACATTTTCCACACCTTAGTCTGAAGCCACATTTGCTTGTGAAACGTCCCCATCCCTTACATCCGCTGCAGAACCGGGCATTGCTTTTGTACTCTTCCAGGGGATGGTACTTGCCATACTGGCTTAATCTCACTAGTAGAGAAGGAGTGATATTAAAATCCACTTTTGCTATATTGGATTCCGGTTTGTTTTAGCGGTAGACTTTGGCAACGTTTTCTCCGTGGTGAGCAAGATCTTCTTGGAGCTGATTGTTGACCATCTTTTACCACCTTGGAGATTTCTTGGCTCGTACTACACCAAATAATGATGTAGTCCGATCTGGGTTTAATATACTTTTTAGCTCGCCACTTTGGATATTCGTCACAGTTGACATTAATCTAGTGTCACTAATACTCTGAATCCGCGGATTCCCATTCTAATTAAAAGGGTCAATTCCTTCGGGTGGTATTGGTTTCTGCATTTCATCATAGATCTTGTTACATGATTTTGGTCTGAATTGATGGTTGGTTTGAGACTCGAACCTTCCTTTGGTTTTTGTTTCTCACATATTGGGTAATTAGTGCTTCCTTTGTTCCCTCTGTGCTTCGGTGTTACTTCATTATTCCTCCCCAATGACTGTTTTGTGTTTTTGGCCTTATTCTTCCCTTTGAATGGCTGCTTTCCTTTTCCTTCAATTCTTTTGTGGGGGTAGGATTCGGTATCGGTAGAGCCGGTCTTCTCTCTGGTGAAAATAACCTTAGACACTGTTCTTCACTGAGATCCAATATTTCTTCCATTGATATATGATCCAGTTGAGCTGGTTTCGAGGGTCCTGGAGTTTGGCTGTTGTAAATCTTCTGTAGTTTTTGTTTGCCTAAGATAGCTTCCGTAGTAACCTCAGCATAGCGAAAGGTTTTGTCAGTGCCTTTCCTGTCTCAACATATACTGTTGTTTCGATTGGGGCTATGTAGGAATCATCTCTAATGTCTCAAATATGTTTAACCATCGTGTTGGTGATGCTTTGTGGTTCTTCTAGAGACGATTCCTTCGTTTCAGTGTTTGCCAAGGTAGTTTTCTTCCATTCTATTGGATGTTCATCCTGGACGCTTCTTCCAGAACGTTCAAAGTCAATTTAGCACTTTGGGGCCCTATTGTCGGGTAACATTCCTATCTCTGGGACATTTAGCTTACCTCCTATGAGCTCTCTACCTTGATTACGGGGTGAGAGGATTGACACCTCTGTGGTTGACATTATTGGCGGCAGTGTATCTCGTCTAGTATTTGTAATGAGTCGCACTCTGGGTGGTATGTGATATTTGAGTCTATCTTCACTGATTATGGCTTCGTGCGTCTCTTGAGGATATTGGTATTGATAACCAGTGGTTGTGGTAATGGTGAAATCGGGTGTTGGTAATTTTGCACTCACGTTGAGAGTCTTAACCAAGACTGCTGGTACATGTACTGTTGTCTAGAACTAAAAATCCCTCTATATTTTAGTCTATCTTCACTGGTTATGGCTTAGTGCGTCTCTTGCGAATTCCTCTTTAGCAGCCAGCGTCGGGTTCGTTACGTACTCGTGGACCAGGCTGCCTATACAGAATTGCTGTTATTTGACTCCATCCACTATAATAATCACCAGATATAAAAATAAGTATGATCCAGACTCGCGCTCTGTTAAGGTGTTAAATCTTGGTTTATCAAAACCATTTGCGTCAAGGATAATAATTCCACCAGCTGCTGTTTTGTCGTATGCTGTTTCCTCTTCTTTACTAGTCAGCAGATTTGTATACTATCAGAGAACTTTCTGACCGGGTGGCGCAGGCACGTGAGTAATTTCTTCTTGCACGTATTGTATTCTTGCAATATTGGCATCATTAACATAGTCTTTGACAAACGCAACAGACACACCGCTGTCTCTGATTGCACCGTTGTCTGTGAGCTCCAGTGAACCCAACAGTGCTTATACTGACATAGTCAAATCAAACAACAGTTGTTTCCCCTACCTGGATAAATAATTAACAACTTCCACTGGTGGCGCAAGTTTATACGAGTCAAAATACAAACTATGTTGAGGCGTTACCACGTACGCGGCATAATTGAATACCAACGCCTGTTGATGAATCCAGTTTGACGATGCCAGTTTCGGGTGTGCGTGGCACCATCGATGCAAGTACATTTTGCATAAAACACCATGAAGATATTAGGCCGATTTTGTCCATCGCGAGTAAATCAAGATTGTATAATAGGCACTTGAGAACCTTCGCTTACATCAACAACGAGATCTTCTGTGAATAGGTAATCGAAGAGCTCTGCCCTAGGGCATTGAACTACTAGTACCTGGTAAAAGAAGGCCTCTTCCATTTTTATATGCCCTCCAAACGCCTTTTTCAAAGCCATCCCTGATGCAGTTCCGACAGCCCTACGGTCCAGCTCTTGCGACCGCTGGAACGGCTGCAGCCAACAATGCTGGAATAGCTGCAAGGAATGAAAATATTCCACCAGTCTTTCTCATTTGTGCCACCTCTGACTTGGATAATTTTAATATTACTTGGGTGTTGAAGCGTGACAAACACATGCTTTGGTGCAGTAATACAATGTTAGGTACTTATTTGCCAAGTAAATTGCCCCACAATATCAGTTGGTGGGTGTGCGTCTGTGGTATGATAATGTTTGTAATACACCTCTACGGCAGCAGCTGTACCACGCAAAACTGCATCGCTGGTGTTGTTCTTGTGGGCGAAAGTGACTGTGTTTTTCTCCAAAAATAACCTTGGGAACATCTCTGCAAAATTCAAATTTGAGACTGCAAGGAATTGTGCACGAAAATCATATTGAGTCTCCACGAAGTTACCCTTGTTTCTGAGCAAACCCACCATTGAAAGTGCCGTTAGGGCAACCACCACAGCTGCATCATTAGCAGAGTTGGAATGCGCTTTATGTCCCCTCATTCCGTATTGTTGAGAATCCGCTTCAGTAGCGATAGCCAATGAGAGAAGACAGAATGAACGATTTAAGAAACACCTCCACTGTGTCCGCAGCTGAACCACACAAAACTGCATCGCTGGTGTTGTTCTTGTGGGTGAACCTGTGTGGCGGAACATTTTCGATACATCTGTTCGTTAGAGATCGACCTGACATTTAATAATAACAACAGCAATGACAGTCGCGCTGGATTATTATCTAATATATTTATGTTTTATTGTTTTTGTGGCATCTTCTTGTGCGTATGCAGCCATATGTAGTTGTGGATTTGATTTGTTTCTGCGTGCTTTATAGTATTCACAACAGATCCACAAGGAAGGCAGAGTTGATCACGTGATTCAACCCCATGCCACATTTCAGAAAGGGTGGTGCCCCTAGGCCATCGCGTAATATTTGCGTATGTGTTCTACAAAATTCTTAATGACATGTTCTGCAGCAGGGTTCGTATTTACCAAGGCAGACATATTTTTGCATTTGTTGCCTCCCAATGCCATGGAGCTTCATATATACATACGTGCGAGCGTAGACCTTAGTGGCGAAAACACTGCTACATTTTATGTTTTGTGTTGTAAGCAGCATTTCAATTTCGTACTCACCGTAGCAAACACGAAGCTGTAAATCAAACCTTGACAAATAATTAACTACGCCTATCTCAGAGTATAAATAGCGAGATCCTTCTGCGGTGTTGAGCAAAATATCTTTCAGAAACGGATCCACCTCAATGACTGCAAAAGAGTCATCATCGAGTACAACAGCAATATAAATTGTGTCAGGCGACCGTTGCATTTACCCAAAAATGTTAATCCTCCCCTTGTGAATTTCATCCACTTTGTGCTTGATGGGAGCGTCTAAAAATTGTATAATATACTTGCACTGCTACTTTTTGGATATTGGTATATTGTTCTGTATGTAAAGTTAAAAGCAAGCATAGAAGAATAAAATTAAATGAAGTTACACGTATGGCACCATGCACACACTCAAAGACATCAATTATGCTTTATAATGTCATTGTATCCCAAACAATTGAAGAGTTTCTAAACATAAGGAATTTTCAAAACAAGATTTGTTGATAGTCCAACGTCTATAATGTATTGATAGTTTCCTTACACAGAATTATGTAATAAAAGAATCGCAAAATCAAAATAAAATCATTAAATGGCGTCTCATATAGTTGAGAATAATGAAACCTAATCTTCAGAACTCTGTACCTCAATGAAAGAAAAAAGTAAGGAGTCAGACCACATGACAAGTAAATAGCCTTGGGTGCCTTGCATTAACTATTTCGACACCTATTCTTAAAATAATCAGCGAAACGGTCAGCCTGACACGTAATTTGTATAATTTAATCATGGATTGTCAAAGCCATGTAGAAGGCACTTGTTCTCACTGTCGCAACTTCAAGCTACCAGACTCCAGGTATACACAGATCTTAGGTCACATAAGAACTCTGTTCAATCCTAAACATTTCGGTCAACAACACATGAATCAGCCCAGCCCAGCCCAGCGAATTTTCCGATGCATGCATACATAGCGCATGCACCAACTGTGCTACAAAAGGTGCACACGCATAACTCGTAATTCATCCGTTTTGTTTGTGAATGAGATTTTCTGTGTACGTTTAATCTACAAGCTAAGTTCCGTGTAGATGACAACATACTATTAAAAGGTGTGCATCATATATGTGTAGGACATTACAGTCAAACATATTTCGTTACCCACAACAGACGCACTAATATAATTCATTCTCACCATATTCCATACGAATGAGCGAGACCGATTGCACCTCATTCACACAAAACATGTACAAATGTAGGAGAACAAAATGGAAATATATCGCAAAGCAAAATAAACTTTCGAGAATATATAGTAACTTAAAGTCTGATAAATCTAAAATGGTTGATCGTATTTATAAAATAAAAGCTAATTTTTGTTGCCCAGGAGGAAAAAGTTTCGTAAGTTTCGATTCGATCTCGAAGTCCTGAAAATAAAACCATACAGAAAATTTACTTATAAACATACATCGGTGATTTTAGTATAGAATCTGGCGGCCGAAACCAAGAACAACGTCCTGATACAAGAGGTGACATATGATATATGGCATAGATGATTTTTGTCAACTTATTTTTCTCCAAGGTTTCAATAGTGTTTTATTTCTCTTTATCTTTTCTGTAAGTGGATGAAAGCTTGAAGACAATATGTTTACTCTGGCAGACAGCCAAACCAATTGCGACCAGCCTATTATGCGCCTGTAGATTTGGGTCTAATCGGTTCAACGTACGTACTATACCTGCATTTGAACACCCTTCAGCTTGATCCGCCAGCGCATATGAGATGACAGATCTGGGTCCAGGCTGCTAGCAGCGCTGTGTGCGATATACGGTATTATATTAAATTTACGAAATATATACTGTTAATACCGATTTTGTGTTTTACATTCATACAAGTTAACGCCACAAAGAGAAGCCATCGCATATCAGTTGATGGAGCGTTGGACAATAGTCCAAGGAAACCCTCACATGCCTCTTAGACCTGTCCTTGAGAAAGGTACTTAACTCCTATTTCTTCAGCATGATGTAACTAGTTCACTTTTAACAATGGTGATTAAATCCTACTATCAGTCAACTAAAATTGATCGGTTCATTTAATAATTTGTCATTTATGAGCTATACAAATGTTATTGAAAAAACTAGTTCCAAATCACCGGAAGTGTTTGAAAGGAATGGCATTATGTGTCAAACAGGTAAAGATGTCTTCTCCACCCGTTTCAAACAAAGGTGTGTAAGACGTAACATTGCCTGATAGCTTTGTACAGTTAGAATTTCTATGCAATCAGGCAACTGACAACTTAGACCTCTTGATCACTGAGTCGGTTACAAAGTTTACCAGTTTGTGAAAATGAAGATTTACCAAGAAAGTGCTCCATTAAGCATCGGCAATTTTACGTTTTGCAGAAACATATTAACACGCTTTTTTGAAAGAACTGTGCTTAGTTTAAAATTACGTCCGAGAATGTAGTATAGTGACTTCAGTAAGTCATACAAATTAACAAAGCAAAGGAGTCACGTTTTTGTTGCTCTTAACATACAGGCATGACCTCAGAGTTGGTCGGCGTAGGAATAATATCCAGAAAAGGATAATAACTCGTCAGATTGCAGAGTCGCTTATTCAGCGACTGTGACACAGAGTGAGTCTGGTATTATCTTAGAATAAACAGTCAATCAGTTTCCTTCCAGGAGAAGATTACTCTACGCCAGCCAAATTTAGACTGAACATTGGAGACATCTGCATGCTGTCATAATAAAGTCTTTTACTTTAAGCATTTATTGATGAAATTCATTTTTTCATATACATACTGTTATGGATACATGTATTATATATTAATTTATAATATAGTTTTATTTAAGTCATTTGGGTTTATGACATTTATATTTAATCCTTTGATTTCAATTGCTGGATTGTATTGTAGTAAAAGTACATGAAAAAGAGGTGATGGCATTTCCTTTCATAAATCAACGCTGATTGTTAAGGTTATGTCTTCAGCTATTTCGGTTAAAGTACCCCACCTATTAATTTGAATAGAAGTCACAAACACATCACATGATCCTAAGAGTACGTTTGTCCTGTAGAAATGTCATTCATGCCCCAGTTGCTGATTGGCTCAAAAATCAGAGAATGTCTGTAACAATTTTTTCACAATTTTAATAATTTAAAGGCTCGAGAATATTTTATGTGATTCCGAAGTTGTTGATTCGAGGTGTATGTGGTGGCTATATAAGGAAATTAAATACACACAGTATCATTCTCCAGCTTTGTAAGAGAGCGGGGAAATCGTGATTTATTTATAACTTGGTCGTCGGATTAGCGGAGTTTAGAAAAACCTTTATTCTACAACAGACAGTACCATGTGAATTGTGAAATTATTCAGGGACTTGAAACAATTATATCGGGTTATGAGAAACTTTCAAAGACTTTAGTGATATTCTGCTTTCACTGGATTTTCTTGAAGTAAAACTGTTGGATAATAGAACTATTTATCAGTAGTGCTATCACGTAAGCACATTAACACTTTCAGTCGAAATACTTTTAGATACTTTGCGGATCAACGTGAAATTTGTAATACAGTTTAAGACATTCTAGGAATTCATACACTGTAAGTTATTTTTCATTCTTCCATTTTGTTTGATTTTATATATTAACATAATAAATTTATATTTTTTAAAATTGAATGTGTGTTGTTTTTACCTTGTCTTGTTACTTAGTTTAAGCCCCTATACTTAATGATGCACGTTCCACCGTTTGTTCGTACGAAGATGAATCTTTAAACGCTCTCCAAGGCATACTACTAGTATCATCACATACCAGTTCCAAAGACGACAAGGACTATAGGGATCAGAGCCATACATGAAACATTTAATAAATAGTGTTGCTTACCAGATTCGACTTAATTTCACTTTCGATTATTCGATTCAGGTAAGCTTATCTATGATAATTGGAATTCGTAATATTTAGATATATAGTTGATAAATGTGCTATGTATATGTTAATTGTTGTAGAAATTGTAATCTACAAGCTGCACTAAACTGAGGTGATTAAGCTTACACTATTTCTGATACAGTCAACATCATTGTGCTGACACTAGAGAGCATATTTATAAAAATAGACAGTGTTAATACTGAAGCCTACAATTTTCTAGCTACACTTATGCAGTGAAAATTTGACTTGAATTGGAACACCCAGGTACGCTATTTATCAGAGAGGACCAGTAAACAGAAAAAAACTTACTCAACAAGCGAGAAAATATTTAATGGACTTAAGGCATCGCGTAAGGTTAAGACAGAAAACAAGTGCGCTCCTGAAAATCGTCGGATGACTGGCAGTATTACAATGAAATACATATCTTTAACATCTTCATATATGCTAGTAAATAACTGAAATATGACATGTGCTTTTGATATGTTTTTTAATTGTTTTATTTTTTAATCGGATTTTTCCCAAAGTTGGATTTCGGCTGGATGTGTTTCACAAGATTCCATTTGGCCACCGCATGCTAGCATAAGTAACACGTGTCAAACATGTGAATAAACGGTCGTAACTATAATTATATTTGTAATATCCAATTATCTGATATTTAATATTTGTATCTTCAACTGTTATAAAATGGAAGGACCTTGGCTGTGTATGCTCATGTTAAAAGGAGAAGGAATAAAGCACTGAAAAAGGAAAAGGTTAATTATTTTTGTTGTTTAAAAGAAAGTAGTCGGGTAATAAAGGAAAGCAACTGCTATAGCCTGAATTACTTTCATTAAAGAGAAGCAACTGCTACAGCAATAATTTCTTCGATGAGAATATTTTAATGAAATTACTTCCCTTGATACATAAATCTCGCATATACAATAAACGATTTGCATTCGTTTTATTCGAGGATAAAGTATTAAGGAACAAAGGAATGGATTCAACCACGCCATGTTAATTTCGCAACAAACGAGCAATGAAAATAAGTTAAATCCAGAGTTCAAGAAGAGTACATTATGGTTTACCAACATGGCAGAGATACTGTTCCATTTTAGGAAACATAATGGCAAACAAGGACTGTTGCTATAACCAATTACTAATTTTATGTGACCTTACATTCTTGTAGCAAAATATATTCAAAAATATTTTTGAAATAATTGTCGTAAGAGCTATAGGTGCATTATGAATATTTAAAACGTTCCACATGTAAAACACTCTTACCATAGACAATCTGTCCCTCCTCCCTCCCCCTTTGGTGGGGTCGGGTAGCTATGGCACGCTTCATCTCAGACAATAAAATAAGTTTAAAAAACTAGAAGGGGACTTGCATAAAAAATATATGAATACAGAATCTGGCACTCTGGATAGTTCCGTCTTTAGGTGGGAATCCCTCCCCTTTCCAATTATGGATAATTGACTGATCCTTGGACAGCGTCCCCTCATGGGCCCCCTCCATTGTAGCCTCCCATGGCATCTTTGTTTCAATAAAATCACCTACTTCGCGCCTCTTGGCAACATTACGATATCAGGGCTGAAGTTGGTATCATAGATGTACATACAGGAACTTCCGCTGTCCGTTTACAGCTACCTGTATTTCCCAATCTTGCACTGTTGTCCCGATGCCTCTTGGTGCGGCATTTTACTTCTCTATCTCATAGCTTCTCAGAAAGCTGATGAAGCTGTGTTCGCTTCTCACTTGATGCTTCTTTTTCCTGGTTATATCTAAACTGGCAGCAATCTCTGCAATCATTTATGTAATGACTCTACTGATAAAGACCATTTGTAAAAGCTACATTGCAGATGATAGCACGTGTTCTAAATCTGCTTTTCTCTCAAAACATTTGCACTTTGGTGTCCTCAGTTAGTACCCATTCCTTGAAGTCTGTTCCTGTAGGGAGAGAAGAATATACACTGACGTAATAAAAAAAACTAATCTTTTGGTCAACAATTCTCCAAATGTAACTCCAAGATAGTCTTCTGACCCTCGCATCTTCCCAATGTAACCAAACCCCTTGCTTAATAATGACGACAATATTAACTTCATTGGATCACTCAGAGTGGTTATCACTTCATCTCTTGAACTTTTTTCTACGTTGCACATTCTCTTTTCTCAAGAGCAGATTTCTTGACTTCGATGGCTTCAACTTCATCCTGACCCAGTCAGTCGGGATTTCGAACATTCGTCAATTTTATCTTACTACCTTAAATGTAAATGTCATATCATGCATAGAGACACTCGTAGGAGGCTGCCGACATCAATATGACATAATTGATCCTCAGCTCATCTTCACTGCTGACTTCAAAAGAAGACTCATCGAGGCTGAAAATAGTTCTACTGAAATGGTACAGTCTGTTATGATACTAATATCTAATATCTGTAAAGCTGATGTGTAGTTTAGCACAGTGACGCGCATTATGAAGCTGTTGAGAGCAGCAGAATTTCCACAACCCCTGCCCTTAAGACACGTCGCTGTATCTTTCAATAACATACCATTCCGATGGTCTAGTGGTTAGATTGGTTAAAATGATACTAACATCTGCCTCACTATGCGCTCAGCAATAAGAGGTTAGTGTTAAGAGTGGTCGGCCTGGTGTCAGGATAATGTGACTGAGTGAGACATCATGCTACATGTCTGCGGCATGATACCCCAGTGCTAGACATCACTATAAACTGACACACTGCATACATCGTAGCGATATGAATGAACAAATTTAAAGCTACCTAAAACATCACAATCACACACACACACACACACACACACACACATTATTTTCCAAGATACAATCTTATTGGAGTTGCGCTGTGCTCTAATTCACCATCATCGGATATGTTTTTGTCCGGGATTTCTGATGTTCAACCAAACAAAGGTGCAGGCATTGTTTACACAAAACAGGATACAATGTCGCACTGAACTGTGAAGTATGAACATAAGGTGGCAATGCACTTGTGACTAACGGAGATGACTCAGTGCGTCGTAATAAACGTGCATTGCACTTAAATTATCAGCATTGATTGACTTTAGAATATATACTTAATGTTGTACAGTTCCCGTGTCCTTCAGAAAAACTGACTTGTCCACATACTTATACTTTGGTAGATCTAAGGCACTAATGCTTCATATATCATTCTGGTTTGTGAACAGAATTAGATTCAGTGTAATATTATTGTAACAGAGTGAATTTTGAAAGATGGCAACACATCACTGAGCGAATCTGGTTGATATCAGCCTAACATGTAACATTTAACACTGATGTATGGGCTAGGTCCACAATAAAACGCTAGACTGCGATGGATTTGATGATCTTGCTGGGGCTTGATTGGTTATTAATTGAGATAATAGAGACATAGAGAGGCAAGGTTACTTGGAGTTCAAGTAGCGGAAAAATGTCAAAGTTGAAATAACCCTGAGATAATTTTGTGCCATTGTAAATAAGTGTCATGAAATGAGACTTTCCAGGAATAGGGAGAGACATTAGTTTTCTTGCAATAGGGTTGTGTGTATCAGTTGTCAGGCTGCGAATTGACCCAGCACTGGCCACAGTAAACGCGGAATCCGATTTGGATCATTTTAGCTGGGCCTCCTGTGATGAGGACATTTGGAAATAAACTTTTAAACAAGTTTTATATGATATTGAACTTAAATTTTCTTGCATCGATTTAAAATTACTGTCTCTCTGTAGATTAATTTTTAAAAATTACAAACGCGCGGAACACCTGTGAGCGCGTGACCTGATTTGGCTAGATCAGTCCAATTTCCCTAAGTTTTGATTGTCATGAGATAAATGGCATAGAATATTTCAAATAACAATTTCATTATCAGTATTTGAACCACGGTATACATTACCTCCAAGATATCTTCATTACAGTGTCTGTAATAATGATTATGAAATTTCATTTCAGGGGATTGTTTAAAAACTCTTGAACCATTATTACCTTCAGTTGTTATCTCAGTAGCAGTTAACACCTTATTGTCTGCTTGATTGATGGAAGCAATGAAAAGAATTGTTCCAAAGGTAATTCAATGGACTTCATCAGCCAGTAGGGCTCTATAGTCTGATTTTTATTATCACAGGTATTATCATGCAGAATGGTACTATATCTTGTTTCAATGATTCTGGAAACTTTGTGTATGTTTTTATACTTATGATCGGGTGAAACATTCCGCAGCTTCTTCCCTTACGTCTATATTGAAGCCAATTACATGAAGTTTTGCTTGCGTGTCGGCAAAGTTCCAAACTGTGTCCTGGCTCAAAATAATAGAAACTTCTCCGTGATTTCTCATGATGGTTATAACGGTTAGCATAGTTCCAATGCATCTATGATCTTTGATTCCCTGACCTTTACAAAAGTCGTAATCGTCATGTAGTAGTCCGATAAATCTAACCGCCAAATCTGTGCTAATAATGATGGATTATTCGTTGGCCTGATATCACTTATTCATAAAATTGAGGAAACGCTCGCAGACAAACCTGTCCGCAACATATCGGAGTACATTTTAGACACGTACCGAGATTTCTCGCGACTCTTCAGCTATCAACGGCTGAAGAGTCCTTTTGTGGCCATATGTACGAATATCACATCCCTAAGTCATGTGGCCATTTTGAATTTCGTGCTAGATATGGCTATTACCCAATACCGGTAAGAGTCTAAACTGTACGCAGGAGTGTTCCGGAAAGATTTGCGTGAAGCAAAATTACACATTTAATAAACAGGTGAGATCAGACCAAAAACATCATCCATCAGTATCAACACAGATCTGTGGATCTGATTTGTCGGAGAAGTCCAGTAGTATAGAGAGAATCTCCCTTCACGCACGAAGAAAGTGACAAGCCCTTGATTTTCTAAATTCATCCTGTCTTTTATCATTGAGTGCCCCAGAACTAATCCAGACTTGGACACAAATGCATCCTGTATCTATCATTTTATAATTCTACTTATTACAGAAATGTTTAATTAGAGCATTTAACTCATGAACACATGTGGCAATTATTTGCATTCCGCACACAAAACTGAAGAAACAGGATTATAAAAGTATAACTTGTTTTGAATCTTATTTTTAAAAAATTCATTTTGGTCAATATGAAGTTTGATACTGCCATCATTGCCATCAACACTGACTATGATCGTACAGTATTGAAAAAGGTCACTTTCTCGTGGCATCAAATATTTTAACCAGTTGCTTCCCTGGTACATACATATCTTCAACCCAAAGTTTCAAACTACTTTCATTAACATATTTAATGATGTTCTCTCCGATTACGAGTAATATTTCTTCCTGATATATCATGAACTTTTTATTCAGTTTTATCAATGTTGTTAGCTCTAAGATGAGAAGACAATTTATCGTCATGTGGACCATCTCTTTAGGTGAGTTTGGCTTTTTCCTGTAGAATAGATGTTTGATATTTTTATGTTCTTTCTCTGCGATTTTTTTCGTTTGTTTGTATTGTTCTGCTTAATGTATTAATCTGCTGTCTTGACGCTTTTGTTCAGATAGTCAACAAATTCTGAAGTCGTACTACTGATATCTACATGCCCATGTATAAATAACAGGATGAACACTAGTTGAAACAGCGCAGCCATACATAAGTTCAGTCATTTAAAACAGACAAGGTTTACATCTGTATTCAGCTATCTCTATCTCCGTTAGTTTTGCGTTATCTACTTACAGAATGGTCACTGATTTGAACTTTAGTGTCGCTCTTTTTTATATTCTATGTCTCTCAAATCTCGCCGTAAAAATTGATAGCTGTTCTGCAGGTTTGTCATAATTATTCAATGTTGACAGGCATTTTGTTTTCTTTTGACGATTTATTTGCTTTTATTTTCATTTGTTTTGTCTTGCTGAACTAGTCTGTTTTACTTAATTAGGGATGTTATGTCATTATCACTGACTTTATTTACTTACTACCTGCAGGTCAGCGGAATTATCTTATTGGTCTATGAGATGTCTTGTGGGAGCAATTTAATTATTCCTTTCCAAAGATTAGCTGATATATCCCGACCATTGCAGTCCTCGAGTTCTGGTTCCTAAAGAGAGCGATATTTCTGAGAGTTTACCCCAGAATCAGTTATCTCCATTTCTGAATTCCCAACAGAGGTGATTTGTATTTAATCTTCATCTAAACATTGGTATGGTGTGCTGCTGACTTGAAAAATATTGTTTCAATGGTAACTTGATTTAAATTAAAACTTTCTGCAGTTAATAGATGAGTGTCAATTTCAGTCCATTATTTAAAGTTGGCTATTGAATAAGTACATTATACAGATGTGATGATGACTCGTAATTTTAAATTATTTTTATGATAAGGAGCATTTATATGACCGTGTCATGAAGGTAGCTTGTTCTGCCATTAAGACATGAGCTTTATATACTAATTGTTTGATCATCATCAAAATCTGACAAATTCTTTTGTGAGAGTAGAATCTATTTTACTTTTAGATAATGTAATGTAACTGCTGTCATCAAGTGAGGTAATCAAAAAATATATGTATAGTCTCCCGTGCCAGGAATTAAAAACAAGGCATTGTTGTTTAGGATATAACATCACATTTCAATCTGAATGCAGTTACAATTTTCTCAGTACAAACTGAGCTGAGAATAAATGCCAAGAAGCTGCGTCATGGTGGAGTACGGAAGGAAATGTGTTATCTATTTTTGGTACTGTTGAGTAAGAATAATAGATCATTATGTATACTACATGATCATAACTGGCAGTCTGGTCGTTTGGTTTTAGTTTTGGTGAGTTTAACGCCATTTTTCACCACATGATACGATGTACATGGTGACCACTATAGGTGGAAGAAGAGTCCAAGATGAACCACCGACATGTGGGAAACTACCGGCAAGCTTTCCCACTTAAACACGTTGGCTGAGGCCACACTCGAACCCACGGAGACAGAGGTGACATGTTAGTGATCTGTAAAAGTGCCTATGATCACACGACCACCTGGAAACGCCATTTTGTACGTAGGGTTTCATCGACCACTACAGGGTCTAACATATGGTTGAATGGAATCAAACACCAAAGCTAAGGGAGCCACGGTAGCTCAGTTGGTACAGTGTTGGACTTGGTCGCGAGTTTAATACCCATTCAGATCAGCCTACGTCAGCTGCCTTTCCGTATTCTTGGGAAATGTTATTAGCTCCCATTTCCTTGGCATGATATAGCCAATAATAGGTTTACACAATACTGATTATTGGATGTCACTATGGCACATTTTTATTTAGGATTAACTGTACAAGTTCAAAACCCCACGTCAGTATGACTCGGTTCAAGTAGAATTTTTATACCATGATTTTTAAGATGGCTGCCATAGTGGCCATATTGGAGGTTAAATCAGCACCATTTGAATTTAGTACCAGCTTTTCGTTAATAGGACTTTTAGTCAAAACAACATGTTGAAAGAACCATCCATATAGGACTAGCTATAACAGTATTTCAAAACTGGATTCCGTGTCTGCTATATTTGAGAACATATCAGCACCATTTTAATTTAGGACCATCTAGACATCATAAGAAGTATTTTATTGAAATACCGTGTTGATATGACCATCCACTCAGGAGGAGTAGCGACAACAATTATCAAGATACCCACGGCGCGGCTGCTATATTATATATCAGTTCGGCACCATTTTCGTGTCAGGTAAACAACTAGACAACATGAGAAGTCATTTGGTGACTATCAATTTATGCTGAGGTTGTTTTGTTGTTATTTTTAGTTTATCTATGGAAAGCCATCTCCGCCAAAAACATAAAAAAATAAATAATAAGCAACTTTAAAATAAACCAAAAGATTTTAAATAAAACAAACATGTTTATAAAATAAAAGTATTAAAGCTCAGACAATAAAATCAATACTGATATGAAACAAAAGAGGGTACACGAAACAAATGCTAAAAGAAACAAAAGAACACGAAAGAAACATGCAAATGCCAAACCAAATAACTAAAACAATAAGATAAAAAGTCAAGTAAAACAAACGAGGTGCAAATAGGTATTCATTGAAATATGGACAAAATTCAAAGATTTATGAAGATATCAGCTTTAGGGTGGGGTGGGATATAAAATCTCAGTAAGACGCCTTCATTTCTTCTGTGTTCAGAGAAGACGTAAAAATGTTAATATAGATGTTAAATTGGCAAACATAACCGGTAATTTGCTACAGTTTGATCCACGTAAAGTTGCAAACTTACAGAGAATTCGATTTTGGATAATTTAACAATTAGTTTCTTAGAGTACTAATACATCTTGAGAAAAGGTAACAAGGAACTGTACTTTTAAGTCTAATTAAAATACAAAGTGATATACAAAATATATTGGGTGAACATACACACGAAAGAATGAGCACACAAGTAGCTTGCGTGTACACTGGATTAGGATCTCTCTGTCACATTCTCTGTCGCTCTGTCTCTGTCTCTGTCTTTCTCTCTCTCTCTCTCTCTCTCTCTCTCTCTCTCTCTCACACACACACACACACACACACACACACAATTTGCAAAACAAAATGAATTCTTAGTATCATTTTACAAAGCCTTTAGTCATTTGCACATTTAAAATACAGAAATAATGGAGTACTTATAAGAGAACTAACAGAACTGAATTTTATTTCCAACTCATTTGATAACATAGACATAACATGTTAGGTAAAAATGCAAATTATTAACAGTGTTGGTGTAGCGGAAACACAACGGCCGTACAAGACAAAATGTTATAAAACGGCAATCGACACAACTACTCAGAGTTTACATTGGAACAGAATGATTTCAGTTCTATACATTTATTTAATCTAATCTAAATTTTCAATTATTAACATTTATGAGATGCTCATTACTTATATTTTCTTTTCATATTTAACCAAAATATTGACATTAAAAAGTAAAGCAAAACATCTTTTGAGGTGTACAACTCTCAGTTTCTTTTTCCAGATATATCCTAATTTTCCTCCTCCCAGTTTCTACTGGAAACCTGTCAGTCTTGATACTGAACGTTCTTAATATTCGGTATTTTTGTGGCATACATGTACAAATGGTTCAAAATGAAACGATTTTTTAAATATCGGATAAGTTCTATTTTACAGGCTTTAAAAACATTTGAATACCAAATGTGTACATATGTATCCTTTAGCCAATCAGTAAAACTATACGACAGTGTTGTGAAAATGTTTCTTTTGTAAATCCAATGACAAACATCATATTCTTTTATTGAGAACAAGCTTTTTGGAGCCTGCCGATTCATTCCCTTTTCTGCCAAATAAAATGAACCATTTAGTTTAAGACATTACTATAACTGTACAGATTAATCAGCTGTTTCCCATTGATGCATTTCTAAATAGAACAGAAAATTGGTTAGACTGCCTTGATCTCAAATATTACTATGTTTTATTTCAGCATTCACATTTGATCTCCGTTCTCTATGGTATATACAGAATTAATTCAAAGTTTGTTTTATAAAGATTTATCTAACCCTGGGTAAACTTCTTTATCTTCCTGTATAGTGGGCATGAGATAGTATTCGAATTCTCATATAACGTCGATGTAATTAACAAAAGTATTGTAATGGATGCATAACATTAATTAATTGTTTAATTATTTTGGGGGGGGGGGTCCCCGGATGACCGAGTAGTCTAAGACGTTCTCCTTTACAGATCACTGTTATCTCATTTCAGTTGTTCCTGAGTTTCATATTACGTTAGTATGTTTTGTTTGTTTCTTTTGACATTATCTGTTTCGTTTGTAATCGATTTGTTTTATTTGAGCCATGATGGTATTATTTTCAATACCGTTGTTTTCTTGGCATTTGATTGTTTCATTTGTGTATTGTTTGTTTATTCTGACATTTGCCTGTTTCGTTTGTTTCGTTTACTCCTTTTGTGATATCTTATTATTTTCTATACCGTTGTTTACTTTTGGTGTCTCATTGTTTCATGTATCTTTTGACCTTTGCCTGTTTCGTTTGTTTTATTTGAGATTTTATCTAACTATTTTTGATACCGTTCTTTCGTTTTGCGTTTGATTGTTTTATTTGTGGGTTGTTGTTTTTTGTGTGTTTCCTTTAACAATTGATTGTTTCGTTTGTTTCTTTTGAGAGTTTTTTATTTTTCGTTTATTTTATTTTAGATATGATCGTTCTATTTCCGAAATCGTTTTTTTTTTTTGGCGTCGCATGTAATTGTTTCTTTTGTGTTTTGTTGGTTTTTTTTGACATTTTCGTGTTTCGTTCGTGCCTCGTTTGTTTCATTTGAATATTGATCTTATTGTATGATTTATATGAGTTTTAATATTTGTACGCATGCTGTTTAATATCAGTTTGTTTTTCTTGGTTTAATTGAATGTTAAATATTTTGTATTAATTTCATATTTTTGGCGCAGATGGCCTCAATATTTGACTCTCTGTCTAAGCTCAAGATGTTGAAAAGTGGTGGAGGAAGATTGTGAGAAAACCTAAGCTGGAAAGACCCACTGGCTCAAAGGAACCTACTGGCAGCTTTCACACATACACACAATGGCCAAGCACGAGACTCGAGCCCACGAGAACAGAAGGCGATATGACATTGATAGGTAAAAGCGAGTACTTTAGACCAGCACCATTTTGATTTAGGACTAAATAGAATATAAGATGTATGTGTGTGTAAGGCAATCGAAAATTTAGTTCAAAGTGGAGACTTTAGAACCTTGTCATGTCGTGCTTACCTAGGACTAATGTTTGCAATCGATAAAGTGTAGCTTAAAATAGTTTAGCCTGTAGAACCTAAATCTGAACCTATTTAAACATTAATAAAACACTGAATCAATTAAGGAAAATTAACTGTTACATCAGCATAAAATGTTATATCGCAGAAATTTTATAAAATCTTCTCTGTGCCTAAATAAAGGCAAAGAAAAATGACAATTGACTTGTATATATCTCATCATTAGATACAGTTATGTTCCTTTATACAACATTTCACTTTAAGATAGGGCCACTCAGTTAAAGTGTGATGTAATTGTTTAAATTAGCTGATTTGTGTAGGTTTTGTCTGAAGCAAATAAAGACTATCTACTCATGTCCGGGTTATTTCCTAAGAAGATTACACCTTCATATAATGGATTTCTTCTATACATTCTACCGTATACGCTCTCTTGCGGTCTACATTATACCAGTTAATTATCACCGAAGATCAAGCGTACTTCCGGTACAACGGATTATTGTAAAAGTGGTGAGTTTCCAGCGTAGTCGCTAACAGCATTTTGTCCTATTTATTACTGATAAGGTGTCATTAGACATTTATTATGGTGTATGTTGTAGTTGAACATTTGTAGAACATAGTTGCTTTCAAAATGTTGTAATTAACCCATAGTCTACACATTTTTAAAAAACAAAAAAATGTTTTCATTTTGTGTTAATCAGTACTGTGTGATCAATAACCATTTGTTTTGTCTATTTGGCACCGGTATTTTTGAAAAAGGTCGAGTTAGACTACGTGGATTACTTAAAAGTGAAATAAAAGCAACAACCCAGTAACTTAACATCAATAGCAACTCGCCGCTTATGTACTAGTTTAAAGTCCTGAAAAGATAATACGCCAAGTATACTAGGTGACAGATCGACGGACCAGTAAATAAACAGAATATCGCGCGCAATAGATGAAATAGATGTGATCAAACTTTATACAAAAATTACAAAAGAATAAAAGAAGTGGCGTATGAATATAGTTTAACAACAATATTTCCGTACATGTCATATTCCCAGTTGCTTTCGAGATGTAGGCTGGCTGTCGAGTTGGGGGTGATGGGAAATATAAATAAGGTAAAAGTAAGGAATAAGGGTAACAGCATCTCTCTTCGGGTTCCTCAACGCCAATACAAGCATAGTTTGCTTCTGGGGCAGAATCGATTAAAATTACAAAGTCAATTCCCAAGAAACAAAGTCTGATTTACAAAAGACCAATCCTACGCTGTTTTGACGCATCAAAAGACACTGTAACGAATGTGTTACCCCACAAAGCTTTAATTTCTTCAGCAGCGTACCAGTAAAAAAACTGGCTTCACTTAAACAGAGCAGTAAACTTTAATTAAGCTCAGGTGTAAAGTTTTAAAATGATTTAACAGTGCAATATATACAAACCAGTAAAATATGCAATTAAATAACCGTTAGTCCGTTTATCAATCAATTAAGAGATTCAGCCTTAGTAAAAAAAAGTTGTGTTCTGATTGACAATTTATGTGTTGATAACTGATCTGCATCGATTCTACCTTGATCCGTTAAACATCAATTTATTTCATCTCTTCTGAACAGAAATGTTATAATTGGCTACATTTGATGCATTTTCCTTGATATCAGTTTCAAAGTCAGACAACAGCTACTGAATATCAATTTTACAACCGAAATAATCAGAAGTGGTTTCCACACTTTGAAAAGATTCAACACTCGTGGTAGAAGTCTCGTTTGCCGTAGAATTTGAAATAATGAGCGTTTACACCCAGATTGGCACAGGAAAAACAGAATTGAGGGTTTTTCCCGTGTACTGTATTTAACTCGTCCAATCAGGGCTTTCTCTTCATCTGAAATCTTGTGCTTGATTGTTAATGAACTGACGGACTTACCATGTTCGAGACGAAAATCTGCTGCTCGTCAGAGTCATTACACTTGTGGATGAATATAGTAATTGTGTAGGTTTTTGAAATAATACAGCACTTAGTACGTGTTTTAATGAATGTTACAACTGTATTCTTTCCAAGCTGATGTTTAGAATACCAAACATTTTATTGGAACGGATCTAAGGGCCGCTACCACAAAAGGCATTAATGGGGTATAATCTGGACACATATTTCTCAAACGATTTCGCTAAACAGTAAGTTGACTCTTGATATTCTGACATTATACCCCTCTTTTTATTTAATTGATGATATTTGCTCAGTTTACTATTTGATTAATTACGTATTTAGCCCCTGCTGAAGGATCCTGAACCATAAAAAAACGTAATTATGTCGTATGTACGCCATCTTAACCCACTCTTCGACAACGTACTGTACGTTGCCGTATAATCCTGAATTCATAAAAGGTATTTTTTGTCCGTATGAACGATGTCTTCTCCCCATCCCCCAATCTTAATTTGTACTTTACCGTATAATTATGTAAGTGTATTGCGACTCCAATATATGCTCTCATTCATTTGTGAGAGATCAGATTCTGCCATAGTATTGCAGTGTTCATTGTTAGCCCTTACCGGAGGATTTCAGCTTAGCCAAAGCTGTTATAAAACATCGATTTGCGTGAAAGCATTCAACATGATTACTAATCTTAATATTTATACAAATTGGTTACGAATTTAGAAACCTTTAGAAACATTTTAATGGTGGTGTTTTGCACACATCTCCATTACTCTTGTGAGCATCCAGGTAAAACTGGCTTTGAATCTCAGCTAGTTCTGCATCATCAAACGTTTCAAGGTCTGTACCTTGTTGTCTCGGATGAATAACTTATCAGTACATTCGCAACTTTGTTTGCTTTTATTGTATTTTTAGTGTATATTTTTTCCCGACGAGTTGTGTTCAAGTTAGCGGATATATATAGTAAAAAAAATTCTAAATCATATACTGTACTTAAACTTGTTCAGTTAATGATACTGATATCCGGTGTAAATCACGAGCAGCTATGCAGCTATTGTTTGTCAGCACGTCACATGAAATCAAGAATTCAGTCTCATTCAGATGTTTGTAGCAGTATCTCGTACTAGCAAAATGACGGTCGTGATTTCTTTTCTACTCTTTCTGATGACCTTTCCAACATTTGGTGAGTAGACCTTTATCACAATTGTACAATGTACTTAGATAAGGGTCATGGATTTATAAATAATTTATCGTAGCTTAATTCAGCATATATAATTCATATTCACACGGTATTAATAGTACCGATATAAGTGGTGAAAGCTAAAATATGTTTGCGGACCTAAACAAATATCTTCCCTAAAAAATATAACCTTAACCTTTCTCAATTCTGATTTACAACTAATTGCTTCTATCTATCTATGTATCAAATCTATCTATCTATCTATGTATCAAATCTATCTATCTATCTATCTATCTATGTATCTAATCTATCTATCTATCTATCTATCTATGTATCTAATCTATCTATCTATCTATCTATCTATGTATCTAATCTATCTATCTATCTATCTATCTATGTATCTAATCTATCTATCTATCTATCTATGTATCTATGTATCTAATCTATCTATCTATCTATCTATGTATCTATGTATCTAATCTATCTATCTATCTATCTATGTATCTATGTATCTAATCTATCTATCTATCTATCTATGTATCTATGTATCTAATCTATCTATCTATCTATCTATGTATCTATGTATCTAATCTATCTATCTATCTATCTATGTATCTATGTATCTAATCTATCTATCTATCTATCTATGTATCTATGTATCTAATCTATCTATCTATCTATCTATGTATCTATGTATCTAATCTATCTATCTATCTATCTATGTATCTATGTATCTAATCTATCTATCTATCTATCTATGTATCTATGTATCTAATCTATCTATCTATCTATCTATGTATCTATGTATCTAATCTATCTATCTATCTATCTATGTATCTATGTATCTAATCTATCTATCTATCTATCTATGTATCTATGTATCTAATCTATCTATCTATCTATCTATGTATCTATGTATCTAATCTATCTATCTATCTATCTATGTATCTATGTATCTAATCTATCTATCTATCTATCTATGTATCTATGTATCTAATCTATCTATCTATCTATCTATGTATCTATGTATCTAATCTATCTATCTATCTATCTATGTATCTATGTATCTAATCTATCTATCTATCTATCTATGTATCTATGTATCTAATCTATCTATCTATCTATCTATGTATCTATGTATCTAATCTATCTATCTATCTATCTATGTATCTATGTATCTAATCTATCTATCTATCTATCTATCTATCTATGTATCTAATCTATCTATCTATCTATCTATGTATCTAATCTATCTATCTATCTATCTATCTATCTATGTATCTAATCTATCTATCTATCTATCTATGTATCTAATCTATCTATCTATCTATCTATCTATCTATCTATGTATCTAATCTATCTATCTATCTATCTATGTATCTATGTATCTAATCTATCTATCTATCTATCTATGTATCTATGTATCTAATCTATCTATCTATCTATCTATCTATGTATCTAATCTATCTATCTATCTATCTATGTATCTAATCTATCTATCTATCTATCTATCTATCTATGTATCTAATCTATCTATCTATCTATCTATCTATCTATGTATCTAATCTATCTATCTATCTATCTATCTATCTATGTATCTAATCTATCTATCTATCTATCTATGTATCTAATCTATCTATCTATCTATCTATCTATCTATGTATCTAATCTATCTATCTATCTATCTATCTATCTATCTATCTATGTATCTAATCTATCTATCTATCTATCTATCTATCTATCTATGTATCTAATCTATCTATCTATCTATGTATGTATCTAATCTATCTATCTATCTATCTATGTATCTAATCTATCTATCTATCTATCTATCTATCTATGTATGTATCTAATCTATCTATCTATCTATCTATGTATCTAATCTATCTATCTATCTATCTATCTATGTATGTATCTAATCTATCTATCTATCTATCTATGTATCTAATCTATCTATCTATCTATCTATCTATGTATCTAATCTATCTATCTATCTATCTAATCTATCTATCTATGTATCTATCTATGTATCTAATCTATCTATCTATGTATCTATCTATGTATCTAATCTATCTATCTATCTAATCTATCTATCTATCTATGTATCTAATCTATCTATGTATCTAATGTATCTATCTATCTATGTATCTAATCTATCTATCTATCTATCTATGTATCTAATCTATCTATGTATCTAATCTATCTATCTATCTATCTATCTGTCTATCTATCTATCTATCATAGAGATAGATATGAAACAAAAACTGGTGAACAACAGTACAAAGTGCAAAACCAGTGTGAAACCAGCCTAAACGCTTCTGGAATCTACCGATTCATTTCTTTTAAGCGCATGGTAACACACGAAACAGGAACAATTTTTTAAACAAAACAGTGACTTGATAGAATCATGTTTGACTGGATATTAAAAAAAAACAATAACGAACTAAAATAAAACTAACAAAAATTGCTGATTTGTGCCGTCTAAGATACACTGATGAAGCAGTGTTTCGACACTTCTAGAGCTTTCATTTCGACTGGATCCACTTCCTGACAATAGATAATCCCCTTCCAAGTCAGCACGAACTAACAGAAACCACAAAAGTCAGAAGTGATTGATCAAGGAATGACTAATGCATAGGTTATACTACAATGGCAGCACATCTGTTAAAGATAATGTGAATGTCCCATTTTATGAGGATGACTTGTTTGAACCAGATTGTTAAAGTGCAATAAAAGAAGACATTTTGGTTGCAGAATGGTTGGTGGTTTCTTTAGCAAGTTATAACACAAGAATATATAATGGAAAAAATGATGTCATTGTCTGAGGCACTTAACAGGGTGCATGGCATGGACTATATTACAAATGACGAATGCCACTTAGACAAAAAAGACATACAGATATATCTCACGTTTCTGCACACGGACACAAAACACAATTTTACACACTGACTTAGAAACCTGCTATATACTTAAATGTAAGTCTAAACTAACACTGAATTATATGGCCTGCACTTTTATTAGCAACCGTAATGAATATTCGACATATTACTGTACGCATGGCCTCACCCCACTCCAACCCAAACACGATAAAATGGATACCTTTCTATATAAATAAACAATCAAATTCATATGATGTGCAACTAAAAATGAAACTGAACTCGTGTTTGAAATTTAAATCGTAAAACATACAAAAGACTGCACCTTTTAGTTCCTATTCATAAGTATGTTGATATCGTCTTACACGTCAGAGAAGTCATCTGATTCGTAGATGTCAAAATCACTGAGTTTGTTCGACAAGGCCTCAAAGTAGTTGTAACAAGATAACCGGGTGGGATATTTCGGATTCACAACAGAACACGTTTTGACGACACATATATATGGTTTATTGTGATTTATATGAGCAGTAGATTATATAGATGTGTGCGTATTTATAATCCAAATATTGGATTTATTTAACATAAAACGCACAGATTCAAAGATGGAAACAAAAATACGAATACATTAGTTCAGTAACACAAAAAAACCACAGGATAAATGATTCACAAATGATTCAATAATGGAAAGATGAATATAGTTCACTCAAATAGTAACGATGTAAGCTTTTTACTCATAGTAAAAGTGTATTCGCTCAGGTAGCGAAATTATGTTGCTAAACACAAGAACGGATATACCATCTATCTTTCCAGTCCTGAATGATACACTGGGTCTTGCTAACTCAAAATTAGCATACAGCTAATAAAATACATGTATGGAGATACACTCCGTTACCCGTGCACCATATCCGCTCCACAGCTCCTACGAATCAATTTCACAACTGCTACAAACTCCGGACCCTCGGAATACTATGATCACTCGGAACATTAGACCCTCCGGACACCCTGGTCCATTGACGGCTCTACGGCTGGGTCACCTTAGTCACTCTTGACATTAGACACTCCGGACACTAAACATTAGACACTCCGGCACTTTAAACGTTCCGGACAGACGGACGTTTCTACACTCAGACAACACCGGACACCCCGGGTATTCCTACCCTCAGAACAGCTGAAAATATACCCGATACAGTGTACTAAACTTGATACAGACATAATAACGTAAGGACGTCATACATGGTAAGTTATAAAGATTATATTATGGCAATTACAAAATGGTAAGTTCGATAGTAAACCTAACCCTGCTCGATAAGACTATAGTAAACAATTCTTTAAAAAAAAATGTAGCTTTACATTACCAATATAAATCCTGTACTACGTTGCAACAAGAATAAAAAAAAAATGTACGCATTATGCTGTATAAAGAAAACTATAACAAACATGCAAAGATAAATATGGTAATACACTAGTTATCACTTAAAACCGAAAAATTACCTACCCCTACAGCTGGAGTTGTGCGAATCCTTTACGCAGGCCGCTTGCTGACAAAACCATTAGTATTGTAAAGACCCTTTACATGCAGTAACGTATTTATACCTTTAGACTTTTCGTTTTGCCGTATCGAAAGCACCTTGCACGTGTGGCATAGGACGAATCGTACTCACGATTTCGAAATACAATAGACCATATATATAATCACCCTCGGGTATCGTTGTACAGCCAAATAAAATGCAACCCGAGTACATGTATTTAATGAACAACATTTACACCATTCCATGACAGTAGTATGGCTGAATTTCTGAGGGATGGAAATGTCGGTCCATTTTCGAAACTAGTTTACTTCAAACATTACTTAATTCAGGCATAAAAATTCACAACAAGGCTGATTAGCCATTGTTTCACCTGTACCATCTCTAAGGTCACAAAATTGCATCACCGGAATGCTCATTAATGTTCGGAACAGCCGAGAGATTTCGTATACTTTAGTCGTGTTTTTTTTTTTTTTTTTACATCTATACAGATATGCTAAATGCATATCAGAAGTATTTGATCGCAGTTATAATACTGAATATCAACAAGAAAACAACTTTTAAAAAACACGGAAGAAACGGTTGAAGATAACGATGGTTCAAGAACAATATTATGCCCTTCAGTACAAATTAGGTTTTATATATTGCGATCCAGTGACCTGTATTAAACTATGTGTAAAATACGTTGTCTTGTACACTACTGCGTGCAGAATAGATTAACTTGATATGCGGATGCATCGTGGGGATAAGTGTATTATTTATAAAGGCCAAAGCATTGAAATCGGGTCATACCGCTTTTAGTGCTTTCCGCATCTTATTTATTATTTAATATGAGAAAAAAGTCACAATTACAATTCTTTCCCAGAGATGGCAAGCCATATAATTAGCAAATGACGGAATAACGATGACACCACAATATAATGATCAAGTAATATTGAGTTACAAAAATTATTCTTGTATTCTTTAGCAGCAATCATCTCTAAATCTCACATTCCTGCATACCAGAGTTAGCCTAATATGCGTTCACAAAATGCAAAATCCGAACACACATGAGGGGGACTGTGCAACCGAGCATTGCGAAGCCAACACTGTATATATCATTGTCATTTTGGAAATATAACATTTTAAATGTGCATACAAAAAAAAAATCATCAAATTAATTAGCGTCATTTTAAGTTATCTTTTTTATCCGAATATGCAGATATTTTGCTTCTTTGTCGTACATGTTTTTTCTCTAATTTCTTGTCTATGAAAGGTAGGTTAACTTACGATCCAATTGACTAAATGCTCCATAATAGATAGTATTAGTCATACTTAAAAAGTTGACTGCGCGCATATGTAATAGAATATGTTCACTGTTAGCATGATGTTTGGTATCGTTGGTCCATACACTATAGATCATGGTGACAAATTTCACAATGAGTGGTTTGCGAATTTGAATCCTCCCACAGATCAATCTCGGTCTGTATTTGTTATATGCCCCTGGGTCCTGCAGTCCTTAACTCCCATTGCCTCTAAATACGTAATCTTCAATGCTCATCTAACCATATTCATAAAGCTTTATATGAACAGATTTTGTACCACATGATTTATTTCCTTTCACATAAAGTGAGTCAAATATTGTCCATTGACCAAAACAATGGTTCTTGTAAACAAATTGACAGTATTTGTTGCCCTTTCAAAATAATGTAAAATGTTCGTCTCTTTTATATAAGGGAAATCTACAGTGTCAAGGGTTGATATATATTTGACATCGGTACAGTATGAAGACATTTTACAGTATAACAAACTAATAACATGAATGTAAAAAAAAAAAAAAATACCGCCCCACCACTGGCAAAGAGAGGTTACACTTCTATATTGTCCAGCTGGTAACTGGAAAATGGCTTATTGCATACACATCCTCACCCCGCCCCTTCATCCATATATTAGTTACCGTCTATGAAGCGTCCCATGGATAATCCAGTACCTTTTATATTCAAAGCAAAAACTTTGAAGGTTGACGGAATATATTTATATCGGAATATTTATGTTCGGGTCAGAAAAGGGTTGTTCTTTTACCTTCAACTTTTGTCCATATTTCGCTGCAGCTGCACTATCCAATCTGGCATCACCAATGCAAATCCTTTATGATATACGATAAGCGAATTTCCTGGCCTTGCTTGTTTGTCTATAAAGGAGTAAGGAATTTGAAGTGGCGTTTACCTACAGGATTGCGATCTCAATGTTCTATTACTTGCTAAACTGACCGATATGAATAGTTAATAATCTATAGAATGTTTCCAAGACCGTTTGCAAGCCCAATTTGAACTCAGACTATTTGAACAATAAGTTTTAATGTCCTTTATGTGCAGAGTGTATGACGGAATCAGCAAAGATATTTAATACAAAAAGCTAACTTGATCATAGTTTACATTCTTGTGTTATTTTTTAAAAATTCCTGATCAAAGATGAAATCAACATGGAGATCTCAAGACACTGCCCCAAAAGGAAGCGACATACAGGAGAGTCCAGGGTAGTAGTGCATGTTAGGGGTTTTGAAATTGTATCTCCTTTGGGGCAACTTCACCCGACCTCTCTGACATATTACGCCCCAATGTGACCGTTGCATGTTAATTTTGTCAGAGGAAGTGCAAGCATACCAACCCACGTGTCGTGAGTCATCCATTTACTAGAGCGCATTTTTTGCGAAGCTACCATGATTTGGGGCTAGTATTTACTTTTACTGATTTACAGCAAGAACTAGCAGCGGCTATACATTGTAACCTCGTACTGCTATCGAAGGCAACCGAAACATTCAGCGATATACTGGGAAATGCCCAAAACAGAAGACTGCGGAGTTTCGAAGCAATATACAGAACAAGAATTACCAACGCTGGAACAAAAAGCAGTTCCTTTATGTTAAAAAATAGACTGTTACGGACACAAGTCTATGTTAAGAAACAGGATACAAACAAACGGAAGTACTTTAATTAGAGTTACTACTTAAGTACTTTATTAGTATTTTGCTTTGTTTGATCATATACAGTTATTTATATGCAACATGTTTTCGGTTTCTAATTTATATTTTCAGATTTCACCAAAGGTTAAAGCTGTCCATCAAAACTGATCAAGCAAGCAGTATATAATCGTTAAAAAAAAATTTAAAAAAGGACTCATTACATCGAATTTGACGTAAAGAAATTGTTGAAGACGTATAGTTAAGATAGACATATATGAATGCACGCCTGATCCAATGATAAATAGATCGCGTTGGTACGGTTTAAGAAATAAAATATTTGAACCGCTTAGAACGACTGGTAACAATACTTAATGGTGTGCAATATATACAACTAGCGAAATGGCAGTCGGAGTTTCGTTTCTTGCTCATTTGGCGATTTTTTTTTTTCAACCGTTGGTGACCTTTATCATTACAGAACTGTGTCTTGAGACGATAATGCTGGTTTTTTCTTATGCTGATAAACATAATGATTATAGTAACGTTGTTTTTGAGAAATGAGAAAATTCTCTAAACCAAGTCGAACCTGCAGATTACTAATGTTTTGCTATTATTTCAATCTAAGCCTATTGAGTCATATTTGGTTCTTATAAAGTATATCTGGTTGACCCCTTCATAATTGTCTTTACCCGTTTGGAAAGAGTCAAGAGTTACAACCCGTTCAAAATATTTCTGCTTGTAATATCATGCCATTAAGTTGATGGTGTACGGGATTCAATTTGTCCATCTATGTCAGTAGATCCATATACTGCATATTTGTGGATCCTTGTGTCTTATTTATGAAGAATCGCATTAAAAAGCTTCACTTGTTCACATTAAATTTGCGTGTCTGAATTTGAGATGATTATGTTTATGTGCTGTATAAATAAACATCCTTTTATGATTTTAGTTTACCAGCCAGAAAGAGAGAGAGGAAGGATTCGTTGCACCTTACACTTTTAATCCATAATGCTTTGAGATAACCCCATGAAATTATTAGACAACAAACTATTTGCTTTATCCGCTGCTTTAAAAATGCATATTAAACTGCTATTAGTAAGGGAGACCACATTAATATGAATTAGATCTATTTCATCCCGCCCGCAACACCAGTAAAATGTTTTTTATTATCGCATAAATTAATGTGAAAGCATCAACATTCACACTCGTGCCGTTGATTACCAGTTTGAATTGTGACGTGCTCATCTTGGCGTAGTCAAGCTCTATTTTTAGACGAGGAAATTCCTACGTACGTTGAAGTTTGGCCGTCTTTAAATGCAGTTTTCAGCTTTATAGAGATGGTCAAAGACAATAAGCCTATTCGATATTCGATGACTAACTATTATGTTGCCGAAAGAATTGTATATATCTTCTTCTATGCATATCATTCAGTCTGACTCCATACTTTGTTTTAAAGTCGATCAAACTGGTTCTGAAACTAACGGTGACCTTTATTTTGGATATTTCTATGTTCCCCTATCAGATTCGAGGTTTTATTCTAAGGATTAAATGGATACGTTTGGATCCTAAATTACTATCACGTGTACTTCTAATATACATATGTTTTTAATAAGAGATTTTAATTTCAGAACTCATGAAAAATATTTGATAAACGTTCCTTCTTAAACACCTCAATTTTGGTGGCGATTACGTTAAGTTTTTTTCTCAATGATACAGCGAAAATTCTCGACGAGTATAAATTGAATAAGAAACGAGTGTCATTAGATCAGGAAATTAATACCACTGTGAAAATGCTGATAGGAATATGTAAAAAAATGTAATCTTATTATACTAAATGGAACATTATTGACTATTCCGTTGTTTCTAGAAACTCTCTAAAATATGAAAACAATTCTTGCATACATGAACTAGACCGACGTTTTTCCGTTGGTCACTCGTTATTAATTACTAGTTTTAGTTGCTACCAAGAAACTAAGCAAATTTTACCTTTTGCTAACAACACACAAAAACGGAGATAACAAGAAAATTAAAAATATTATTTTATTAAAAATTATTAAAACCGATAAACAGGAATAGATAATAAAGAAGTCTCCTGATGCGCATAATGCAACACATCTATTATGTTATCTCTATCATCATTATTTAATGAGCCTGCTTCAGAATTCTCTGTAATAATTAATAGCAATCATATGTGTATCAAGAAAAAGAAGAATAACATGGTTTGGAACTAAATACCAAGAAGCACTCAGAAAATATCACCATGCAAAAAATATAAATTACAGGAACCAAACAGGACAAAATTGTATCTATTTTGACTTGAGTTTATACAGTACAGGCATTCATTTGTGATCTTTAATGCCATTTAACTTTCTCATGTAGCTAGCATGCGCTTCATTTGATAATACATTTGCATCATATTTCGTCTCCTTCCTTCGTGGTTCTGCCAACCAGAGCTTTGCATGCGCTTAACTGTGACGGCATACAGAGATTCTCCGACGAACCCTATTAGATTGAACATGAGCTTAATTTTTCGACATTGCGAATCAAACAGCGAACACGAAAGCTAAGTTTTTTTTAAAATTTATGTAGTAGAGAAGCTTCTAAAAATAACCGTGCCTTTGATCCCCATGCGTCTTTTAACAAGGTGAGGATTAAGTCCTCCTGATTGTCTACCTGTCTGTATGTCCCTCCATTAGTCATGTAGTTATCGTCAACACCATCAAAGACAGACTTAAAACTTTGCGATCTGAATGGGAGTAGTCTTTAGATCTACACAGTCTTTTTAAAATTTTATTGATGACTCTTGGACGGAACCATTGTATCGGATGGTCATTGTATTAAACCAAAAATATTGAAGTATTGTGTGTTCCAGTCTAAATGTTGGTTTGTATGTATTCAAGACCAGGCCTGTAACATGTACATTGGGATTTTAGGTTATACTCTCTTGTCTTGCCCAGGGGGTATATATCACCTGGGTCACAACTTGGAAACTGTTGAGATCCCCAGTCAATAATCATATACGGTTCTCAAGCACGTGAGACAGAACTAGACATACCGGTATATGTAGTAGATTTGTCATTGAGTCATAGCTAGAAAACTGTTGGGATCCACACCTTCCTAGTATATATTGGTTTAGGGACATGAGGAAACAAATTAGATACATTTCCAGCACAGACCCTCCTGAGGATCTTCCAGAAAATTATTATTTTCAAAGGTATACTTAAATTAATCTATTGGCTGAATAATATTATGTAATTGTACACGTCGGAACAATAGAATGTGTTCCAGAAGGTTAAAAGAGAATGTTCGTGAAGGTTAAGGTCAGATTTAGTTTCCTGTTTGTAACTCTGAATTTCATAGAAGTAGTGTTTTGAAAGTTGGTAAACGTTTGCATATATGTAAGATGAGGGTGTACGATTTGCCACCTTCATTGTTCTCATTTCAGAGGAAGATATTACAATATTTGTTTGGATCTGTAACTTGCAAACGTTTCAATACAGTAATAGACATACAATCTGGTATAGACGTATACCAAAATGTGATGTTGTCACTTGTCATTTTCATGGGCCTGTCTGTAAGGTCAGGTTTCAGGTCTCAGTTCTCAGTTCCTCAGTTCGATATAAATTGTTGTGCGTCCCAACTCTCACTGATTTTTTTTATATAAAGATCATAGAATGAAATGTTTTCACCGTAAACTCAAAGCTTGAAGGTGTATCACGCACCTATTATATCAATAACATCGTCCTAACAGCAAGATTAAATTCGTTTGCGAAGTTACCTCACGTTGTATATTACGCCTGTAACTGTAAGTCATTGACGATAGTTTAATCAAACTTATGTTTAAATTATAACTTCTGAATGTATCATTAAGTTTCATGGTCTTTTCATCACGGATTGGATCATAGATCAATATTGTTCTGCCTAACCTGTAGCTCACAAATTCTGAAGGATATTGGTAAACAAATGTATTAATGCATCATGGACTAAGTGCGTGTCACATAACACACTTTTAAAATTCAGTTTGAAAGATCAAAGTTTTTTTCATGGTTGGGA